>CM029021.1:70246673-70946672 GCA_016801055.1 Panax notoginseng | reverse complement strand
AACCCAAGACTTAGCTGTTGCCTTGTGGTTTCTGTTCGGTAAGAACACAACATACATACTACCATGACAAAGGCCATTTCTTGGTTCTTAAGTAAATCTAGGTTTCCCACTTTCATAACATGGTTCTAAGTTTAACATTTTAACAAGTTAAGGCCATTCAAGGTCATGAAACCACAAAGTTTAACATGCTTTCCTCCTAAACATACAAGATAGTCATATAACTCATAGTAGGCATGCTTGTGAGTATTTATAACACATATGTGTAACAATTCTAGTTATTATTTTGAAAACATGCTTTACTTAGTTCTAACTTGATTTCACACTCTTAACTTAGTAGATATATATGTATGATACATTTAGCAAGTTTAAAAGTACCATCAAACATGCTCATAAAAGTCAGATTTTAATTTCCAAAGTAGTATGTTAACATTCTCGTTCAAAGTTCGTATTTTCATTCGTAACCTTACTAGTAGGTTCTACATGCTCGATACATATGGATCATGTATATGGATATTATAGACATACTATGACATCTTAACCCTTTAGAATCTAAATATTCATGTGATGCAACTATATTTTAAAAATATGTTCAAGTTTGCTTTTGAAACTTTTTTAAACTTGAACAATGCAATTTAACACATACAATACAACTTTAAGGCTCTAATCATTTGAGATCAAGTCATGTTATAATGCTCACAAGGTCAGAATATAGAGTATGTAGTAGTCATGCATGTTAGCTCACTATACTAAGTTAATACTTCTTTAATACAAATCCTAAACAAGGTGTTTATGAGAAAAGAACTATGAATCATATAAACACAAATTAACGGGTTATACATGCATTTCTAAATCATAACAACATACTTGCAAAGTCAGTCTATAACATGGCATACGTACATAACAAGTTCCTTTCTAACGTCCGAAATCCATTTTAAACTCTACACCTTCGTTAATCATGTATGCTAATCTAAACATGCTCATATTAGGTTAATTATACTAATATATACATGTTACACATACTTGCATGCTAGCATAAACCATATTAGCTGACTAACATTGATCAGAATTGCAAACAGAACATTCAACTGAAAATAGGGACCAGCGCAACTGTGCTGCGCCTCAATACAAATGTGGCGCAGCTGCGCCGTGCCTGGTTCAGGTGCATAAGCAGTCTGCTTCGGCAGAAAACTAGCCCAACCTCCAAAAATTACTCACGAGATCACTCCTAAACACTCGTAAATCAATTGCAACATGCTTACAAGATCATATAACAACAAATTAAACATTACCCACCCTCATTAACATCCAATCTTACAAAATCAAGAATTTAAAATTTAAGAATTCAAAGCTCTGTTTAACAGAAACTGAAAATGGAAGCATAGAATGGAATTATTCCTCCGCAATAAGAATGAAACTTGCTCCTAATGAACTCTCAAGCTCCTAGAACACTTGTATGCTCTAAACCACCTACTTAGAATTTCTCAAGCAACTCCAAGGCACACCACTGAGATTTTAGTCTGCTATTTAAAGGAGGAGGATGGACTGGACATTTATGTTACACAAAACTTGAATCTAAGGTGCAATGCAATGAAACAATAGTTGCTCAAGGGTTGGCCAACCACCCTCAAGCTCAGCCATCATCACCTAGAGCTAGCCTTGTGGAAGAAGACGTATTATAGCATTGAGTTACTGTACATTGTACTTAGTGACACTAATTATGGGACAAGAGAGAAAATCCCAGCATTTCATGTTATCTAGGCTTGGTTTGGTTTATTTAATTCCCATAATGTAGTCTCAATGTACAATTGTTACCATATTAGGAATTTAGGGATTAAATATATACTCACATCATATAATCTATGTACATCAAATATATGCAATAAAATAATGCAGTCAGGTATTATTGTCCAGGCAGTTCCATAATTATTTCTACCACTCATATAACCATATTTTAATGTCTACTCACATTCCTATTGTTACATACACATTTTGTGATGTATTCAAATCATTTAGTTTAATAAGACGTAATATAAGGTTGTTATATATAGTCACATAAATGTCACACTACACTGTATAATGTAGTGGTATTTTATATTTTTAATTATTTCTCACATGCACATAACAGTCAATATTATTTTATTATATTAATAACTTACTTATTTCATGCTAAATAATTTAATCACATATCATTAAACAATTAATCAATATTCTACAATAACAATTAACAATTAATATAAATTAATTGCTCACTCAATAATTCCTTCGTTGATTCATATCAACATAACGTACCCTTAATGTTACACATATAATATTAATGTTTCATTTTATTTCTACAGGAAAAATTTATTTTCTCCAACTGTCCACTGGCACAGCTGCGCCAGTTTGTACTGCTGGGACGGCGCAGCTGCGCCGTGCCCTAACAGTGCCAAGACTGGTTTAGCTTAAGCCAGTGTAAATTTTCATTGCTAAACTCGTTTTATATGACATGAATTGATGTCCACAAAAGTGATATTACAAGACTAAGAGCGTATTGATTACTTATTATAATAATCCTAATAATCATATACAATAATCATATATTCACGAAAATAACTAATAATCTTATTATTACAAAATTAATTTATTATAGGAATATAATATATAACGATTAATAATTCTTAAAAAGAAATTATTACAATTATTCATGTAATAATTAAATTTTATTTATCACATATGTATATATATATATATATATATATATATATATATATATATATATATATATATATATATTACTTTACACATATGCCCACCTTTATATAAAAAAAAAATTTATATCCAAAATTTCTTATTTAATTATATTAAAAATATTGGGTTATTACATCCACCCTCTTTTATAAGGATTCGGTCCTTGGAATCACCGCTTAAAAACTTATACACACTAGGGCAAATAGTATACACAATAACTTTAACTAGATCCCGATCGGACCGATATTTAACTATTTAACCTAAAGCTTGTCTATCTGATTATACGGAAATTTGATTTCTAACAGAACTCAAATTTCTCCTTCAAAATTTCTTTATAAAATAATTTACTATATATATACAAAAATCATGTATAAGAAAATAAAATTGATTCGAATAATACCTGGAGTTCCATCCCCGGCTGCTATGGTATCCTGAACGGTCATATTGAAGACTCTTGAGGTTGATTTTGTTAAAGTTGGTCCCGTTATCGCCAGTATTCCGCTACCTTTCCCAGCATTCACGCTTCCTACATCCATTCTCCTTTTCGGACAGTCCTTTATCTTATGTTCCGTGGATCCACACAGAAAATACCCATTGCTCATCCTAGGATTGGGGTAGTTAGGAGAGATATGTCCCTCCTACCCACACTTGTAGCACACAAACTTCCCCTTAAGACACTCACCTGAATGACTCTTCCCACAATTCTTACACTGCACAGCTTGCTTCCTCACACCTTCCTGTTTGACTTGGACATTTCCAAGATTGTTCCACTTTCTTTTCTCACCCCTACTTCCACTACCTACTTCTACCTTCCTGGCTCTGTCACCCTTATTCTTTCTCTCTTTATTGTAGATTCTCATGGACTCACTTCCCTCCTCGGCTATGATAGCCTTCTCTAAAAGTGCTGTAAAAGTATTTATTTGCAATACTGCCACCTTATTGTTGAGCCAGGGTTTTAAGCCCAGCTCAAACCTCCTTGCCTTCCTTGTCTCCGTATCAACTTGATGCGGAGCAAACCTAGCTAATTCGTTGAACTTTGTGGCATACTCTGCAACTGTCATGTTCTCATGCTTCAATTCCAAAAACTTCACCTCCATCCTAGCCTGTACACTAGCCGAGAAATAGTTCTTAAAGAACATCGTCTTAAACCTAGTCCATGCTATCTCTCCTTCTCCTGCCCTAGCTTGATTTGCCTCCCACCAGAAATTCGCCTCTCATTTCATCATGTAGGTGGCAAAAGCTGTCTTTTGCCCCTCAGCTACCCTAGCGACTACAAACGCTTTTTCTATTTCCTTAACCCAAGTTTGGGCTTCTATCGGGTCAGTGGTACCTCTAAATTCTGGCGGTCCTACGGCCTTAAAATCTTTGAAGCTCGCAAATCAATTGTCTGGTTGATTCCCCACGGCCGACATTCCATTATGTATGGCCTGAGCTACCATGTTCGCGAAATTCTGCATCAGGTCTGGTTGTTGTCCTCCAGCATTGTTGACAGATTCTTCTGCCCTTTGATTTCGAGTTTGACGTCTTGGAGGCATTATCTGGTTAAATAAAACATAATCTATATTTTATTAACTTACATTCTAAACCTTATCGTATGAGTTTAATATCTCAAACTTATCCCATTAATCAAACATAGATTCATATTCATTTGACCATAGTACATAGCATAGCACATACTGCTTTAAGCATCCGATATCCCTTTGTGACCACAAAAGTCAGGATTTACAACCTTGACTAATACAAAAGTTGGGAACATTACATTACATAGACATACTTATCATATATATTACATTAAACACACCGACACAACAGAACCTATACTACCTATTTACTACGTGTTTTCCTTGGACAACCCTTCGCCTGATGACCTTCCAAACCACAAATAAAACATGCACCTGGTTTATAGTCGGGACAATAAAGAGTGGTATGTCCCTCATAGCCGCAAAGATAACATATCTTTTTCCATTTCTTCTTATCGGGTTTTCTTATGTCGTGGTCTTCTATGTTTCTTTTCCCCTTCTTGCCCGGAGCTACACACGATGTGTTGCTCTTGGCTCCCATCTGATCAATTTGGATCTTAAGCTTATCTTGTTCTTCCATCATTTCTATTATTGCCTTTCGTAATTGACTATTTAGTAGCTTTTCTATTTCCCATAACTTTTTTAGAGAAGAAACCTTGTTCCTCAGATTCTGCACTTCGGTTGATGCTTGATCAGCTCCAACTTCGGTGTCCGAATCACTATCTGTTAGTTCCACCATTTCTGGGTCCGGTACTATATTTTCCAAAATGATCACCTCATTGAGGTTATCTTCAACGTGAGCCTCTATTTCAGCTATTGACTTCGATATTAGCTCGGTTATGGAGATTCACTCCTCCTTTACGATCTGAAGGTATCCTAATCCTTTTCCGCCTGACATCTACACATAATTTATCTAGATTAGCATATAATATATACACACAACAAGTAATAGTTTTATATAGGTTATTTTTATTTTGTTTTACGATGAATTTATTCAATTCATCTCCCTTAAAACTCTACACGAGTTATTTATATTTTCAACGTTTCCTTCTGCCCTAAGGTTATAGCCTAAGGTCTATCCCACCTATGGTTTCTAACCTTAAGGCTCTGATACAACCTGTGACGCCCCCAAATTCAAGTACTTGAAACCTGAATTCAGTGCTTCACGATACCATTTCTTTGAGCGGAATAATAATAATAATAATAATAATAATAATAATAATAATAATAATAATAATAAAAATAATAATGTCATAAATATCAAACTTAATTTACATATCAGAGTTATCTAAATTCCAGGTACGAGTCCTTGAAACATTCATTACATGATACTTAATAAATATAATCATCTTATTTAAGTCTAGCTATTACATATGATAACACAACTTATTCTGATAGCTTTCGTTTCCCTTTGTTCCTGGCAGAGCCCTCTGGTTGATCATGCTTAACTGAAAACATTTAAATTAAGCAAAGATGAGCATTTGAGTGCCCAGTAAGTAACAACAATTATAAATATTAGCTGAAAGAATTAAATATTTTCTTTGCTACACTTCTACAACGAATCAATAGTTGTAAAGTAATCTGAACCGATAATAGTAACATAACCACTCTCTAACAAAATTTTGAAACTACGTACTGACTATAAATAGGGTTAAGGTGACATACTATGAACATTATTTTAAATTTTCGAATAGGTTTAGCAGAACTTCATCCGCAAACCGTCATAACTTACGGGCATGGGGGGTGATCAGCACGTTATGCCCTGTATTGATTAATACTACATACCAGAATGATATTCTCGTTCATCATATCCGCCTCAGGCGTACAAAAGTTTTCCCATATTCGGGATGTTCATACTTAGTCAGGAATCCGAATCAAAATAATTTGATTGGATATAAAAAGGTTTTATCATGTTCAATAATATTTCTAAATCTGTGTCTAGCTGATCAAATAGCTTAGATGGCTTTTACTTATTGTATACATACTGGTGATCAATAGTTATATATATATATATATATATATATATATATATATATATATATATATATATATATATTATGTACATTAATTTCTTAATGTGGTTATTCAAGTGTCCCTACTTGAATAATACACACACACACACACACACACACACACACACACACACACACACACACACACACACACACACACATATATATATATATATATATATATATATATATATATATATCTGAATTATAATATAGTACCATGTTGATAATCAATGATCGGATATAACATATATAACAATAGGGTTAATAATCTAGTACAATAATAATATAATTCTAAAACTCTCTTACTTCTGTCCATTGCATAAAGGAAATGCAAAGGTAGGATACTTGCTCAATAATAGTTGGAGTAAGTTTAGGGAACTTTCCTTAAGCAAAGATTATCCACGTTAATAAATCAACACTTTAGAATCCTATTTGTAACGTATTTCAAGCATAAGATGTTCATTAGCTAACACATTCGTTAATCAAGCTCGACATGATTCAAGTATGCACATATGATACAAAATCAGCTTATATGTTTGTCACGTAATCAATTATCTAGTTATTTCATAAGCAATTTAAGAAGGCTCAAGTTTAAGGTATTTTCACCCATGAACTTTCATTATCTAAGAGAACACTATCTTATTACTTAGTCCTCACATATACACATACATTAGTAGATTTTAAACCATTTCTAGTAAAAAAGACATCATACAAGTTAACTGTCAAAATTCAGATTGTAGAAACTCAGATTCCAGACTGGCGCAGCTACGCCATGGCTAGGCCTAGGGCCGGCGCAGCTGCGCAGCCCTCTGGCCAACCCAAGACATAGCTGTTGCCTTATGATTTCTGTTCGGTAAGAACACAACATATGTACTACCGTGGCGAAGGCCATTTCTTAGTTCTTAAGTCAGTCTAGGTTTCCCACTTTCATAACATGGTTCTAAGTTTAACATTTTAACAAGTTAAGGTCATTCAAGGTCATGAAACCACAAAGTTTAACATGCTTTCCTCCTAAACATACAAGATAGTCATATAACTCATATTAGGCATGCTTGTGAGTATTCATAACACATATGTGTAACTATTCTAGTTATTATTTTGAAAACATGATTTACTTAGTTCTAACTTGATTTCACACTCTTAACTTAGTAGATATATATGTATGATACATTTAGCAAGTTTAAAAGTACCATCAAACATGCTCATAAAAGTCATATTCTAATTTTCAAAGTAGTATGTTAACATTCTCGTTCAAAGTTCGTATTTTCATTCGTAACCTTACTAGTAGGTTCTACATGCTCAATACATATGGATCATGTATAGGGATATTATTGACATACTATGACATCTTAACCCTTTAGAATCTAAATATTCATGTGATGCAACTATATTTTAAAAATATGTTCAAGTTTGCTTTTGAAACTTTTTTAAACTTGAACAATGCAATTTAACATATACAATACAACTTTAAGGCTCTAATCATTTGAGATCAAGTCATGTTATAATGCTCACAAGGTCAGAATATAGAGTATGTAATAGTCATGCATGTTAGCTCACTATACTAAGTTAATACTTCTTTAATACAAATCCTAAATAAGGAGTTCATGAGCAAAGAACTATGAATCATATAAACACAAATTAACGGGTTATACATGCATTTTTAAATCATAACAACATACTTGTAAAGTCTGTCTATAACATGGCATACGTATGTAACAAGTTCCTTTCTAACGTCCTAAATCCATTTTAAACTCTACACCTTCGTTAATCATGTATGCTAATCTAAACATGCTTACATTAGGTTAATTATACTAATATATACATGTTACACATGCTTGCATGCTAGTATAAACCATATTAGTTGACTAACATTGATCAGAATTGCAAACAGAACATTCAACTGAAAACAGGGACCGGCGCAGATGCGCTGTGCCTCAATACAAATGTGGCGCAGCTGCGCCGTGCCTGGTTCAGGCGCAGAAGTAGTCTACTTCGGCAGAAAACTAGCCCAACCTCCAAAAATTACTCACGAGATCACTCCTAAACACTCATAAATCAATTGCAACATGCTTACAAGATCATATAACAACAAATTAAACATTACCCACCCTCATTAACATCCAATCTTACAAAAATTTAAAATTTAAGAATTCAAAGCTCTGTTTAACAGAAATTGAAAATGGAAGCATAGAATGGAATTATACCTCTGCAATACGAATGAAACTTGCTCCTAATAAACTCTCAAGCTCCTATAACACTTGTATGCTCTCAACCTCCTACATAGAATTTCTCAGGCAACTCCAAGCCACACCATTGAGATTTTAGTCTACTATTTAAAGGAGGATGATGGACTGGACATTTATGTTACACAAAACTTGAATCTGAGGTGCAATGTAATGAAACAATAGCTGCTCAAGCCAACCACCCTCAAGCTTAGCCATCATCACCAAGAGCTAGCCTTGTGGAAGAAGACGTATTATAGCTTTGAGTTACTGTACATTGTACTTGGTGACACTAATTATGGGACAAGAGAGAAAATTCTAGCTTTTCATGTTATCTAGGGTTGGTTTGGTTTATTTAATTCCCATAATGTAATCTCAATGTATATTTGTTACCATATTAGGAATTTATGGATTAAATATATACTCACACTATATAATCTATGTACATCAAATTTACGTAATAAAATAATGTAGTCAGGTATTATTGTCCAGGTAGTTCCATAATTATTTCTACCACTCATATAACCATATTTTAATGTCTACTCACATTCCTATTGTTACATACACATTTTGTGATGTATTCAAATCATTTAGTTTAATAAGACGTAATATAAGGTTGTTATATATAGTCACATAAATGTCACACTACACTGTATAATGTAGTGGTATTTTATATTTTTAATTATTTCTCACATGCACATAACAGTCAATATTATTTTATTATATTAATAACTTACTTATTTCATGCTAAATAATTTAATCACATATCATTAAACAATTAATCAATATTCTACAATAACAATTAACAATTAATATAAATTAATTGCTCACTCAATAATTCCTTCGTTGATTCATATCAACATAACGTACCCTTAATGTTACACATAAAATATTAATGTTTCATTTTATTTCTACAGGAAAAATTTATTTTCTCCAACTGTCCACTGGCGCAGCTGCACTAGTTTGTACTGTTGGGACGGCGCAGCTGCGCCGTGCCCTGACAGTGCCAAGACTGGTTTAGCTTAAGCCAGTGTCAATTTTTATTGCTAAACTCGTTTTATATGACATGAATTGATGTCCACAAAAGTGATATTACAAGACTAAGAGCGTATTGATTACTTATTATAACAATCCTAATAATCATATACAATAATCATATATTCACGAAAAGAACTAATACTCTTAATATTACAAAATTAATTTATTATAGGAATATAATATATAACGATTATTAATTCTTAAAAAGAAATTATTACAATTATTCTTGTAATAATTAAATTTTATTTATCACATATGTATATATATATTTTACTTTACACATATGCCCACCTTTATATATAAAAAAAATTTATATCCAAAATTTCTTATTTAATTATATTGAAAATATTGGGTTATTACAAGTTGCATAGTAGCACACAGTATTGATTATTGATGCTTACGTAAGAAGTCACTCAATTATACTCAATTATTGCTACAGTAATTGCTGCATCATATATATCATATTATTGATTCAATTATTGTCACAATATCATCTGTATAATATGTTATATTATTAAATCAATAATTGAGACGATAAAGTTATTTATATTATTATTTGCAATATTGACAATGTCTAGAAGTTCTGTCAAGGAGATGTTAGATAATCTAATTGCGCGCCAATAAGGAGAAATCCTTATCGAAAAGTCCCATCTTTCCTGGGAATGATCTGGTTGTTAAATATTGTGAATTATAATATTAATGATGAATGAGTTCGTGTTGATTAAAGATGAAATTGATAGTTCCATTGTCTTGGAATTATTAGTGTTAGTGGAAATCGACATTTATTTCGATAATAATTGATGTCTAGAAGTTATCGGGTAATTAACCGGATAAATGAGCAATTAATTGCTATTAATTCACATGATTATAACTATGTGTTCACATGTGTGTACTATTGATTCACATGATTTACTATTAGGGGAGTTGGTGCAAGATTGATAATACTTGCATGACTAAATTAGAAATGGAGGTATAGTTGAAGGTACTATACTATAATTAATTTTTTTTACATGTTTAGAACTATTGAGTCACATGATTTACTATTGATTCACATGATTTACTATTAGGGGAGGTGGTGCAAGTTTGATAATACTTGATGAGTATGAAATATGTTATATTTTTATTCCTTAATACTTAATCTTTTGTATTTATTTTGTGCCTAAATAAACTCATTATTCTTATATTTTTATTTTAGGTACAATTGAAAGGGTTTCATGATTTTAGAAATAAATTGGAGGAGGTTTACATGATTCCTAACAAATCAAGGATTCAACAATTAGTATCATAAATGGATTTGGATTCACGCGACAATGAGTTTAAGCACGTGACAATTGTGGGATTTAATTCCAATTTCAAATCTGAATTTTAGATTCTAGAAGAATAGTTTTTACAATTCTATTGTAATTAGGATTTCTTTTAGACTAAGATTTATTTCCAAATTGAATTCTATTTCTTTATGGAAATTAGGGTAATTTGTAATTCCTTTTAGGGTTTGGATTTCTACTTCCTATAGAATTTAGGACTTTGTCTAGAACTATAAATAGAGGATGCTAGCCATGATTTTATTCATTCAATAATCAACTATCATCTATTGGAGTGCAGACTCAAGAGCATGTCAGGCTAGTTCTTTTTTATTCAGTTCTAAAGGAAGGTGAATCCTTGTTACAAGTAATTGATTAATTGAGTATTATTATTTATTTCTTCTTGTATGAAATTTCTTCTGATAATCTGTTTTCATTGATTGCATGTTAATTGATTTAATTAATTTAATATGGCCAATTGAATTAGTTTGATCATTATTATATGCTAGATTAAGATTGGTATTACGTGTAATTGATAGCTGTCTTTATCATAAGTAGCAACTTAGTAATAATAATTGTGGACAAGCTTTTGTTTATTACTAAGATTATCAGAAAATAAGTTAAACAAATCGAGCTTATGTGTTTGTTGCTTGGATTAGCCTAATTCTCTATTTCTTAATGCTTCTATCATATTAAATCTAGAGAGCTTATTCTAGGTTGTATGCTAGTTAGAATCTGGTGGAGAGCTTGTTTCATACAGTGATAATCTAAGGAGAATTTTGGATAGCAGAGCTTATTGTTATCTAGGGCTAATAGTTTTATTGAAGGAAAAATAATAATAACTTGATTAATTGATTATTGTACTTGGTGAAACTGAACTGTAGAACTGAAGTTTTTACATATTTGGTTAATTTCATCGTTAATTCTTGTTCTCTTAGTTTAAAAATAATTTTCTAAAACCCCCATCTTTATTTTCTGTTTAAATAGTAGAATGATTCTAAAACAATTTAACTCTCTGTGGGATCGATCCTTACTTGCTACTGTGCTAATTATTATAAATTGTGAAGTGAAAGTGAGGTTAATTTAGGAGTATCAACGACAGCTCCCAAATTTTGGCGCCGTTGCCGGGGAGTAATTTGGCGTTTTGTTTTTATTCTATTATTTGTTTTGTTCCTGTTTTATGACTCGATCTTCTCAGGCTACTATATTAGATTTTGATCCAGAGATTGAGAAAACTGCAAGGAGGCTAAAGAAGGAAAAATTTAAAGTTCAACAGTCTTCTGCAGATATAGACGAGGCTTCTGCATCATCAGCATGCCTCAACTTAGCTTTGGAATTATTATCCAACGAATCCGACAAAGAAGAAGAGATTGCGATTCCAAACAACAATAGAACTCTCAGGGAGTTGGCAACTCCTAATTTAAATCAACAACCTTTGTGCATTGAATATCCTAATTTAGATGCTGTATTTGAACTTAAATCCGGACTAATCCATTTATTGCCTACTTTTCGTGGTCTTACAGGTGAGGACCCCTACAAACATCTGAAGGAATTTCATGTGGTGTGCTCCACCATGAAACCACACGGAATCACCGAAGAACAAATCAAGCTGAGAGCATTCCCATTCTCCCTAGCAGATTTGGCAAAGGATTGGCTGTACTACCTACCCTCAGGTTCAATCCAGTCTTGGAATGACATAAAGCAGTTGTTCTTGGAGAGATACTTTCCAGCCTCAAGAGTAGCCAACATAAGGAAGGAGATCTGTGGGATTAGACAATTCAGTGGGGAGACACTATACGAGTATAGGGAAGATTCAAAAAGCTTTGTTCCAGCTGTCCACCGCATCAAATAGATGAACAACACCTGATCCAGTATTTCTACGAAGGGTTGGTACCGATGGATAGAAGCATGATTGATGCAGCTAGCGGAGGAGCAAGGACTTTAATTGCAAACATGGCAGCAAACTCGCAACAATATGGCACTAGAATAAATCATGCACCAGTAAGGGTAAGCGAGGTAAGCACTTGTGATTATGGTCAATAAATTTCTGAATTAACTGCTATGGTTAGACAATTAGCTACAGGTCAACTGCCAGTTGCAAAGGTTTGTGGAATATGTCTACAATCAAATCACAATACAGATGAATGCCCAATATTACAAGATGATGAGGCTGTGCAATAAGCTAATGCAATGGGAAATTATCAGCCACCACCTCAGAAAAAGTATGATCCGTACTCAAACACGTATAACCCAGGATGGAGAGATCATCCAAATCTGAGTTATGGGAGTAAGCAAGCGGCACCACCTGCATTTTCACCTAGGCAACAAGGCTTCCAACCAGCCCAACCTCAATATCAACCGAAGCAAGCAGTCCCTGCACCTACTGGAACATCGTTGGAGGATATGTTCAAAGCATTCATGGGACAGACACAACAATTCATGGGATAAACACAACAGTTCATGAATCAGACACAGCAGTTCCAGCAAGAGACAAAAACTTCAGTTCAAGATTTGAGGAACCAAGTAGGACAACTGGCTACAACTGTGGGGATATTGGAATCCAGAGGCTCAGGAAAATTACCATCTCAAACAATAGTCAACCCAAGAGAGAATGCAAGTGCCATAACTTTGCGGAATGGAACACAGTTGGATACACCATCGACCCCCGTAGAGTTTGAAGAGGAAGCAGCTAAGGAGGAAACAGAAAAATCCAAGGTACAACCTAACCCTCCTAATCAGCTTAAAAACATACCTCTTCCCTTTCCTCCCAGAAATTCTAAAACCTCAAAGAGAAATGAAAAAGAACAAAAAATATTTGGAAACTTTTAGAAAAGTAGAAGTAAACATCCCTCTCCTTGATGCAATTAAACAAGTGCCATGGTATGCTAAATTTTTAAAAGAATTATGCACTAATAAAAAAAATTGCAAAACGATGAAAGAGTCACAGTCGGAGAAAATGTATCTGTTGTTCTTCAAAGAAAAATGCCTCCTAAATGTAAAGATCCAGGAATGTTCACAATCCCATGCAAAATAGGAAACACCAGATTTGAAAAAGCCATGCTAGATTTAGGAGCTTCAATTAATGTTATGCCTTTATCTGTTTATGCTTCCTTAAATCTAGGCCCTTTGAAAAATACTGGTGTGATTATTCAATTGGCTGATCGTACTAACACTTACCCCCGAGGGGTAATTGAAGATGTCCTAGTGCAGGTGAACGAACTAATCTTTCCTGCAGATTTTTACATTGTGGATATGGAGGATGATACATCACCAAATCCTTCCCACATCTTGTTAGGAAGACCCTTCCTGAAAACAACAAGAACCATGATTGATGTGCATAATGGGACCTTGACTATGGAGTTTAATGGCGAGAAAATCCAGTTTAACATCTATGATGCCATGAGGTACCCTAGTGATATAGGACAGGTTTTTGCTATCGATGTGAGAGACTCCTTGGTGCATAGAGCTTTTGAACAACTACATAGGGACAATTTAGAGATTGCAATCACCAACAGTTTGGACATGGACAGGGAAGGAGAGATTGCGCAAACCCAGGAATTGAAGGAGAATGTAGCTGCATTACATTCATTGCCAAAATTCTCAAATAAGTTAGCAGTACATTCTATTCAATTTCCTGTTTCTCATCAAAAGTTATTACCTTCTGTTGTACAAGCCCCAACTCTAGAATTGAAACAATTACCTACTCATTTAAAATATGTATATTTGGGGACTAATGACACTTTACCTGTAATTATTGCTAGTAATCTAACCAAGGTGTAGGAAGAAAAATTGCTGAGAGTCCTAAGGGACCATGTTATAGTTTTTGGATGGACAATAGCGGATATAAAGGGTATTAGTCCTGCCATGTGCATGCATCAGATATTGTTAGAGGATGGAGCTAAACCTATAAGAGATGTGCATAGGAGATTGAATCCACCAATGATGGAGGTGGTGAAAAAAGAAGTGCTCAAACTGCTTGATTCCGGTATCATCTATCCCATCTCCGATAGTTAATGGGTGAGTCCAGTGCAGGTAGTCCCAAAGAAATTCGAAATCACCGTTGTCAAGAACGATGACAATGAGTTGGTGCCCAGACGAATGCAAACAGGGTGGAGAGTGTGTATAGATTATAGAAAATTGAATGCTGTAACAAGAAAAGATCACTTTCCTCTCCCTTTTATTGATCAAATGTTGGAAAGATTAGCTGGGCATACTTATTATTGTTTTCTAGATGGTTTTTCAGGATATAACCAGATTGTGATTACACCCGAGGACCAAGAGAAGACCACATTCACATGTCCCTTTGGTACTTTTGCCTATCGACGGATGTCTTTTGGACTGTGTAATGCCCCAGGTACTTTTCAACGATGCATGGTAAGCATCAACGATGCATGGTAAGCATTTTTTCAGATCTTTTAGAAGAATGCATCGAGGTTTTTATGGATGATTTCACAATTCATGGTGATTCTTTGGATGCATGCTTAGATAATTTAAATCGTGTTCTAGATAGATGCATGGAAACTAATCTTGTTTTAAATTGGGAAAAATGTCATTTCATGGTAGAACAGGGAATAATACTTGGTCATGTTGTGTCATCTAAAGGTCTTGAAGTTGATAAAGCTAAGATAGATGTTATATCTGCTTTGCCTTACCCCGTCAGCGTGCGGGAGATTCGCTCTTTTCTTGGTCATGCAGGATTTTATCGAAGATTTCTCAAAGACTTCTCGAAGATTGCATTACCCTTATATAAGTTGCTGCAAAAAGATGTGGACTTTCAGTTTGATGATGAATGCAAGGAGGCTTTTGACACTTTAAAGAAATTATTAACTTCTGCTCCTGTCATTCAACTGCCAAATTGGAAGTTACCATTTGAGATCATGTGTGAATCAAGCAACTATGCAGTGGGGGCTGTTTTGGGACAAAGGATTGACAAAGCCGTTCATGCCATATACTATGCTTCGAGGACTTTGAATGAGGCTCAGATAAACTATTCCACAACTGAAAAAGAACTTTTATCTGTGGTTTTTGCTTTAGATAAATTTCGATCATATTTGCTTGGTACTAAAATTATAGTTTATTCTGACCATGCTGCTCTCAGGTATTTGCTCACTAAAAAGGATTCTAAACCAAGGATTATTCGATGGATTCTGCTCCTACAAGAATTCGACTTAGAGATTAAGGATAAGAAAGGTGCGGACAACTTAGTAGCGGATCACTTGAGTAGGCTACTGCGAGACGAGGAGAAGCTACCATTACATGATTCTTTCCCGGATGTGCTGTTACTTTCCATCCATACTGAGAGTCCCTGGTATGCAGATACGGTGAATTATTTGGTAAGTGCATATTTTCCTAAAGAATTTTCCAAATCCCAAAAGGAAAAATTAAAAAGTGATGCTAGACACTATGTTTGGGATGATCCATACTTATGGAAATTTTGTGCAGACCAGATAGTTAGACGATGTGTGCCTAACAGTAAATTTCAATCTATTCTTTCCTTTTGTCATTCTTATGCTTGTGGAGGATATTTTGGTCCAAAAAGAACTGCTAATAAAGTTTTGGAAAGTGGTTTTTATTGGCCATCGCTTTTTAAAGATTCCTATCTGTTTTGTAAAACATGTGTTAATTGCCAAAGGACAAGGAATATTTCTCAACGAAATCAAATGCCCCAAACTCCTATTTTAGTTGTTGAAATTTTTGATGTTTGGGGTATAGATTTTATGAGACCTTTTCCTTCATCCTTTGGGAATTTATATATTCTTTTGGCTGTTGATTATGTCTCAAAATGGGTGGAAGCTAAAGCCACTAGGACTGACGATTCTAAAGTTGTTACAGATTTTGTTAGGACTAACATATTTGTCAGGTTTGGAACACCACGAGCCATCATTAGTGATCGCGGAACCCACTTTTGTAATAGGGTGTTAGCGGCTTTGTTCAAGAAATACAATGTTCTACACAAGGTTTCTACATCCTACCATCCACAGAGTAATGGTCAAGCTGAGGTTTCTAACCGGGAGATCAAATCCATTTTGGAGAAGGTAGTTAACCCTAGCAGAAAGGATTGTAGTCTGAGATTAGATGATGCACTTTGGGCCTATAGAACTGCGTACAAAACACCTATTGGGATGTCACCATACAGGATTGTGTTTGGAAAACCATGCCACTTACCTGTTGAGTTGGAGCATAGGGCTTTTTGGGCAATCGAGCAGTGCAACATGAGTTTGGAGGTAGCTGGCGTACACAGGAAATTGCAGTTACAAGAGTTGGAAGAATTGAGGAATGAAGCCTATGAAAGTTCGAAGATTTACAAGGAAAAGACCAAAGCTTTTCATGATAAGCAGATTGTGCGGAAAACCTTTATTGTGGGACAAAAAGTTTTGCTATATCATTCTCAGCTTAAGTTATTTCCAGGTAAATTGAGATCTAGATGGGTTGGTCCTTTTGTTATCACTAATGTGTTTCCTCATGGTGCAGTTGAGATTCAAAGTCCTAGTACGAACAAGATCCTTAAGGTGAATGGACATAGATTAAAGCCTTTCTATGAAGGGCATCAGGTGGAAAATATTGAGATGGTGGAGCTAGACGATCCAATCTATGAAAGCTGAGAAGAGAGGCATAACGTCGAGCCAAAGACGTTAAACATGGGCAGCTGCTTGGGAGGCAACCCAAGATCTCAGATTTAATTTTTCTATCCCTTTACTTTTTAGTTTTTTATTATTACTATTATTATTGCATGTTCGCTAGTAGTATTTTCTTCGTTGCATAATTTTCTTACATTGGGGACAATGTAAGGTTTGAGTGTGGGGGGGGGGGGGAGATTTAGGTTTTATTTTATGTAGGAAAAATAATCCAATTTTGATGGGAAAAAAAATAATAATAAAAAAAAAATTGGGTTCCATGGTTCTATTTGCCTATGTGTTCGAAGGTTAAAGTCAAAGATTGAAAATTAATGCTAAAATCCAGAATCTGTTTGATGCTTAATTTTCTAATGAATGATGACAACTAAGCCATGATCCATAGTAATTGATTTCAATTGAATTTGTGATACATAAGTACTTGAATATGAGAATCATATTAATTTGGCTAAGTTATTTGTGGAGTTGTCTATGTGCACTGATTTCTTGACTTAGAACTGTTTAACTTGCTTATGTTGTGCAGAACCATGTAAAAAATGATGAATGAAAAAAAAATGAAAAAAAAAATGAAAATTGAAAATCTGCTTCAATGTCCATTGTGCGAAATAACTGGGTATCTAAGCCTCGGGAAGCATCGGTATTCACGCTGAAAAGTGTGATGGATAAAAGCAGTTTGACTAGTCGACTTTTGTGGCCTTTGTTACTTGAATAAGTAAGCCCTTAGGGGTGTCTCTACACCTAGCGCCCTAAGATCATCTGGTTTGGGAGTCGTTGGTGGAAAGTTCGCTAATGGGTAACTCTGAAAGCCTAAGAAAAGGAGACATTGCACATGTCAAAAAAAAAAGTATACGAAAAAAAGTATACGAGAAAAGCATGAAAATACATTCATCCGTGCTAAAAAAAAAGGTTCTATGAAAAAAAATTAAAAGGCAAGAAAAATTAGTTCTTGGTTAAGAGTTAGTGTGCATGGTTTTTGCTCCATGGTAACTAAGTTGAGTAAGTATGATGATTTTGGGAAAGTTACTTATGTGGCTACAGTTTGATTTAATGAAATTCATTGGTGAAATGGTATGGTTGGTAATTGTAAGTTGATTGATAAAGCGTTGATTAGATTTCTACAAATTTAGTGTTGCTAGTCATGATTTGTATCTTGAATTCTTTTGACACTATGGTTGAATAGAATTTTTCTGGAAATCAAATTTTTGGTTTACACGAGGACGTGTAAAAAGATAAGTGTGGGGGAATTTGATGAGTATGAAATATGTTATATTTTTATTCCTTAATACTTAATCTTTTGTATTTATTTTGTGCCTAAATAAACTCATTATTCTTATATTTTTGTTTTAGGTACAATTGAAGGGGTTTCATGATTTTGGTAATAAATTGGAGGAGGTTTACGGGATTCCTAACAAATCAAGGATTCAACAATTAGTATCATAAATGGATTTGGATTCACGCGGCAATGCGTTTAAGCACATGACAATTGTGGGATTTAATTCCAATTTCAAATCTGAATTTTAGATTCTAGAAGAATAGTTTTTACAATTCTATTGTAATTAGGATTTCTTTTAGACTAAGATTTATTTCCAAATTGAATTCTATTTTTTTTATAGAAATTAGGGTAATTTGTAATTCCTTTTAGGGTTTGGATTTCTACTTCCTATAGGATTTAGGACTTTGTCTAGCACTATAAATAGAGGATGCTAGTCATGATTTTATTCATTCAATAATCAACTATCATCTATTGGAGTGCAGACTCAAGAGCATGTCAGGCTAGTTCTTTTTTATTCAGTTCTAAATGGAGGTGAATCCTTGTTACAAGTAATTGATTAATTGAGTATTATTATTTATTTCTTCTTGTGTGAAATTTCTTCTGATAATCTGTTTTCATTGATTGCATGTTAATTGATTTAATTAATTGAATATGGCCAATTGAATTAGTTTGATCATTATCATATGCTAGATTAAGATTGATATTACGTGCAATTGATATCTGTCTTTATCATAAGTAGCAATTTAGTAATAATAATTGTGGACAAGCTTTTGTTTATTACTAAGATTATCAGAAAATAAGTTAAACAAATCGAGCTTATGTGTTTGTTGCTTGGATTAGCCTAATTCTCTATTTCTTAATGCTTCTATCATATTAAATCTAGAGAGCTTATTCTAGGTTGTATTCTAGTTAGAATCTGGTGGAGAGCTTGTTTCATACAGTGATAATCTAAGGAGAATTTCGGATAGCAGAGCTTATTGTTATCTAGGGCTAATAGTTTCATTGAAGGAAAAATAATAATAACTTGATTAATTGATTATTGTACTTGGTGAAACTGAACTGCAGAACTGAAGTTTTTACATACTTGGTTAATTTCATCGTTAATTCTTGTTCTCTTAGTTTAAAAATAATTTTCAAAAACCCCCATCTTTATTTTCTGTTTAAATAGTAGAATAATTCTAAAAAAATTTTACTCTATGTGGGATCGATCCTTACTTGCTACTGTTCTAATTATTATAAATTGTGAAGTGAAAGTGAGTTTAATTTAGGAGTATTAATGACAGCTCCCAATACTTGCAGGACTAAATTAAAAATGAAGAAAAAGAGGAAGGTATTGTACTGTAATATTTTGAGCCCCAAAATGTGCAATTATTGAAACTGTATTTTTTTATAAATAGAAGCTCATTCTTCCTTCATTTCTCACCAATTCACTAAAGTTATAGAGCAATTATTATAGAGAGAAAGAAGAAGAGAAGTCTGCTACCTCACTATTCCAGTATCTAGTTTTCTTCTAAGGTAAGGGGTATTATTTCTTTTGTATTCATAAAGAGAGCTTCTGTTATTCCATTCCTTATTATTATGTTGGAATAACCTGTCTATGAGAAGTACCGCATACATGGTAAAATTCTTCTGTTATTCCATTCCTTATTATTATGTTGGAATAACCTGTCTATGCGAAGTACCGCATACATGGTGAAATTCTTCTGTTATTCCATTCTTTATTATTCTATTGGAATATCCTATTTGTGCGGATTACGCATGACCCGGTTCCATTCTTTATTATTCTATTGGAATATTCTGTCTGTGCGTATTACGCATGACCTGGTTCCATTATTTATTATTCTGTTAGAATAACCTGTCTGTGCGGTCTATCGCATGCCTGGTGAATTCTTCTGTTATTCCATTCTTTATTATTCTGTTGGAAATAACCTGTCTGTGCGGTCTATCGCATGCCTGGTGAATTCTTTTTTTATTCCATTCTTTATTATTTTGGTGGAAATGATCTGTATACGTGGATTACCGCATGACAGGTGAAAATCTATTTGCAGTTTCGTATATTCTATTATACTCGTATGAGATATCATTTCTTTTGTACTCGTCATGAAATATCATTTTATTTGAGATTTATTTACAAGTTACTATTTACGAGTTATTATTTACCCGATTACTATTCACTCTAGTATTATTCACTCGGATATTCGGAGCACTTTTCTTGTCGGGGTACTATTTACGAGTTACTATTCATGAGGTACTATTCCTAAAGTACTATTCACGGGGTACTATTTACCTAAAAAAAATATATATTTCTTTTCTGTCCAAATTATTTTTGGTACATGAATATTATTCTTAAATTTTACTCTACAAAGAATTATCATGTTGACAATTTGGACGTTATTGATTTATGGATAAATTAAAATTATAAATCTTTAAAATTTATCCTTGAACTTGTTTTATTGAATTATTATGCCTTTGTCATCATCCTCATGCTTATATTGTGATTAAAGTCTTCTTTGACTTATGTGTAGAGATGGACTTGGTATGATTATGACCAGTGATTATTCGTTATAATCATGACCGTAATGTGACGAATGATGTGGTGAAAGTCCTCATTGGCCTGTAGTTTATTGATGGACAGTTGTTGGTATTATTATGACAAAGGATTATTTGGTATAATCATGACCATTGATGATTACATGAATATCCTTGGCCGTGGTGCAGAGATGATTTGATTTTATTTATTAAACTGAGTCTCAGCGATAAAGTTGATGAAAAACATTTTAAATCATGGAAGATAGTAGATTTTATGCTCTACTTAACTCTTCTAATGGGTTGCTTATTCCGCTGCAGTTGTTGATCTAAAACTTGTTGTCTATTATATTCTATCAGTTGTTATACTGTTGAAGGCTAAGGATAATTTATTCTGCATTATCTTAGTCATAATATTTCTTACTGGGCTAGTTGAGCTCACCCTTTCTTTCATTGTTCTCTTCAGGAAATGAGAATATAACTGGGACGAGTCGAGGAACTGATTGACGGTCTAGATGGTTGTTTTAGTAGTCCTCACTATTCTATAAAATAGTGTGATAATAAATGTAATGAGGACTCTATTTTAGTTTGAATACTGTCTAGAAGACAATATTCGTATTAAAACTTTAAGTTTATGTTTTGTCGTATTTTACACGACTGTTGTAAAATTAAGTTGTATTTGATTTATGTACCATGTATTTGACGACCCAAGATGGGTGATGTATACCTATTTTGGGGGCGTCACAGTTGGTATCAAAGCTTAGGGATATGATCCCCAGCTGAGATGTGAGACAAGAACTAGGAGGGGAGAGCCGGGGAATTCCTTCGCTTGTATGACCTACCTAAGTTTATTTGGTATTTAATTGGTCAGTCAGAGTATAGGGATAATATATGACATGTCAATTAACCCTTGTTTTGTGGCAGTGTTTGAAAATGGCAGCTGAAAATATTAACAATGGAGTGAATGAGACCATGGAGATGCCTCTAATCACCAACTAGGATAATGTGATGTCAGGCGAAGAAGGAATTAGAGATATCCATGTGATGAGTGAAGAATTAATAATTGCACCCGAGCTAGTCGCAGAGGTAGAAGCTGAGAGTGAGGAAGAAGAGGAACCTGAGGAGAATTTATTAGAAGAACTATATGATCAAAATTTTGATGAAAGAAGAAACAACTGAACGAATAAGAATGGAGGATGCATGGGTAAAAGCCGCACGACGTGCTGATATTGTAGAAAAAGACGTTCGATTCAATAAGGCCAAGATAGATGAAATGGATTTCTCTTTTTGGATAACAATTGGGAGAATCCAATAGCGAGTTCGGAATTACCCTGTGCAGAGCGGTCAACCCCAATTCAATATGGATCGGAGAGTAATGATTTAAATCATGGATCAGGAATACAACAAAGCAATTGAGGGTGGATTGTACTCCATAGCGAAGTTAAGTCCAGTTGAGATGGTGGCACCAAAGGCAGATATGGACAAAACAAAGTCGGTGGTTTCAGGAATAGCATTTTTCGTGACTTCTCAAAAAGCGAGTGACCCGAACGAAGTTAGCACGGGTTAGTTAATTATAAATTCTTGCGAAGTCTATACCTTATTAGATACCGGTTCTACCCATTCTTTTTATCACTCTTGCTTGCACTCAACGTTTAAATTTGACTTCGGAGAAATTAGACTTTGACTTATTGGTTGAAACTCTGTTAGGAGAAACCTTCATTACATGTGCTATCCAAGTCTTGGATGAGAGTCACAGTTTTGAATGATATTTCTATTGTTAATAAATTTTCTGACGTATTCTTGAAGACTTCCTAGCCTACCCCTAGAGCGTGAAATCGAATTTTGTATTGACCCCAGTACAAAACCCATTTCTAAAACCCTCAAATATTTTTCTTCACCCAAAACGAACGTATAATGCGCCAAAGACGTTGGCTCGAGCTGTTGAAGATTACGATAGTATCATTCAATACCATCATGGAAAAGCGAACGTGGTAGCTGACGCATTGAGTAGAAGATCGTATGCGTTTACGAGTGCGATGTTGTTAACACAAAAACCCATTTCGTATAACTTACAAATGATAAAGATAGAGTTAAAGACTCTAGGGACCCACATGACGATAATGAATATAAGAGTAGAATCGACTTTAATCGATAAAGTTAAAGCCGCTCAAGCTACATACTCAAAGCTGATAAATATGAAGAAGAAGGTTCAAGAAGGCGTTATTCTAGAAGCAAGAATCGACAAAGAGAGGAAATCTCAACCCTCGATTTAATTGGCCCATTTGAAATCCTCGATCGAGTAGGAACTATGGCCTATCGACTCGCTTTACCGCCAAGTATGTCGCTTGTTCATAATGTTTTTCACATATCGATGTTACGTAAGTATGTGGACGACCCGAACCACATTATTGAATTAGAACTAGACAAGATAGCAAAAGATTTAACGTATGATGAGATACGTGTTAAAATCTTGGATAAGAAGGATCATATTCGACACTCAAAGGTTATACCTCAAGAGTTAGAATCTGAAATGAAGTTAAGGTATCCTCGCCTCTTCGGCATACCAAGTACGTATGTAAATTTTGAGGGCGAAATTTCATAAGGAAGAGAGATTGTGAGACCCCAAATTTTATGAATAAAGATTTAAATTTCTCAAAATAATTTTTTTTAAATATTATGGTGTGGATTTGATATAATGTTATAGTTAAGGGTGATATATGAAAATTTTGCAAAGTAGGCAAGTTGTTATAAAATATTCGTTTGGTCGGGAAATATTCTTTTTGTCGGGGAACATCCGTACGACGGCACAATCATTGGTGGACTCCACAACGGAAGAATTGTCGTAGTAAGAAAACGACAAAATTATCATTTTATAAAAATAACGGCGAAAGTGTTACCGTTAAAACTGTTGAACTACCCGGTAGTAAAAGTACAATAATACGCGTGATTGCATTGTAGCACACGGTATTGATTATTGATGCTTACATAAGAAGTCACTTAGTTATACTCAATTATTAATACAGTAATTGTTGTATCATATCTCTTATATTATTGATTCAATTATTATCACATTATCATCTGTATAATATGTTATATTATTAAATAAATAATTGAGACGACAAATTTATTCATATTATTATTTGTAATATTGACAATGTCTAGAAGTTCTGTCAAGGAGAGGTTAGATAATCTTATTACGCGTCAATAAGGAGAAATTTTTATCGAAAAGCCCCCTCTTTCTTGGGAATGATCTGGTTGTTAAATATTATGAATTATAATATTAATGATGAATGAGTTCGTGTTGATTAAAGATGAAATTGATAGTTCCATTGTGTTGGAATTATTAGTGTTAGTGGAAATTAACATTTATTTCGATAATAATTGATGTCTAGAAGTTATCGGGTAATTAACCGGATAAATGAGTAATTATTTGCTATTAATTCACATGCTTATAACTATGTGTCCACATGTGTGTACTATTGATTCATATGATTTACTATTAGGGGAGTTGGTGCAAGATTAATAATACTTGCATGACTAAATTAGAAATGGAGGTGTAGTTGAAGGTACTATACTATAATTAATTTTTTCACATGTTTAGAACTATTGAGTCACGTGATTTACTATTGATTCACATGATTTACTATTAGGGGAGGTGGTGCAAGTTTGATAATACTTGTAGGACTAAATTAAAAATAAAGAAAAAGAGGAAGGTATTGTACTGTAATATTTCGAGCCCCAAAATGTGCAATTATAAAAACTATATTTTCCTATAAATAGAAGCTCATTCTTCCTTCATTTCTCACCAATTCATTAAAGTTATAGAGCAATTATTATGGAGAGAAATTATAGAGAGAAAGAAGAAGAGAAGTCTTCTACCTCACTATTCCAGTATCCAGTTTTCTTCTAAGGTAAGGGGTATTATTTTTTTCGTATTCATGAAGAGAGCTTCTGTTATTCCATTTCTTGTTATTATGTTGGAATAACCTGTCTATGCGTAGTACCGCATACATGGTGAAATTCTTCTGTTATTCCATTTATTATTATTATGTTGGAATAATCTGTCTATGCGAAGTACCGCATACATGGTAAAATTCTTCTGTTATTCCATTCTTTATTATTCTGTTGGAATATCCTGTCTGTGCATATTACGCATGACCTGGTTCTATTCTTTATTATTCTATTGGAATATCCTGTCTGTGCGTATTACGCATGACCTGGTTCTATTATTTATTATTCTGTTGGAATAACCTGTCTATGCGGTCTATCGCATGCCTGGTGAATTCTTCTGTTATTCCATTCTTTATTATTCTGTTGGGAATAACCTGTCTGTGCGGTCTATCGCATGCCTGGTGAATTCTTTTGTTATTCTATTCTTTATTATTCTGGTGGAAATGATATGTCTAGGTGGATTACCGCATGGCGGGTGAAAATCCATTTGCAGTTTCGTATATTCTATTATACTCGTATGAGATATCATTTCTTTTGTACTCGTCATGAAATATCATTTTATTTGGTATTTTATTTACGAGTTACTATTCATGGGTTACTATTTATCCGATTACTATTCACTCTAGTATAATTCACTCGGGTATTCGGGGCACTTTTCGTGTTGGGGTACTATTCACGAGTTACTATTCACGAGATACTATTCTTGAAGTACTATTCACGGGGTACTATTTACCTAAAAAAATATATTTCTTTTCTGTCCAAATTATTTTTGGTACATGAATATTATTCTTGAATTTTACTCTACAAAGAAGTATCATGTTGACAATTTGGACGTTATTGATTTCTGGATAAATTAAAATTAGAAATCTTTAAAATTTATCCTTGAACTTGTTTCATTGAATTATTATGTCAATGTCATCATCCTCATGCTTATATTATGATGAATGTCATCTTTGGCTTACGTGCAGAGATGGACTTGGTATGAATATGACCAGGGATTATTCGGTATAATCATGACCGTAATGTGAATGATGTGGTGAAAGTCCTCATTGGCCTGCAGTTCATTGACGGACAGTTGTTGGTATGATTATGAACATGGATTATTCGGTATAATCATGACCATTGATGATTACATGAATATCCTTGGTCGTGGTGCAAGAATGATTTGATTTTATTTATTAAGCTGAGTCTCAGCGATAAAGTTGATGAAAAACTTTTTAAATCATAGAAGATAGTATATTTTATGGATTGCTTGTTTCGCTGCAGTTAAACTTGTTGTCTATTATATTCTATCAGTTGTTATACTGTTAAAGGCTAAGGATAATTTATTCTGCATTATCTTAGTCATAATATTTCTTACTAGGCTAGTTGAGCTCACCCTTTCTTTCACTGTTCTCTTCAGGAAATGAGAATATAGCTGGGACGAATCGGGAAATGGATTGACGGTCCAGATGGTCGTTTTAGTAGTCCTCACTATTCTATAAAATAGTGTGACAATAAATGTAATGAGTACTCCATTTGAGTTTGAATACTATCTAGAAGACAATATTCGTATTAAAACTCTCAGTTTATGTTTTGTCGTATTTTACACGACTGTTGTAAAATTAAGTTGTATTTGATTTATGTACCATGTATCTGACGGTCAAAGATGGGTGATGTATACCAATTTTGGGGGCGTCACATATGGTACTTGAATCTAGGGTTTAATCACTAGAATTTAAACCTTAAGGTTTCTCAAATAATTTTTAGGGTTTGAAAAATTATAATTCAAGTGTAATAAAATTTTAATTAAAACACACTAATTAAAATTAGAGTTTTTTAGTAGAAAATTAAGGTTTAAATAATTAGGGTTCCCAAATTAACAATTCAATTTATTAAAATAATAATTAGGGTTTCTAATTTTAGCAATTAGGGTTCCTAATTAGCAAATTATGGTTTCTAATTTTAATTAGGGTTTTCAACTATTAATTAGGGTTTTTCTAATTAACAGAAATTCTATAATATGCAACATAATTTATATAACACAATTTCTGACCGATCTTAAATTTCAGTTTTTGAGTTTCCAATTATGGTTTATGATAGTAATACTAGGGTTTTTCGTGATACACCATAATTCACTAACCATTAACAGTCTACACATATACAGTAAATATTTATAACACTAAAAAATAATATTATATTTAATATAATATTATTATTCTCATTCATTGCTCAAAATCTAAAATTAGGGTTTGGATTCCATATATGATTTATCTTTCATATATAACATTATTAATCAAGTTAAAATAATTAACTTAATAATCTAAACTAAAATTCATATGATAAAATAATAATTATAATAATTTCAATAATCATCTCATATATTATTTAAATAATATAAAAATTATATTTTCATAGAAAATAAATAATAAAGATATTTCTACTATAAAATTAATTATTATAAGAATATACTTTATAATAATCAATAATTTTAAAATAAAATTATTTGAAATTATTCAGGTAATAAATAAATTTTATTTATCACATATATACATACACGTTACTTGGCACATATTCCCATCTTTAATATAAAGAAAAAAAAATTTATGCAAAAATTTCTTATTTATTTATATGGAAAATATCGGGTTATTACATTCACCCTCCCTTATAAGGATTCCGTCCCCGGAATCACCGTTTTAAAACTTATACATACAAGGGTATATATCATACACAATCATTTCAAATAGATCTCGATCAGATTCGATCGAACCGATCTTTAACTATTCAACATAAAGCTTGTCTATCTGATTAAACGGAAGTTTGATTTCTAAAAGAACTCAAATTCCTTCTTCAAATTTTTTTTATAAAATAATTTATTATCTACTGAAAAATCATATACCAAAGTATACAAGTTATACGAATAATACCTGGAGTTGCATTCCCAGCTGTCGCCGTATACTGGACCGTCATATTGAAGTCTCTTGCGGTTAATTCTGTTGGTTTGTTTGTTGATGTTGGTTCCGCTGTCGGTAAAGTATCGCTTCCTTTTCCCGTATTCGCGCTCTTTGTATCCCTTCCCTTTTTCGGACAGTCCTTCACCTTATGCTCCGTTGATCCACACATGAAACACCCTCTGTTCATCCTTGGATTAGGACAGTTGGGAGAGATATATCCCTCATGCCCATACTTGTAACACACAGACTTACCCTTAAGACACTTTCTCGAGTGATTCTTTCCGCAATTCCCACACTGCGCAACCTGTTTCTTTCCACCTCTTGGTCTATTTATGGTATTCCCAAAATTTTCCCCTTTTCTTTTTCTAGTCCTACTACCACTATTTCCTTCTCTGACTCTAGCTTGATTTGTTTCCCACCAAAAATTTGCCTCCCCTTTCATCGTATAGGTGACAAAAGCTGTCTTTTGCCCCTCCTTTACTCTAGCTATCACAAACACCTCTACATGGTCAGTTGATCCTCTAAATCCTGACGATTCGATTGCCTTGAAGTCTTTGAGGTTTGTCGATCGATTATCTGGCTGATTTCCCACGGCTGGTAATCCATTCTGCATAGCTTGAGCATTCATATTCACCAAATTTTGTGTCAGGTCTGGTTGTCCTTCAGCTTTGTTGACAAGTTCTTATGCCTTTTGGTTTCATTTTTGTCTTGGCGGCATTATCTGATTAAATAAAATCATGTTCATCTAACTAATTCATAGTACTTTTCATAGCATAGCACATACTACTTTAAACATCTGATATCCCTTTGTGACACAAAAGTCGAGAATCGCTGCCACAACTTATACAAAAATTGAGAATATTACATTACACAAACATACTTATCGTATACGGATCATAGAATCATACATATTCAAATAACACTAATACTACTTATTTCATACGCCTTCACTAAGGATCAATTGCTTAGCATTCTATGTATTTCTATTATCCTCAACAATCCATTTTCACATAACTATACCAAGTTCGTCAAACTTACTACATAGTATAAGTTCAGGAACTTACCACAATCATATGAGTTTAAGAACTTGTCCTAGTCAGACCTTTGGCGTCCATTTGCTGAGGGGTTCAAAAATTTCATATAATTATAAGTCATGAACTTACCATAAGTATGAGTTTAAAGAACTCGAGCTTAACTTTATATTCTTTAACTATACTCTACCTATCAGTTACACTATCATTTCTGGGTCCGGTACTACACTTTTCCAGTATAATCACCTCATTAGGGTTACTTTCCAAAGTGAGCCTCTATTTCAACTATTTACTTTGGTATTGGCTTAGTTATGGAGGTTGACTCATTCTTTATGATATGAGGGTATCCTAATTCTTTTCCATCTGACATCTATACATATAAATTAAGCTCATTAGCATGTAGTATATACACACAGTAATTAATAATTTTATACAAGTTATCTTTTATTTTGTTTAACGATGAATTTATTCAATTCATCTCATTTTAAACTCTAAATGAGTTGTTTATATTTTCAACGTTTCCCTCTGTTCTTAGGTTATAACCTAAGGTCTATCCCACCTAAGGTTTCTAACCCTAAAGCTCTGATACCATGTTGTAACGCTCCCAATTTTAGGTACTTGAAACCCGAACTCGGTGCTTTATGATACCATTTCTATGAGCGGAATAATAGTAATAACAATAATATAAATATCATACTTAATTTACATACATCAGAGTCTAATCCCAAGTAACCTTTACTACAATACATTACATGATAGATAATAAATATCATTGTCTTAATACTGTCTAACTATTACAAAAGATAACATAAGATTATTCTGATTGCTTTCCTTTTCCCTTGTTCTGGCTTGAACATTCCAGTTGATCATGCCTAGCTGAAAACATTTAAATTTAAAGCAAGAATGAACATTTGATTGCCCAGCAAGTAATAACAACAATGAATATAAGCTGAAAGGATTAAATGTTTTCTTTGAATAACACTTCTACAACGAATCAACAGTTGTGAAGTAAGATGAACCAATAATAACAACATATCACTTCTATATGAAATTTTTGAAACTACGTACTGACTATAACTAGAGATCCGTCAGTAGACTATGAACATTATTTTTAATTTTTGCTAAGGTTTAGCAGAACTTCATTCGCAAACTGTCATAACTTATGGGCACGAGGGTGATCATCCCAATGCGCCCTGTATTGATCAATACCACATGCAAGAATAATATTATCGTTCACTCTATCCACCTTAGGTGCACAAAAGTTTTTCCATGTTTGAGATGTTCATACTTAGTTAGGAATCCGAACCAAAATAATCTGGTTGGATACAATAAAGTTCTATCTTGCTCAACAATATTTTATGTCTAGCCAAATCAAATAGCTTAGACGGCTTTCAATTCAACGTATACATACTCGAAATCAATAAGTATGTATCAACATGTGATTAAATACAATGGTTATCCAAGTGGGGACACTTGTTTAACCCTATATAGGAATTAACGAACAGAATAAATATCTAAATTATACAATAATACAATGATCGGATAATTTAAGAACTTGTATGAATACAAAGATTGGATACATAATCAATAACAATAGAGTTAATAATCTGGCAAAATAATATGATTCTAAAACTTTCTTACTCATGTCCATTGCATAAAAAAAATTCAAAGTTAGGATACTTGCACAATGTAAAGAATAGTTCAGATACTTGCCTGAGCTGCTGCTTACAATAACGCAACTTAGTTTTATCTTCTATACCGAAACCTATCATTAGTAAGATCATTCGTTCGATTAGAATAACATATCATATCACATAGTGCTGCTAATTGCAGTCAGCACATAACTTAATCACATTGTCACATATGTTTAACAGTTATTGCATCACAGACAAATACGTATCTAACCAAATTATCCAAGTCCAAATCAAATTTGAAACATTTCGGTGTACCGACGGCTTTATCGGATAATTATCGAGCCTAAGACTCTATCATGTAGTTCAATACTCGTTTAGATACTTTAAATATCAGTCATATTATTTTTCATAGCCTTATAATAATTTTTAAATAATTATTATAATTTTTTATGATTTTTCAAACACTGAAATCATTATTAAAAGATTTAAATATTAAATAATTCTATTATTATTAATATTTAATTAATATTTAATTATTAATGAAACCATTGCCAAAATAATAAAGTTATTTATAATAACTCAAAGTATTTAAAATATTAATATTACCCTTAAATAATTTTTAAAACATTTAAAATTATTTTTAAATAATTACCATTAATATTAGAATATTAATTTATTATTTATCAAAAAATTAAAAGTCATTTATTATAACTTAAAATATTTTTAATTCATTTATTTCCTTTTTAAAAGATTTTTAAATTAATAAAACCATTTTTAAACTATTTATTTAATATAATTATTAAATAAATTAATATCATTTAATATTAAATTAATATCATTAATATTAAATTATTAATGAAATTATCCTTTAAATATTAAAAGTTGTATTTTATAACTTAAAATATCTTTAAACACTTTATTTTCATTTAAATAATTTTTAAAATATTAAAATCATTTTTAAACTAATTTATTTAATATAAATATTAAAGTAATCTAATATCATTAATATTAAAATATTAATATTTTTCATGACAAAATATCAAAAGTTATATTTTATAACTTAAAATATTTTTATAGCCTTTAAATCATTTTTAGATGATTTTTAAATCATTAATTCTATTTTCATAATTTATTTAATATATTTATTAAATAACTTAATTATAATTAATATTAATTTATTAATGAAATTCATCAAAAAAATATTAAAAGTCATAAAAAATAACTTAAAATATTTTCTTATATCATAATATAATTTTAAATGGTTTTTCAAGTATTAAAATTATTTTTAAATAATTTATTTGATATAATAATTAAATAAATTAAATACCTTTAATATTTTAAAAATATTAAATATTTATGAAATATATTAAAAATTATTAAAAACTAATTTTCAGACTTTAAAATAATTTTTAGTAATTTAATTTGTATTTTTAATAATTAAAAATTAATATTCTCTATTTTTTTAATAAAATAATTAATTTAGTAATTAATCTGTCGCTAATGGACCCTATAGCGACGAAACTGTCGCTATAGGTGTTCTTGAGGAAACCCAGGTATTCATACTCAGTGATCGAGGGCACTACTTTGACCAAGGTTGAATCTTTGCTCGATGTATTTCTGGGACAGTTATTGGTTAGATATTGTATTACTAGTATAAAACTATATTAAACAACAACAATCATGACCAGTAAATATAAAACGAATGAGATCTGGGCTTGTAAAGTGGCTGCCAGAGCTGTTCTTCATTTCTGGGTTACCCAGAAATGAAGAACAGTTCGACTGGTCATATTTGGGTTTCCACAACTTGTAATCTATGCGATGTTTTTGTTTGTGTTCTTAAAGTTTCAGTTTGTAGACAACATGTCAAGGAACAGATCTATTACCTAACATCATCATAACAACAACACCATCTCAAGATACATGCCGGTGAAAGCCTGTCAGAAAAGTTACTCAAACGTTTTTTGGGTTATCTAGAAAATAGATTTCGTGTTCTACTAAGCTACTCTGACCGGCCACTAAATCCACCCAGTTTGATGTTTAGGAGATTTTAAGGCATAAATATGTAGTCCATACAACGTATTACAACTTAGATACAACAACCATAACAAACCATCAAACACAAGCATGATCCGGGCTAATGGATATGTTGTTAGAGCGATTTGGGAAAAATCTGGGTTTCTCAGATTCGTTCTTCAAGCAGATTGGTCAACCTGCTTTGATCCTCCTTAAATTCGATTTCGTTAAGTGTCTTGGTAATCTAGAGGCATGGATATGTAGTACTCATGTCCATCTACAGAAATCAAACACTAACTTGTCCAAACTACTTAATACCTGCAAGATCTAGGGTCTCAAAAGTCACTGTCAAACCATTCTAGGTTTCTGGGCTGCCCAGAAACCAGTTGGTCAATGCCGTTCAACACTCTTTGACTGCTCATTCCTTGAGTTTTAGACACGATTTGACACTGTTTCCAGTTCCAGATCATTGTCCACATGACAAAGAACATATCCATAACATAAAACACACATAAAACTTAACACAGAAAGATCTAAAGGCTCTGACATTCGTTGTCAGACAACAGTTTTAAATTTTTTCCAATTTTGTAAATCATCAAATCTGAGCCTATAAATTTTATGGATCTAACATCTATTAACCCATATCATTGATTAACACCTTATACAACATGATTAAACATAAAAACACCAAATCTAACATAGCATACATGATTAAAATTTTGGATTAGGCTTTATACCTTTCTTTGCTAAATCTTGAATACGGGCTTCTAGATCTGTTATGGTGATAGTGGGACTTTATTTTGGGACTGATCTAGTAATAGAATTCGTTGGTTCTAGAGAGAAAGAGAGTCTTGGATGAGTATAAGTGCACAAATGAGGTAAATTATGAACTTTCTCTCTCTTGATCTATATGTATATCTCATGTGCAATGTATTTGGAAGTTTAGATGGCTGATAGTTGGAGTATTATAGCTCATAGCTAGACTAGGGTGATGACTTACCAAGATTTGACAAGATTTCCTAGAAATAATGCAAGAATGGGACAAAAAGGGTATAATGGTCATTTGTCTTTAAATTTTAATTGTATTCTTGTCCATGGTACTTGAATCTAGGGTTTAATCACTATATTTTAAACCTTAAAGTTTTCCAAATAATTTTTAGGGTTTGAAAAATTAAAATTCAAGCGTAATAAAATTTTAATTAAAACACACTAATTAAAATTAGGGTTTTTTAATAGAAAATTACTGTTTAAATAATTAGGGTTCCTTAATTATCATTAGGGTTCCCAAATTAACAATTCAATTTATTAAAATAATAATTAGGGTTTCTAATTTTAGCAATTAGGGTTCCTAATTAGCAAATTATGGTTTCTAATTTTAATTAGGGTTTTCAAATATTAATTAGGGTTTTCCTAATTAACAGAAATTCTATAATATGCAACATAATTCATATAACACAATTTCTGACCGATCTTAAATTCCAGTTTAGAGTTTTTAATTATGGTTTATGACAATAATACTAGGGTTTGTCGTGATACACCATAATTGACTAACCATTAACAGTCTACACATATACAGTATATATTTATAACACTGAAAAATAATATTATATTTAATATAATATTATTATTCTCATTCATTGCTCAAAATCTAAAATTAGGGTTTAGATTCCATATCTGATTTATCTTTCATATATAGCATTATTAATCAAGTTAAAATAATTAACTTAATAATCTGAACTAAAATTCATATGATAAAATAATAATTATAATAATTCCAATAATCATCTCATATATTATTTAAATAATATAAAAATCATATTTTCATAGAAAATAAATAATAAAGACATTTCTTCTATAAAATTAATTATTATAAGTATATACTTTATAATGATCAATAATTCTAAAATAAAATTATTTGAAATTATTCAGGTAATAAATAAATTTTATTTATCACATATATACATACACGTTACTTGGCACATATTCCCATCTTTAATATAAATAAAAAAATTATATGAAAAAATTTCTTATTTATTTATATAGAAAATATCGGGTTATTACAACTTCTATAACTTTAAGTAGATGAACACTCGGCTCCCGCCGGTAAAAATAGTAGCTATATGTGAGCTCACAAGTGTTTAAAATGAGAAAGTACTCAATTTAGAGTGTGTACAGAGCAAATTGGACAAGACTTCCTCGCCTTTTCTCTATACAAAATGGCCACCCCAAGCTCTCTATTTATAGAGGGGGTAACTGCGGCTAGCCGCAGATGTACTTGCAGCAGGCCGGGGTGCCCCGAGCTCCGTAGGTCCTGCTGTCTCAAAGTACGTGCACGCGTGCTGTAAGATCCCGAATTTTATGAAATAAAAGTATTCAATTTTTCTATTTAGTAAATGGTTAAATTGATAAAAAGTTAAAGTTAAGGGTGATATATGAATTTTTTTCAAAAATAAGCAAGTGGTTATAAAATAATCATTGATGTCGGGGAATATTCGTTTGGTCGTGGAATATTCTTTCTGTCGGGGAATATTCGTACGACGGCGCAGCTATTTGTGGGCCCTATAACTGAAAACGGTCGGATTAAGATAACGACAAAAAATTGAGTTTTTTTCAAATAACGGCGTAGTTGTTACCGTTAATACTGTTGGAATACCCGGTGGTTAAAACACAGTAATACACGTTGTTACACAGTAGCACACGGTATTGCACCAATTATTGACTCTTACGTAAGAAGGCACTACTCAATAATGGTTATAGTAATTACTGTTCAGTATTTTATTGATTCCATAATTGCTACGTGGATATTTTATATTACTGTTGTTTCAATAATTGTCACTACACAGTATTTTCCATTATCGGAACAATAATTCATATTATCTGAATAATATTATTAGATAACATTATTGGCAATGTCTAGAAAGTTCTGTCTAAGGAGAGGTTTGGTCACCTAATTGCGCGCCAGTAAGGAGAAATCCTTATTGGAAAGCCCCCTCTTTCCTGGGAATTGCCTGGTTGCCGGTACTGTGATTCTGTAATATTATTTGTGAATAATTAATTATTAATTTATATGATGAAGAAAATATTAATTTTATGTGGATATAGATGGAGAAAATTTTTAAACGTGACAATTGTTGAAAATTAATATTTTATCTTTTTCTGATAAAATAATTCATTTAAATATATTATTTTAATAATATATTAACGGTGATATTTTTACAATGAATGTGGGATATATGAGTATATGAGGAGGAAGAGTATTTTTGTTGGATTAAATGTTTAACACATGTTTTGTGTGTTGGTGGACACAATTCTTGACCGAAAATTTATTATAGACTGTAAAATCGTCCGTTTGTGGATTTCGGTCAATTTATGTTTGGAATTTGAAAAAACTTTCTTCTGCAAAGTTGTAGAGAATTGAATTTCCTATAAAAATTCACGAGATTCGAATTTTCTGATGAAAGGGCTATTTATTATGAATTATTGAAGTTCTGAAATTTCGAAATAATTGATTTTTGGAAGTTTTAATTATTTTTGTTTAGAAAAACGTTTTTTTTTGTATTTTGTGGACATCATTAACATGTGTTATGGCTGAATTCAGATGGTCAAGGTGGGCTAAGAAAAATTTGTTAAATATATTATTATTATATTCAATTTTCTACTTTGGTGTTCTAAGCATTTTCTTATAAATAGGGTGCTTAGGTTAGAATTGAAAATCACACTAGAAATTGAAGTTTTCTCTCTATTTCTCTCTCTATATATCGAGCGTATTCTTGTGAGTATTTTGATATCTTGAGTGTTGCTATACGGTGCAAGTTCATTCAGCGTTATTCCAGTCAGGAGTACTGCTCTTTTGAGGTAAGGGATAGTAAGGGATGTTATTTTATTCGAAAATGATATTATTTCTTCAATATCATTATGCCAAAATATTGGTTGGAAATTTTTATCAAATTTAAAACTTTTCATGTCGGGATTACTATTCACGAGTTACTATTCATGAGTTACTATTCATGAGTTACTATTCACGAGTTATTATTCATGAGTTAGTATTTACGAGTTACTATTCACGAGTTACTATTCATGAGTTACTATTCACGAGTTACTATTCACGGGTACTATTCACTACAAAATTGGTTTCTTTTTCTAACCAAATTATAGTTGATTTATGAATATTACTCTAGAGATTAAAACTATGTATTGATTATATTGATTTTATTATCATATATAACATTTTTATAACCCTGATGTTGAAATTCTCTTTCACTGGAGTGTAAGGATGGGTAGATTATTGGTATGATCATGACTATAGGTTCTCTTTGGCCAGTAGTGCAAAGTTGAATTGTTGACTGATATGATCATGACCATTGAATTTATAATTGAATATCTTTAGCTTAAGTGCAAAGGTGAAATGATCAACATGGTTATAATTATTGGTTATATAAATTCTGAAATGATTATATATTTCTTTGAGATAATAATATATTTGTCTTGTAGTGCAAATATGAGCTGTTGAGGAATATCTTTGGCCTGTAGTGCAAAGATGAGTTGTTGATGAATATCTTTGGCCCGTAGTGCAAATATGAAATTATTAGTATGATTATGAATATGAACTGTGATTTGGTATAACCATGATCTTTGATGTTTCAGGTAAAGACAAGTGATGAAAATTATCTTTGTTCTGGATGAGAAGAGGAATTTAGAACTACAATTATGATTATGAGTTATACATGTGATTGTGGACAGGAATTGTTGATTGATGTTACAGGGATAAAACATTGTTGGTGGACTTTTAACATGGAGAAGATAATAGACTTTATGGTCTATTTGACTCTTCTAATGGATTGCTCGTTCCGCTGTAACTATGGTTGAAAAGTTTTATCATCTACCATATGTTCTAAATCTCTGATTTATTACTGTTGAAGACTATTGATAATTTATCTTTAGTCATGATATTCTTTACTGAGCTAGTTGTGCTCACCCTTTTGCTTCATAATTCCTTTCAGGTAATAAAAGTGTAGCTGGGTCGAGCGAGGGATAACAAGAGAATAGAACGGTGGTCATCATTTAGTAGTTATATTTGGTGAATCATCTAGGGTGAGGCGAACCCAACGTTGGAAGGGTGTTTTGCCACTATCATACAAGATGTCTAATGATATACAATCTCGTGTCATCATAAGACAAGGATGTGCTCATCCACTTGCTGAGTATATCTACGAGCACTACCTATATAATCTTGGTGTTTGTTTGAAGTATATTTCTCAATTAGAGACAGTGGAGATAATGATAAGTCAAGAGAAGACTCACCATTGAGAAGAATATGATAGTAATCTTCTTATTTTTCTTTGGGGTCTATTGGGTCAACCAAGGATAATTCTGTGGTCATATGATATCTATCATAACCTAGAAGCATGACCTCCCATGTACGAAGGTTTTCTTGAGCACTTTCTAAAGATTCTAATTTCTAAAACAGTTTTTGACTATACCTTTATGTAAGGTGTCATTGTGACGTGCTATCCAAGGTTGGGACATGAGTCACAGTTGGTATATTTTAGTATCAAAACTCACAACATATGTGTTATTGTATTTTGCACGACAATTGTTGTAATAAAGTTGTAGTTATTTTTATACCATGTATTTGGCGACTCAAAATGGGTTGGATGGAATGGACCTATTTTGGGGGCGTTACACGTGCACTATAATGTCCGCTCGAACTTTTAGAATTGCAATCTAGGCATCCGATTGAGGTGTATAATACCTATTTTGGACCGTCGTTGTCGAGAGTTACGCCATGACATGGGATTAGAGGTTGTACGAAATCAGGAAGATGGGATCATGCCCTTCAGTCTTCAAGCTTCAAATTCTATCCGGTGTGCTGCCTTGCGTAGTAGTCACTCAAGATTGGACCTCCTTAGTTCTTGTGGGATATTACTGTGTAGAAATGTTTGTACGAGATGTTTAGATGGCGCAATGTAGGGTCGAGGTGGCAAAATGACGATTTTACCCCTCACCGAGGTTATCTCCAGTTTGGGCTGATAAAGCATACGTTGCTCAGGGTTATTTCTGAGATTGGACTGTTGTAAGTACTGAAAGTACTCAGGGTTATCTCTGAGGTGTGCCTGTCTTTCTGGTATTATCTCCGGGTCTTGTACTGAGTGCCTCGGTGTGAGTTCCGAGGTTGAAGCTGACTGCATGCATTTGAAACGAGCATTTTCGGGGTTATCTCCGGAACTGCAACTGCACTCCTTAGGGTTATCTCCAAGGTTAACACTGCTATTCCCGGTGTTGTTTTTGGGACTGGAACTGAGCATCTCGGGGTTATCTCCGCGACAGAAATGTCCTCTCTGGTGAAATTTTCGGTATTTGAACTACATTATCTTCTAGGGTTATTTTTGAAAGACGAATCTGCCATCCTGAAATGTTAGTGATAGATGTGCAGAAAATTTCGAGTGTCTACAATTATTATTACAATACTAATTATTATATCATAATTATTATTATTTTGAATTAAAATTAGAATGAATCTGAACCGTACTTGTGCTTTCCTGCCCAAATCAATTAGCATGAATCTGAATTTTTATTATATATATTACTATTACTATTACTATTATTATAATTATTGTTATTATTATTATTACTATTACTATTGCTGTTATTATAGCTAATATTATTATTATTATTATTATTATTATTATTATTATTACTACTACTACTACTACTACTATTAGTATTATTATTATTATTAGTACTATAATAATAATAATATTATTATTATTATTATTATTATTATTATAATTATTAGTAGTAATATTATTATAATTGTTATTAGTACTATTATTATTATTATTATTTTTTTGTGTGTGTGAAGAAGAGAAGAGAGAGAGATTTTGTGTGTGAACATGAGAGAGTTTAGAGTGCAGGGGTGAATTTGATTTGGGCGGGAAGAAATATGAGCCTTTAGATTAAGTTCAAAAAATTAAGTTAGAATGAATTTGAACCGTCCTTGTGTTTTGTCAAATATAAGATTCAAAATGGGTTATGTTTTATTATATAGATATTTGTTGAGCAAATTTGTTGCTCATTCTTTCTTTCTTTAAACCTTTCAATTAAGGCAAACTGTGGCGAAATATCAGGCAAGGATAAGGGCAAGGGCAAGGCTATGTCATAACTTTGTTATTTTAGGTTAGAAGACTTATCATTTTGTTGTATTAAGACTTATCTATGGTTATGTATTAAGACTTGATTAGTATGATGTACTAAGTTATGTTTGGATTTAAGTTATGTATTAAGTTAGTAATGGTTGCGAGATCTTGGGATGAGAATATTTATATTATTTCAATGTAGATTATTCTATTATTTCGTTGTTTGAGATATTAGTTTGTTATTAGAGTTAGATCGTGAAGCACTAAATTCGAGGTATAAGTATTTGAATTTGGGGGCGTCACAAGTCTGCCTCTCCTAGTAACATAAAGGTAACGAAGGGAACCTTTTTATCATCAGTGCAACGTAGTACATCAAATATCTTTGTCATTTGTTTGAGCCACGTCTCTGCCTGGAGTGGGTCCGACTTTTCGAGAAATTCAGGTGGTCCTAACTCCTTTAACTGCTTGGTAGTGACCATTTGTAAGCTACTTGCATTTCCACTGGTATTATAGATATGAGTTTCTCTCATCTTGTTTTGCAAGAATTGCATGAAGTTCCTAAAAAAATTATCATTCATCATGATGTTAGCAGCATTATTTTCTGAGTTTGCAACATGATTATTCGTAGCTTCCTAATTATTAACCACATTTGCCTTATAAAATCTCTTGATTTTCAGATGACATACTAAAATATAATCACAAAACAAATATTAGTTAAAGAAATTGACATGTCACATCTTATCCTATAACCTGTCCGACTCATTAAATAATGAAAAAGTTTAGGTAGGACACACTAACTAAGGATTTTACTCGTCTATCCCCTCCTAGTTCTAATCCCAGATCTCCACCAAAGATCATATCCCAAAAGCTCTAATACCAACTGTGATGCCCTCATAATAGGTATACACAACCCATTTTGAGTCGCAAAATACATTCTACAAAATCCAAATACATACTTTCCTATTTACAACTAAACTGTCATACAAAATACGACAACATACATACTGTGAGTTTCAATACAAATATCGTACCGCATATAGTACAATAATATCAAACAAAAATTATTACAATACTGTATAAAATACGGTAACACATGTTTGAAGTCCTCAATACAATTATTGCTATACTATTTTCCAATATGGTGAAGACTACTATAGTAACTAACTCGGACCATCACTCTATTCCCCAGCTTGTCCCAACTACACTTTTATTTCCTGAGAAGAACTGTGACGCCCCCAAAATAGGTCCACACAACCCATTTTGAGTCGCCAAATACATGGTACAAAATTCAAATACATACTTTATTTATACAACTATTAATTATCGTGTAAAATACGACAAAACATAAGCTGTGAGTTTCAATACAATTATTGTCACGTAGAAAATATCCAAACTCAAATAAAGTCTTCATTATAATTATTGTCACACAATTTTACAAAATAGTGAGGACTACTATAATAACCATCTTGGACCATTACTCCATTTCCCGACTAGTCCCAGCTACATTCTCGCTTCCTAAGAAGAACAATGGAACAAAAAGAAAAAGGGTGAGCTTAACTAGCCCAGTAAGAAATATTATGACTAAGATAATGAAGAACAAATTATCCTTAGTCCTCAACAGTGAAAAATCTGATAGAATACAATAGGAACCAAGTTTTAGATCAACAACTGCAGCGGAACAAATAATCCATTAGAAGAGTCAAGTAGAGCAAGATGTCTACTATCTTCTATGATTTAAAATTCCATCATCAATATTTTATCCCTGTAACACCAATCAATAAATGTTTCAAATTAACAAATTATCCATGCACTACGTGTGGCGCCCCCAAATCTGGGCATCTTACAACCCGACAGATGGTGCTACACGGTGGTACAGTTCACACATACATTCAATTGAAATACCTCAAAAGAGTGAATATGTCTTCTATATATTCCAAAATAATATTTCCCTTCCCAGGTTCTTTGTAACCATTACATGTGTTCTTGTCATAATATCAAATAATTAAAATATTCATACTATACTATTACAAAGGCAACTTATTGGTTTGCCTTAGCCTTCTCTTTATCTTTACTAGATCCTTCGGTCCGTTCGGTCCGTTTAGTCTTAACTATATTCATATGGTTCAAGCAAGAATGATCATAATAAGCTCAGCAAGTATGACAATTTCATTTAAGCAATATGTTTGAATAATATGAATCGTATATCTTCTATAACTGAATCAATAGTTATGACGTACTATAGATAATTCAAAATAACACTTCTCTTTTCCTTAAAACGTTTAATCAATGAACAACATAAATTAAACATCAATTTTGGTCCAAGACCTTGATCATTTCATTCTTTCTTTGAAAAGGTCAACCCGACACCAAGTCCACAAGTCCGACATATCATACGAGTACTTGTAACGATTGAGAATTTTATAGTTTATTTTAAATATTTATTAAATTATATAAATATTTTAATTATTTTTATTTATGAAGATAAATAAATATGTGATGAATTATGATGTAATAATTTAGTCGAGTGTTTATGCTAACAAAATTAATGAATGATAATTTTATTATTTGAGGATTTAATTTAATAAAAATAATTAAATTAAATGAATTATTTAATATTTATGAAAATAAATAAATTAAATAAAGTGATGTTTAAGTCTAATTTAATAATTAAAATTAGATATATAATTATTTTTTTAATCATAAGTATAATTATAATAAAAATTAAAATTATTATAGTTATAATTATAAGTTATGTAAATTAGTTACATGTGTGACCAATAAAACTATATAATAAAAATATTATAAAAATAATCTAATAGATGGGAATTGTGGTTAGCCAAACAATGCCTTGTGGCCTTTGGCCTAATTTAACTGACGCAAACTTTTTGGTTCATACCTGACAAACGTTGTGACGCCCCCAAAATAGGTATACAACACCCATTCTGAGTCGCCAAAATACATGATACAGAAACAACTACATCTTCACTGTTACAACATAAAAACTGTGAGTTTAAATACAAATATTGTCATCTAGACAATATCCACACTCAAATAAGTCCTCATTACAATTATTGATACATTATTTCACAAAAATAGTGAGGACAACTAAAATAACTTCTAGAACCATCATTCCATACCCCGACTAGTACTCGCTACATTCTCGCCTCCTGAGAAAAATGGAACAAAAAGGAAAAGGGTGAGCTCAACTAGCCCAGTAAAGAACATTATGACTAAGATAATATAGAACAAATTATCGTTAGTCTTCAACAGGGAAAAATCTTATAGAATACAATAGACAACAAGTTTTAAATCAATAACTGCAGCGGAAACAACAAACCATTAGAAGAGTCAAGTAGAGAATGAGTTCTACTATCTTCTAAGATTTAAAAGTCCATCATCAATATTTTATCCCTGTAACAACAATCAATAAACATCTTTAATCAAATATTCATCTTTGCACTACAGGCCAAAGATATTCATTTGTATCACCAGTCGGTCATGTTCATCTCAACACCTGTTCATCTTTGCACTACGGGCCAAAGATATTCATCAGTTAATCATTCATCTTTGCACTACATGCCAAAGATATTCAGTAATATCATCATTTAGGACTGAGGATGATGAAAAATATCTTAAAGAAAATGAATCCAGTGAAACAAAATAACAAATAATAAGGATTCGTATTTCGATTTATCCATGTCCAAAATACCTTATAATTATTCATACTGAAGTAAAATTCAAGAATGATAAAAACATGGATACAATCAAAGCTAGTACCCAGAATAGATATTTTGGACGAAAAGAAAAAAATTTTATTTTTCGATGAATAGTAACTCGTGAATAGTAACTCGTGAATAATAACTCATGAATAGTAACCCCGACGTGAAAAGTTCTAAATTTGATAAAAATTTCCAACCAATATTTCGGCATAATGATATTGAAGAAATAATATCATTTTCGAATAAAATAACATCCCTTACCTCGTAAAGACAGTACTTCTGGTCGGAATACCGATATAAGGCTAAAAGAAACTTGCTCTGATGAATAGAAACTCTTAAGGTATCTAAATACTCACAAAATACACTCAATAATCTAGAGAGAGAAAGAGAGAAAACTTGTTTCTGGTGTGATTTTTAATTCTAACTTAGCCCTCTATTTATAGGAAAATGTTAGCACGCCCAAGCAAACTTAACCTGCAACCTGATGGCTTTACCTGCTACTATTCAAGCCTACCATATTTGAATAAAAATCTCAGCACATTTCTTCACCAACCAAGAGTGGGGCCCACCAATTCTAGAATTTTCTACCAAAATGATAAACTCCGAAAATTCAACAATTCCTGAACCAATCATCTCGTAAAATTCATAATAAATCATACGTTTATTTTTAACGGTTCAAAATTTGTGGACATATACTAAACTTATATATGTATAACATATCCAAAAATTACCACGATCCAACGGTCGGATTAAAAATTATAACCCCCACAAAATATCTCAAAAATCCTGATTTTTAATACCTCCATTCCGATAAAAATACTGATAAAAATGTCAACATTAACTCCTTCATTTTTAACCACAAAAATATATCCTTCATTTATATCCATATAAAATAAATATTTCCTTATCATATGAATCAATAATTAATTATTCACAAATAATATTACAGAATCACATTTATGACAATCAGGCCGTTCCCAGGAAAGAGGGGGCTTTCCAATAAGGATTTCTCCTTACTGGCGCGCAATTAGATGACCAAACCTCTCCTTAGACAGAACTTTTTAGACATTGCCAATAATGTTATCTAATAATATTATTCAAATAATATGAATTATTGATCTGATAATGGGAAATACTGTGTAGTGACAATTATTGAAACAACAGTAATATAAAATATCAACGCAGTAATTATTGAATCAATAAAATAAAATACTGAACAGTAATTACTGTAACCATTATTGAGTAGTGCCTTCTTACGTAAGAATCAATAATTGGTGCAATACAGTGTGCTACTGTACAACAACGCGTATTACTATGTTTTAACTATCGGGTATTCCAACAGTATTAACGGTAACAACTACGTCGTTATTTATAAACAACTTATACTTGTCGTTTTCTTCATCCAATCGCTTCCGTTATGGGGCCCACAAAAGACTGCGCCGTCCTACGAATATTTCCCTACAGGAAGAATATTTCACGACCAAACGAATATTCCCCGACAACAATGAATATTTTATAACCACCTGTTTATTTGAAATATTTGCGCATTTTACTCATAACTAACCTCATTAATCAATTTAACCCTTACTATTTCAAAATAATAAATAGAGGGAATTTAAATTTTATTTAATAATAATTTAGGGTCTTACAAACGTGGTCAGTTTAAATCTTTGCGTCTTATTTTTCTAAGGCTAACTAAGAACATAGAGAGGAAAACATAGAGAAAGCGGAGAGTGAGAGCAAGAGAAATTCATTCTCTGTAATTTTATCAAGAAGAAGGTGAAGGATTGCTAAGGCTTGTGATCATCTTGCAAAGAAATCTAGTACTTAAAGTATAAAAACCTAAATTTAAGTTCTAAATTTCTAATATAGGATTATGTTAATTTGATATTATAATTGTTGAATTAGTTTATGTAATTAATTGGTTGTTATCATTACATGATTTTAGTAAGAGAGTTCATGGAAAATTGGTTTGAAGAAGAAAGTAGAATAGCAGTGTATGTCTATGTAAAATGGCTTAAGAAAGTACAAAATTTCATGTTTAATATGTATGATAATCTATAAATTTATGTTGGATTATGTTAGTATGTTATGAAACGAAAGCGACGTAGTTTGAATCATGTCAATTGGTTAAGAAACGAAGTCGTGGCGATCGAATTCGCTAAAAGTGTAAAAATTGAAGAAATTTGGAAAATTGTGGTTTTAATTCTTCAAATTTGTGTATATGTGATGTTTATGTAGTTAGAATGGTGTATAGCATGCTTAACTATGTTACTACAAAGATTTAGATGATTAAGTTTGGTGAATTTCTGTGGAATTGGGATTTTGGCCTAGAGCAGAGTCTGATTTCGAGTTTCTGCAAAACTATTTCTGGTTTCGAGCGCGGGCGCACTGCCTCTTGGAGCGGGCGCACTTCTGCACGGGCATGCCTGACTCTAAGCTAACCATAGCGCGACCGCGCTAGTGGTCAGTCAGACCCATAATTGAATCTGCTAACAACATAGCTTGGAAGTTGTTAACCTAACATATTTGATGATTGTAGAGGAACCTAAAATGTGTTATAAGATATAACATGTTGTAATCACAACGTTGAAACTATAGATTATGAATTAGTAAGTTATGTGATGAACCAAATGTGATGTTTTCAAAAGTTAAAAATAAATGATGAGGTTTATGTTAGTTGTAGTGAGATTTCAGATTCGTTAAGGATGTTAACCAACATGATTAGACATTAGGATAAAGTTATGATTTAAATGGTGGATTAAACCCATAAAGCTAATATTAATACAACTAATTGTTATTGCGATTTCAATTATATGTGTAGGGTAATTGACGAACATTATTATACTAGTGTAGCTTACATACAAGGCAAGTTTCTTATCCTAAATATTTTTTGAGCAAGTTTCCTAACCTCATTCTCTTTATTATTGAATGCAAGTTTCTTAACTTCATTCTCTTTGTAAGAATGCAAGCTTTCTATTCCTAAATTATCATTGTACAAATTTTAAATTCTATGTTAAAATTGAGCAAAAATAATCTATCTTGTGTATGATTGTACAAGCTCTCGTAACCTAATTCGTTACATCGAGCAAGTTTCACTTTCCTTAATATTATTCGAAGCATATATTGTTCTATTGGATCGATTCAAAGGAGATTGTTCTAACTCTTTTGAATATAGCACTTTGCATGTATATCATGTTTAGTCAATTATATATTGTTGTTATTCGATATTTGATCTTGATAATCTTGTTCAATTCTATATTATTGTATTAAACCTTCAAGTAATAAGAAAACTCTTATTGATTGAACTAGTTTATTATGGAATAGTGTTCAAAAGTTCTAGTACCACTAATAAGTTAGTTCTGAGTTAAACTTTCTTTAGTGCGGAAATTCTAAATTCAAACTGAGACGAACAACCCTACCATAGGGGATTTTGTACGTGTAACGTTTAGATGGTTGTGCACAATATATGGTACAAAGGGTTGATCCCCCTAAATACGATAAGAAGGGTCTGTATAGTCTAAATGACTGTTAAGGTTGGGGTAGTAATACCTAATCACCGGGGACATAGTTCGTGGTCTTAAGACCCCCAGACAATAAACTTTGAACTTGTTCTCTATTTTTGATTCGTAGAACAAGTTCATTATTGTTCGACATTCGTCGTTCATTCTCATGTTGTTATCATTACTACTCTTTATATCTATGAGCAACTGTTTGCTCACTTTTGCAATTAACACTGCATCTAAAGTTGAAAGAGTCGATGAGCCATCTACTAGCAAAGAAAAGGGCAAGATGTCCAAGTGTTGAAGATTTATTAGAATTTATTTAAATGCATTATATTATAAGATTGGTTTTATTTTATGATGTATTCCGCAAACTGATGTAATAATTTAAGGTTAGTTACCTCGGATTGTTTATGAGATGATGTAACCCTTTAATGGGAAAGATTATTGTTTAAATTAATTAAATATTTTATCCTTTATTATGGTTAGTTAGATGTAATTATTTTTGTTAAGTGAGAACCAAATTCTGTGGGAATGAAGTACCAAGATTTGGGTGTGTCACAGGTTGGTATCAAAGCTTTAGGTTATGAACCTTAGATGGGGAAACCTTATGAAGTAACTTTTAAGGAGACAGAAAACATAGTGGTGCCTAACTCTTATCGGGTTTTAAGGCATCCATTGAACCTAAATAATAAAAGACATTATGTGCTATGTGTTAATAACTTATGTGCTCGTGAGTATCAAAAAATGTTAAGTAAAACCTAAAACATATTTTGTTGTTAGGATGTCTAACGAAGGAGGATCCAGTCCAACAAGGGAGGTGATACCTCAGTTACGTAGAGATGACGAACCCCGGGATATTCACGTTGTGCGGGAACAATTGATCCAGGAGGATGAGCCTGTGAAAGATACCGAGGAGGATAGTTCTGAGGAGATAGAGGAGGATGTGCGGGAACAGTTGAAATTTCGTGATTCACGTGAAAACTGTTATTCAGGATTCCTGTATATATGTAAAAAACCGTTCTAATATGTGATTCACGTGAATCCTATTAAATCTTCAAGTTGCAGTATTCTTAATAAGGTTAATATTATATATATAATAGTTATATATATATATATATATATATATATATATATATATATATATATATATATATATATATATATATATATATTCTAATTCCTAGAATCCTGATTCATGGTGGTGGCATATATATCATAATAATCCTTCCCACCATCCTGGTGATTCATGTGGCCAAGGGTTATTATGATATATGGCCAAGGGTTATTATGATATGGTGGCATATATATATTATTCTAAATTATTTTATAGTTAAAATAAAAGTTTATTTTAATTTTAAAATAAAAGTTTATTTTAATTTTAAAATAAAAGATTTATTTTAATCTTAAAATTAGATTTCATGCTAACTAATTAGAGTTTGAATTGGATTCCATGATAACTAATTCGAGTTGAAATTGGATTCCATGTTTCCTAAAATAAAGGAGTTTATTTGTGAATAGGAAAGTGAATCCATGTTTTCTTAAATGAAGAAGTTTATTTAGATATGAAATAAGATTTCATATTATTCAAAATAAAGGAGTTTATTTGTGAATAGGAAAGAGAATTCGTATTTCTTTAATAAATGTTTTTTTAAACTTGGAATTGGATTCCATAATTAATTAAAATAAATGTGTTTATTTTAATTAAAGATTTTGATTAAAATAAAATAGTTTATTTTATTCAAAATAGGATAAATTAAAATAAAAGAGGTTTATTTTGATTTAAATTTGGATTAAAATAAAGGAGTTTATTTTGATTCAAAATTAGATTTTATGCTAACTAAATTTGTCAATTAAATGATATCAATATATATTGAATGTTTATTATTCATGAGATGAATATTATTTATTGATGCATATGGTGATGTGTATGATAATAAATGAGATTGATTATGGACTATTAACCAATGTGATTGGATTTTATTTTAGTTGGATGCATGAATATATGGGTTTTATTAAATGGGGTTTGCGTACATCGTCTTCAATAATTTTTGCTTAATGTAAATTCTATCTCCCTCCTGTGTACTTTACCTTGACTGTTGATCAAGGTTTCTATTTATTTTAAATAATTTTATAATAAGAATAGTTAGAATTAATTTTGAAAATTGGAGATCAAGGAACAAGGAGCGCTTGAAGACCCGTTTGTAATAGAGCCCGGGTTTAAATGTATATAATAGTTATATTTAAATATTAATTCTTGCACTCCTAGGATTTGACCTTTTGGTTCACTTGGTGGGTCTAGTGAACCAAACTAGAATAAAAGTTTATAATCAATCTGGGTAGAATATAGTATTCTATATGTGCATGCTTATACTATATATATTATATATTATGCAAACATGCTTTGCATGTTAATTAATATGACGCGTATTTTATATATATATATATATATATATATATATATATATATATATATATATATATGCATGCGCGCTAAACAAGATGAGATAAATTAATAACAAACCCCTCAAATATTTTATATTAAGTTGTAACGTTCAAAGATATTTAGAATATCAAACGTCGCCTTCTAGCATGGTAAAACAATAGAGTATTAAATATTTAATATGAGTTTGTTGTGCACACACAAGGCAAACATTAAATATTTAAGATGTTGTTTTATCACATTTAATGCTTATAAATAGACTGAACAATGCTATTTTGTTGTGCACACACAAGGACAGTGTTTTTCTTTCGAATATATGGAAGTGCTAGGTATGACTTAACTTAGATCATTTTAGTTTGGATGTGCACACACTTGACCATTATGATCTAAGAGACAAAATATAAGGAGTTACATAGTTGATGTAATTGACAAGAGTTGTCTACCTATTTATTTATATATAGTTTGTTGTGCACACACAAGGCTATATACATTTGAAATGTGATCCTTATTCTCACTAGCATATCTTTAATTAGATATTGCCGAACTATATAAGTGAGAGTAATATAGTTTGAAGAAAATAGTGGGAGATACCAATTTAAAACAGGACCTAAATTATTTTGGTAATTAATAAAAGAATGTATGCTAAAATATTGTTATTTACAAATTCATTTACAGAATTTTACAATGTCTAAAATTACTATCACTGCATAGCATATTAGATGCTAAATTAATCAGACCAAATTAAATGGATTGGTTAAGGAATTTAAGAATAGTTCTCATGGCTGAAAAGCTATCTTATGTCCTTAATACGCCTATCCCTGCAATGGTTGTAAATAATGCCTCTGAGGAAGAGATTGCTACTTTTAGAAAGTGGCAAGATGATGCACAGTTGGCTCAATGCATCATGCTCGCATCCATGAGTAAAGAGCTTCAGCGTCAGCATGAAACTATGGATGCTCCTACTATATTCTTGCACATCAAGTAGTTGATGGTGAGGAAAGTAGGACTGATAGATATCAGATATCTAAGGAGCTCTTTCGATCTAGAATGACCGATGACACTACAGTACAGATAAAAGTCCTTAACATTATCAATTTAATTGATCAATTAGGACAACGATTATTGTCATTGATGGAGAGTTGAGCCAAGATTTGATCTTGCACTCACTCCCCGAATCCTTTCACAATTGTTGTGAATTTTTTATATGAACAAGCTAGATATCAGCTTCGCTGATTTGCTTAACATGTTGAAAAATGATGAGAGTCACTTTCCAACCGAGAAAGACCATGTCTTACTGGTAGGGGCCAAAGGATCTTCTGAAAAGAAGAACGATTTAAAGAAGGTAATTAGAAAGGCAAAAACAAAGGATAATAAGAACAAAATTGATATGGATAGCAAATGAGTTTTCTTCCACTACAATAAGCCTGGACACTGGAAAGAAACTGCGAGAATCATCTTGCAGAGGCTAACCAAAGAATCTTAGTGAAGTTTCGGTTACAAATACAAAATTGTTCATGATTTAAAATAAATTTTTCTTTAAGTCAATGTTCTACTTGGGTATTGGATACCGACTTTGGTTATCATCAATATAGATTTATGAAGGGACCAAGCAGAAGTAGAAAGCTAAACAAATATAAGTAATCCTATGTGTGAAAAATGAAGTAAAGGTTGCTACATTAGCCATATGAATTTATTGTTTAGCATTGCCTACGGCAAGTCTATTAAGTCAATAAGTTGTTATTGTATTCCAGTTCTCGTTAGAAACATTATTTTCATCTTGTTGTTGGACAATAAAATTTGGTATTATATTTAAGAACAATTGTTGTTCTATTTATAATAATAATATTTTGTATAGAACTGGAATATTACTTAATGGATTTTGTATACTTGACTTACTTGAAAATAATTTTACATATTGAACAAATTATTATAAGAAAAGGAGATGATCATTCAAAGAGTTGAATGTGTGTATTTGCTGAAATACAAGTGTGAATTATTTGAAAGGTTCAAAGAATTCAAAAGTGAAACAACATGGCAAAGTAATAGGATTCTTTGATCGGATCAAGGAAGGAATACTTGTGCAATGAGTTTCTAAATTATCTCAAATGGTTTTCTCACAATGGACACATCTTGATACGCAATAATTAATTGATGTATCTGAAAGGAAAAATCTTATCTTGTTGGACATGGTGCGGTCCATAATGATTTTACCGACATTCCAGTATCTTTCTGGGATAATATCCTAGAAATGGCTACATATCTACGAAAAGGTAACCTCAAAATCCAACCCCAAGACTCCATAAAAGTTATGGACAGGGAGGGTTCCTAATCTTAAGTATGTTAAGATAAAGGGTTGTCCAACTTATGTGAAAAGATTTCAAAGAATAAGCTTGGGATAAGATTTGACAAGTACAGATTTGTGGGACATCCTAAAGTAAGTTTAGGGTATATATTCTATAATCCTACTTAGCAAAAAGTGTTTGTTGCGAAACACGCTACCTTCTAGGATAAAGGTGCTTATCATTAAAGGGGCTAATGGGAGGATAATTGATCTTGAAGAGTTCAAGAACCATAAAATAGTATAAGTCAAATAAGAGGAATCTATAGATAGAACTATTGTACCACAACCGAATCGTAAATCTGGAATAGTACCGAAGATACCTGGGAGGTATGGATTCATTATGGATGATGATGATGAGGTACATATCATAGAAGATGATGATCTAGTTACATATGATGAGGTAAGAGTTGTAGACACTCAGAGAAATGGATTGAAGCAAGCTTCTCAAATATGGAATATTCGTTTTGATGAGACAATCAAAAAAGTTTGATTTTATCAAAAATAAGAATGAACCTAGTGCGTACAAAAGGGTCAGTGGGAGCGCTGTGACATTCTTAATATTATATGTTGATATACTATGGGTAAGGAATGACATACTAATGCTACAATCAGTAAAGATAAAGTTGTCTAAACATTCCTCCATGAATGATTTGGGAAGAGTATCTAAATTGGGGATACAAATCTATATAGATAGATTTAAGAGGATGCTCGACTTAACCCAAAGAAAGTATATTCATTTGATGCTAAAGTCGTTTAACATGGCAAACTTCAAGAGTTGTCTCATGTTGATGAGCCATGGAGTATATCTTTCTTAATAGTCCCTATAGACTCCTAAAAGAGAGATCACATGAGTAACTATCATGTATATAATGAAATATACGAGACATGATGTTGATCGGTCATATTCTAGAGAAGATCACTGTAAGACAGTGAAAAATATCTTAAAATACTTAACCGTCACTAAGGATGTGATTAAAATTTATGGTGTGTCTAAATTAAAACTATAGGGCTTAACAGACTCAAGTTTTTCAGACATACCAATATGACAGAAAATCCACTTTAAGGTAAAGGGTTACCTTGAATAGTGGTACAGTGAATTGGAAAGGTTTCGAACAACAAAGAGTTGTTGGTTTAGTAATAAAGACAAAGTATATAGCTATAAATAAAGCTGCAAGTTGATTGTTTGGATAAAAAGTTAATTACAGAACTAAGAATAGTTTCTAAGTCTCATCTTGGATCTAAACATGTGTTGTGACACTTTTATTTGATTGTAGGAATCATTGAAAGATGGGAAATCACTATAGAGATAGTGAACTCTCAAGAACAACATTACATATCCATTAACTAAAGCTTATCCAACAGTAGGATAATCGTCACTTAGAGAAGAAGGGTATGAGATACCATGACGATTAGCTTTAGTGTAAGTGGGAGATTGAAAGTAGTATGCACACAAGCCAATCATGTTTGGTGATAAAGCATATACTTTGTAACAATCTTATTCATTTATTAATAAAAAGTATTAATTTATTAAAAGCTTTTAATTATCTACATGATGCTGTTTTATAATATGTGATAAACCTGTAGTTTTAAGCAATGCTTTTTAAATAATGATGATGATCATTCTAATGAGATCTAAATTCTTAGAAAGCTTAAAACTAAAATAGTTCCAAATCGTTGGATTACTAAATTGGGGATTAGTGATTCCGGATATATTGGTACATACGTTGCTTGCTCATTGGATGAGGATGATTGATCTTATGATCATTTGTGTGGAGACATTAAAGTAAGTATGTAGGTGCTTATTAGAGAATAAGTTCACTGAACGTGGCTCGCTAAGGAATACATAATGGAGTTTTACTTGTCTGTCAATAGGAATTCCTGTAATGATAGTAGTACAAGTGATCCTTGGACTTGAGATCATCATAGTATCTTGTGTATGATGAGTTATACTTTGACTTATTCCTTAAGACCCTTAGGGTATATCAAAGGGTATGCTTGGGTATAATAAGTTGTACATGGAGATAATGTATGATCAATAAAGAATCTAACACTTATAGTAAAAGAAGAGAAATGTCATATGTGATTCGATAAATGACAACCCAGTAGTCCTTGGCCAAGTCAGAATAAAATTAGAAATGAGTTTCTAATTTACATTATTTAGAGTTGTGCATTTAAGAGTCGAAATACATATAATTAAATAAAATAAGACTTGACAGTAATTCCATGTCTTATATTTAATTGGGACATTGTATGGTGGAATGATTGAATTGTACGGTAACTATTTACTCAAAGGTTCTTTTATGATTAATGTTGAAATCTATATTATCTGAAAAGTCGTTAATCGCTAGGGAGGCTTATCCCTATTGTAGAATAAATATTATTTATTTCAATAAATTAATAATTTAATTTGTTTATTTAGATAAAATTAGAATTGTTCTAATTGATTTATTGACAACCGGTTTAATATGGAGAACCTAAAGGGTCACACCATAAAAGGAAGAATAATTATTTAAGAAGTTAATGACATAATCGTAATAATAAGTGAAGTATATTTAATTTAATCTATGGTGATAGAATAAATTAAATAGCTTAATATTTATTATTTAATATTTTAGAAATATTAAATATAAATTAATAAGAGGAGTCTTATTATTATTATTATTATTATTACTATTATTATTATTTAATTTTTAAAGGAGTTTGAGAATTAATTAATAAAGTACTATCAAATATCTTAATAAGATTGGGAGCCTAATTAATTAAAATAAAATCCAATTCCTTAATGGTTAAAGAGGGTTGTCCACTTCTATAAATAAGAGAAGTCTTATTATGGGTGGGTGTGGTTGTTGACGTTTTCATAGAATACGTAATTCTAATAGTTGGGAGAGGACACCCTTTTCTATGAGAGATAGAAAAATTAGGATTTTGTCAAATATCCATCTTCTTGAATCCTTCTTCTTACTTAGTGGATCACCTCTAGAGGCCAAACACTTGGGTGGCTAACGTTGATTAAAGAAAGGAACCAAACCCGGTGGATTCAAGTTGAACGCGAAAAGGATTGGAGGTAAATTTGTACCTGAGAAAGCTCGAATCTTCAAGGGTATGATTCTTGTTCTTTCTTTTTCGTTTAATTAATAATTGTGCATAAAGGGTGATCCAGGTATATGGTTTGTAAAATTTTAAAACTCTGATTTTCCACGTTTTCGCTTAATTTGTGCAATTTGATTGCGTTCATGAATATTACAAACCTAACACACATGGCTCGGGATTGCCCTAAAAAGCCAGCGGGGAGTATACATGGAGGAAAAGGAAACAACAACGGTGGTGGAGCATTTAGTATCACTAGACCAACACAATCAAGCCGACCTACTGCGAGGACTTTTAATATGACTGTGCATGATGCTGTTCAGTCTAAGGATGTGGTGTCAGGTATCATTCTGATTAATGGTATTAATGTTTATGTACTATTTGATTCGGGTGCTACTTGTTTATTTATATCCGATGAATTTGCTCAGAACTTAGGTTTGCCTTAGGAAGAATTAGAATATCTTTTGAGCATAGAGATTGCAAATACGGAAGTGATTCATGTTAGATTCATATATAAGAATTGTAGAGTGGTTATAAAGGGTCAGGAGATGATGGCAGACTTGATACCAATTAAATTTGGTGAGTTTGATGTTATACTGGGAATGGATTGGTTATTCAGTCACGGAGCAGTAATTAATTGTCAAAGAAAATGTGTTAACCTTATGACTCCGTCAAAGGTTGTGTTCTATGGCAGCAAGTCATCTTGACAAGCAAGTTGTCTGACGGTGATGAAAGCCAAGAAGTTGTTAAGACAATGATATGTAGGATACTTAGCCTACATAGTCGATGAGTGCGAAGTTAGAAGAGATACCGATCATAAGAGATTTTGCAGACGTATTTAAAGACGATTTGCTAGGTCTTCCGCCGGATCGACAAATTTAGTTCGTGATTGATTTAGTACCAGAAACGACCCCGATATCTAAAGCACCATACAGAATGGCCCTAGTAGAGATGAAAGAGTTAATGGTGCAGTTGTAAGAATTGCTTGACAATAAGTATATCTAACCGAGTGTATCGCCATGGGGAGCGCCAATGTTATTTGTTAAGAAGAAGGATGGGTCGATGCGGCTCTGCATTAACTATCGAGAATTGAATAATGTCACGATTAAAAATAAGTATCCATTACCTAGAATCGATGACCTGTTCGATTAACTGAAGGGAGCAAGGTATTTCTCAAAGATAGACTTGAGGAGTGGTTATCATTAGTTAAAGGTGAGGTTAGAAGATGTACCAAAGACCGTATTCAGAACTCGTTATGGTCATTACGAGTTTCTGGTTATGTCATTTGGTTTAACCAATGCACCTGCAGCATTCTTGGATTTGATAAATATGGTGTTTAAACCATTCTTAGAAAAATTTGTGGTGGTGTTTATCGATGATATATTGGTGTATTCCAAGACCAAGGAGGTGTTATGTTTGTAATATTCACGAACGCAATCAAATTGCATAAAATAAGCAAAAACATGGAAAATCAAAGTTTTAAAATTTTACAAACCATATACCCGGATCATCATTTATGCGAAATTATTAATTAAACGAAAATATAAAGAATAAGAATCATACCCTTGAAGATTCGAGCTTCCTCAGGTACAAGTTCACCTCCAATTTTTTTCGCATTCAACTTGAATCCACCGGGTTTGGTTTCTTCCTTTTATCAATGTTAGCCACCCAAGTGTTTGGCCTCTAGAGGTGATCCACCAAGGAAGAAGAAATATTCAAGAAGAAGGTGGTTGGCTAAACCCTAGTTTTCTATCTCTATAGAAGAAAAAAAACGTACTCTCCAACTATTGGAATTATGTATGTTGTGAAAAAGTCAACAAAAACTCTATCACCCATAATAAGACTTCTCTTATTTATAGATGTGGGCAATCCTCCTTAACAATTAAGGAATTAGGTTTTATTTTAATTAATTAAACTCCTTTAATTAATTAGGCTCCCAATCTTATTAGGAATAATTAATTAAACTCTTTTAATTAATTAGTCTCCTAATCTTATTAGGATATATGAGAGTACTTTTATTAATTAATTCTCAAACTCCTTTAAGAATTAAATAATAATACGACTCCTCTTATTAATTTATATTTCATATTTCCAATATATTAAATAATAAATATTAAGCTATTTAATTTATTCTATCACCATAGATTAAATTAAATATACTTAACTTATTATTACGATTATGCCATTAACTTCTTAAATAATTATTCTTCCTTTTATGGTGTGACCCTTTAGGGTCTCCATATTAAACCGGTTGTGAATAAATCAATTAGAACAATTCTAATCTTATTTAAATAAATAAATTAAATTATTAATTTATTTAAATAAATAATATTTATTCTACAATAGGGATAAGCCTCCCTAGCGATCAACGACTTTCTAGATAATATAGATTTCAACATTAATCATAAAAGAACCTTTGAGTAAATAGTTACCGTACAATTCAATCCTTCCACCATATAATGTCCCAATTAAATATAAGACATGGAATTACTGTCAAGTCTTATTTTATTTAATTATATGTATTTCAACTCTTAAATGCACAACTCTAAATAATGCAAATTAAAAACTCTTTTCTAATTTCGTTTTACCTTGGCCAATGACTACTGGGTTGTCATTTATCGAATCACATAGGACATTTCTCTTCTTTTACTAGAAGTGGTAGATTCTTTATTGATCATATATTATCTCCATGTACAAAAATGTACCAGGATCTTAGACATCATTTTTGGTGGCCAAATATGAAAAAGGATGTGGCTGAGTGTCTGGCGAAATGCTTAACGTGTCAGAAAATTAAAGCTAAGCACCAAAGGCCAAGCGAATTATTGCAACCTTTGTGGTAGGTCTTCCAACGACTCAGCAAGGTTATGACGCCGTTTGGGTGATTGTTGATCGATTAACGAAGTCGACACACTTCTTACTAATCAAGATTAGATTTAACTTAGATCGGTTGGTAAAACTTTACGTGAAGGAAATTGTTTCAAGACGTGGTGTACCTGTGTCCATTGTATCAGATAGAGATTCGCGTTTCACATCTAATTTCTGGAAACGATTACAAGAATGTTTGGGAACTCAGTTGAGAATGAGCACAACGTACCATCCTCAAATCGACGAACAGAGTGAGAGAACCATCCAGACACTAGAGGATATGCTCAGAGCATGTATTATGGATTTCAAGGGAAATTGGGACGATCATTTACCATTGGTTGAATTTTCCTATAATAATAGTTATCACGCGAGTATTGGCATGCCGCCTTATGAAGCGTTATACAACAGGAAATGCAGAACTCCATTATGCTGGGATGAGGTAGGTGAACGTCAGCTATTGGGTCCAGAGTTGGTACAACAAACAGTCAAGATCATCAAGGTGATTCGAGCAAGATTGATAGCTGCACAGGATAAATAGAAAAAATATGACGATCAACACCGACAAAATCGGGAATTCGATGTTGGTAATTATGTTTTCTTGAAAGTATCTCCCAAGAAGGGAAAAATTTGATTTAGCAAGAAAGGGAAATTAAGCCCATGTTTATAGGACCTTTTGAAGTGCTTCGATGCATTGGTGAAGTTGCATACAAGGTAGCTTTACCTCCAGAGTTAGTGCATATTCATAATATTTTTCATGTCTCGGTATTGAGACCATATAAGCATGACTATAAACATGTTATAGAATATGAGCCCTTACAATTTAAGAAAGATTTGTCCTATGAAAAAGTCCATGTTCAAATTATTGACAGGAAAGAACACGTACTGAGGAATAAAGTGATACCTTCTGTTAAAGTAATCTGGAGAAATCACAATGCTGAAGAAGCTACGTGAGAACTTGAAATCGTTATGATGAATAATTATCCTCAGTTATTTTCTTGATTTTGTATAGCGATTCTGGGGACAAAATCATGTTAAGGAGGGAAGAATGTAACGAATAAATTTATCGAGTTGTGATTCTGGGGACAGAATCCTTTTAAAGAGAGAAGGATGTAACGATTGAAAATTTTGTGATTTATTTTAAATATTAATTGAATTATATAAATATTTTAATTATTTTTATTAATGGAGATAAATAAATATTTGATGAATTGTGATGTAATAATTTAGTTGAGTGTGTATTCTAACTAAATTAATGAATGATAATTTTATTATTTGAGGATTTAATTTAATGAAAATAATTAAATTAAATGAATTGTTAAATATTCAAGAAAATAAATAAATTAAATAAAGTGATGTTTAAGTCTAATTTAATAATTAAAATTAGATATATAATTATTATTTTTAATCATAAGTATAATTATAATAAAAATTAAAATTATTATAGTTATAATTATAAGTTATGTAAATTAGTTACATGTGTGACAAATAAAAATATATAATAAAAATATTATAAAAATAATCTAATAGAGAGGAATTGTGGTTAGCCAAACAAGGCCTTGTGGCCTTTGGCCTAATTTAACTGACGCAGACTTTTTGGTTCTTACCTGACAAACGTGGTCAGTTTATATTTTCGCGTCTTATTTTTCTAAGGCTAACTAAGAACACAAAGAGGAAAACATAGAGAAAGTGGAGAGTGAAAGTAAGAGATATTCAATCTCTGTAATTTTATCAAGAAGGTGAAGGATTGCTAAGGCTTATGATCATCTTGCAAAGAAATCTAGCACTTAAGGTATAAAAACCTAAATTTATGTTCTAAATTTCTAATATAGGATTATGTGAATTTGATATTATAATTGTTGAATTAGTTTATGTAATTAATTGGTTGTTATCAATACATGATTTTTGTAAGACCCCAACTTATTACAAATAAAATCAAATTTCATCTAATTATCATTTTGAATAATAGGGTGTTAATTTGATATAATGCTTTGGTTATGAGTGAAATGTGCAAATTTTGCAAAATAAGCAAGTGGTTATAAAATATTCATTTTGTCGGGGAATATTCGTTTGGTCGTGGAATATTCTTGCAGTCGGGGAATATTCATACGACGGCGCATTCATTTGTGGGCCCCATAATGAAAAATAGTCGAATAAAGAAAAACGACAAGTTTGAGTTTTTATAAATAACGGCGTAGTAGTTACCGTTAACACTGTTGAAATACCCGGTGGTTAATATACAGTAATACGCGTGGGTGCACAGTAGCACACGGTATTGGATAATATTGTTGAATTATTGATTCTTACGTTAGAAGCTCAATAATTGTTACAGTAATTACTGTTCAATATTTTATTTTATTGATTCAATAATTGCTGCGTTGATATTTTATATTATTGTTGTTCCAATAATTGTCACTGCATAGTATTTCCCATTATCAGATCAATATTTCATATTATTTGAATAATATTATTAGATAACATTATTGGCAATGTCTAGAAAGTTCTGCCTAAGGAGAGGTTTGGTCACCTAATTGCGCGCCAGTAAGGAGAAATCCTTATTGGAAAGTCCCCTCTTTCCTGGGAACGGCCTGATTGTCATAATTATAATTCTGTAATATTAGTTATGAATAATTAATTATTAATTTATATGATAAGAAAATATTTATTTGATGTGGATATAAATGATGGATTTATTATTGTGGTTATAAATGAAGGAATTAGTGTTGAGGGGTTTTATCAGTATTTTGTCGGAATGGAGGTTTTAAAAATCAAAACAGTGTTCTTAAAGCTCTATTGCGTGAGTTATAATTTTAATCCGACCGTTGGATCGTTGTGATTTTAGGATATGTTATACATATATAAGTTGAGTATATGTCCACAAATTTTAAACCGTTAAAAATTTACGTATGATTTGTTATGAATTTTATGAGGTATTGAAAACAATCCGTTTGTGGATTTTTGACATTTTCGGTTTGAAATTTGGAAAAACTTAAAGCTACAAAGTTGTAGAGAATTTGATTTCGTGTGGAATGGACATGAGATTCGAATTTTTCTGATAAAGGGCTATTATATATGAATTATTGAAGTTAATGATTATTTAAAATATTTTGGAAATTTCTAGAATTGGTGGGCCCCACTTTTGGTTGGTGAGAAATATGCTCAAATTTTATTTCAAATGTGGGTGGGTGACAATAGTAGCAGGTAAAGCCATCAGGTTACAGGCCAGGTCTGCTTCGGCGTGCTAGCATTTTCCTATAAATAGGATGCTGAGTTAGAATTAAAAATCACACAAGAAACATAAGCTTTCTGTCTTTCTCTCGCTATGTTATCGAGCGTATTTTGTGAGTATTTAGATATTTTGAGAGTTGTTATTCAGTACAAGTTTCATTCAGCATCATATCCGATATTTCATACCGAAGTACTGTTTCTTTGAGGTAAGGGATGTTATTTTTTCGTAAATGATATTATTTCTTTCAATATCATTATGCCAAAATATTGGTCTGAATTTTTTATCAAATTTAGAACTTTTTGTGTCGGAGTTACTATTAACGTATACGGCACTATTCACGTATACGATACTATTCACGAATACGACACTATTCACGGAAAAATGAAATTTTCTCTTCTTTGTCCCAGATGTCTATTATGGTTACTATCTTTGATTGTATCCATGTTTTGATCGTCATTCTTGAATTTTGCTCCATTATATTTTATTATGGAGTATTTTTAAACTTGAATTATCTAAAGTACGAATCTCTAAACTTGTCTTTTTATCATACTAGATTCATTCTCTAAAATGTTTTTCATCATCCTCAGTCCTTAATGGTGATACTTGATGAATATCTTTGGCCTGTAGTGCAAAGATGAATGATTACCTGATGAATATTTTTGGCCCGTAGTGCAAAGATGAACAGGTGTGGAGATGAACATGACCAACTGGTGATACAAATGAATATCTTTGGCCCGTAGTGCAAAGATGAATATTTGATTCAAGATGTATATTGATTGATGTTACACTGATAAAATATTGATGATGGACTTTTAAATTCATAGACGATAGTAGATTTCATTCTCTACTTAACTCTTCTAATGAATTGTTGTTTCCGCTGCAGTTGTTGATCTAAAACTTGTTGTCTATTATATTCTATCAGATTTTTCCCTGTTGAAGACTATTGATAATTTGTTGTATATTATCTTAGTCATAACATTCTTTACTGGGCTAGTTGAGCTCACCCTTTTCTTTTTTGTTCTATTTTTCTTCTCAGGAGGTGAGAATATAGCAGGAACTAGTCGGGGTATGGAGTGATGGTTCTAGAAAGTTGTTTTAGCAGTCCTCACTATTTTTGTAAAATAGTGTATTAATAATTGTAATGAGGACTCCTTTTGAGTTTTAATACTTTCTATTAGACAATATTTGTATTTAAACTCACAGTTTATGTGTTGTCGTATTTTGCACGACAATTGTAGTAATGAAGTTGTATTTATTTCTGTACCATGTATTTGTCGACTCAGAATGGGTGATGTATACCTATTTTGGGGGCGTTACAATTTTAGTCAAAGCTTAGGGATATGGTCTCTGGCGGAGATCAGAGAATAGAACTAGGAGGGGAGAGACAAGTAAATATTTCGCTAGTGTGTCCTACCTAAGCTTATTTGATGGTCGGTCATAATATAGGGATATTATGTGATATGTTAATTTGTTTAATTAACCCTTATTTTATGACAATTTTTAAGAATGGCAGCAGAGAACGTTAACAATGGAGTGAATGAGACCATGGAGACACCTCTAATCGCCAACCAGGATAATGTGATGTCAGGCAAAGAAGGAATTAGAGATATTCTTGTGGTGAGGGAAGAATTAATAGTTGCACCCGAGCTAGTCATAGAGGTAGCAACTGAGAGTAAGGAAGAAGAGGAACCTGAAGAGAATTTATAAGAAGAATTTTATGATCGAAATGTAGAATTGCAAAATTGTATTCATGAGTTAGAAGAGCAGGCTGAAGAATGACAGGCGGTCATGGAGCAAAAGGATGTAACAATTCAAGCTTGTGTTACCCGATATGTGATGCTTGAGCAGAAGCACTCTTTAGCAGAGTATAAGATGATAAAGCTGGAATCTGAGCTGAAAGAAGAAACAACTGAACGAGTGAGAAAGAGTGATGCATGGGTAAAAGCCGCACAACGCGTTGATATTGTGGAAAGAGATGTTCGATCTAAGAAGGCTAAAATAGATGATATGTATTTCTCTTTTTGGACAGCAATTGAGAGAACCCAACATCGAGTTTTGAATTACCCTGTACATTGCGGTCAACCCCAATTCGATATGGATCGAAGATTAATGATTCAGATCATGAAACAGGAGTACGACGAAGCAGTTGAGGGTGGAATATGCCCTATAGATAAGTCAATTCCAACAGTAGTGATGACACTAAATGCTGCCCCAGACAAGCCAGAGCCGGGTAGTTCAGGCGAGAGCGGTTGTCATGACTTCCCAACAAGTGAGAAACCCGAACGAGGTGATCACGGGTAAGCTAATCTTGAACTCTTGCGAAGTTTATACCTTACTAGATACCGGTTCTACATATTCTTTTATCTTTCCTGCTTGTGCTCAACGTTTAAACTTGACTCCAGAATAATTGGGCTTTGACTTATCTGTGGAGACTCCGTTAGGAGAAACTTTTATTACATCCACTGTGTATAAATCTTGATTGATCCAAGTGGGCACAATCACATTACCTGCCGATCTTATTTCTTTGAAAATACTTACATTTGATGTGATTTTAGGGATTGATTGGTTAACTACTTATCATGCCAAAATTGATTATTTTCGTAAGGTTGTTAGTTTTCATATTCTTAACCAACCTGTTATGCGAATTCAAGCAACCAAACCATTAAAGTCAAACACTTTCATATCAAGCCATAAAGTCATTCGTTTATTGAAAAACGGATGTCAAGCTTTCTTAGCCCATTTCATGGATTTAAACAAAAATACGTCAGATTTGAATGATATTTCTGTTGTTAGTGAATTTCTTGACGTATTTCCTGAAGAACTTCCCGGTCTATGCCCAGAACGTGAAGTTGAATTCTTTATTGACTTTGAACCCGGTACAAACCTATTTTCAAAAAAAATCCATATCAAATGGCTCCTATTGAACTTCAGGAGTTAAAAACCCAACTATAGAAGTTGGTACCCGAGCCTCTATCTGGTGACTTCCTTTGTGGAATGCACCGAAGCTAGATGCTTCGTAGGGGACGTCATATTCGTGCGGTGGTAAACGGATAGGCGCCATTGTGACGTGCTATCCAAGATTAGGATATGAGTCACAGTTAAGAGCAACCTAAGTCAGTAATCGAAATATCTAGCTTTCTAGGCTTAGCTGGTTACTATCGGAGATTCGTGGAAGGATTTTCTCGAATCGCTACTCCGTTAACTTAGCTGACTCGAAAAGTTATAAAATTTGTATGGAGCAAGGAATGTGTGAAAATTTTCCAAGAGCTCAAGAGGCGAACGTGGTAGCTGACGCGTTGAGTAGAAGATCGTATGCGAGTACGAGTGCGATATTGTCGAACACAAAGACCTATTTTGTACAACTTACAAAGGATGAAGATAGAGTTAAAGGCTCTAAGTACCCACATGATGATATCAAACACACGAGTAGAACTAACTTTAATCGATAAAGTTAATGCTGCTCAAGCTACGGACCTGGGGCTGATGCGTATGAAGAAGAAAGTGCAAGAAGGTTCTATTCCAGAAGCAGGAATCGATGAAGAAGGAATACTTCGAGTCAACTCCAGACTTTACGTTCCTAACTATTCTGACTTGAAGCATAGAATCATGATGGAGGCACACAACACACCATTTGCAATCCATCTTAGGAGTACCAAAATGTATCACGATCTTTGACATACATTTTGGTGGAACAATATGAAGAGAGAGATCTCTGATTTTATCTCGAGGTGTTTAACTTGTCAACGAGTAAAGGGCGAGCATCAAGTGCCAAAGGGTCCATTGCAATCACTTGAGATTCCGAAATGGAAGTGGGAACACATTACCATGAATTTTGTTACGGGTCTTCCCAAAGTTTCTCACGGCATAGATGCGATTTGAGTTATTATTGATAGATTAACCAAGTCTGCTCATTTCTTGCCTATACGTGAGACTTATTCTCTTGAACGTCTTGCTTGTATGTACGTGAATGAGATTGTGAGATTATATGGCATGCCAATATCCATAGTTTCGGATCGTGACCCAAGATTCTCTTCACGATTTTGGTTTAACTTTCAAAAACCTATGGGCATGGATTTACGATTCAGTTCGGCATACCATCCTCAAACGGACGGACAATCGAAAAGGAATATTCAAACTCTTGAAGATTTATTAAGACTCTGTGTCCTAGATTTCAAAGGAAGTTGGGATAAGTACTTGCCACTTATGGAATTCTCCTACAACAACAGTTATCAGGCAAGTATAGGTGTGGCTCTATTCGAAGCATTATATGGACAAAAGTGTCGCTCTCAAGTATGTTGGGATGAGGTGGGTGAAGCAACATTGTTGGGACCAAAGTTGGTACGTATGACTACAGAAAAGATCCAAACGATTCGACAACGTATACAAACGGCACAAGATCGACAAAAGAGTTATGCTAATCTTCATCGAAAGGATGTGAAATTTAATATTGGAGATCATGTACTGTTACGTATTGCTCCATGGAAGAGAGTTACAAGATTTGGGAAGAGAGAAAAGCTCAATCCACGATTTGTTGGTCCATTTGAGATTCTTGACCGAATAGAAAATGTGGCCTATAGACTCGCATTACCTCCAAGCATGTCTCGTGTTCATAATATTTTTCATATATCTATGCTTTGTAAATATGTGAAAGACCTAAACCATATTATTGCATTAGAACCAGACGAGATAGCCGAATATTTAACTGCGTAGTAGATACTGTTAACACTGTTGGAATACCCGGTGGTTAAAATATACTAATACGTGTGGGTGCACAGTAGCATATGGTATTGCATAGTATTATTGAATTATTGATCCTTACGTAAGATGCTCAATAATTGTTACAGTAATTACTGTTCAATATTTTATTTTATTGATTCAATGATTGTTGTGTTGATATTTTATATTATTGTTGTTCCAATAATTGTCACTGCACAGTATTTTCCATTATCAGATCAATAATTCATATTATTTGAATAATATTATTAGATAACATTATTGGCAATGTCTAAAAAGTTCTATATAAGGAGAGGTTTGGTCACCTAATTACGCGAAAGTAAGAAGAAATCCTTATTGGAAAGCCCCCTCTTTCCTAGGAACGGCCTGGTTGTCATAATTGTGATTCTGTAATATTATTTGTGAATAATTAATTATTAATTTATATGATAAGAAAATATTTATTTGATGTGGATATAAATGATGGATTTATTATTATGGTTGTAAATGAAGGAATTAGTATCGAGGGTTTTTATCAGTATTTTATCGGAATGGAGGTTTGAAAAATCAAAACAATGTTCTTAAAGCTCTATTGCGTGAGTTATAATTTTAATCTGACCATTGGATCGTTGTAATTTTTGGGTATGTTATACATATATAAGTTGAGTATATGTCCACAAATTTTGAACGGTTAAAAATTAACATATGATTTGTTATGAATTTTATGAGGTATTGAAAATCATCCGTTTGTGGATTTCAGATATTTTTAGTTTGAAATTTGGAAAAACTTAAAGCTACAAAGTTATAGAGAATTCGATTTTGTGTGGAATGGACATGAGATTCGAATTTTTCTAATAAAAGGGCTATTTTATATGAATTATTGAAGTTACTGATTATTTAAAATATTTTAGAAATTTTTAGAATTGGTGGGCCCCACTTTTGGTTGGTGAGAAATGTGCTTAAATTTTATTTCAAATGTGGTGGGTGGTAATAGTAGCAGGTAAAGCCATCAGGTTACAGGTCAGGTCTGCTTCGGCATGCTAATATTTTCCTATAAATAGGGTGCTGAGTTAGAATTAAAAATCACACCAGAAATATAAGCTTTCTCTCTTTCTCTATTTATATTATCGAGCGTATTTTGTGAGTATTTAGATACTTTAAGAGTTGCTATTCAGTACAAGTTTCATTCAGCATCATATTCTATATTTCATTCTGATGTACCGTTTCTTTGAGGTAAGGGATGTTATTTTTTCGTCAATGATATTATTTCTTTCAATATCATTATGCCGAAATATTGGTCTAAACTTTTTATCAAATTTAGAACTTTTTGTGCCAGGATTACTATTCACGTATACGGCACTATTCACGTATACATCACTATTCACGAATATGACACTATTCATCGAAAAATAAAATTTTCTTTTCTTTGTCCCAGATGTCTATTATGGTTACTATCTTTGATTGTATCCATATTTTGATCGTCATTCTTGAATTTTTCTCCATTATATTTTATTATGGAGTATTTTTAAACTTGAATTATCTAAAGTACGAATCTCTAAACTTGTCCTTTTATCGTACTATATTCGTTCTCTAAAATATTTTTCATCATCCTCAGTCCTTAATGGTGATACTTGATGAATATCTTTGGCCTGTAGTGCAAAGATGAATGATTACCTGATGAATATCTTTGGCCCGTAGTGCAAAGATGAACAGGTGTTGAGATGAACATGACCAACTGGTGATACAGATGAATATCTTTGGCCCGTAGTGTAAAGATGAATATTTGATTCAAGATGTATATTGATTGATGTTACAGGAAAAAAATATTGATGATGGACTTCTAAATTCATAGATGATAGTAGATTTCATTCTCTACTTAACTCTTCTAATGAATTGTTGTTTTCGCTGCAGTTGTTGATCTAAAACTTATTGTCTATTATATTCTATCAGATTTTTCTCTGTTGAAGACTATTGATAATTTGTTGTATATTATCTTAGTCACAATATTCTTTACTGGGCTAGTTGAGCTCACCCTTTTTCTTTTTGTTCCATTTTTCTTCTCAGGACGTGAGAATATAGCAGGAACTAGCCGGGGTATGGAGTGATGGTTCTAGAAAGTTGTTTTAGCAGTCCTCATAATTTTTGTAAAATAGTATATCAATAATTGTAATTCAGACTCCTTTTGAGTTTTAATACTGTCTATTAGACAATATTTGTATTTAAACTCACAGTTTATGTGTTGTCGTATTTTGCACGACAATTGTAGTAATGAAGTTGTATTTGTTTCTGTACGATGTATTTGGCGACTTAGAATGGGTGATGTATACCTTTTTTGGGGGCGTCACAATTTTAGTAAGAGAGTTTATGGAAAATTGGTTTGAAGAAGAAAGTAGAATAGTAGTGTATGTCTGTGTAAAATAACTTAAGAAAATACAAAATTTCATGTTTAATATGTATGATAATCTACAAATTTATGTTGGATTATGTTTGTATGTTAAGAAACGAAAGCGGCATAGTTTGAATCATGTCAATTGGTTAAGAAACGAAGTCGTGGCGATCGAATTCGCTAAAAGTGTAAAAATTGAAGAGATTTGAAAAATTGTGGTTTTGATTCTTCAAATTCGTGTATATGTGATATTTATGTAGTTCGAATGGTGTATAGCATGCTTAACTATGTTACTACAAAGTTTTAGATGATTGAGTTTGGTGAATTTTTGTGGAATTGGGATTTTGGCCTAGAGCAGAGTCTGATTTCGAGTTTCTGCAAAACTATTTCTGGTGCCGAGCGCGAGCGCGCTGCATCTTGGCACTGACGCGCTGCCGCGCAGGCGCGCCTGATTCTAAGCTAACCATAGCGCGGCCGCTCTAGTGGTCAGTCAAACCCATAATTGAATCTGCTAACAACATAGCTTGGAAGTTGTTAACCTAACTTATTTGATGATTGTAGAGAAACCTAAAATTTGTTATAAGATATAACAACATGTTGTAATCACAACGTTGAAACTATATATTATGAATTTGTAAGTATTGTGATGAACCAAATGTGATGTTTTCAAAAATTAAAAATAAATGATAAGGTTTATGTTAGTTGTAGTGAGATTTCGGGTTCGTTAAGGATGTTAACCAACATGATTAGACATTAGGATAAAGTTACGATTTAAATGGTGGATTAAACCCATAAAGCTAATATTAATACAACTAATTCTTATTGCGATTTCAATGATATGTGTAGGGTAATTAGCGAACATTATTATACTTGTGTAGCTTACATACAAGGCAAGTTTCTTATCCTAAACTTTTTTTGAGCAAGTTTCCTAATCTCATTCTCTTTATTATCGAATGCAAGTTTCTTAACTTCATTCTCTTTGTAAGAATGTAAGCTTTCTATTCCTAAATTATCATTGTACAAGTTTTAAATTCTATGTTAAAAATGAGCAAAACTAATCTATCTTGTGTATGATTGTACAAGCTCTCGTAACCTAATTTGTTACATCGAGCAAGTTTCACTTTCCTTAATATTATTCGAAGCATATATTGTTCTATTACATCGATTCAAAAGAGATTGTTCTAACTCTTTTGAATACAACACTTTGCATGTATATCATGTTTAGTCAATTATATATTGTTGTTATTCGATATTTGACCTTGAAAACCTTGTTCAACTCTATATTATTGTATTAAACCTTCAAGTAGTAAGCAAACTCTTATTGATTGAACTAGTCCATTATGGAATAGTGTTCTAAAGTTCTAGAACCACTAATAAGTTAGTTCCGAGCTAAACTTTCTTTAGTCCAGAAATTCTAAATTCAAACTGAGACGAACAACCCTAACATAGGGGATTTTGTACGTGTAACGTTTAGATGGTTGTGCACAATACATGGTACAAAGGGCTGATCCCCCTAAGTACGATAAGAAGGGTCTGTATAGTCTAAATGACTATTAAGGTTAGGGTAGTAATACCTAATCATCGGGGACAAAGTTCGTGGTCTTAAGACCCTCACACAATAAACTTCGAACTTGTTTTCTATTTTTGATTCGTAGAACAAGTTCATTATTGTTCGGCATTCGTCATTCATTCTCATGCTGTTATCATTACTACTCTTTATATCAATGAGCAACTGTTTGCTCACTCTTGCAATTAACACTGCAGCTAAAGTTGAAAGAGTCGATAAGCCATCTACTAGCAAAGGAAAGGACAAAATGTCCAAGTGTTGAAAATTTATTAGAATTTATTTAAATGCATTATATTATAAGACTGGTTTTATTTTATGATGTATTACGCAAACTGATGTAATAATTGAAGGTTAGTTTACCTGGGATTATTTATAAGATGATGTAACCCTTTAATGGGAAAGATTATTGTTTAAATTAATTGATGTTTTATCTTTTATTATGGGTAGTTAGATGTAATTATTTTTGTTAAGTGAGCACCAAATTCTATGAAAATGAAGCATCCTTTATTACAGTCCGTTTGAGAATTTCGTCATTTTGTGACTTTGTCATACTACATCATACCATAGTGGGCTGACGATCCTTAGATCACATCCAACACTAATTAGTTCTGCATTGATAACTCCATCATTTTTATCATCTTTGCACCAGGTTACATGTTGCATTAATGATATAAAATATATTTTGATATTTTAAAATCATTTTCGTCTAGCCGAAACAATTAGCATAGACTATTCTTTAAACATTTCAAAAATCTTTGAAAATTAGTTTTAGTGATATCATATCTCAACAAGTAACGATGTGTTAGTGTCCTGAAGTCCACACATACACATTTGTTACCATGCGTTGAGAGTAAAAATTCATTTTTAAAAGGCACATAGTGCGAATTTAGCTTGATGTCAAATTTTTTGAAGTCTAGCATAGCTAGAAGATTTGGAATACCAGTGCTTCCACCATCAACTCCAATTTCTATAATGATCCATTTCTTAATAAGTCTATCTATTCCTATCATCCTCAATACCACATTCACACTTAATTATATCCCAGTTCATCAAACTTACCGCACATTGGAAGTTCAGGAACTTGCCACAATAATATGAGTTTAAGAACTTATCCTAGTCAGACTATAGGCGTCCATTCGCTGAGAGGTTCAAAACATACCATATTATCATGAGTCACGAACTTACCATATGCATTAGTTTTAAGAACCGCACCTAATCCTAATAATATCTGACTAATCTTAATAGTTTCTAACTATCAAATATACACATAAAAAAAGAATCACCTTTTCACCACATAAACATTGATAGCGCGACACCGACATTCCAATGATTATCAATGTGATAAACCAACTGCAACCACAAAATCTCTGCCCATACAAAGGTTTGTACAATATAGTCACCATATAAGTCCTCAATTGAAATCCCATCTAACATTACCTTACTCTTAACTTATTCTTAACTTGCCCTTAACTTGCTCAATACGAATTCCTTGTATCACATTATCTATAACTCCTCGTGAGTATATCTTGTACTATATCATAGTACATTATCTTCATAGCAACAAGCTATAATTACTAAAACATTACAGATCATCTTCCTTTTATAACTTAAACAGATCACGTCGTGATCTTATTCTATAATCATCTCCCTTAAAATTCTTTTCTTAACTCATGATCGTTTTGTTTTACGATCCTCTTTATTTCCTTTTTCATCATTTACGATTTCATTTATGCTTTTAATCTTACAAGCTTTGTCTATTCATTATTATTCGTTATCTTGGCTATTGGAGTTAAGTAACTCCCATTTCTTATCTTTATATCTCTTCAAGATTCTTCTTTGAATTTTCTTGTTTATATAACAATTCTTCCTTTAAGAATTCCTAACTTCATTTACATTGCTCAACATTTCATTCGAGTTCCATATTTTCATCATACGTATCCATTTTCTATACCTGGTACACATCGAGTCTCTAATAGTTTCAATATGGTACGCTGAGTGGTTTCTCACAAACAACCAACAAACTAGATTTCGAGTTACTAGTTCATATATACCTCCGCTCTATGAAGGAATCATTTAGCCCAGATACCATACAACAATTATTAAAGTGTACGATTGTACCATACTTAAATATAACTTTTTATTCTTAACTTCTTTATCATTCTCTTTTTATAGACATTGTCTGTGACACCCCCAAAATAGGTATACATCACCCATTCTGAGTCGCCAAATACATAGTACATAAATCAAATACAAACTTCTTTTATATAATACGACAAAAGCGTAGCTTAGAGTTTTTACATGAATATTGTCTCATAGACAGTATTCAAACTCAAATGAAGTCCTCATTAAATTAATTATCACACTATTTCATAAAATAGTGAGGACTACTATAGTCACCATCTCGGACCGTCACTCTGTTCCCCGACTAGTCCTGGCTACGTTATCATTTCCTGAAGAGAACAATGAAAGCAAAATGGTGAGCTCAACTAGCCTAGTAAGAAATATTATGACTAAGATAATATAGAATAAATTATCGTTAGCATTCAACAGTGTTAAACTAATAAAATACAATAAACATCAAGTTTAACTGCAGCGGAACAAGCAATCTATTAGAAGAGTCAAGCAGAGTATAATATCTACTATCTTCTATGATTTAAAAAAAGTTTTTCATCAACTTTATCGCTGAGACTCAGCTTAATATATAAACCACATCATTGAATCATCCCTGCACCATGACCAAGGATATTCATGTAATCATCAATGGTCATGATTATACCGAATAATCTCTGGTTATAATCATACCAACAACTGTCCATCAATGCACTACAGGCCAATGAGGACTTTTACCACATCATTTGTAATATTATGGGTCATGATTATACCGAATAATCCCTGGTCATAATCATACTAACCAATAGTACATCTATGCACGTAAGCCACATATGACTTTTTATCACAATATAAACATCAAGATGATGACAATGATATAAGAATTCAATTAAAAGAAAGCAATGGATAAATTTTTAAAGATTTATAATTTAATTTATCTAGAATTCAATAATATTCAAATTATCGTTAGGATACTGCTTTGTGGAGTAAAATTGAAGAATAATTTTGTATCAAAAATAATTTGGACCGAAAAGAAATTGATTTTTTTTCATGAATAGTACTCCAGGTGAATAGCACCCGAGTGAATAGTACCCCGTGATTAGTATTTCGGGAATAGTACCCCATGAATAGTACTCGTGAATAGTACTTTATGAATAGTACCCGTGAATAGTACTTCGAGAATAGTACCCGCGAATAGTACTTTGTGAATAGTACCATAAAAATGAATACTACTAATGGACAGTACTCCGACATGAAAAACTTAAAATTTAACAAGAATGTGCAGAAAATATCCTTGTGAAACGATATTAGATGAAGCGCAAATTTTAAGGATATTCCATTAATTTCACGGAGTATAAAAGCAATATTTTAACAAAATGAGAGTATAATCAGGAATACGAAACGAAATAATATTAATCACATACTACAAAGTATGGAAAAAAATATTATTCCTTATGAATACTAAAAAACAATAATATCCTTTACCTCAGAAGAAGACTGGATACTAGAATAGTGTTGTAGCAGACTTTTCTTTTTCTTTCTCTATATAGCTTCTCTCTCTATAGCTTATCTCTATATAATTGCTCTTGTGAGTCTTAGTGAATTGGTGAGAATGAAAGAAGAATGAGCTTCTATTTATAGAAAAATATAGTTTTAAAAATTACACGTTTTGGGGCTCGAAATATTACAGTATAATACCTTCATCTTTTCCTTCATTTTTAATTTAGTCCTGTAAGTATTATCAAACTTGCACCACCTCCCCTAATAGTACATCATGTGAATCAATAGTACATTCATGTGAATCAATAGTTCTATACGTGTAAAAAAAAATTATTACAGTATAATACCTTCATTTATACCTCCATTTTTAATTTAGTCATGCAAGTATTATCAATCTTACACCACCTCCCCTAATAGTGCATGCATGTGAATCAATAGTACACACATGTGAATAAATAGTTATAAGCATGTGAATTAATAGTAATTTATTGCTCATTTATCCGATTAATTATCCGATTGGTCAATATAACCTCCAGACATCAATTATTATCGAAATAGATGTCGATTTTCATTAACACTAATAATCCCAACACAATAAAAATATCAATTTCATCTTTAATCAACACGAACTTATTCATCATTAATATTATAACTCATAATATTTAACAACCAGATCATTCCCAGAAAAAAGACGGCTTTCCGATAAGGATTTCTCCCTATTGGCGCGCAATTAGGTGACCAAACCTCTCCTCAACAGAACTTTCTAAACATTGTTAATATTGTAAATAATAATATGAATAACTTTGTCGTCTCAATTATTGATTTAATAATAATAAATATTATACAGATGATTGAATCAATAATATGAGAGATATTATGCAGCAATAATTGAGTATAACTGAGTGACTTCTCACGTAAACATCAATAATCAATACCGTGTGCTACTATGCAACCACGCGTATTACTGTACTTTTACCACCGGGTAGTTCAACAGTTTAACGATAAAACTTTCACCGTTATTTTTATAAAAAGATAATTTTGTCATTTTCTAACTCCGACAATAATTTCGTTTGTGAGGTCTACCAATGATTATTTTGTAGTACGAATAATCCCTGTTAAAACGAATATTCCCCGACCAATCGAATATTTTATAACCACTTGCTTACTCTGCAAAATTTGTAAATATTACCTACAACTATAACATTATCTCAAATCCACACCATAATATTCAAAAATATATTTCGAGAAAAATTAATCTTTATTCATAAAAGTTGGGGTCTTATAACTTCCCCTTCTTATGAAATTTTGTCCTTGAAATTAGGTTACGTACCTGGTATATCGAAGAGGTGAGGATAACTTGACTTCATTTCAGATTCTAACTCCCAGGTCATTTCCTCAACATCGTGGTCTCTCCACAAAACTTTGACTTGAGGTGTAACCTTGGAGCATAGAATATGATCCTTCTTGTCCAAGATTTTAACAGGTATCTCTTCATACGTTAAATCTTCTGCTATCTTGTCTGATTCTAATTCAATAATGTAGTTTGGGTCTTTCACATATTTATGTAACATAGATATGTAAAAAATATTATGAACATGAGACATACTTAGTGGTAAGGCGAGTCTATAGGCCATAATTCCTACTCGATCGAGGATTATAAATGGGCCAATGAATCGAAGATTGAGCTTTTCCCTTTTTTTAAATCTCGTAACTCCTTTTCATAGAGCAACACGTAACAACACATGATCTCCAATATTGAATTCCATGTCCTTTCGATGAAGATCAACATAACTCTTTTGTCGATCTTGTGAGATTTTTATACGTTATCAGATCGTTTGAATCTTTTCCGTAGTCATACATACCAACTCCGATCCCAATAACGTTGCTTCACCCACCTCATCCCAGCATACTAGAGAACAACACTTTCTTCCATACAACGCTTCAAATGGAGCCATGCCAATACTTGTTTGATAGCTGTTATTGTAGGAAAACTCCACCAATGGTAAGAACTTGTCCCAACTTCCTTTGAAGTTAAGGACACAGAGTCTTAATAAATCTTCAAGAGTTTGAATAGTCCTCTCCGACTGTCCGTCCGTTTAAGGATAATATGCCGAACTGAATCATAAATCCGTGCCCATAGCTTTTTGCAAACTAACCCAAAATCGTGAAGTGAATCTTGGGTCTCAATCAGAAACTATGGATACTGGCATACCATGCAATCTTACAATCTCGTTTATGTACATATGAGCAAAACGTTTAAATGTATAAGTTTCTCGCATCGATAAGAAATGAGTAAACTTGGTCAATCTATCAACAATGACCCAAATCGCATCTATGCCTTGAGAAACCTTGGGAAGACCAGTAACGAAATCTATGGTAATGTGCTCCCACTTCCATTCAGGAATTTTAAGTCATTGTAATGGACCTTTTGGCACTTGATGCTCCGCCTTGACTCGTTGACAAGTTATATACCTTGAGATAAACCCCGCTATCTCTATTTTCATATTGCTCCACCAAAATGTATGTCAAAGATCATGATACATTTTGGTACTCCCAGTATGGATTGCAAATGGTGTGTTGTGCGCCTCCATCATGATTTTATACTTCAAGTCAGAATCGTTAGGAACACAAAGTCTGGAGTTGACTCGAAGTATTCCTTCTTCATCGATTCTTGCTTCCAGAATAGCACCTTCTTTCACTTTCTTCCTTATATGCATCAGCTCCAGGTCTGTAGCTTGAGCAGCTTTAACTTTATCGATTAAAGTTGGTTCTACTCGTATATTCACCATCATCACATGGGTCCCTGAAGTCTTTAACTCTATCTCCATCCTTTGTAAGTCATACAAAATGGGCATTTGCGTTGACAATATCGCACTCGTACCCGCATATGATCTTCTACTCAATGCGTCAGCTACTATGTTCGCTTTTTTAGGATGGTATTGAATAGAATGATCATAATCTTTCAATAGCTCAAGCCATCGTCGTTGCCGCATGTTGAGTTCCTTTTGAGTGAAGAAATATTTGAGGCTTTTATGATCCGTATAGATCTCCACCTTCTCTCTATACAGGCAATGCCTTCAAATCTTAAGCGCAAAAACGACAGCTGCCAACTTTAGATCATGAGTAGGATAATTCCTCTCATATTCTTTGAGTTGTCGTGAGGCAGATGTGACGAACGAGATTTTTGTAATTAATTTTAATATTTATTGAAGTAAATAAATATTTTTGAAGATTTAATTATTAGATTAAAGAATTAATTGATGCAATTGTAGTAGATTAATTTAATTATATGTGTTACATTTATTAAATTAATGTGGAAAATTTTTATTACCGAAGTTTGTGATTATGTGAGCTTATTATATTAAAAGAAATACTAAATAAGCCTAATGTATTTTAATTAATTTAATTATTAATTAGAGAGTTAATAATTTGACATTATTTATTAAATGATTTATTTTATGAAGGAGTGTGACATTAATTAAAATATATGATAAAGCTTTATTAAATTAAATGATTTTAAAATCTATTAAGCCTATCCAAACATGGCCATAGTGGGAGTTACTAGCAGTTACCCATGACTGGGTTAACTGACCTTTATGCGCTTTAGTTTTCTTCTCCTTTATTATATGTATTCTTTTCTTATTTTCTAAGTCTAGGAAAAACAGAGAAGGAGAGTGTTTGAGAGTCAGAGAGAATTCAGAGAAATTGTGGGAGGAAAACTTTGTGATTGAAGTAGTATCTGAAAAAGGAATTGTTATCTTTACTCACTCTACACTTTATACTCTGGGTAAATTCTCTAAACCGAATTCTGTTTCTTTACGTTGTTTGAGTTTCATAAACATGGTTTTCAAAGTTTACTGTAAAGTCTCTGTAATTAGAAAATTGTGTTGTTATATGGATATATATAATCATACGAGTACCATAACATGTTTTATATATGTATTTCATGATTCCATATCATAACTTTCATAATACGATGACTTGTTATTTCAAAAATTTACAGAGTTTGGGTTTTGGCCTTATGACCCTTATACGTAATTTTAGTGTGTCAAACATAAATATTTTCGCAAAATTTACACTCGTATATTATTAAGCATGTTGATACGAAGAGACCAAAGTTTAAATGAACGGATTCGGTGTTATAACGAATCTGTAGTGTCAATTTTTATGATTTATGTTCAAACCTTCAAGAACATCAAGAACTATACAATTTGCATATTTTAATTCTGTGATTATGTGTTTTTAATGGGTTAAAATCACTCTATAAACATTGGGTATTGATTATATATTAATTCTAACATGTGGGTATGTTTAATTTGGGAAAATAATGATCATGTAATGTTTAATTCGCTGAACTTTGTGTTCTTCGCGAACTAGGAATCAAATTCTGGAGTGTCGCGCCGCGGCGCCAACTCCAGAATTGATGTCCCGCGCCGCAGCGCCATGTACCAAGCCGTAGCACCATGGCGCCAAGACCCAGTACAAAAGTGGCGCCGCAGCGCCACTTAGCAAAATGTCCAGAAAATGTTTTTTTTAATGTTCAAGTGTAGAAATGAGTTAGTAACCTAGTCTAATGAATATAAAAAAAAACTTGTTAGACATATAATGAGATACTAAAATGAGTTTTTACCAAGTCAAGAAGACAATTACATGTTATTTGAATCGTTGATTGTGTAATTAACTTGTTGTTCGTGTAGTATTATATTATGTGAAAACAAGTATGATAATTTGACTAAATATAGTCATGAATTCGAAATTAGACAAAGAATAACTTATGATGTTTAGTACGTTATTATTTACTGGTATCGTGAACATAATTGATATGTAGGATTTAATTCAAAGAACGAGTTAGTTAAGTGTAATCTACGCACGATGCAAGTATCCTAACCCTAATTGTTATCATTATATAAGTTGATTAATTCACCTTTCTACATTGAACAAGTTCTCATTATTATTGATCAAGTCTATTTTGTATATTAAAGTTTTTAAATCTTTCAAGCATGATGTTGTTATACAATACTTATTCTATTGTATACCTTTTGAGATTCTACTCAATTAAGTTATCCATTATTGTAAAACCTTGTTAGACTAGCGAACCCTTTATGATTCGACTAGTCTATAGTTGATGAGCGTTCTAAATTTTAGATCCCTTGATGAATTAACCAAACCAAACTTCCTTTGGTGCGGACTCGCATGTCAAACTGAGATGAACAACCCTGTGTAGGGGATTATTTATGCTTTAGCGTTAAGATATTGTGCACAGTATGGTACTAAGGGCTGATCCCCCTAAGTACGAGAAGAAAGGTCTATAGTCTTATAATTGTTAAAGGTTTCAAGTATAACCCTTGACAACCTAAGACATTGTTCAAGGTCTTATGACCCTCAAAAATTTCTTTTGATTCTTGTTATTCATTCTTGATTCAAAAGTTGAGCTATTCGAAGTTATTATTTTTCTCGCATGTTATTATTCATTATTATATTGTTATACTTGTGGGCAATCGTGTTCACTCTTGCATAATAATAACATTGTAGTTAAGAATGAAAGAGCAGACGAACCTTCCACTATTAAAGGCAAGGGAAAGCTTAGCAAGTAATAAAGATTGATTATTTATGTGCTTATGTAATGATAATTAGAATTGATGTTACTTAAGACTTATTTGTTTATGTTTCCGCACAGATGATTTAAGGTTAGAGTAACCTGGGATTTATTTATTATGTAGTTGATGTAACCCCATAAGGGGAGATCTTTTATTATTTCTATCTATTTCATGGTTTGCTTTTATTATGGGTAGATAGATATATGATGTTTATATAGTGAACACCAAATCATGTGGGAATGAAAATACTCGGATTTGGGGGTGTCACAGGTTGGTATCAAAGCTGTAGGTTATGAACCTTAGGTGGGGGAACAACCTTAGGGAATAGCCTTATGGGAAGAACATAGTGAAGGAAAACTCTTATCGAGTTCTAAGAGATGAATTTCTTAATTCATTGAAGATAATAAAAGACTCTATGTGCTTATGTGTCAATCTATGTGTTCGCTAGCACGGATTAGTAACTAAAACTTAAAATTTTGTTGTCAGGATGTCGGTTGTTGGAGGAGCTAGTCGAGCTGGGGGGGAGGAACCCTGAGTGCCTATTGAGGAGGAGCCCCGAGACATTCATGTTGTCAGGGAGCAGTTGATTCAGAGGGAACCATCTCTGTTGATCACAGTTGTTGGTCAGGAGCATGAGCTTGAGACTGATCCAGAGGAGGATCCTGAGGAGGAAGAGGAAGAGGAAGAAGAGGAGTTCCTACCGAACTCCATTGATGCTGAGATGTATGATGCACTTTATGATCATAACATAGAGTTGCAGGATACTGTTCAGGATTTGACTGAGCAAGCGGTTAGTCAGCAGATTACTATTGAGCAGAAGGATAGGGAGATTGTGACTCTTCACACATGACTGGGAAATGTAGAATGGGATTTGGTCCACGAGAAGGGTCAAAATGAGGAGAAGTCTGAAGAAATAGAGAAGTTAAAGAAGGAACTGAAGGAAACCTCAGAGAGGCTTGCCATAGCAGAGGAGGGCTGGGTACGAGAGTCACGTCGTGCTGATCTTGCAGAAGACGATTGCCGTGCGAAGAAGGCTAAACTTGAGGAGACATACTCTGCACTTAGTAATGCAATGGATGAAGCCCAGGATCGAGTTTTGAGGTACCCAATCCAGTTTGAAGGTCTACCATCGTACATGCTGGATCGCAGAATGATGTCTCGTATCATGGAAGAGGAACGTAGCAAGGCTATTCGGAGCCTTAACAGACAGTGATAGTATTACTTTAATTATGTGAAAACTATTTGGTAGTTAATGATGTAAATTCCGATGTGTTATAAACAAAGGAATATTTTGATGTTTTAAATCCTGTAGATTCTTTATCTCGGGATAGTTGATGTAAATAGCAGTGACGCTATCTTATGATGTTAAAACTTTTGAATTGAATGAAATGTCAGAGTTTATTTGAAGTAATGTGTTACGTGAAATATGATTAAATATTCTAGTTAAGTCTTAATTGTTTGAAGGATTGAATAAAGACCTAATAAGCGTATATTCTTAACAGAAATATGCCGTCGAGAAGAAGACAAAACCGTTATCCAGCTCAAGAAGAGTCAACGAATAACAACAATAACGCCAATGCTAATCCCGTCCAACAATTAGTGAACCTCCTAGCTGGAGCAATGAATAATCAACCTCAAGCTCCACCGAATACTTCGTTTAAGGATTTCAAGGCGGTGGGACCGCCAGAGTTTAAAGGCTCTATGAACCTGATCGAAGCTCAGACTTGGGTTATGGAGATGGAGAAGGTTTTTGAGGTCGCAAGAGTCAGAGAGGACCAGAAGACCGCGTTTGCAACGTTTATGCTGAAATCTGAAGCCAGTTTTGGTGGCAAGCAAACAAAGTTCGTGGAGGAGAAGGTATGATTACCTGGGAGAGGTTCAAGGAGATGTTTTTCGAGATGTATTTCCCGACTACCTCGCAGAACTAATTGGAGGTTTAGTTTCTGGAATTGAAGCAAGGGAATATGTCTGTATCAGATTATGCGGCTAGATTTAACGAATTGGCAAGGTTCGCCACATATCAAGTGCATACCGATGAGAGGAAGGCAAGACATTTCGAACAAGGACTGAAGTCATGGTTATATAGTAAGGTGTCGATGTTTCAGTTGAAGACATTAGCCGGGGTACTAGAGAAGGCCATACTCGCTGAGGGTGGAAGCGATACAGAAACGAAGTACAATCAGGATCAAAAGAAGAAGAAGAATGAAAGTGAAGGAAATAACAAGGTTGGTGGGAGTAGCACTAGGGGTAGCCATAATCAGAAGAGGAAGTGGTCTGATAACTCATCAGCTGGAAGTCATCAAGGAGGGCAGAAGAAGAAGATCGAAGCGTGCTCAACCAGCGAAAAAGCTTATTTGGGAGTTTGCATGAAAGGAAAGCGAGTGTGCTACAATTGTGGTCAGTAAGGCCACATAGAACCAAACTGTCCAAACCCAAAGAAGGGTGCCTGATTCACTTGTGGTTCAAAGGATCATCTGGCAAGGGATTGTCATAAAAAGGGGTCTGGAGGAACGAGTTCAGGAGGAAATACCGGTGGAAGCACTCTGACTATCACAACACCAACCGCAACCAACCGACCGACTGCCAGAACATTCAACATGACAGTGCAGGACGCAGTGCAGGACGCAGTGCAGTCTCGCGATGTGGTGTCAGGTATCATTCCGATCAATAGAGTTAATGCTTTATTAAATTAAATGGTTTTGAAATCTATTAAGCCTAGCCAAACATGGCCTTAGTGGGAGTTACTAGTAGTTACCCATGACTGGGTTAACTAGCCTTTATGCGCGCCAGTTTTCTTTTCCTTTATTATACGTATTCTTTTCTTTTCTTATTTTCCAAGTCTGGGAAAAACAGAGAAGGAGAGTATTTGAGAGTCAAAGAGAATTCAGAGAAATTGTGGGAGGAAAACTTTGTGATTGAAGTAGTATCTGAAAAAAGAATTGTTATCTTTACTCACTCTACACTTTATACTATGGGTAAATTCTCCAAACCAAATTCTGTTTTTTTACGTTGTTTGAGTTTTCATAAACATGGTTTTCAAAGTTTACTGTAAAGTCTCTGTAATTGGGAAATTGTGTTGTTATATGGATATATGTAATAATACGAGTAGCATAACATGTTTTATATATGTATTGCATGATTCCATATCATAACTTTCATAATACGATGACTTGTTATTTCAAAAATTTATAGAGTTTGGGTTTTGGCCTTATGACCCTTATATGTAATTTTAGTGTGTCAAACATAAATGTTTTCATAAAATTTACATTCGTATATTATTAAGCATGTTGATACGAAGAGACCAAAGTTTAAATGAACGGATTCGGTGTTATAACGAATCCGTAGTGTCAATTTTTATGATTTATGTTCAAACCTTCAAGAACATCAAGAACAATACAATTTGCATATTTTAATTCTGTGATTATGTGTTTTTAATGGGTTAAAATCACTCTATAAACATTGGGTATTGATTATATATTAATTCTAACATGTGGGTATGTTTAATTTGAGGAAATAATGATCATGTAATGTTTAATTCGCTGAACTCTGTGTTCTTTGCGAACTGGGAATTAAATTCTGGAGTGTCGCGCCGCGGCGCCAACTCCAGAACTGATGTCCCGTGCCGCAGCGCCATGTACCAAGCCATAGCGCCACGGCACCGCAGCGCGAAGACCCAGTACAAAAGTGGCGCAGAATGTCCAGAAAATATTTCTTTAATGTTCAAGTATAGAAATGAGTTAGTAACCTAGTCTAATGAATATAAAAAAAAACTTGTTAGACATATAATGAGATACTAAAATGAGTTTTTACCAAGTCAAGAAGACAATTACATGTTATTTGAATCGTTAATTATGTAATTAACTTGTTGTTCGTGTAGTATTATATTATGTGAAAACAAGTATGATAATTTGACTAAATATAGTCATGAATTCGAAATTAGACAAAGAATAACTTATGATGTTTAGTACATTATTATTGACTGGTATCGTGAACATAATTGATATGTAGGATTTAATTCAAAGAACGAGTTAGTTAAGTGTAGTCTACGCACGAGGCAAGTTTTCTAACCCTAATTATTATCGTTATATAAGTTGATTAATTCACCTTTCTACATTGAGCAAGTTCTCATTATTATTGATCAAGTCTGTTTTGTATATTAAAGTTTATAAATCTTTCAAGCATGATGTTGTTATACAATATTTATTCTATTGTATACCTTTTGAGATTCTACTCAATTAAGTTATCAATTATTGTTAAACCTTGTTAAACTAGCGAACCCTTTATGATTCGACTAGTCCATAGTTGATGAGCGTTCTAAATTTCAGAACCCTTGATGAATTATCCAAACCAAACTTCTTTTGGTGCGGACTCGAATGTCAAACTAAGATGAACAACCCTATATAGGGGATTATTTACACTTTAGCGTTAAGATATTGTGCACAGTATGATACTAAGGGTTGATCCCCCTAAGTACGAGAAGAAAGGTCCATAGTCTTATGACTGTTAAAGGTTTCAATTATAACCCTTGACAACCTAGGACATAGTTCAAGGTCTTATGACCCTCAGAAATTTCTTTTGATTCTTGTTATTCATTCTTAATTCAAAAGTTGAGCTTTTATATTTGAAGTTATTATTTTTCTCACATGTTATTATTCATTGTTATATTGTTATACTTGTGGGCAATCGTGCTCACTCTTGCGTAATAATAACATTGTAGTTAAGAACGAAAGAGCAGATGAACCTTCCACTAGTAAAGGCAAGGACAAGCTTAGCAAGTAATGAAGATTGATTATTTATGTGCTTATGTAATGATAATTAGAATTAATGTTACTTAAGACTTATTTGTTTATGTTTCTGCACAGATGATTTAAGGTTAGAGTAACCTGTGATTTATTTATTATGTAGTTGATGTAACCCCATAAGGGGAGATCTTTTATTATTTCAATCTATTTCATGGTTTGCTTTTATTATGGGTAGATAGATGTACGATGTTTGTATAGTGAACACCAAATCATGTGGGAATGGAAGTACCCGGATTTGGGGCTGTCACAGCATAGGCTATGCCTTTCTCATATTGCATGAGAACACATCCTAACCATTTGCCTGAAGCATCACTATAGATGACAAATCCCTCCGAGCCAGATGGTATTGTCAGAACAGGTGCTTAAATGAGTCTCCTCTTGAGTTATTGAAAACTCTTCTCACATTCTTCGCTCCAACCGAATTTTGTATCTTTTCGAGTTAGTTGAGTTAATGGAGTAGTGAGTTGAGAAACCCTTCTACGAATCTCCGATAATAACCAGCTATGCCGAAAAAGCTACGTACTTCAGTCCCTGACTTAGGTTGCTCCTAGCTTTTAATTGCTTCAATCTTTGAATGGTCAACAGATATTCCGTGATTTGATATTACGTGCCCAAAGAATGCTACTTCCTCAAGCCAGAACTCATATTTCTTCAACTTGACATATAACTTGTTTTCACGAAGCTTTTGGAGTATCGGCCTTAAGAGTTGCTCATGATCTTCACGGCTTTTTGTAGTAAACGAGGATGTCATCAATAAAGACGACCACAAAGTGATCCAAATATTCCTTGAATAGTTAGTTCATTATATCCATGAAGGCAGCAGGTGAAAGTAATATGCACACAATGTGACGCCCCCAAAATTAGGTATACATCACCCATCTTGGGTCGTCAGATACATAGTACAGAATACAAATACAACTTACTAATACAACTGTCGTGTACAATACGACAAAACATAAACTGCGAGTTTGAATACAAATATTATCTTCTAGAGAGTATTCATACTCAAAAGGAGTTCTCATTACATTTATTAACACACTATTACATAGAATAGTGAGGACTACTAACTAATACTATCATTCGAACCATCACTCCGTTCCCCAACTTGCCCCAGCTACGTTCTCATTTCCTGAAGAGAATAGTGAAAGCAAGGGTGAGCTCAACTAGCCCAGTAAGAAATATTATGACTAAGATAATGCAGAATAAATTATCATTAGCCTTCAACAATGTTAAATTGATAAAATATAATAGACATCAAGTTTAACTGCAACGGAACAAGCAATCCATTAAAAGAGTCAAGTAGAAAATAAACTCTACTATCTTTTATGATTTAAAAGGTTTTTCAACACTGTTATCGCTGGGACTCAGCTTAATAAAATAATCCACATCATCGAATCACCCCTGCACTACGGCCAAGGATATTCGTGTATTCATTAATGGTCATGATCATGCCAACAACTGTCCATCAATGCACTACGGGCCAATGAGGACTTTTACCACATCATTTGTAACATTACGGTCATGATTATACCGAATAATCCCTGGTCATAATCATACAAGTCCATCTATGCACTACAGGCCACATATGACTTTTAACATTTTATAAACATGAGGATGATGACAATGATATAAGAATTCAATAAAACAAGTTCAAGAATTAATTTATCCAAGAATTAACAACGTCCAAATTGTCAACATGATACTGCTTTGTGGAGTAAAATTCAAGAATGCTTAGAAGAATATTTTCATGAAAAGATACTGGATGAAACGCAATTATCATGGATATTCCACAAATTTCATGGAGTATAGAAGTTAAAACTTAATCAAATGAGTACAATAAAGAATGAAATAACAAAAGAAATCACCATACATACGATAGACCACACAGACACATTATTCTAACAGAATAATAAATAATGGAACCAGGTCCGGCGTAAACGCACAGACAGGATATTCTGACAGAATAATAAATAATGGAACCAGGTCCGACGTAAACGCACAGACAGGATATTCCGACAGAATAATAAATAATAGAACTAGGTCCGGTGTAAAACACACAGACAGGATATTCCAACAGAATAATAACAATACGGAACCAGGTCCGGTGTAAAACACACAGACAGGATGTTCCAATAGAATAATAATAAAAACGGAACCAGGTCCGGTGTAAAACACACAGACAGGATGTTCCAACAGAATAATAGAAGAATGTCACCAAGTATAGGGTAGACCGCGTATACAGGTTATTCCAACAGAATAATAAGAAATGGAATAACAACAGTTCTCTTCATGAATAAGAAAGAATAACACCCTTAACCGTTTTAAAGAAGAGCTGAAATAAGGAAGTAGTTAAGTAGCAGAATACTCTTCTTCTCTCTCTCTATAGTTTCTCTCTCTAGAGTTCAGTGAATTCGTAAGAAATAATGAAGGAATGAGCTGCTATTTATAGAAAAATAGAATGCATAGTAACTAATCCATGAACGGTCCAGATTGATTACTTTAATCTGACGGTTCATATTTAAAGAAAAATCTTTTAAATAAAATATAATATATTCTATTTATAGAATAACTTTAATAAAGTATTCTGTTTTATATAAAAAGATGTTTCTGTTTTATTACGTTAATAATACGAATAAAACAAAACGTCATTATCGCTAAATAATTCATATTATTAGCTGACAATAATTGAATCAAACTGAGTGACTTCTCACATAAGCATTAATAATCAATACCGTGTGCTACTATGCAACCACACGTATTACTGTACTTTTACTACCGAGTAGTTCAATAGTAACAATGGTAAAACTTCCGTCGTTATTTTTAAAAAATGTTTTTATCGTTTTCTCAATCCGACAATAATTCTGTTGTGGGGTCCACCAATGATTGTGCCGTTGTACGAATATTCCCTGTTAAAACGAATATTCTCCGACCAATCGAATATTATATAACAACTTGCGTACTTTGCAAAATTTATAAATATTACCCACAACTATAATATTATATCAAATTAACTCCATAATATTCAAAAATGATATTTATAGAAAATTCATCTTTATTTATAAAAGTTGGGGTCTTACAACATCCCCTTCTTATGAAATTTCGCCCTCAAAATTAGGGTACGTACCTGGTATGTTGAAGAGGTAAGGATACCTTGATTTTATTTCAGATTCTAACTCCCAAGTCATTTCCTCAACATCGTGGTTTCTCCACAAAACTTTGACTTGAGATATAACCTTGGAGCGTAGAATATGATCCTTCTTATCCAAGATTTGAACAGGAACTTCTTCATACGTCAAATCCACCGCTATTTCGTCCGGTTTTAACTCAATAACATGGTTCGGGTCTTCCACATATTTGCGTAACATGGATATGTGAAAAACGTTATGAACACGAGACATACTTGGCGGTAAAGTGAGTCTATAAGCCATAGTTCCTACTCGATCGAGGAATAAAAATGGACCGATGAATCGAGGATTGAGATTTCCTCTCTTTCTAAATCTCGTAACTCCTTTCCATGGAGCAACACGTAAGAACACATGATCTCCTACATCAAATTCCACGTCCTTTCGATGAAGATCAGCATAACTCTTTTGTCGATCTTGTGAGGTTTTTATACGTTGTCGGATCGTTTGAATCTTTTCTGTAGTCATACGTACCAACTCCGGTCCCAACAACGTTACTTCTCCTACCTCATCCCAACATACTGGAGAACGACATTTTCTTCCATACAATGCTTCGAATGGAGCCATGCAATACTTGCTTGATAACTGTTGTTGTAGGAAAACTCTACCAATGGTAAGAACTTGTCCCAAATTCCCTTGAAGTCAAAGACAAAGAGTCTTAATAAATCTTCTAGAGTTTGAATAGTCCTCTCTGATTGTCCGTCCGTCTGAGGATGATATGCCGAACTAAATCGTAAATCTGTGCCCATAGCTTTTTGTAAACTAACCCAAAATCGTGAAGTGAATCTTGGGTCTCGATCATAAACTATGGATACTGGCATACCATGCAGTCTTACAATCTCGTTTATGTACATACGAGCAAGACGTTCAAGTGTATAAGTTTCTCGTATCGGTAAGAAATGAGCAGACTTGGTCAATCTATCAACAATGACCCAAATTGCATCAATACCTTGAGAAACCCTAGGAAGACCGGTAACGAAATCCATGGTAATGTACTCCCACTTCCATTCTGGAATTTCAAGTGGTTGCAATGGACCTTTTGGTACTTGATGCTCCGCTTTGACTCGTTGACAAGTTAGACACCTTGTGATAAACAACGCTATCTCTCTCTTCATATTGCTCCACCAAAATGTATGATGAAGATCATGATACATTTGGGTACTTCCAGGATGGATTGCAAACAGTGTGTTGTGCGCCTCCATCATGATTTCATAATTTAAATCAGGGTTGTTAGGAACACAAAGTCTAGAGTTGACTCGAAGTATTCCTTCTTCATCGATTCTTGCTTCCGGCATAGCATCTTCTTGCACTTTCTTCCTCATACGCATCAGCTCCAGGTCTGTAGCTTGAGCAGCTTTAACTTTATCGATTAAAGTTGGTTCTACTCATATATTCGCCATCATCACATGGGTCCCTGGAGTCTTTAACTCTATCTTCATCCTTTGCAAATCACACAAAATGGGCCTTTGTGTTGACAATATCGCACTCGTACTTGCATATGATCTTCTACTCAATGCGTCATCTACCACGTTCGCTTTTCCAGGATGGTATTGAATGGTATGATCATAATCTTTCAACAGTTCAAGCCAACGTTGTTGTCGCATGTTGAGTTCCTTTTGAGTGAATAAATATTTAAGGCTTTTATGATCCGTAAAGATCTCCACCTTCTCCCCATACAAGTAATGCCTCCAAATTTTAAGTGCAAAGACAACAGCTGCCAACTCTAGATCATGAGTAGGATAATTCCTCTCATATTTCTTGAGTTGTCTTGATGCATAGGCTATGACTTTTCCATGTTGCATAAGAACGCATCCCAACCCTTTGCTCGAAGCATCACTATAGATGACAAATCCCTCCGAGCCAGATGGTATTGTTAGAACAGGTGCTGAAATGAGTCTCCTCTTAAGTTCTTGAAAACTCTTCTCACATTCTTTGCTCCAACCGAACTTTGTATCTTTTCGAGTCAGCTGAGTTAATGGAGTAGCGATTTGAGAAAATCCTTCCACGAATCTCCGATAATAACCAACTAAACCAAGAAAGCTATGTACTTCGGTCACTGATTTAGGTTGCTCCCAGCTTTGAATAGCTTTAATCTTTGCCGGGTCAACCGATATTCCACGACTTGATACTACGTGCCCAAGGAATGCTTCCTCCTCCAACCAGAACTCGTATTTCTTCAACTTGGCATAAAGCTTGTATTCACAAAGCTTTTGGAGTACCAGCCTCAAGTGTTGCTCATGATCTTCACGGCTTTTTGGAATAAATAAGGATGTCATCAATAAAGACGACCACAAAGTGATCCAAATATTCTTTGAATACCCGGTTCATCATATCCATGAAGGCAGCAGGAGCATTAGTCAATCCAAAGGATATGACTAGGAATTCATAATGCCCGTACTGAGTTCTGAAAGCCGTCTTTGGAATATCCTCAGTTCTAACCTTCAGCTGATGATATCCAGAACGAAGATCGATCTTTAAAAAGAATTGTGCTCCTTGCAATTGGTCAAACAGGTCATCAATACGTGGCAATGCGTACCTATTTTTGATGGTAACATGATTCAACTCCCGATAATCAATACAAAGTCGCATACTTCCATCTTTCTTCTTCACGAATAGCACAGGAGCACCCCAAGGAGAAGTACTAGGACGAATAAAGCCAATGTCTAACAATTCCTGCAGTTGGATCTTTAACTCCTGAAGTTCAATAGGAGCCATTCGATATGGGGCTTTGGAAATTGGTTTTGTACCGGGTTCAAGGTCGATACAAAATTTAATTTTAAGCTCTGGGGGTAGGCCAAGAAGTTCTTCAGGGAATACATCAGGAAATTATTAACAAAAGAAATATCATTCAAAACTGACGTATTTTTGTTTAGATCCGTGACATGAGCTAAGAAAGCTTGACATCCGTTTTTCAATAAACGAATAGCTTTATGGCTTGAGATGACAGCGATTGATTTTAATGGTTTGGTTGCTTGAATTCGCATAATAGGTTGATTAGGAATATGAAAGCTAACAACCTTACGAAAACAATCATTTTTTGCATGATGAGTAGTTAACCAATCAATCCCTAGAATCACGTCAAATGCAAGTATTTTTAATGAAATAAGATCGACAGGTAATGTGTGGGTACCAACTTGAACCAAACAAGACTTATAAACCGTAGATGTAATGAAGGTTTCTCCCAATGGAGTTTCAACAGATAAGTCAAAGTCTAATTTCTCCGGAATCAAATTTAATCGATGAGCGCAAGTAGGAGAAATAAAAGAATGGGTAGAACCGGTATCAAATAAAGTATAGATTTCGATAGAGTTTATGATAAGCTTACCCGTGATGACCTCATTCGGGTTCCTTGCTTTATGGGAGGTCACAACAAACGCTCTCCCTTGCACTACCGGTTTTAACTTTTCTGGGACGGCCTTTGGTGTCTCCATCTTGGCTGAACTTGTTTTTGGTAAACGACAAAATCGAGCTAAATGACCTTCTCTTCCATAATTATAATATACTTTAGACGGCATCGCGCAGTTTGGACTGATGTGCCCCTCCCCTCCGCATTTGAAACATATGATAGGTGGTCGTTCTCCTTCCTTAACAACGGGTGCTGGTGCTAATGTCTTTCCATCATTGTTAAATCTCCTCTTCTTGAAATGACCATTCTTATTATTTTAGCCCTGATTACCATCGAAGTGGTTACCATTTCTGGCCTGCTGATTCCCTCCACGCTTGTTATCACCGCTTCGATGACTGCTCTCACTGGTATTATCATTTTGTCGACTGTTCTCTTTTGGTTGCGTTGACTCGTTATCGCGCTCCACTAACTGAGCCCTATTCACAACATCTGAATACAAACACAGTTTATGAGAAATAAGATGTTGACGTATCTCAGGTTTCAAACCTCGCAAAAACATTCGCGTCATTCGCTCTTCATTATTCACCAAGTGGGACGCAAACCGGGACAACTCAGCAAATTTAGCCTCATACTGCGACACAGTCATATTATTCTGCTCTAATTTGATGAACTCCACCTCCTTCATGTGACGAACACTTTCGGGAAAGTATTTGTCATTAAACAGCTCTTGGAACTTATCCCAAGACATCTTTAGTGCGGCAGGTTGAGTACGCTTAATCGATTCCCATTAGTAATCTTCCTCTTCTCGCAACATAAAGGCGGCAAAGGGAACCTTTTGCTCCTCGGAGCATCCCAAGACATCAAATATCTTGGTAATCTACTTTATCCATGTTTCCGCTATAAGTGGTTTTGGCTCTCCCTTAAACACTGGTGGTCCCTGCTCCTTGAACTGTTTAGCGGTGACCGTCCAAGAATTTTCAGTGTTTCCACCTATATTTTGGATAGGAGCCGCTCTCGCCTGCTGTTGCATGAACTGCATAAAGTTTCTGAACATTCCATCATTCATCATCTGGTCAGTGTGGTTGTTTGCATGAGGATTGTCACCTTCCTGATGCACATTATCCTGATTATTGATATGTGGTGAATCAACAGTCGCCTGTGCTCCATTGCTATTCTCAACATTCTCAGATGTGAATTTTCAGATACTGCCACAAAATAAAAGTTAATTGATATGTCATATATTATCCTTATATTATGACAGACCAATTAAATTCCATGCAAATAAACTTAGGTAGTCATACTAGCGAAGGAATTCCCAGTCTCTCCCCTCCTAGTTCTATTCTCACATCTTAGCCAGGGATCATATCCCTAAGCTCTGATACCAACTGTGACGCCCCCAAAATTAGGTATACATCACCCATCTTGGGTCGTCAGATACATAGTACAGAATACAAATACAACTTACTAATACAACTGTCGTGTACAATACGACAAAACATAAACTGCGAGTTTGAATACAAATATTATCTTCTAGAGAGTATTCATACTCAAAAGGAGTCCTCATTACATTTATTAACACACTATTACATAGAATAGTGAGGACTACTAACTAATAATATCATTCGAACCATCACTCCGTTCCCCGACTTGCCCCAGCTACGTTCTCATTTCCTGAAGAGAATAGTGAAAGAAAGGGTGAGCTCAACTAGCCCAGTAAGAAATATTATGACTAAGATAATGCAGAATAAATTATCATTAGCCTTCAACAATGTTAAATTGATAAAATATAATAGACATCAAGTTTAATTGCAACGGAACAAGCAAATCCATTAAAAGAGTCAAGTAGAAAATAAACTCTACTATCTTTTATGATTTAAAAGGTTTTTCAACACTGTTATCGCTGGGACTCAGCTTAATAAAATAATCCACATCATCGAATCACCCCTGCACTACGGCCAAGGATATTCGTGTATTCATTAATGATCATGATCATGCCAACAACTGTCCATCAATGCACTACGGGCCTATGAGGACTTTTATCACATCATTTGTAACATTACGGTCATGATTATACCGAATAATCCCTGGTCATAATCATACCAAGTCCATCTATGCACTACATGCCACAGATGACTTTTAACATTTTATAAACATGAGGATGATGACAATGATATAAGAATTCAATAAAATAAGTTCAAGAATTAATTTATCCAAGAATTAACAACGTCCAAATTGTCAACATGATACTGCTTAGTGGAGTAAAATTCAAGAATGCTTAGAAGAATATTTTCATGAAAAGAGACTGGATGAAATGCAATTATCAAGGATATTTCACAAATTTCATGGAGTATAGAAGTTAAAACTTAACCAACTGAGTACAATAAAGAATGGAATAACAAAAGAAATCACCATGCATGCGATAGACCGCACAGACAGGTTATTCCAACAGAATAATAAATAATGGAACCAGGTCCGGCGTAAACTCACAGATAGGATATTCCGACTGAATAATAAATAATGGAACCAGGTCCGGTGTAAAACACACAGACAGGATGTTCCAACAGAATAATAACAATACGGAATCAGGTCCGGTGTAAAACACACAGACAGGATGTTCCAACAGAATAATAATAAAAACGGAACCAGGTCCGGTGTAAAACACACAGACAGGATGTTCCAACAGAATAATAGAAGAATGTCACCAAGTATAGGGTAGACCGCGTCTACAGGTTATTCCAATAGAATAATAAGAAATGGAATAACAATAGTTCTCTTCATGAATAAGAAAGAATAACACCCCTTACCGTTTTAAAAAAGAGCTGAAATAAGGAAGTAGTTAAGTAGCAGAATACTCTTCTTCTCTCTCTCTCTCTATAGTTTCTCTCTATAGTTTCTCTCTCTAGAGTTCAGTGAATTCGTAAGAAATAATGAAGGAATGAGCTGCTATTTATAGAAAAATAGAATGCATAGTAACTAATCCATGAACGGTCCAGATTGATTACTTTAATCTGACGGTCCATATTTAAAGAAAAATCTTTTAAATAAAATATAATATATTCTATTTATAGAATAACTTTAATAAAGTATTCTGTTTTATATAAAAAGATATTTCTGTTTTATTACGTTAATAATACGAATAAAACAAAACGTCATTATCGCTAAATAATTCATATTATTAACTGACAATAATTGAATCAAACTGAGTGACTTCTCACATAAGCATTAATAATCAATACCGTGTGGTACTATGCAACCACACGTATTACTGTACTTTTACTACCGAGTAGTTCAACAGTAACAATGGTAAAACTTCCGTCGTTATTTTTAATAAAATATTTTTGTCGTTTTCTCAATTCGACAATAATTCCGTTGTGGGGTCCACCAATGATTGTGCCGTTGTACGAATATTCCCTGTTAAAACGAATATTCCCCGACCAATCGAATATTATATAACAACTTGCGTACTTTGCAAAATTTATAAATATTACCCACAACTATAACATTATATCAAATTAACTCCATAATATTCAAAAATGATATTTATAGAAAATTTATCTTTATTTATAAAAGTTGGGGTCTTACAGACAAGCTAATCATGTTTGATGATAAAGCATATACTTTGTAACAATCTTATTTATTTATTAATAAAAAGTATTAATTTATTAAAGGATTTTAATTATCTACATGATGCTGTTTTATAATGTGTGATAAACCCATAGTTTTAAGCAATGCTTTTAGAATAGTGATGATGATCATTCTAAAGAGATCTAAATTCTTAGAAAGCCTAAAACTAAAATAGTTCCCAATCGTTGGATTACTAAATTGGGGATTAGTGAATCCGGATAGATTGGTACATACGTTGCTTGCTCATTGGATGAGGATGATTGATCTCATGATCATTTGTGTGGAGACACTAAAGCAAGTATGTAGGTGCTTATTAGAGAATAAGTTCACTGAACGTGGCTCGCTAAGGAATACCTAATGGAGTTTTACTTGCCTGTCAATAGGAATTCCTGTAGTGATAGTAGTACAAGTGATCCTTGGACTTGAGATCATCATAGTATCTTGTGTATGATGAGTTATACTTTGACTTATTCCTTAAGACCCTTAGGGTATATCAAAGGGTATGCTTGGGTATAATAAGTCGTACATGGAGATAATGTATGATCAATAAAGAATCTACCGCTTCCAGTAAAAGAAGAGAAATGTCCTATGTGATTCGATAAATGACAACCCAGTAGTCCTTGGTCAATGCAGAATGAAATTAGAAAGGAGTTTCTAATTTGTATTATTTGGAGTTGTGCATTGAAGAGTCGAAATACATATAATTAAATAAAATAAGACTTGACAGTAATTCCATATCTTATATTTAATTGGGACATTGTATGGTGGAATGATTGAATTGTACGGTAACTATTTACTCAAAGGTTCTTTTATGATTAATATTAAAATCTATATTATCTGGAAAGTCGTTGATCGCTAGGGAGGCTTATCCCTATTGTAGAATAAATATTATTTATTTAAATAAATTAATAGTTTAATTTATTTATTTAAATAAGATTAGAATTGTTCTAATTGATTTATTCACAACCGGTTTAATATGGAGAACCTAAAGGGTCACACCATAAAAGGAAGAATAATTATTTAAGAAGTTAATGGCATAATCGTAACAATATGTTAAGTGTATTTAATTTAATCTATGGTGATAGAACAAATTAAATAGCTTAATATTTATTATTTAATATTTTAGAAATATTAATTAATAAGAGGAGTCTTATTAATATTATTACAATTATTATTATTTTAATTTCTAAAGGAGTTTGGGAATTAATTTAATATTAGTACTCTCATTTATTTCTAATAAGATTAGGAGGCTAATTAGTTAAAGGATTATAATTAATTAAAATAAAACACAATTCTTTAATTGTTAAGGAGGGTTGCCCACATCTATAAATAAGAGAAGTCTTATTATGGGTGATAGAGTTGTTGTTGATTTTTTAACAACATACGTAATTCCAATAGTTGGGAGAGTACGCTCTTTCTCTATGAGAGATAGAAAAACTAGGGTTTTGCCAAACACCCATCTTCTTGAATCTTTTTTCTTCCTTGGTGGATCACTTCTAGAGGCCAAACACTTGGGTGGCTAATGTTGATCAAAGGAAGGAACCAAACCCGGTGGATTCAAGTTGAATGCGAAAAAGATTGGAGGTGAACTTGTACCTGAGGAAGCTCGAATCTTCAAGGGTATGATTCTTGTTCTTTCTTTTTTGTTTAATTAATAATTGTGCATAAAGGATGATCCGGGTATATGGTTTGTAAAATTTTAAAAATTTTATTTATCACGTTTCCGCTTTATTTGTGCAATTTGATTGCGTTCATGAATCTTACAAACCTAACAGCAGGAGCATTAGTCAATCCAAAAGACATGACTAGGAATTCGTAATACCCGTACCGAGTTCTGAAAGTAGTCTTTGGAATGTCATCAGTTTTAATCTTCAACTGATGATATCCAGAACGAAGATCGATCTTTGAAAAGAATTTGGCGCCTTGTAACTGGTGAAACAAGTCATCAATGCGAGGCAACGAGTGCCTATTTTTGATGGTGACATGATTCAACTCCCGATAATCAATACAAAGTCGCATACTTCTATCTTTCTTCTTCACGAATAGAACAGGAGCACCCTAAGGAGACGTACTAGGTCGAATGAAACCGACGTCTAACAATTCCTGCAGTTGGGTTTTTAACTCCTGAAGTTCAATAGGAGCCATTCGATATGGGGCATTGGAAATGGGTTTTATACCGGATTCAAGGTCGATACAAAATTCAATTTCATGCTCTGGGGGTTAGCCAAGAAGTTATTCAGGGAATACGTCAGGAAATTTATTAACAATAGAAATTTCATTCAAATCTAACGTATTTTTATTTAAATCCGTGACATGGGCTAAGAAAGCTTGACATCCATTTTTCAATAAACGAGTAGCTTTATGGCTTGATATGACAGTGATTGACTTTAGTGATTTGGTTGCATGAATTCACATAATAGGTTCGTTAGGAATATGAAAGTTAACAACCTTACGAAAATAATCAATTTTTGCATGATGAGTAGTTAACTAATCAATCCCTAAAATTACATCAAATGCAAGTATTTTTAAGGAAATAAGATCGACAGGTAATGTGAGGGTACCGAGTTGAACCAAACAAGACTCATAAAAAGTGGATGTAATGAATGTTTCTCCCAACGGAGTTTCAACAGATAAGTCAAAGTCTAATTTCTTCGGAGTCAAATTTAAATGTTGAGCGCAAGTATGAGAAAAAAATAGAATGGGTAGAACCGGTATCAAATAAGGTATATACTTCGCTAGAGTTTATGATTAGCTTACCCGTGATCACCTCATTCGGATTCCTCACTTTTTGGGAGGTTACGACAAACGCTCTCCCTTGAACTACCGATTTTATCTTGTCTGGGACTGCCTTTCATGCCTCTATCCAAGCTAGACTTGACTTCGGTGCACGACAAAATTGGGCTAGGTGACCTTCTCTTCCACAATGGTAACATGCCTTTGACTGTTACGTATAGTTTGGACTGATGTGTCCCTCCCCTCTGTATTTGTAACATACGACCAACATTCGTTCTTCCTTCCTTAACAACAAGTGCTGACGTCTTTCCATTATTATTGAATTTCATCTTCTTGAAATTTCCACTTCTATTATCTTGGCCATGATTACCACCGAAGTGGTTACCATTTCTGGCATGTTGATTCCCTCCATGTTTGTTGTCACCGCTTCGATAACTGTTACCATTGGTATTATCGATTTATCGGCAGCTCTCTCTTGGTTGGGTTGAATCATTATCACGCTCCAATAACTGAGCCCTATTTACAACATCTGAATAGATACACAGTTTATGAGAAATTAGGTATTGACGTATCTCAGGTTTCAAACCTCTTAGAAACATCCGCGTCATTCTCTCCTCATTATCAACCAAGTGGGACGCAAACCAGGATAACTCGGCAAACTTAGCTTCATATTATGACACGGTCATATTGTTTTGCTCCATCTTGATAAACTCTACCTCCTTTATGTGACGAATACTTTCGAGAAAGTACTTGTTGTTGAATAGTTCTTAGAACTGCTTGAGTACGCTTTACAGATTCTCACCAGTAATCTGCCTCTCCTCGTAACATGAAGGTGGCAAAGAGAACCTTTTGCTCCTCAGAGCATCACAAGACATCAAATATCTTGGTGATCTACTTTATCCACATCTCTGCCTTAAGTGGATTTGGCTCTCCAATAAACTCCGGTGGTCCCAGCTCCTTCAACTGCTTAGCGGTGACCGTCCGAGAGTTGCCAGCGTTTCCACCTGTATTTTGAACAGGAGCCATTCTCTCCTGATGTTGCATGAATTGCATAAAGCCTCCGAACATCCCATCGTTCATCATTTGATCGGTGTTTTTATTTACCTGAGGATTATTGTCTTCCTGTTGCGCAATATCTTGGGTATTGATAGTTGGTGACTCAACGGTCTGATGTGCTTCATTGTTAATCTCAACATTTTTAGATGTCATTTTCAAAAAATTGCCACAAAACAAAGGTTAATTGACATATCACATATTATCCATATACTCTGACCGACCAATTAAATACCAAATAAACTTAGGTAGGTCAAACTAGCGAAGGAATTCTCCGTCTCTCCCCTCCTAGTTCTTGTCTCACATCTTAGTCAGGGATCATATCCCTAAGCTTTGATATCAACTGTGACGCCCCAAAAATAGGTATACATCACCCATTCTGAGTTGCCAAATATATGATACATAAATCAAATACAAACTTCTTTTATACAATATGATAAAAGTGTATCTTAGAGTTTTTACACGAATATTGTCTCATAGACAGTATTCAAACTCAAATGAAGTCCTCATTACATTTATTATCACACTATTTCATAAAATAGTGAGGACTACTATAGCCACCATCTCGGACCGTCAATCTATTCCCCGACTAGTCCCGGCTACGTTCTCATTTCCTGAAAAGAACAATGAAAGCAAAAGAGTGAGTTCAACTAGCCCAGTAAGAAATATTATGATTAAGATAATGCATAATAAATTATCGTTAGCCTTCAACAGTGTTAAACTGATAAAATACAATAAACATCAAGTTTAATTGCAGCGGAACAAGCAATCCATTAAAAGAGTCAAGTAGAGTATGATATCTACTATCTTCTATGATTTAAAAAAAGTTTTTCATCAACTTTATCGGTGAGACTCAGCTTAATAAATAATCCACATCATCGAATCATCCCTGCACCACGACCAAGGATATTCATGTAATCATCAATGGTCATGATTATACCGAATAATCCCTGATTATAATTATACCAACAACAGTCCATCAATGCACTACAGGCTAATGAGGACTTTTATCACATCATTTGTAACATTACGGGTCATAATTATACTGAATAATCCATGGTCATAATCATACCAACCAATAGTACATCTATGCACGTAAGCCACATATGACTTTTATCATAATATAAACATGAGGATGATGACAATGATATAAGAATTCAATTAAAAGAAAGCAAAGGATAAATTTTTAAAGATTTATAATTTAATTTATCCAGAGTTCAATATTGTCCAAATTGTCAACATGATACTACTTTGTGGAGTAAAATTGAAGAATAATATTGTATCAAAAATGATTTAGACCGAAAAAAATCAATTTTTTTCATGAATAGTACTCCGGGTAAATAGCACCCGAGTGAATAGTACTTCGGGAATAGTACCTATTGAATAGTACTTTATGAATAGTATTCGTGAATAGTACTTTATGAATAGTACCCATGAATAGTACTTTAGGAATAGTACCCCGTGAATAGTACTTTGTGAATAGTACCGTAAAAATAAATACTACTCATGGACAGTACTCCGACATGAAAAACTTCAAATTTAACAAGAATATGTAAAAAATATCCTTGTGAAATGATACTAGATGAAGCGCAAATTTCAAGGATATTCTACTAATTTCACGGAGTATAGAAGCAATACTTAAAAAAAATGAGGGTATAATCAAGAATACGAGACGAAATAATATTACTGACATACTACAGAGTATGGAAGAAAATATTATTCCTTATGAATACCGAAAAACAATAATATCCCTTACCTCAGAAGAAGACTGGATACTGGAATAGTGAAGTAGCAGACTTCTCTTCTTCTTTCTCTCTATAACTTCTCTCTCTATAGCTTCTATCTCTATAATTGCTCTTGTGAGTCTTAGTGAATTGGTGAGAATGAAAGAAGAATGAGCTTCTATTTATAGGAAAATATAGTTTCAATAATTACACGTTTTGGTGCTTGAAATATTACAATATAATACCTTCATCCTTTCCTTCATTTTTAATTTAGTCATGCAAGTATTATCAAACTTGCACCACCTCCCCTAATAGTACATCATGTGAATTAATAGTACATTCATGTGAATCAATAGTTCTATACATGTGAAAAAAATAATTACAGTATAGTACCTTCATCTATACCTCTATTTTTAATTTAGTCATGCAAGTATTATCAATCTTGCACCACCTCCCCTAATAGTACAGGCATGTGAATCAATAGTACACACATGTGAACAAATAGTTATAAGCATGTGAATTAATAGCAATTAATTGCTCATTTATCTGATTAATTATCCGATTGGTCAATATAACATCTAGACATCAATTATTATCGAAATAGATGTCGATTTCCATTAATACTAATAATCTCAACACAATAAAAATATCAATTTTATCTTTAATCAACATGAACTTATTCATCATTAATATTATAATTCACAATATTTAACAACCAGATCATTCCTAGGAAATATGGAGCTTTTCGATAAGGATTTCTCCCTATTGGCGTGCAATTAGGTGACCAAATCTCTCCTCGATAGAACTTTCTAGAACTTTTTCATCTCAATTATTGATTTAATAATAATAAATATTATGCAGATGATACTGTGACAATAATTGAATCAATAATATGAGAGATATTATGCAGCAATTACTGTAGAAATAATTGAGTATAACTGAGTGACTTCTCACGTAAGCATCAATAATCAATACCGTGTGCTACTATGCAACCACGCTTATTACTAGACTTTTACCACCGGGTAGTTCAACAGTTTAACGGTAAAACTTTCGTCGTTATTTTTATAAAAAGATAATTCTATCGTTTTCTAACTCCGACAATAATTCCGTTTGTGGGGTCCACCAATGATTGTGTCGTAGTACGAATAATCCCTGTTAAAACGAATATTCCCCGACCAATCGAATATTTTATAATCACTTGCTTACTTTGCAAAATTTGTAAATATTACACACAACTATAACATTATCTCAAGTCCACACCATAATATTCAAAAATATATTTTGAGAAAAATTAATCTTTATTTATAAAAGTTGAGGTCTTACATTGTCTATTTATTATCACCTTACATCCTTATTATTGGAGTTGGATAACCCCACATTCATATTCCTTATAACTATGCGAGATTCTTCTTTGATTCATTTCACGCATGTTTTAATCCCTTCTTTATAAATTTTTTAAATTACTTCTTATTGTTCAAACTCTATTTGAGCTTATTCGTTCATTATCTTCACCTCTCTTCTCTAAGTTTATTTACCTAAGGTTTCTAACCTATCAGCTCTGATACCAACTGTAATGACCCAAAAATTCATTCAGTTTTATTATCGACTTCGGTCGTTAACAATACATTCAACCTCTAATTTTTCATCTTTAAACGATAATACAACCATTGAAATTTGCGAAATAATTAAAATTTTCTCTTACAAACTATTCTCTTTCCCAAAACCTTCAACCTTTACATCTAACTGTCTCAGAATCATTTCAATACTACAAGAGTTTACATCGTAAAATAATATTACAATTCAACATTAATACATTATTCGGAACCATAAACATAGTTTAAATATTAATAATTCAGCCAAAGTATATAAATCTTCAAGTATCACATCTGATTCATATCTTTCAAGTAACACATAACTTTACCTTAAATCTTTAACCTGCAAAAGTGATTATTTGCAAGTCTGAGCTCGACAGCCCAGCAAAATCTAACAGTTTTCATGCACCACATAGCACATAATAACATGCTCGATATACATCTCATAAATATTGGACTAACATAACATACATGTTGTAGTTCATATAACAAGTATAAAGATTGAGTTACTTACTCAATCAACATTCATTACTCAGTCAACGTAGTCATAAATTGACTTTAACATTTTATACTTTCAGCATTAATATAACACACCATGCTATTTGCAATAAAGATTTCAAACAGTTCATCATCAAATTCACATAGCAAATAAGAACTGAAAGACTTGCCTTGATCGTTGTTTACCAATAAAAGTTTAACAACTTACAGTTATCTGCACTTCACGTGCCCTACATAATTGTATAATCATACACATCAACTATTACTCACACAGCAACGCATAGTAGTTGTAATGTAAACTTTACTCTATATCTCATAAGTCCGATGACATCCAACTTTGGATAGGCTATAAACATCATATTAACCTATTTTTAAAAATTATTGGACACCCATTTCGGATAAGATAGACAGTCCAAAACAGTGGTCAAAAAGGTGCGTTCAAAACTGTTTTTAATTCTTTCCCAACTTTACCCTCTCTCGTTAAAATAGTCATAACTTTTCTTTTTCAAAATATTTTTGAGCGATTCTTGAGCCCACGCGAAGCTAACTTCTGAAACTACAACTTTTATTCTTTGACCTTTTCCAAATTCTAAACAAAGAATTCCATAAATATAGTTCAAGGTGACTGCCCCGAGTTGGTTAGACAGTTTTGATTCGACTACTTTGAATGGTCATAAGTCTTTGCTCCGAAGTTGGAATTAGTCCATTCTATAGTCTATGGAAAGCTTATTTAGTATACTATAAAATACCAAAAGCCCATAATTTTCTAAAAAATCTAGCTAACCTCGAATTTTTGTTTTTGGATCAGCAGTCCACTAGTTTTTCAGACTTCTCGTTTTGACATCCAAAACTCGTCTCGACTCGTTCCAACCCAACTTTTTTTACAAATAAGTCTTATTTAACATAATCTGACTCTTCTAAGGTCTTGACTACGTATCTCTAATTATAATCATTATAACTCATTTACATAATCAATTCCAAGCCAAAATAAACATAGTAAACTAACTAGTTTACTAGCAAAACTAACTAAACTTCTAAAATTCAAACTTTAACTAACAAACTAAATACAATATTTAAAATAATAACATTATCAAAAATTAAATAAGAAACATACCTGAAAATATGAGTTTTACAAACTAAATACGCACTTCCACGCCTAAATTTAACTAAGGAGGTCTTTATAAAAAGTCCTCCCACAACACATCCTTTCTCAAAATTGGAGGCCTTATTATTGGTGAATGAAACAAATGGTCAAGCCTTTCTATTTATAGGTTTAGCAAAGGGGTAAAGTTCTCAATTTAGTTGATGTGAGACTTGGTTTATACTAATTCTAATTTATTTATACTAATTTTTCATATTTTTAACATGTTAAGTGTATTCATTCATCACGAATTCGTTTCTTAACCAATTCGATCCGTTCAAGTTGCGTTGTTTTCATTTTATAGAGGAGAACAACAATCATCCATCAATTTAAAGTTTCCATCACGAATTCATCATCAACTTTAGTCCCAAAGTATACCAAAATACACATTACAATCAAAACCCAAATTCCTCTTCTTTAGTATATATATATATATATATATATATATATATATATATATATATATATGAATTGATTTCTGAAAATTTATTTCTAGATGACCATTATCAAATTATAAATATCTAATAACATATATAACATCGTAACCCACAAATTCATCAACCAAAACTCTAATTTTAAAAGAAACTCAAGAACACATAAACTAGAATTGTAAACTAGATTATGTACCTTTAATTTCTTAGGAAAATAAAATTAACCTTATCAGTAAAATTATAATTTCTATTCAACCATTATAATCATAACATTATTTAATAAATTATCACTCCTCTAATTTAATTATTTAATTAAATTAGAATATCACTATTATACTCGTGTAATAAAATACGTATAAATCCCATCTATTTTATCACACTTAAATAAACTATCCCATAACAATTTTCATCAAATAATTATTTAATACCATAAATATTCATTTTATTCCATAAAGTTTTCAACTAAAATATTTAATATACTAAATAAATATTTTACTCGCATTATATTAACATTTACATTTTCATGCAATATACTACCTTCTCACTTTGTTAAATCAATTATACTTGTATTAATTCACTATTTTAATTAAGTGAATTATTCACACTATTTATGAAACTTAACTCTAATAATTTCCATTGCCCACAAGGCATAACAATTAAAATTATATTATCTCATAACATAATTTCAACTTAATTAAACTAACTAATATTATTTAATTTTTTAATAGTTTAATTAACTATTAAATCTCACATTCTCCAACATATGAATATATAATTCTCTTCACACCAAATTACATAATTCAAAATATATACACCTCATAATAAGAATTTTAATTATTAAATTCTTAGTTTAATAACTTATGAAAATTCGAGTTGTCACAGGGCCTCACATGGGTTGCCCCATGGGCTTTTCTCATCCGGTAACCCATCGGTTCGATCCACGGGTCCGATTCTTGGTTCGGGCTTAGGTTTATATAACATTGGGTCTAACGTTGGGCTTTCATTATTAATCTTTGGGCCTTAACAAGATTGCACTTGGGCTTGCCCAATTCCTACACAAATCCTACAAATCCATTACTATTGGCTTAAATCTTTTAACGTATAATCCTCGTATTCTTTACGTATACTAGTTCGTAAAATCTTTTGTTATATATGTTATGTCATCTTTCATATATACTTATACAATACTTCGTATCATACTCGTATTCATTGCTTCGTATAATACTTGTTTATCATGCGATCATCATTTATTCAATATTTGCTTTCCTTAGCATTCTCGAACTTAGTACGTAGGCGAAAAACTATGTTTGTCATAACAGAATTATTATTATATACTCCATTCTTCCTTATCATTCTATCATTACGTGTTTCTCGGAAGTTCAAAAATAATTCCCGAACAGAAATGGATGAATAATGTTTTTCAAAGAATTTCTCGGAAAACTTTTATTTTCGTCTTCGAAATTCAAACACCTTAATTCTACCACGTATCCATAATACCAAGATATTACGACACTTTTAGGTTATAGAGTAACCTTCATCTTGCTTACTCAATGTAATAACATATATTATAATTTTATTCATTATTTAATCAAATAAAATTATTTTACAAATAATCTGATTTTCTCGGTCGTTACACTACGGGCCAAGGATATTCGTTTGTATCACCAGTGGTCATGATCATGCCAAATAGTTATCCATCTACGCACTACGGCCCAACGAGGACTTTCACCATAAACCTTTATTTGTAGCATTAAGGTCATGATTATATCAATGCACAATTCCCGGTCTTAATCATACCAATCATTAGTCCATCTTTACAGTACGGGCCAAATATAACTTTCACCACAATATAAGTATGTAGATAATGACAATGATATAAAGAATCAATCAAGTGAGATCAAGGATAAATATTAAAGATTTATAATTTAATTTATCGAGAGTTCAAAATGTCCAAATTGTCAACATGATAACTAATTATGGAGTAAAATTCAAGACTGATATTCATGTATCAAAAATAATTTGGACAGAAAAGAAAATTAAATTCTGTTATGAACAGTACTCATGAATAATACCCATGAATAGTACCGTATGAATAGTACCCATGAATAGAACCCCGACATGAAAAGATTAAAATTTCATGAGAGAGTTTAGACCAATGTTCTAGTGAAATGATATTAGATGAAGAGCAAAACTTAAGGAATTTCTAATCATTTCAGGAATTATAGAAGCAATACTTATCATAGTAAGTTTAAATTTTAGAATATGAAATGAAATAATATCCTTTACATAATATGGAGTATAAAAGAAAATGATATTTCTTACGAGTGTTGAAATAAAATAATATCGTTTATGAATATGAAATAAATAATATCATTTACCTTAGTAGAAAACTAGATTTGACTGAAATATCAGATATTAGCATGAGAAAATCATGCACTAAAAGCTACAGTCAAAGTTTTTTTATACTCTAAAGAAATACTCATAATATTGCAGTAGGAATGCTTAAGATTTTTGGTGTGTTTAGAAAGGAGGGTTACTCTCCTTTTGATAGTGCATCACAGAGGTAAAAAATAAAACATCCTGCCTAATTTTGCCAAACCTTTCCTGCCTAGCTTTCCTTTTCTTTTTTTTCTTTCTTTGCCTAACTTTCATTCCTTCTCTGCCTAACAACCTCTCATTTTCCAATGGTTGAGGGCCCACTAAATTTTGAAGATGAAATGCATTGTAGGAGAATTGAAATGTGCACGAAATGGTTTTGGAAAAGGAATTCAAAACCAAAATGATAACATTCACTCCACTTTATTCACATGTGCTAAAAATTATATATTATAATAATAATATTCATTTAAATTATAAAGAATTATATTATCACATTATTATAATGTAATATTATAATAATATATTTGAATAAATATTTTATCGGAGAAGATAATTGCCCAACTTTTAACAAATAGTTTATGCTAAATTCCTTCACTTATATCAAAATTGAACCAATATCCACCACATAATAATTATTCACAATTAATATTATAAGCTCACAATATTAACAACTAGATCATTTCCAGGAAAGAGAAGGCTTTCCGATAAAGATTTATCCTTATTGGCGCGTAATTATATAACCCCTTTCCTCAACAGAACTTTAGACATTGTCAATAATACAAATAATAATATGAATACTTGTGTCGTATCAATTATTTATTTAATAATATAAAATATTGTTCAGATAATACTTTGACAATAATTCAAACAATAATATAAGATACTATGCAACAACTAATGTGACAATTATTGAATACTGAGTGACTTCTTACGTAAGAATCAATAATCAGAGATACTGTGCAATACCGTGTGTTACTATGCAACCACGAGTATTACTATACTTTTATCACCGGGTATTTCAACAGTTAACTGTAAAAGTTTGGTCGTTATTTTTTATAAAAAGGTTATTTTTGTCACTTTTTATATCTGATAGTTTTTGGGTTATGTGGTCCACCAATGATTGTGTTGTCGTATGAATATTTTTTGACCAAACGAATATTTTATGACAACTTGGTTACTTGGCAAAATTTGCACATATCACCCATAACTATAACATTATATCAAACTAACACCTTATTATTCAAAATAATATTTAGAGAAAATTAAATCTTTATTCATAAAAAGTTGGGGTCTTACAACCTCTCCTCTTTAAGAAATTTTGTCCTCGAAATTGATGTATGTACCTGGTATGTCGAAGAGGCGAGGATACCTTATTTTTATTTCAGATTCTAACTCTCAGGTCATTTCCTCAATATCATAATTTCTCCATAAAACTTTGACTTGAGATATAGCCTTTGAGCATAGAATCTGCTCCTTCTTATCCAAGATCATGACAAGTACCTCCTCATACGTTAAATCTTCTACTATCTCATCTGATTTTAATTCAATAATGTGATTTGGGTTTTCCACATATTTCCATAACATAGAAATGTAAAAAATATTATAAGCACGAGACATACTTGACGGTAAGGTAAGTCTATAGGCCACAGTTCCTACTCTGTCGAGAATTTCAAATGGGCTTGTGACAGCCCGAAAAATCGGATTGTCCAGAATTTAAGTTTAAAGAATTAGTTATTAATAAAATGATTTTTTATTAATAATATTATGTGATATGTGCTTATTAATCGTTTTAGAACCTAGGATGATTATAAAACGAGAGGATTTTGGCTACGAGCTAGACTAAATGAGTAAGAATTTTTGAGAAGAAAATAAAAATTGTCTGGGAAAAAAAATATTTCTAGGGAAAAAGACAAAATATGCACTATTCACCCGACGAAACCCTAAGGGTTAGGGCTTGAATAACCTAAGTCTTTTCGAGAGATAGGTATGTTGAAAGGACATTCCGTCAAAAGATTTGACGATAATATATTGTGAAAAGTTAAGTAAGCCGATAAAAGTTTCTCAAAAAATGTGTAGAAATCGGACGAAATAAAAACGACGAAAAGTACTGTTATGTTTTTTTTCATTCGTTTAACTACGTAAGGGGAAAACATGAAGGAAAACGCTTATCATCAAAAAGTGTTTCTTCAGTTTTTCTAAGTTTCGAAGAATGCATAAAAGTTTAGCTGTAAAGGAAAAACAAAATATCCAAAAATATTTAGATTCCGAGAATCGCAATTTTTGAACTGTCGGACGAATCCCGAACGACAGAACCACGAAGCTTCTAAGAGAAGCTTCTTGAATAGAAAGGAGATGTGAATAGTAAAGAGGTATGAATAGTAATTTTGGGGGCAAAATGACTATTTTTCCCTAGCCTTGGTTTTCTATAAAAGAGAACCTTAGCTCATTTGTTGGTGATTTTGAAAATCACCAACACTTGAGAAAGAGAGAGAGAGAGAGAGAGAGAGAGAGAGAGAGAGAGAGAATTCGGATGAGGAGAGAAAGGAAGAGAAAAAGCGAGCCCGAATGCAAACTTTGTCCAATGGGAGAAGATTAAAGAAGAAAGGTAATCCAAAACCTAGTATAATCTAAATTTTATTTAAGTTTTCTACGTCAATATACATAACTTAATGAAAATAGGAGACGAAGATGTTAAGAATGATTTTCACATGGTTGAAATTGTAACAACCCGATATTTTCTATATAAATAAATAAGAAATTTTGTGAATAAATTTTTTTTATTATTATTAAGGATGAGGATTTGTACAAGATTATGTGTATATGTATTTATGTGGTATGTAAAAATATATTTATTACATAATTATTTACGAATGAATTTATTTTAAAATTATTGATTATTAAAAAGTATATACTTATAATAATCAATTTATGGTAGAAATATTTTAATAATTATTTTCCATGAAAATATATAATCATATATTATTTAAATAATATATGAACTGATTTTTAGAATAATTATAATAATTATTTTATTATATGAATTTTAGTACAGGTTATTAAGTTAATTATTTTACCTTAATTATTAAGGTTAAATATGAAGAATAAATCAAATATGGTATCCAAACCCTAATTTTGGATTATTGCCAAGGTATGAGAATAATAATATAATATTAATTATATTTTGATTTTTCAGTGCTATGAATATGTACTGCATGTACGTATTGATGATAATTGGTCAATTATGGTGTTTAATTTCAAAACCCTAGTATTAATTGGTTAAACCCTAATTTTACTTAGGAAAACTCTAAATTGAAAATCAATTGTGAGCTTAAGACTGTTATATAACTATGTTATATGTTTTATGTTGTGTATTAAGTGATTAATTAGGTAAACCCTAATTAAAGTTTTAGAAAACCCTAAATATATTTTTAAAACTCTAATTTTCTATTTAAAAACCCTAATTATAATTATTTAGTTATAATTTAATTTTTATTGAACTCTATATATAATTGTTCAAACCCTAGAAATTATTTAGGAAACCTTAATGTTTAAAATCTAGTGATTAGAATCTAGATTCAAGTGTCATGGACAAAAATACCCTTAATTACTTTATTAATTTAAAAAAAATATATTACTTTTTGATTTTTAGAAGCTTGCTTGCAAATCCTTCCATATTTTGAGTTGTTAACCAACTCCAACTACTCCTTGTGACTCAAAATTGACAGCAAACCATGCTAGATCAGCCATATTCAAGCATCAAGACTTGTATAAGTAGATCTAGGAGAGAGAAAATTCATTTGTTCACTTACATTTTGTCCAACACTTAAACCTTCTCTCTCAAACTTCAAACCTCTAAAATTATAAGCTATATCAGTCCCTAAGAACAGCCCCACGAAAATCCCTAACAAACATCAGAAGCCAGAAATCAAGATTTGCTCAAGAAGGTATAAACGAACCCTAGAATTTCTGTCCAACGATTCTGTGTTAGATGTTATGATTAAGTGTTAAAATATGTTGTTAGTAGTGTCTAGTGGTGATCTGGGTTGCTAGATGTTAGATCCATAACATCTAGAGGCTCGGATTTGACATTTTTCAAAATCTGGAAAATTTTTAAATAGTCGTCTGACAATGAATGTCAGGCCCTGTATATCGTTCTCTGTTTTGTGTTTTTGTGGTTTTAATATTTGATCTTGTAGTACGCTATGAGAGCTTTGCTCTGGAACTCAAATCAGAGTCAGATCGGTTATAGGTTGCAAGATATGGGTGGTCAAACACCGTTGACCAACCATGACTGGCCATGTTCTGGGTAACCCAAAACGAGCCCAGAAAGGTCTGACATGATTTTCATGAGCATAGATCTGACAGTGGTTTGATTGTATGTTCTTGGTTTTGCATCTAAGTTGTATTACATATGTTAGACTACATTTTTTGTGTCTTATTATCACCTAAAAAGTTAACAGGTGAAGCGTAGTCGATGGTCAAACCAAGCCAGAGAAGTACGAAAGCCGTTTTCTGGGTAACCCAGAAAATGCTTGACCGTGTTGTCTGACATGGGTTGACCAGCATAGATCTGCTAACTCAGTTGTTGCTTTGTTGATTTTATGTAATGGATCTCTAGAATTACATGTGTTCTACAAGTTAGACCTCTTAAATCGCTAAAAACTCACCTAGATCACAAGTTGTGGGAGCCCAAAACGAGCCAGTCGAACTATTCTGGGTAGCCCAGAAAATGAAGAACAGCTCTGACAGCTTGTTCAACGCTTCAGATCTCGTTAGTTATGCATGGTTTGATGATGTTCTTTGTTGGATCGAGTAGTCTTGTATTTGTACTACATTCTCTGATCAACAAAATACCCAGAAACACAACACACACTAGTTTATGATTGGTCAAAGTAAGCAACTCGGAAACTGGCTATGAATTTATGGGTTTGGCCAAGAACATGAAGAACACCTATAGCGACGGTTCTGTCGCTATAGGTTGTCTTTAGCGACAGATAATATTCTATTTTTCGGAAATTAATAAAAAATAGAAAAAAATTAGTTTTAAATTATTAAAAATACAAAATAAATTATTAAAAATTATAAAAAATTCTGAAAATTAGTTTTTAATTATTTTTAATATATTTTATAAATATTTAATATTTTTGAAATATTAAAAGTATTTAATTTATTTAATTATAATATTAAATAAATTATTTAAAAATGATTTTAATATTAGAAAAATCATTAAAAATTATATTATGATATAAGAAAATATTTTAAGTTATTTTTAATGACTTTTAATATTTTATGATAAATTTCATTAATAAATTGATATTAATGGTAATTAATTTATTTACTAAATGAATTAAATAAATTAATTACAAATGATTTTATTATATTAAAAATCATTTTAAATGAAAATAAAGTGTTTAAAAATGTTTTAAGTTATAAAATATAACTTTTAATATTTAAAGGATAATTTCATTAATAATTTAATATTAATTATTATTAAGTTATTAGTTATGATATTAAATTTATTTAATAATTATATTAAATAAATAGTTTATAAATGGTTTTATTACTTTAAAAATCATTTAAAAGGGATATAAATGAATTAAAAATATTTTAAGTTATGAATAATGACTTTAAATATTTTGATAAATAGAACATTAATACTTTAATATTAATGATAATTATTTAAAAATGATTTTAACTGTTTTAAAAATCATTTAAGGGTAATATTAATACTTTAAAAGTATTATGAATTATTATAAATAACTTTAACATGTTGGAAATGATTTCATTAATAGTTTAATATTAATTAAATATTAATGATAATAGAATTGATTAGTATTTAAATCATTTAAATGTGATTCCGATGTTTGAAAATTCATGATAAATTATAATAAATGTTTTAAAATTTTATTGAGTCATTTAAAAATAATATGACTGATACGTACTGATGTTAAGTTATAGTATAGAGTCTTAGACTCGAAAATTACCCGATAAAATTGTCGGTAGACCGACATGTTTCAGAAATTGATCTGGACTTAGATATTTTGATTGTATAAGTGATTATTTGTGATTCAATAGTTATTAAATATAGGTGCTAATGTGATTAGGTTATGTGTTGACTGCAATAAGCAGTGTTATGTGTTATAGTATGTTGTTCTAATCGAACGACCTATCTTATTAATGATAGGTCGTGAGATAAGCGATAGATCTTAATTACAAGTTGTAAGCAGCGCTTCAGGCAAGTATCTATCATTTGTATTTTCTTTATGCAATGGATGTGAGTAAGAATGTTTCTAAACTATATTATTATTGTACAGATTATGAACTTTATATTATATAAGCTCATTGAATATCAACATGTTAGTATATGATAATTCGGACATATATATTCTGTTCGTTAATTTCTAGAAGTGGTTAAATAAGTGTCCCCACTTGGATAATCATTGTATTTAATCACATGTTGATATACCTTTGTCAATTACCCGTATACAGATATATTGAATTATAGATTATTGTTGAACAAGATAAAACCTTTGATTTAGAACCCAGACAGGTATGAACATCCCTACACGGGAAAATTTTTATGCGCTCCGGCGGACAAAGGATGAACGATAATATCGTTCTAGCAATGTAGTATTGATCAATGCAGGGCATAACGGGCTGATCACCCCCGTGCCCGTAAGTTATGACGGTTTACAGACGAATTTCTGTTTAACCTTTTTGAAAATGAAAACAATGTTCATGGCATGTCACCATAACCCCAGATATAGTCATTATGTAGTTTCAAAAATTTGAAAGAGAGTTGTTATGTTATTATTATCGGTTTAGAATACTTCACAACTATTGACTTGTTGTAGAAGAATAGTACAAAGAAAATATTTAAATCCTTTCAGCTTATATATATATATATATATATATATATATATATATATATATATATATATATAATTGCTATTGCTTGCTGGGCACTCAAATTCTCATCCTTGCTTAAATTTAAATGTTTTCAGCTAAGTGCGAACGACCAGAGAACTCTGCTAAGAACAAAGGAAAAGGGAAGGTTGCTGAATGAACGAATTACTATGTTATGTAATAGTTTAATGTTATTAAGACAATTATGATATATATTATCTATCATGGGTTGTAATGAATGTTTAAAGGTTTCGTACTTGGGAGTTAGACTCTGATAATTATGTAAATTAATTTGATCTTTTATATTATTGTTATTATTATTAGTATTATTCCGCTCATAGAAATGGTATCGTGAAGAACCGAGTTCGGGTTTCAAGTATCCGAGTTTGGGGTCCTCACAGAAATCATGAGAAAAAGAAGAAATAAGAATTAGAAGTTTAGTTTATAAATTTCTTTAGGAAGTATGAATTTCGTAATAATTTTGAACGATCTGAATGAACCATATAAACGATTCGATGAAATAAGTAAGGAATGTTGTCTAATAACAACAAATTCCAAGAAAAAGTGAAATCATAGTCAGAGTATCTATTAAAAATGAAGAACGAATGAAGAACGCGAAGAACACGCGAAGAATACGAAGAACGTTGTTAATGGACAGCTTTAAAACCATTGTAGTTAAAACTTGTTGTTGATGGACAAGTTTAAAATCATCGTGTATAAGTTAGTTGCTTATTTCTTGTTTAAGAATGATCGAAATGTTCATGAAGAACAGATTGAACTTAGCTATAACGAAGTTATGGCGAAAATTTCGTAAAAGACAAACGAAAAGTAAAAAGTATATAAATGAACTCGAATATGTAGGGTTTCATAAGAATGTATGAAAACGTAGAAGAACTCAAGAATGAATGAATTCCAAGTTCGCATGACCAAATTACGAACGAACGAATGAAGAACGTTAATAACATAAAATGAACTAATAAGGAAATTTAAGCCAATTGAATGGCATGTTAACGGATTAAGAATAAATTATTGTCCAAGGGAAATTAAAATACTTAATGAGATTAAGAAGATGGCTTTGGAACGACCTTGTTCCGAGTTATAACACAGAAGTTATGAGATTGTGAAGTAAGCGTCTCAAACATGTTCAACACTTGGAAAAAAAATTCTGAGTTTTAGAACTGGCGCAGCAGCGCAAGTTATGCTTTGGGAAGTAGCACCGCAGCACCAGCACAGGGACTAAGCTAATGAAGACTCGCACTACAGTGCCAGATATAGCAAAGGAACCAACGCCGCAATGCCGGTGCTAGGTAGAGCCCAGAGAACAACTTTTAATTACTCAACTTCTGGAGGAAGTATAAAGAAAGATAACGAACATATAGTTAAAATAATGTAATACTTAAATAAGTGATTAAAACCTTAAGTAAAGGTTGAATGGAATTAAGGGTCGAACAACGTGAACGCTGGATACATAAACGATCCTCGTGAATCGTATTCGCGTCGGGTGAACGTTCTTTGTATACATTGGTTGTATAACTTAGACGTTGACAAAGGTAATAAATAAGATATGAATTATCAATAAAGACGTAACGAATTGTAATTAAGTGTAATGAAAGTCCGAGTGTGAGTCAGATAGAGAATGTTAGAATGAACGTAAGAGTTAAACACTTTAGCCAACGTGAAGGTGGAGTGTATGCGAATATTAAACGGGTAGAACCTACACACCGTGTAGGGTTTGACCGTACGGTAATGAATAATAATGGTAAAATATGTGAACGGTGAAGAAACTTAATTAATGACGTATAACATTAAGAAGCCGAGTTAATGATTATAACTTGGATGACGTTCTGAGTCGAATGAACCGGACGTTATAAGATATAAATAAGGTAACGTAAAATGCATAACGCTATAAACGTATAGTATTAGCATTGATTGATTGTTCTAAGTATACAAAAGACTGTATGAATTAGACGATAAGAATTAAATCCTGAGGTATGGTATTTAGTTGCCAGAAAGCCATAAGGAATGAGAAATCAACTTAACAAACGTTATAATTTTAATGGTTCGTATAAGTTAAGCTAAGTTTAGGTTATGGTACAATCGTAATCTTTATTGATTTACATATGGGAGCTGGGCTAAATAATTTCTTCAGAGAGCGGATGTATATACGAAACTGGCAACCTATCTAACTCACTGTGAAAGACGGTATAGATGAGACGAGAAACTAGTTTGTTGCTTGTTTGTGGGAAACCACTCAGAGTACAATATGAAATATTAGTAAAGATTTGATGTGTGCTAAGTCCTAGAAAGGTTATAAGAAGAAGATAAGAATATAAATTATCAAAGATGATGATCTTATAAGTTAAGACATCTTCGTATGTCGTAACGCCGTAAAACAGTAAAGAAAGTTGGTCGCATAAACTTAGATTACAAGAATTCGAACCCTAAGAAGTAAAGTTAAGTTTAAACCAATGCATAAGTCAAGTATATGACTAATTAGTGCATGTGTTAATTCCTTATGTGTTGTATAGGGATTTCAATGAGCATTTTAGCGTAAACTGTAAGTTGTAGCTGTGCATAAGGCAAGTTTCCTAACTTCATTCATATTTTAAATGAATGTTAGTTTCTTAAACTTTCTCAAAGGTTGAAAATGAGAAGTTTTACTTATGTGCAATTGTGTGATATTTGTACAAGGTGGTAGAATGTATGAGACATTGTGCCATAATTTTAACACTTCAGTGTTTCTATGATATGAACTGTTTCGTGGTTGAACTGTTCAATACGAAAATGTTCTGTTTATACATAAACCATTATTGTTAAGTCTGTGCTAAAGATTCTAGCCGGACAGGATGTGTATGGAAAATGTAGAAGAATGAAAATATTTCAAAGTGAATGTGACTAATATTTTAAAATGATAGGAATTAGAAATTATTCTTATTACTCAAGTTGTTTCATAACCTTTTTTCGGTTATTGAAGTCTTAAAAGAATGTTTAAATTCTTGAGGTTGTTTATTTAACTGGTATGACTTGCTGAGAAATTGAATGCTCACAGTTGCTTTAAATGAAAAACATTTTCAGCGTACGAGTAGAAGAACTTAAGGATCCCATAAAGATCAAGCTGACCGGTATCCAGACGAAGTGTCATTCAGTATATGAATGAGCGTGAAGAGCAAGTCAAGACTTGTAATGTAGATTAGTTTAATGAACTGTTATGTATCCTTAGTGGCCAATGAAAGTCACTCTTGTAAGATGTAAAGAATAATATAATTATCATTATTTGTAATGAACAAGGTTATAAGGTATTAGAACCTAGGATTTGAGAATGTATGTTATTATATTTAGCTATATAATAATGTATGTTTGGAAGGAGATGGAACCGTGACGTACGAAATCCGGATGTGAAGATAGATCGGATTTCGGGGCGTTACAAGTTGGTATCAAAGATGATAGGTTATAAACCTTAGGTATGAGTACGTAAGACTATAATCGTAGAGGGAAGGATAAGAAGATTGTTGAGTTAAACGATTAAGGATGAAGATCACCACGTGATCATATTGAATCGTAATAACAGATGTTCTGTAAAATGATGGATTATTTATAGCTAATGTTATAAATGAATTGTACTATATAGTAGTATAGGAAGAAGAACTCTTATTGAGTTGTGCATGATAACATATGAATTAAAGAAAATTCGTATTAAGGTAAGGGGAAGTTGGAAGTTATAAGACTTCAATTGAGGACTCATATGATAGCAGAGTTGTACGAACCTTTGAATGGGAGAGGGTTTGTGACTACTCAGTTATTACAGTGATAATCGTTGTAATAGTAATGTTGAGCTATTAATATGTATATGGCGAGAAGGTGAATCTTTTCTCATGTATATACTTGATAGGTAGAGAATGATAAGATATGTGCGAGTTCTTGAAACTCATACTTATGAAACATTTGTGACTCATAGTTATATGCTATGTTTCTGAGCCCTGAGCATATGGACAATCTTTGATTTGTTCTTGGATTACATATTGCGAAGAGAAGTTCTTAAACACATATGGTTATGGAAAGTTCGTAAACACATAAAGTGTGGTAAGTTGATGGAGTATACTAAGGTATAGGAATGTTTAGACTGAAAACGAGTTATTTCCAGTATGCTTAGCATTAAAGGTGCTAGAGAAGATTAAGTATTGTCGCAAGTAAGACAATGAAAGAAGATGAAGGAAAAGTATATTCCAAGTCATCTAGCCATGCTAGATTTTGAAGTTTATTGAAATCGTGCCTTTATATGTGTTTTAAAATGAAAGAATTGGTTCAACTTTTGGAACCAATGGATTTTTAAAAGAGCTATTCTTTACATGTCTATGCTAATTGTTTCGGCTAGACAGAAGTTGAATTGAAATATCAAAATAAATTTTATATCATCAGTGCCTTTGATGCAAAGATGGTAAAAGGATGGAGTTATTAATGTAATTCAACCTAGTGTTGGATGTGATCTTATGATCAACAACCCGTTATGGAATGATGTATAATTACAAAGTCATAAACTGATGAAGTCCTCAACGTGTTGCGAAACAGTACGGTATCATGACGTCATAAAACGTTTCGAAGTATTGTGAAAGAATTTAAAGAGTAGTCGATGTCAATTGATTTGACTAGACGAATTTTTCAAGTTGGTGTCCAATTTATTGGTATGGTCTAAGCTATTTGATTTGGCTAAGACAAATGGTATGTCATGTTTAAAAAGAAATCGAGCTTTCTTTGAGAGGTTATGCATAACCAAATGATTTTGGTATGGATGAATAAGTCTGAGGTGAATATATCACGAAATGGGGTTATACGATGGGTTGATCACCTATGTAACGCCCCGAAATCCGGTCTATCTTCACACTCGAATTTCGTACGTCACGAGTACATCATTCATCCAACATACATCATTATATATTGAAATATAATAACATACACTCTCAAATCCCAGGTTCGGGAAACCTTATAACCTTTTTCATTACAAATAATGATAAATACATTATTCATTTCATCTTACAAGAGTGACTTTTATCTGCCACCAAGGATACATAACAATTCCTTAAACTAGTCTATAGTTCAATTTCATATTTCTATATTACAAGTCTTCACTTGATCTTCTCGCTCATTTACATTCTGAATGGCACTTCATCTAGATACCGTCAGCTTGATCTTTACGGGATCCTTAAGTTCTTCTATCCTCGTTTGCTGAAAATATTTTTCATTTAAAGCAAGTGTGAGTATTAAATTTTCCAGCAAGTCATAACAGTTGAACACATAAGTTCAAGAGTTTAAACGTTCCTTTAGAACTTCTATAACCGAACAAAGGTTATGAAGCAACTTGAATAATAGGAATAGTCTCGATTCCTATCATCTTAAAACATCAGTCACTTTCACTTTGAAATACTTTTATTCCTCTACCTTTTTCATACACATCATGTCTGGCTAGAATCATTAGCACAGACTTAACAATAACGGTTCATGTATAAATAGAACATACTTGTATTAAACAACTCAATCACAGAATAGTCCATATCATAGAAACACTGAAGTGTTCACATTGTAGCTCAAGGCCTCATACGTTCTACCGCCTTGTGCAAATATCGTACATTCGCACATAGACAGAACTTCTCAAGTTCAACATCTGAGAAGTTTAAGAAACTAGCATTCATTTAAAATATGAATGAAGTTAGGAAACTTACCTTACGCACAGCTACAACTTACGCCGAACTGTTCATTCCAATTCCTATATAACACATAAGGAGAAAACATAAACACCAATTAGTCATATATTGAACTTACGCATTGGTTTACTTAACTTTACTTCTTAGGGTTCGTGTTCTTGCAATATAAGTTTACGCGACTAACTTCCTTTACCAATTTACGGCTTCATGACATATGGAGATGTCTTACTCAAAACGTTCATCATCTTTGATGATTTGCATTCTTATCTTCTTCTTATAACTTTCCTAGGACTCAGCACACATCGCTTCTCTACTAGTAGTCCATATGGTACTCTAAGTGTTTTTCCACAAACAACTACCAAATAAGTTCCCGTCTCATCTACACTGCCATCACAGTGAGTTAGATCGGTTGCCAGTTTCATATATACCTTCACTCTCTGAAGGAATTGTTTAGCCCAGCTTTCACATGTCAACCATTAAAGGTTACGAATGTACCACAACCTAAACTTATCATAACTTATCTGAACCATTAAACTTAATGTTCTTTAAATCAATTTCTTATTCCTTACGAATTTCTTAATAATTTATATCTTATTAATACTTTCGTTATCCATTACATGAACCCCGTGTTCATTATTCGTTCTTAGTGTCGAAGCCTTATTAATCGTTGTATGCTAAGATCGATCATTCCTCGCAACAAAGTTGCATTCACAGCGTCTAAACGCTTTACACTTATCTCTCATTACCACAACTTAACATCGAAATGTTATTCCTTACCTTCGTCACTCAATGTCTAAGGAATCACAATCATAATAATCCCTCACGTTTGTTCATCGCGACTACGGTCTCGGGATATCGGTTACGTAATCTGCTCTTAAATTTTCTGTCTTTTAATCTCATTTAATCTTTCCATTCAACCTTTACTAAAGGTTTAAATCACTTGATTAGGTATTATATTACGTGAACTACAGATTCATTATCTATCCGTACACTTCCCCCAAGAGTTGAGTAGTTAAACTCTACTCACTAGGCCTTGCCCTGCATTGGCGATGTGGCACCGGTTCCCTTCCTCCCTCTCGCACTGTGGTGCAAGCCCACGTCACTCTCTTTCCTGGTCTGGCACTGCGGCGCCAAACCCTTCGTTATCTCTCGCGCTGCGGTGCCACTCGCTAGTAGCTGATGGCCGAGCTCGCGCTGCGGCGCCGCCTCCCAAGGCTCAACTGGCGCTGCGCTGTCTAGTACAAAACCTTGAAAATCTGTTTAAGTCTTTTGCAGGCTTGAATTGCTTACTTCGAAATTTCGTAACTTATTTGTTATAACTCAGAACGATGTCGTTCCAAAGCCATTCTCTTCCTTATCTTACGTACTTCAATACCCCTTGGACAAAACTTCGTTCTGAATCCATTAGCATGCCATTTGATTGGCTTGATCTTCACCCTTCGTTCATTTTTACATTTTTAACGTTTTTCATTCGTTCGTCCGTAATTCGATCATCTGAACTCGGAACTCGGTCTTCTTGAGTCCACGACTCATGTTTTCTATGTTCTCTTACTTCCTTATGAAACCCTACACGTTCGGGTTCATTTACTAACTTTAAAATTCTCGTTCGTCTTTTACAAAATTTTCGACATAACTTCATTATAGCTAAGTTTTAATTCGTTCTTCATGAATGTTTCTACCGTTCCTAACCAAGCAATAAGCATCTAACTTATACGCGATGGTTTTAAGCATGTCCATTAACAACAATTATCCTACGATAGTTTTAAATTTGTCCATCAACAACGTTCTTCGTGTTCTTCGCGTGTTCTTCGTGTTCTTCGTTTGTTCTTCATTTTTAATTGATATTTTGGATTACGATTTCACTTTTTATTGGAATTTGATGTTATAGAACATCATTCCTCAGTTATTTCACCTACTTATTCATATAATCCACTCAGATCGTTCTAATTCATTTCAAATCTTATACTTCCTCAAGAAATTCATTTACTAAACTTCAAATTTCATATTTCTTCTTTTCTCATGATTTTAACCATATGAAATCATCTCTAACCTTATCTACTTCTTATCTTCAATAAGTTATGCTTTTAAACATCAAAACTTAAAGAAAAATTATACGAGATAAGGCTTCGGATTACCTTTCTCCTTTAATCTTCTCCCGTCGGACAAAGTTTGTACACGGGCTAACCTTTGCTCTTCCTTGTCCTCCCATCCGAACTCTCTCTCTCTCTCTCGAAGTGTAGAATTTTCAAAATCCCAAAACAATGAAATAAGCTTCCTATTTATAGAAAATTCAAAGCTAGGGCAATTTGGTCATTTTGCCCCCCCTTAACCTCCTTACTATTCAAGGCTTAAGCCCCAAGTTAACTTGGCCTCCACATTTACTTAGTCATTAAGTCTTCTTATCTCTTAAGTTTACTTAGCCCTTAAGTTTACTTAACCCTTAAGTTTACTTACTCATCACATATAAGCACTTTACTTAACCTGTGACAACCTGAGAATTTTGAATTTTTTTAAAATTTTTATTTATTGATTTAAGGTTCAAAATTAGAACCTAGACAGAAAATAAGTGTATGCGTTTGATATTTTTAAGATGGAATTTTGAGGATTTCAAAATTCTGTGAAGGATTTAGGTGAATTATTCAGGATTAAGGAAAACGTGATTATGTTCTGTGTATATGTGTACAGTATGTGGTTAAGGGTTGACCAGATATTGATATCTGTAACAAACCCTAAATATATATTAAGAACGTCAACGTTCGGTTAGAAAACCCTAGTATTTAATAAGAAACCTTAAAACCGGTTCTGAAAACCCTAATTTCAGTTCCGGGAATCCAAACCCTAATTCGGTGTATGAAACCCTAATATGAGAATTTAAATGATTATTATATTGCATAAGTGTTATTAATTATAATATTAATTAGGGTAACACTTAATTAATTAGCAAACCCTAATGACACATTTTAAAAACTCTAATTACGGATTTGAAACCCTAATTTATAATTCGGGAAAAACCTAAGTGTTAATTTAGTAATCTAATGTTAATTAGGAAACCTTAATCCTAATTTTTAAGTTATGGTAATTAGAAAGCTCTAATCTAATACGAAAATCTAATTTCTATTTTAAGAAAAAATTAATTTTTCTATTAGAAACCCTAATTAGTGGGTTATAAATCCTAATGACCATTTTGACCCTAATTACGTAATTAGCAATTTTAATTAGGTATTATTAATCCTAATTAGCAAGATTTAATTTGTGATTATGAAATTTGAATATAATTAGAAAATTCTAATTATAATTTAGAAATATTAATTCTCTATTTTTGATAACCTAAATTGGAAAATTTTGAAATTAAATTGCAAACCCTAATTTTTCTCAAACCCTAAACCCTAACCAAACCCTAAACCCTAAGGGTTTGGGACAATATCCAAAATGCCATTAAAATTAATTACAAAGTGACCAAAGTGCCTTTTGTTGTATTATTGAACATAACTTGCAAGAGTTGCCCTACTTGAGTTGGTGAACAACCCTAAGCCCTAGCTTTTGACTTATATCAACAACTCAGCCCAATCATATCAGCCACATACATTACTTACAAGAATTTTATAGATTAAAAGAAAGAGAAATGGCTACTTACATTTTCATTTCTCCCAAGTCCCTTCTCTCTCTAAACTTTTGAAATCTAGAGTGCGAGAGAGTTAAATGTTGAGCCATGATCAAGTATTAGCAAGCCAAGAACAAGATCAAAGATCAGAAATCAAAAAAAATCAAGCTAGAAATGGTAAGAACCCTAATTTTTGAAATCTCTTGATTTTATGTTAGATGTTGTAATTGATGGATTAGATATGTGTAATAAGGGATTTTTGAGTGATCTGGGTTGTTGGATCATGGATCCATAACATCCAAGTGCACGAAATAGCAAATTTTTGAAATCTGGAAAAATGATGAAAAATGGCCTGACAGTCGAATGTCAGGCCCTCTAAATCTGTGTGTGTTAACGTTTTAGTGTGTTTTTCGTTTTAGATCTGTTCTATGCCATGTGGTCTTTAGTCTGGATTTTGAATCATGTTAAGATCATGTATATATTTCAAGTTATGAGTGGTCAAAGTGAGTTGACCGACCACGAAAACTGAAATCTGGGCAGCCCAGAAATTTCCAGAAAGTCTGACAAGAGTTTTGAAGACCTAGATCTTGTCGTGTGTTATGCTTTTGGCCATGTTATTGTTTTTATCTTGTAGACTTGTATCAATACTACAAAGCCATGCCTTTATATTACACAGATTCATAATCTGACCCAGGATTTAAGTGGTCAAACCACCGTTGACCAACACACGGGAAGGAGATTCTGGGTAACCCAGAAGGTTCAAGTTCCGTTTCCTGACCATTAGTTTGACCAGCCTTGATCTTGCACATGTTTTGTTTTTAGACTGATATAAGGATTTATAATGGTACCCTGACATCACTACTACAAGTAAGGACCATTAGATATCGTAAATCAGACACAAGTTTCAAGTTATGAGGCTTCTAAGTAAAGCCTAGCAACTGTTCTTCATTTCTGGAAAACCCAGAAATGAAGAACAGGTCTGACATGATATTAGGAAGCTTAGATCTTGCTGTTATGTGAAGTAATAACCATGAAATCAGTTTGAGGTTGTACTATTACATTAGTACTACAATCTTGACCATTTAACATCCCGGAAAACGTAAGGATCCAAGATCTACAGTCGGTCAAACGTCCTACCTTGTAGTCTGACATGAAGCTGAAGAACATGACCAAGAACACCTATAGCGACGGGTCTGTCGCTATAGGGCCCTTTAGCGACAGTTTATTATTATTATTTTCTGGAAATTATTTAAAAATTGATAAAAATAGTTTTTAATTATTAAAAATACATAATAAATTCTGAAAAATTATTTTAAAGTCTGAAAAATAGTTTTTAATTAGTTTGAGTATATTTCATAAATATTTAATATTTTTGGAATAGAAATGATATTTAATTTATTTAATTATAATATTAAATGAATGATTTAAAAATGATTTTAATTCATGAAAAAAATCATGAAAAATAATATTATGGTATAATAAAATATTTTAAGTTATTTTCAATAACTTTTGATATTTTGTGATGAAATTCATTAATAAATCAATATTAATGATAATTAATTAATTTAATAAATAAATTAAATAAATTAAGGAAAAATAGATTAAATGATTTAAAAATCATATAAAAATGATTTAAGGGTTAGAAAAATATTTTAAGTTATAAAATATAACTTTTGATATTTTATCATGAAAAATATTAATATTTTAATATTAATAGCAATTATTGGATAATAGATTTAAGTGTTTAAAATCATATAAATATGATTTTAAGGTATTAAAAATACTTTGATATATTATAAAAATATTATAATATTATGTGATGTATTTCATTAATATTTGTTAATAAATAAATATTAATGATAAAAGAATTATTGTGGTATTTAATTTATTTAAATACGTTACTAATGATTGAAAAATCATGAAAAATGATAATAATTATCTGAAAATTATTATGAGACTTAGAAAAATATTTTTGACTGATATTAAAATTATTTGAGTTAATTGTTAACTATTAAGTCAGAGTTTAATTAAATTTAGACTCGATAAAAGTCCGACTAGACCGTCAGGATGATAGAATTGTGTCGGTTTTAACTTGGACTTAAATAGTCTGACTTGATACTAAGTTTTATGTGCTGAATAGACTGATAGGGTTATGTGTTATGTGTTTAGATTATTCTATGTTTATATATAGAGTAGTATTATACCGTGATGATATTATTCTAATATTGGAGATCTATATTACTAATATTAGGTCTTCAGATAAAGCGTTATAAATTGCAATTGCGGTAATCAACGGTTCAGGCAAGTTTGTTTTACTTAACTCTATTAAGAGTTGTATTTCATTGGATAAGCTTATGGTTAATCATTGCTGATTGCCATGTATAATTGTACTCTATACATATTGTATGTATAAGTCAGGTATGAACGGCTGATCACCTTCATTACCCTTCGGTTCAGAAATATTTGTTCATGTATAATACTCGTTCAGTCATAAACTTGTTCCTGCTAGTTCACAATTATATTGCTGAATTATAGCCAGCTTATTATTCAGACTCTTTCAATCATGATATATCGTTATATTATTGAATTTAAACTTGCTGGGCAACTTTCATGCTCACCCTTGCTATATAATGATAAAACATTGCAGATTAAGGTGAATGCGTCGGATACAAGGAAAAGGTTAAAGACAGTTCTAGCATTAGGATATGTGTACAGCTAAATTATATGAGTATTGTATGTTAATAATGTTATATGTTAGAAAAGTTATGAATGTGATCCAGTTAAGGTTACTCGACCTTGGGGAATAGTGTGTAATGTATTGTATAAACAATTTATGTTTATATCTTCCGCAAATTAGTAATAGTTGTATAGAATGATCGAACCAGATCTGAGGTGTTTTGGGACCTGGATTCGAGGCCCTCACAGTTGGTATCAGAGCTGTTGGTTATGAAGCTTAGGTAGGAATACTTGAGACCAATAACCGCAGTGATTAGGATAAGATCTAACTCACATAGAGTTAGTTGGTCGGTAAGATTCAAAGATGAATCTCGGCGAGTTATAAGATACAGAGTTCCCTAACTCTGATAATAAAGTTGAGCAGTAAGTGGTGAATAGATAGAGTTTAAAAGACTCAAAGTACAGTGATAGAAGATCGTAAAACAAAACGATCAAAACATAGAAATGAATCGTAATATATACGATGCGATCACCCCGTGATCTGATAAGGTGATTTCAGGGAGAAGAATCAATCTAATGATTGAACAGTTTACAGCAAGATGTTGTGTGTAAGTTGTACTATGAAATAGTACTATGAAAACTCATGAAAGAGTTATGAATTATGAATACAGATTAAATGAAATTCGTATTGAGAAGGATGTTAAGATTAGGTGGGGATTTTAATTGAGGACTCGTGTCAGCAGCTAAGTTGTATGATTCTTTGTATGGGCGGGGAATTTGTACTTGGTTTTAGAATCACTTAGCTTCCTGATCGATATAGTGGTTAGGTTGACCAATTCTTTGTATGGGCGGAGAATTGTGCGCTTAGCTTCCTATATTGATTAGTGGCCGAGTTTGGTTTGACGACCACTTAGTTTCTGATACTGATAATCATTGAAATGTTTGTGTCGCGCTAGTTGCTATATGCATGTTAAGCGGGTGATTCCTTTCTCGTGTGTTTAACAGATAGATAGGTCATAGGTAGAGGATATAAGGTTAAGTACGAGTTCTTAAAACTCATACTTATGTGACATTCTTGACTCATAGTTATATGAAATGTTTATTAACCCCTCAGCGAACGGACGCCAAAGGTCAGACTAGGACAAGTTCTTAAACTCATATGATTGTGGCAAGTAAATGAACTCATAAGTGTGGTGTGACGAACTGGGTATAGTTGTGTGTAAACAGAATATTGAGGATAATAGGAACATATAGATTGTTAAGAAAATGATTATTAGTGGAGAAATAAGTTTTTCAAAACTCCTAGCTATGCTAGACTTCGAAATTTTGACATCAAGCTAAATACGCACTATGTGCCTTTAAAATAAAATATGTAGACTCGTAATCATTTTTAAAACGGTTTAAAGTATAGTCTATGCTACTTATTCCAGCTAGACGCAAATGATTTAAAATATCAAAATAACTTTTATTTATCACTCATGTACCATGTAACCTGGTGCAGAGATGATAAAAATTTGATGGAGCTGTAAATACAGGAATACTTAGTGTGAATTTGATCTAAAATCGTTGTTCCACTATTGTATGATGTGTTATGACAAAGTCATACAATGACGGCATCCTCAAACGGACTATTAATGCAGTACGGCATCATGACGACATTCTCGAAAATGTTTTCAAAAGTTTAATTTGCCAACGGGGTTTGGCTACACCTAAATAATTCGATTGAATTGAATTATTGATATGAGTCTATGCTATTCGATTCAGCTAGACTAAAGTTTATGAAAACTCTAAGTGTTTATTGAAAGAAATTTCCTGAACCAAATTATTTTGGTGCGGAATCTTATGATAAGTCTGAGGTGAACAACCCTGAAAATGGGGATATACTAATTGGATAAAATATTCCATTCTAAGAACGCATATAGTCGTTCCGATTACTAAGGTACAATAGATTGATCATCTAAAGTACCCGCATCGGTAGTTTACCTTCTTTGTGATTGTAAACATATTGTTAACCTTTGTAAGGGGTAGAGTACCTTTTTCTTAATTGAAATAGGTAGCAGGTAGTAATACCTATAAACCTCAGTAGTTCATGGTCTATATGACCCCTCAGCACATTTTGAAAATTTTTACTCTTGTGAGTGGTGTATTACATAGCATGTGATGCTGTGTATGGTGAATGGTGTATGGTGTAGGGTGCAAGGTAAATTTCGGGGACGAAATTTTTAGAAGAAGGGGTGAATGTGACAACCTGAGAATTTTGAAATTTTTTAAAATTTTTATTTATTGATTTAAGGTTCAAAATTAGAACCTAGAGAGAAAATAAGTGTATGCGTTTGATATTTTTAAGATGAAATTTTGAGGATTTCAAAATTCTGTGAAGGATTTAGGTGAATTATTCAGGATTATGGAAAACGTGATTATGTTCTGTGTATATATGTACAGTATGTGGTTAAAGGTTGACCAGATATTGATATCTGTAACAAACCCTAAATATATATTAAGAACGTCAACGTTCGGTTAGAAAACCCTAGTATTTAATAAGAAACCTTAAAACCGGTTCTGAAAACCCTAATTTCAGTTCCGGGAATCCAAACTCTAATTCGGTGTATGAAACCCTAATATGAGAATTTAAATGATTATTATATTGCATAAGTGTTATTAATTATAATATTAATTAGGGTAACGCTTAATTAATTAGCAAAGCCTAATGACACATTTTGAAAACTCTAATTACGGATTTGAAACCCTAATTTATAATTCGGGAAAAACCTAAGTGTTAATTTAGTAATCTAATGTTAATTAGGAAACCTTAATCCTAATTTTTAAGTTATGGTAATTAGAAAGCTCTAATCTAATTACGAAAATCTAATTTCTATTTTAAGAAAAAATTAATTTTTCTATTAGAAACCCTAATTAGTGGTTTATAAATCCTAATGACCATTTTGACCCTAATTACGTAATTAGCAATTTTAATTAGGTATTATTAATCCTAATTAGCAAGATTTAATTTGTGATTATGAAATTTGAATATAATTAGAAAATTCTAATTATAATTTAGAAATATTAATTCTCTATTTTTGATAACCTAAATTGGAAAATTTTGAAATTAAATTGCAAACCCTAATTTTTCTCAAACCCTAAACCCTAACCAAACCTTAAACCCTAAGGGTTTGGGACAATATCCAAAATGCCATTAAAATTAATTACAAAGTGACCAAAGTGCCCTTTGTTGTATTATTGAACATAACTTGCAAGAGTTGCCCTACTTGAGTTGGTGAACAACCCTAAGCCCTAGCTTTTGACTTATATCAACAACTCAGCCCAATCATATCAGCCACATACATTACCTACAAGAATTTTATAGATTAAAAGAAAGAGAAATGGCTACTTACATTTTCATTTCTCCCAAGTCCCTTCTCTCTCTAAACTTTTGAAATCTAGAGTGCGAGAGAGTTAAATGTTGAGCCATGATCAAGTATTAGCAAGCCAAGAACAAGATCAAAGATCAGAAATCAAAAAAATCAAGCTAGAAATGGTAAGAACCCTAATTTTTGAAATCTCTTGATTTTATGTTAGATGTTGTAATTGATGGATTAGATATGTGTAATAAGGGATTTTTGAGTGATCTGGGTTGTTGGATCATGGATCCATAACATCCAAGTGCACGAAATAGCAAATTTTTGAAATCTGGAAAAATGATGAAAAATGGCCTGACAGTCGAATGTCAGGCCCTCTAAATCTGTGTGTGTTAGCGTTTTAGTGTGTTTTTCGTTTTAGATCTGTTCTATGCCATGTGGTCTTTAGTCTGGATTTTGAATCATGTTAAGATCATGTATATATTTCAAGTTATGAGTGGTCAAAGTGAGTTGACCGACCACGAAAACTGAAATCTGGGCAGCCCAGAAATTTCCAGAAAGTCTGACAAGAGTTTTTAAGACCTAGATCTTGCCGTGTGTTATGCTTTTGGCCATGTTATTGTTTTTATCTTGTAGACTTGTATCAATACTATAAAGCCATGCCTTTATATTACACAGATTCATAATCTGACCCAAGATTTAAGTGGTCAAACCACCGTTGACCAACACATGGGAAGGAGATTCTGGGTAACCCAGAAGGTTCAAGTTCCGTTTCCTGACCATTAGTTTGACCAGCCTTGATCTTGCACATGTTTTGTTTTTAGACTGATATAAGGATTTATAATGGTACCCTGAGATCACTACTACAAGTAAGGACCATTAGATATCGTAAATCAGGCACAAGTTTCAAGTTATGAGGCTTCTAAGTAAAGTCTAGCAACTGTTCTTCATTTCTGGAAAACCCAGAAATGAAGAACAGGTCTGACATGATATTAGGAAGCTTAGATCTTGCTGTTATGTGAAGTAATAACCATGAAATCAGTTTGAGGTTGTACTATTACATTAGTACTACAATCTTGACCATTTAACATCTCGGAAAACGTAAGGATCCAAGATCTACAGTCGGTCAAACGTCCTACCTTGTAGTCTGACATGAAGCTGAAGAACATGACCAAGAACACCTATAGCGACGGGTCTGTCGCTATAGGGCCCTTTAGCGACAGTTTATTATTATTATTTTTCAGAAATTATTTAAAAATTGATAAAAATAGTTTTTAATTATTAAAAATACATAATAAATTCTGAAAAATTATTTTAAAGTCTGAAAAATAGTTTTTAATTAGTTTGAGTATATTTCATAAATATTTAATATTTTTGGAATAGAAATGATATTTAATTTATTTAATTATAATATTAAATGAATGATTTAAAAATGATTTTAATTCATGAAAAATCATGAAAAATAATATTATGGTATAATAAAATATTTTAAGTTATTTTCAATAACATTTGATATTTTGTGATGAAATTCATTAATAAATCAATATTAATGATAATTAATTAATTTAATAAATAAATTAAATAAATTAAGGAAAAATAGATTAAATGATTTAAAAATCATATAAAAATGATTTAAGGGTTAGAAAAATATTTTAAGTTATAAAATATAACTTTTGATATTTTATAATGAAAAATATTAATATTTTAATATTAATAGCAATTATTGGATAATGGATTTAAGTGTTTAAAAATCATATAAATATGATTTTAAGGTATTAAAAATACTTTGATATATTATAAAAATATTATAATATTATGTGATGTATTTCATTAATATTTGTTAATAAATAAATATTAATGATAAAAGAATTATTGTGGTATTTAATTTATTTAAATACGTTACTAATGATTGAAAAATCATGAAAAATGATAATAATTATCTGAAAATTATTATGAGACTTAGAAAAATATTTTTGACTGATATTAAAATTATTTGAGTTAATTGTTAACTATTAAGTCAGAGTTTAATTGAATTTAGACTCGATAAAAGTTCAACTAGACCGTCGGGATGATAGAATTGTGTCGGTTTCAACTCGGACTTAAATAGTCTGACTTGATACTAAGTTTTATGTGCTGAATAGACTGATAGGGTTATGTGTTATGTGTTTAGATTATTCTATGTTTATATATAGAGTAGTATTATACCGTGATGATATTATTCTAATATTGGAGATCTATATTACTAATATTAGGTCTTCGGATAAAGCGTTATAAATTGCAATTGCGGTAATCAACGGTTCAGGCAAGTTTGTTTTACTTAACTCTATTAAGAGTTGTATTTCATTGGATAAGCTTATGGTTAATCATTGCTGATTGTCATGTATAATTGTACTCTATACATATTGTATGTATAAGTCAGGTATGAACGGCTGATCACCTTCATTACCCTTCGGTTCAGAAATATTTGTTCATGTATAATACTCGTTCAGTCATAAACTTGTTTCTGCTAGTTCACAATTATATTGTTGAATTATAGCCAGCTTATTATTCAGACTCTTTCAATCATGATATATCGTTATATTATTGAATTTAAACTTGCTGGGCAACTTTCATGCTCACCCTTGCTATATCATGATAAAACATTGCAGATTAAGGCGAATGCGTCGGATACAAGGAAAAGGTTAAAGACAGTTCCAGCATTAGGATATGTGTGCAGCTAAATTGTATGAGTATTGTATGTTAATAATGTTATATGTTAGAAAAGTTATGAATGTGATCCAGTTAAGGTTACTCGACCTTGGGGAATAGTGTGTAATGTATTGTATAAACAATTTATGTTTATATCTTCCGCAAATTAGTAATAGTTGTATAGAATGATCGAACCAGATCCGAGGTGTTTTGGGACCTGGATTCGAGGCCCTAACATAACCATTAAGCATAAGCACTTTACTTAGCTATTAAGTTTACTTAGTCATTACTTAACTTATCCTTTACTTAGCCTCTAAAACTAACCGTATTCTACGCATCTCATTCCCGCATTCTCTTAGTATACAATTTTGTACGATATTCGTATTATACGTCGTAATAATCTTCGTACTATACTCGTATAATAACTAGTATTACACTCATATTTCTTACGCATAATAACCCTAATTATTATACGAAATCATTAAATTCTCGAAACTCACTTTCCTAACCCATAGGTTTTAAGTCCGCAGGTAAAAACTTCGTTTTTGCCATAACTGAAATATTATTGAATATTCCACCATGTCTTAAAATTCTATCATTACGCGTTTCTCAGAAATTCAAAATAAATCTCCGAGCAGAAACGGATGAATAATGCCTATTTCGTCTTTTTCCTCGAAAATATTTTTGTTCCCGGAAAATTTTTATTTTCATCTTAAAAATTCTTACTCGTTCAATCTAGCTCGTAGCTAGAATACTCCCGACTTATAATCATCCTAGGTTATAGAACGATTACTAAACATATAACACATATTAATATTAATAAAAATTTATTTTATTAATAACTTATTCTTTAAACCTAAATTTTGGACGATCTGAATTTTCGGGTCGTCATACTCTTCCCCCCTTATAAAAATTCTGTCCTCGAAATTTCTTAAAACCACACCCTTACCCGGGTCATCACATTCACCCCTTCTTCACATAATTTCGTCCTCAAAATTTTAGCCTACCCTTCTTCTCAACTTTTCTTCAACGAAGTTCTTATCTTTCCCTCATTCTTAAACCCCATAACCTATCAAGAATCATGAAGTAGAAGGAATAACGAGGAATATAACCCCTCATTCCTTTAAAACGTTTCATACTTTTGCTGAGGGGCCAAATGAACCATGAACTCTTATTAGGTTAAACAGTATTTCACCGTAAGCCCTTCTTTAACGGTCAGTTTACAATCACAAAGAAAGTAAACTACCTCTTCCATGTTTTCCTCAGACTTAATCATTAGATTCCGCATCAACACAATTTGGTTTAGCACAAGTTCTCAAAGAAAGCTCGATTTTCTTATAACATGACATACCATTTGTCTAGCCGAATCAAGTAGCTTAGACCATGTAACAATCCGAAAATTTAAATTGTAATTGTAATTTTAAATATTTATTGAATTATATAAGTATTTAATTTGTGCATTTATTGCTAAATAAATATTTGTTTAATTTGAATTGATTAATTATTTATGTTGTAAATAAATAATTAATGAGTTAAAAAAATTATTATTATATTGATATTTCAAGTTGATGGTTAATTATTTGTATTGAGTTATGTGATTAAATGAATTATTTAATTAATGGTTATTTGAAATAATTAAATTAAATATGAAAGCTTGATTAAATAAAGTGTGACAAATAACTATAGTATAAAGAGTTAAAAATAAATTAAAGTAGTTTTAATCTAGTTTTACCCAAACAATGCTTAAGGATATAAATTCTTTAAAATTTAAATGGTTTGCCAAACAAGCCTTATGGCTTTTGATATTTTTAATTTATAAAATAAATAAAATAAAATAAATAATAAATATAATGTATACGTTATTTTGGGTAACTGATGATGGCTATTAAGGCCATATCAGTTTTATTTTTTTTACGTATACTAGTTACTGGGTTTTGAGAGAGTTCAGAGAATAGCAGAGAGAATTGAGAAACGAGTTTGAGAGATTGAGGGAGATTGGTCTTCAACTAACAAAGATTGTATAAGCTAATTGAAGGTATGTTCTACCACTTTGATATTATTTATGAGTATTTCAGTGAAGCTTTGTTATACTCTATGAATTCTATTTCTTATATGCTTTGTGAGTTCTAGTTTTTCTTCCGAATTGTTGTTATGTAACTAAGTTATGGGCATTGTACATGTTTATAGTGATTAGATATGGTGTTTAAACAATTATCGCATGCAAATTTTGTTTATAGTAGGAAGAAAATTTGTCAGTATATGTATTCTTGGTATGTTTCCATATGTAATCATGTAAGTACCAATTTTAATGGCCAATTTGGTTGTGAAACTGTAAATTGATGTTTGTTTATGGTATTTCATTGAGATACAAACGGAACGTAGGTTGAATAGAGTATTTTGATCTATTAATGAATTCACAGTGTTTACTGTGTTATCAACTATGGAGTTTTAGTTTTTTTTTAAACCGTGTTTTCAAAATTTAAGTTTTCTAAAATCTTGGTTTAGTCGTTGTTAATTAGTATCTGAATAATTGGTTATGATTATGGGTAAATTATGTTAGTTTTTCATGTAAATTTAGATGTTAGCAGTATCATTTAGTACAAAATTTAGTTGTTCTGTTCTTCGTCGTTGGGTTCTTTGAGTTTCGGCGCCCCAGCGCCAAAGTTCGCGCTCCAGCGCCAAAAATGGGCCAGTAGCTCGCACCCCAGCGCTGGAACTCGTGCCCCGGCGCTGGTACTCGCCCCCCGGTGCCACTGATCCGCGCCCCGGCACCGAAAAAATTGTCTGAGTTGGGTAGTTTTGACCTCCTGTAGTAAAATGGTCATAACATTCTCATACAAACTCCGATTGAGTTTATTCAAGATGATCCGGAACGAGGACGAATAGACCTACAACTTTCATGCTTTACATTTTTTAATTTGAGGTCTGTAACGATAGTCAAAATGGCCATATTTAGGACTGTTGTGTATTTGGAGCCAATCGGAGGGCGTCAGGATGCACGAATGCAAGTGCAACCCTTTGTGTATTAGTATAACTTAATGATAACATGTTAGACATGTAATAGGATGTTGTATCAAGTTGTTAATGTGCATGTGGTGCAATGACATGATCACTTAAGTAGTTGTAATAAAGCTAAAAAGTAATGTTCATGAAAAGATGTGATGTTGTTTAAACTTAAACTTAGTTAGTAGCTATACTAAGAGTAATAAAGTAACTCATAAAGGTAATGTTAGTGTAACTAATGTGTATTGTCAATACATATGATATGTGTAGGACTTGGGGTGAACGTGAATAGTAATTGTTTAACCTACGCACGAGGCAAGTTCTCTAACTCGACTTTTATAATTGTGCAAGTATCTAGCTATCTTTGAGCAAGTTTTCTAATCTGTTATCTTGTTAATTCAATTACTGTTTTCAATTCAATTACAATATAATGATGTAAGTTATTATGGAGCAAGTTATTCTTGTATTTAACTTGTTATTTAGCATGCACAACTATATATACTAATGTCGAACATTTCTATCGTTCAAATTGCTATGCATGCTTAGTATTCAATTCTAATTAACCTTGGCTTAGTATTGTTCAAGCAATGTATGCTATAGTTATTCAAATTGTATGCTATTAGATTATTCCTAAAGCATGACCTTGGTCTACTATGATTTATTCAATCACGATTATTCTATAGTATAGTGTTATTGGTCTTATTCAACTACTCCTTAGTTGATGTTCGTTGAATTCCAAATTACCTTGAAAGCTTATCCAAACCAAACTTCCTTTGGTGCGGACTTGTACGTAAAATACTGAGATGAACAACCCTATTATTATGATTAGGGGTTAACGCATAGCGTTAAAATGTTTGTGCACAATATATTGTATGAAGGGCTGTTCTCCCTAAGTACGAGGTCCTTATAGTCTTATGACTGTTAAAGTTGGAGTTGAAAGATTACTTGCAACTGTGGATGTAGTTCATGGTCTTATGACCCTCAGTGATGTAGATTCCATATTTTGGATTCTAGTTTCTGATTATTATTGTTAGAGTACTATTCACTTTTGATGAGCCTATTATTGCCAGTTATTATTGTTATACTCCTGTTGATTCTCTATTATATTCAGTGAGCAATTATTTTGCTCACTCTTGCATATTTATAAATTCATTGCAACTAAAGAGGAGAAGGTAAATGAACCTTCAACTAGCAAAGGAAAGGGAAAAATGTACAAGTGATGAAGACTTGTAATTTTGATTATGATCATGATGTTAGACTTTTATTATGATGATCTTAGACTTTACTTTAATGATGTAATGTTATAATTTTAATTCCGCATTTGATTGACGTTTAAAGGTTAGATAATCTAGGATGTTTTTGAATTTAATGATGTAACCCTATTTAAGGGGAGGTTTTATGATTTAAATATTGTTATATTTGGGTAGATAATATGAATGATTGAACAGTGAGCACCAAATCTTGTGGAAATGAGGTACCTAGATTTGGGGGTGTCACAATTTTATGATTTAAATATTGTTCTATTTGGGTAGATAATATGAATGATTGAACAGTGAGCACTAAATCTTGTGGAAATGAGGTACCTAGATTTGGGGGTGTCACAGACCATACCAATAAATTGGATATCAACGTGAAACATTCATCTAGTCAACTCAATTGACTTTGACTACTTCTGTAAATTCTTTTCGCAATACATCAAAATATTTTATGACGTCATGATACCGTACTTTTTACAGTACGTTGAGGACTTCGTCATTATACATCATACCATAGCGGGTTGTTGATCCTAAGATCACATCCAACACTAGGTTCAATTGCATTAACAACTCCATCTTTTTACCATCCTTTCATCAAATGCACGGATGATATAAAATTCATTTTGATATTTTGAATCAATTTTTGTCTAGCCAAAGCAATTAGCATAAACATACCAAGAATAGCTCTTTTAAAATCTGTTGGTTCCAAAAGTTGAACCAATTCTTTTTTTTTAAATGTATATATCAGCACGATTTCAAATAAAGTTTGAAATCTAGCATAGCTAGATGACGTGGAATATCCTATTCTCCATCTTCCTTCATTATCTTACTTGTGACAATACTTAAATCTTCTCTAACACCTTCAATGCTAAGTTTGCTGGAAATACTTAATTTCAGTCTAAACATTCCTATACTTTAGTACAGTCCATCAACTTACCGCACATTATGAGTTCAGGAACTTTCCACAATAATATGAGTTTAAGAACTATCCAGTCAGACCATAGGCGTCCATTTATTGAGACGTTCGAAAATATACCATATTATTATGAGTCACGAACTTACCATAAATATGAGTTTTAAGAACTCGCACCTACCTTATCGTTCTCTACCTATCAAGTACATACATGAGAAAAGATTCATCTTCTCTCCATATACATATTGATAGGACGACCAATCCCAATGATTATCACTGTAATAAGCTAAGCAGTTGTTACACCAAGCACAAACCTCTGCCCATTACAAAGGTTCATACAACTCAGCTATCACATGATTCCTCAATTAAAATTTTACAACTTCTAAATCTCTCTTTACTTAATATGAATTTTCTTTAATTCATATACTATCCTTCACAACTCAATCTGAGTTATTCTTCCCGTACTACTCCATAGTACCCTTTATTCATAGCATTAGCTATAAACCAGTCATCGTTTAACAACTGATCTATTACTATGAAATCACTACGATCACGTGGAGATCTTTTTATCATTCTCTCTACGATTATAGTCTTAGGTACTCCTACCTAAGGTTTTTAACCTATCAGCTCTGATACCAACTTGTAAAGTCCTGAAATCCGGTATATCTTCACACTCGAATTTCGTACGTCACGAGTACATCATTCATCCAACATACATCATTATATACTGAAATATAACAACATACACTCTCAAATCCCAGGTTCGGGAAACCTTATAACCTTTTTCATTACAAATAATGATAAATACATTATTCATTTCATCTTACAAGAGTGACTTTTATCTGCCACCAAGGATACATAACAATTCCTTAAACTAGTCTATAGTTCAATTTCATATTTCTATATTACAAGTCTTCACTTGATCTTCTCGCTCATTTACATTCTGAATGGCACTTCATCTAGATACCGTCAGCTTGATCTTTACGGGATCCTTAAGTTCTTCTATCCTCGTTTGCTGAAAATATTTTTCATTTAAAGCAAGTGTGAGTATTAAATTTTCCAGCAAGTCATAACAGTTGAACACAAAAGTTCAAGAGTTTAAACGTTCCTTTAGAACTTCTATAACCGAACAAAGGTTATGAAGCAACTTGAATAATAGGAATAGTCTCGATTCCTATCATCTTAAAACATCAGTCACTTTCACTTTGAAATACTTTTATTCCTCTACCTTTTTCATACACATCATGTCTGGCTAGAATCATTAGCACAGACTTAACAATAACGGTTCATGTATAAATAGAACATACTTGTATTAAACAACTCAATCACAGAATAGTCCATATCATAGAAACACTGAAGTGTTCACATTGTAGCTCAAGGCCTCATACGTTCTACCGCCTTGTGCAAATATCGTACATTCGCACATAGACAGAACTTCTCAAGTTCAACATCTGAGAAGTTTAAGAAACTAGCATTCATTTAAAATATGAATGAAGTTAGGAAACTTACCTTACGCACAGCTACAACTTACGCCGAACTGTTCATTCCAATTCCTATATAACACATAAGGAGAAAACATAAACACCAATTAGTCATATATTGAACTTACGCATTGGTTTACTTAACTTTACTTCTTAGGGTTCGTGTTCTTGCAATATAAGTTTACGCGACTAACTTCCTTTACCAATTTACGGCTTCATGACATATGGAGATGTCTTACTCAAAACGTTCATCATCTTTGATGATTTGCATTCTTATCTTCTTCTTATAACTTTCCTAGGACTCAGCACACATCGCTTCTCTACTAGTAGTCCATATGGTACTCTAAGTGTTTTTCCACAAACAACTACCAAATAAGTTCCCGTCTCATCTACACTGCCATCACAGTGAGTTAGATCGGTTGCCAGTTTCATATATACCTTCACTCTCTGAAGGAATTGTTTAGCCCAGCTTTCACATGTCAACCATTAAAGGTTACGAATGTACCACAACCTAAACTTATCATAACTTATCTGAACCATTAAACTTAATGTTCTTTAAATCAATTTCTTATTCCTTACGAATTTCTTAATAATTTATATCTTATTAATACTTTCGTTATCCATTACATGAACCCCGTGTTCATTATTCGTTCTTAGTGTCGAAGCCTTATTAATCGTTGTATGCTAAGATCGATCATTCCTCGCAACAAAGTTGCATTCACAGCGTCTAAACGCTTTACACTTATCTCTCATTACCACAACTTAACATCGAAATGTTATTCCTTACCTTCGTCACTCAATGTCTAAGGAATCACAATCATAATAATCCCTCACGTTTGTTCATCGCGACTACGGTCTCGGGATATCGGTTACGTAATCTGCTCTTAAATTTTCTGTCTTTTAATCTCATTTAATCTTTCCGTTCAACCTTTACTAAAGGTTTAAATCACTTGATTAGGTATTATATTACGTGAACTACAGATTCATTATCTATCCGTACACTTCCCCCAAGAGTTGAGTAGTTAAACTCTACTCACTAGGCCTTGCCCTGCATTGGCGATGTGGCACCGGTTCCCTTCCTCCCTCTCGCACTGTGGTGCAAGCCCACGTCACTCTCTTTCCTGGTCTGGCACTGCGGCGCCAAACCCTTCGTTATCTCTCGCGCTGCGGTGCCACTCGCTAGTAGCTGATGGCCGAGCTCGCGCTGCGGCGCCGCCTCCCAAGGCTCAACTGGCGCTGCGCTGTCTAGTACAAAACCTTGAAAATCTGTTTAAGTCTTTTGCAGGCTTGAATTGCTTACTTCGAAATTTCGTAACTTATTTGTTATAACTCAGAACGATGTCGTTCCAAAGCCATTCTCTTCCTTATCTTACGTACTTCAATACCCCTTGGACAAAACTTCGTTCTGAATCCATTAGCATGCCATTTGATTGGCTTGATCTTCACCCTTCGTTCATTTTTACATTTTTAACGTTTTTCATTCGTTCGTCCGTAATTCGATCATCTGAACTCGGAACTCGGTCTTCTTGAGTCCACGACTCATGTTTTCTATGTTCTCTTACTTCCTTATGAAACCCTACACGTTCGGGTTCATTTACTAACTTTAAAATTCTCGTTCGTCTTTTACGAAATTTTTGCCATAACTTCATTATAGCTAAGTTTTAATTCGTTCTTTATGAACGTTTCTACCGTTCCTAACCAAGAAATAAGTATATAACTTATACGCGATGGTTTTAAGCTTGTCCATCAACAACAATTATCCTACGATGGTTTTAAATTTGTCCATCAACAACGTTCTTCGCGTTCTTCGCATATTCTTCGTGTTCTTCGTTCGTTCTTCATTTTTAATCGATATTTTGGATTATGATTTCACTTTTTATTGGAATTTGATGTTATAGAAAATCATTCCTTACTTATTTCACCTACTTATTCATATAATACACTCAGATCGTTCTAATTCACTACAAATCTTATACTTCCTTAAGAAATTCATTTACTAAACTTCAAATTTCTTATTTATTATTTTCTCATGATTTCAACCATATGAAATCATCTCTAACCTTGTCTACTGCTTATCTTCATTAAGTTATGCTTTTAAACATCAAAACTTAAAGAAAAATTATACGAGATAAGGTTTCGGATTACCTTTCTCCTTTCATCTTCTCCCATTGGACAAAGTTTGTACACGGGCTAGCCTTTCCTCTTCCTTCTCCTCCCATCCGAACTCTCTCTCTCTCTCTCTCTCTCTCTCTCTCAAAGTGTAGGATTTTCAAAATCCCAAAACAATGAAATAAGCTTCCTATTTATAGAAAATCCAAAGCTAGGGCAATTTGGTCATTTCGCCGCCCCTTAACCTCCTTACTATTTAAGGCTTAATCCCTAAGTTAACTTGGCCTCCACATTTACTTAGTCATTAAGTCTTCTTAGCCGTTAAGTTTACTTAGCCCTTAAGTTTACTTAGTCCTTAAGTTTACTTAACCCTTAAGTTTACTTACTCATCACTTATAAGCACTTTACTTAACCATTAAGCGCAAGCACTTTACTTAGCTATTAGGTTTACTTAGTCATTACTTAACTTATCCTTTACTTAGTCATTAAAACTAATCGTATTCTACGCATCTCATTCCCGTATTCTCTTCGTATTCAGTTTGTACGATATTCGTATTATACATCGTAATAATCTTCGTACTATTCTCGTATAATAACTAGTATTACACTCGTATTTCTTACGCATAATAACCCTAATTATTATACTAAATCATTAAATTCTCAAAACTCATTTTCCTAACCCTTAGGTTTTAAGTCCGCTGGCGAAAACTTCGTTTTTGTCATACCTGAAATATTATTGAATATTCCACCACGTCTTAGAATTCTATCATTACGTGTTTCTCGAAAATTTAAAATAAATCTCTGAGCAGAAACGGATGAATAGTGCCTATTTCGTATTTTTTTCCAAAAATATTTTTGTTCCCGGAAATATTTTATTTTCGTCTTGAAAATTCTTACTCGTTCAATCTAGCTCGTAGCCAGAATACTCCCGACTTATAATCATCCTAGGTTATAGAAAGATTACTAAACACATAACACATAATAGTATTAATAAAAATTTATTTTATTAATAAATAATTCTTTAAACCTAAATTCTGGACGATCCGAATTTCTGGGTTGTCACAACCTACGTATAGAAGAGGTAGCTAGTTTACTTTCTTGATGATTGTAAACTGACCGTGATAGAAGGGTTTACGGTGAAATATTGTTAAACCTAGTTAGAGTTCATGGTTGGTTTGACCCCTCAGCAAAAGTATGAAATGTTTTAAAAGAATTTTTATATTTCTATTTATTTCTTCTACTTCATAATTCTTGATAAGTTATGATGATTAGGGAATGTGTGAAAGATAAAAACTTCTTTGAAGAGAAGTTGAGAAGAATGGTATGTTAAAATTTCGAGGGCGAAATTTTGTGAAGAAGGGGTGAATGTGATATCTCGAAGGATTGACAATTATGTTAGAAGAAATAAATGTTGAGATTATTCAACAAGTAAGGGAAAGGGTAGGAATAAAACCTTTGCTAAAGGTTGAAAGGATAAAATGCCCGGGTATGGGTACTGTGGTTTTAAGAAATTCTGAGGAAGGATTTTTTATAAGGAAGGAAGAATGTGACAATCCGAAAAATCGGATTGTCCAGAATTTAAGTTTAAAGAATTAGTTATTAATAAAATAAATTTTTATTAATAATATTATATGCTATGTGTTTATTAATCGCTCTAGAACTTAGGATGATTATAAAATGGGAGGATTCTGGCTACGAGCTAGACTAAATGAGTAAGAATTTTCAAGACGAAAATAAATATTTTTCGGGAACAAAAAAATATTTTTGAGGAAAAAGACGAAATATGCACTATTCACCCAACGAAACCCTAAGGGCTAGGGTTTGAATAACTTAAGCCTTTCTAAGAGATCAGTATGTTTAAATGAAATTCCATCGAAAGATTTGACGATAATATATCGTGAAAAGTTAAGTAAGCCGATAAAATTTTTCTCAAAAAACGTGCAGAAATCGGACGAAATAAAAATGACGAAAAGTATTATTATGTACTTTTCATTCGTTTAACAATGTTAAGGGAAAATATGAAGGAAAACGCTTATCATCAAAAAGTATTTTTTAGTTTTTTAAAGTTCTGAAGTATGTGTAAAAGTTAAGCTGTAAAGGAAAGACGAAATATCTAAAAATATTTGGATTCCGAGAATCACAGTTTTTGAACTGTCAGACGAATCCCGAAAGACGGAACCACGAAGCTTCTAAGAGAAGCTTCGTGAATAGTAAGGAGAAGTGAATAGTAACTTTGGGGGCAAAATAACTATTTTGCCCCTAGCCTTAGTTTTCTATAAAAGAGAACCTTAGCTCATTTATTGGATATTTTGAAAATCACCAACACTTGAGAGAGAGAGAGAATTTAGATGAGGAGAGAAAGGAAGAGGAAAAACGAGCCCGTGTGCAAACTTTGTCCAACGGGAGAAGATTAAAGAAGAAATGTAATCCAAAACCTAGTCTAATCTAATTTTGTTTTTAAGTTTTCCATGTCAATATACATAATTTAATGAAAATAGGAGAAGAAGATGTTAATAATGATTTTCATATGGTTGAAATCATGAGAAAAAGAAGAAATAAGAATTAGAAGTTTAGTTTATAAATTTCTTTAGGAAGTATGAATTTCGTAATGATTTTGAATGATAATGATTATTGTTATTTGCACATAGTGCAATTGATTTCTGTCTATTATTAAACAGTTTTGAGTTATGTCTCAGCTAATTGTTTTGGCGAGACTAATATTTGTTAAAACATAAAACGTTCAAATATTTGAACTAAGTTGTTATTGAAAGATCAATGCCAATTACTTCGACTAGATCAATATGAATATGATATGTTGAAATCTTTAGCATTTCTTTAAAAGTAATCCAAACCATATTATTGTGGTACGGACTCATGATGTAAGACTGAGATGAACAACCTTTATAACAAAGGGGACTTTATTGTCGGACATCCGGCTATTGCGCTATTTTTGAGTATTATGCATAATAGAGGGTACAATGAAGCTAATCACTTCATGTACTTATAGAAGAGTATGATTTAATCTTTATGGTTAACTGATACACTTGAGGTAATTCAGTATTGAATGTCTGATAATTCCTCTATTAGTTCATGATCAAATTGTGATCATTCAGCATAAAATCTGGGAATATCCCACTTTATTATTGCAGTAGTATTATCTCTTGATAATCCATTAAACATTATTAAAACTTCGAAAGAGTTTTACTCATTCATTATTGAATTGTTATTAAGCATGATATTTAATAAAGTCTTGATATTGATAAATGATTTATTCAGCAACTTCGAAGTCCTTCGAACATTGTTGAAGTCCTATCGAATCTAGACTCTAATATTCTTGATTCATACTCTATGTTTTAACATACGGAGCAAACTTGTTGTTCACCTTTGCTTAAATTTAACATTTCAGCTAAGGACGAGGTAGCAGGAGGTTCAAAGAAAGACAAAGGCAAGGGAAAAGTTCAGGAGTAGTTATTATAATCTTTGATTATTATATTATTGTATGTAAACCTTTTTGGATATCTGAAGGTATGTAAATTATGTTAAGGTTAGATTACATGGGATATTGTTAAAATTGTATTAAGTAATGTAATGAATGATGTAATTCATTAATGAATGGGTAGTTAGATGTTATTTGTATGATGGATCGTGAGGACCAAACCCGAGGTTAGGTAACCCGGATTTGGGGGAGCCACATGTTGGTATCAAAGCTGTAGGTTATAAGCCTTTGGTGGGGGGGGGGAAACCTTAGGAATATAACCATAAGCAAGATAAAGACAACTCATTTAGAGTTCTAAATGATGGATTGAGGAAATTCATCAATCGTAAGGTATGTGGACACTTAGTGTTTATGGATTCTGTACTGGTGATGTACTCATTAAGATTGTTTAAAATTGATTGTAGAATGTCAAGAGATGATGAAATGGCTAAGGAGATGTTTGCAGCTGTTGCACCAATGCCATTAGCCGAGGTGCCAGCTCAGAGTGAGTTAGTTGAAGAATTTTTAAAAGACGAGCCTATGGTCAATCTTGGAAGTAATCATGATGAATATCCCAAAATGGAGCTAAATGAAGAGGAAGAAATAGATTCCAAAGAAACTAAGGTGGAGTTAGAAATAAAGGCTGAAGATGGAGAAAAAGGTAAAGTAGTAATTTAAAAAGGTCAAGTTTCTACGAAAGTTCAAAAACTAAGGAGTAAGGTGTTTCTCTTGGAGGAATTATTGAAGATAGAAATGGCATTGCACGAGATGATAGAAGAACGAAATGATTTGAAGGCACAAGTGTATAAAATGAGGGTTAAGTGTGGTGGATCATCTGATGATGTAATCAAGAAAAAGAAGAGTAATTGTAAAAGGAAAAGGAACAATGACAGTGACAATAACTCAGGGAATTCAAATTCAAAGAAGAAGCAAACATGTGGAAAGTGTGGACAGAATCATTTGGGAGAATGTATGATAGGTAAAAATGTGTGATATAGTTGTGGTCAGGAAGGACATATTTCACCAAATTGTCCTAAGCCAAAGAAAGGAGAATGTTTTTCATGTGGTGGAATGGGTCACAGGGTCAAAAAGTGTCCTAAGAGGAAGACATGTGAAGGAAGTGGACCGCATAAAGATTAAGCTTGAGCAGTAGAACTTATAGAAGTGAGATGATATGTTAAGAATGTAATATCATAAACCATGAGTAGGTATATGTAAATGTATAGTTGTATGAATGTAATCCTTATTTTTGGTATGAATATTAAGATAATTTTTGTGAATCTCAACTTTTTGTATAAAGTTGTAGTAGTGAGTCCCGACTTTTGTCACTATGTACTGAAATGTACTATGACGCCCCCAAATCTGGGTACTTCATTCCCTCAAGATTTGGTGTTCACTTAATAAAAGCATTCATGTCTAACTACCCAATCATAATAAAATTGAACAATAAACCTTCCCATTAAAGGATTACATTAATAAAAATCTCCCAGGTTATCTAACCTTCAAATACAAACATCATATGCAGAAAAATTAAATAACTTCATTACAATAATTAAAATAAAGTCTGACAACAAAAAATGTCATTAGGTTTACAAGTTTTCAATACTTGTTCATCTTTCCTTTCCCTTTACTGGTGCTAGGTATATCGACCTTCTCAACTTTAGCTGTCATATTTATATAAGCAAGAGTGAGCAAACAAGGCTCACTTGAAATGATAATGAATAAAACTTTACAACAATTGCCAAATAATAGGCTAAATAGAACTGAACAATATGCTCTATTATTGATAATCAAAATTCTGAAATATATATATATATATATATATATATATATATATATATATATATATATATATATATATATATATATGAGGGTCATAAGACCACAAACTATGTCCATAGTTATAAGTAATCTTTCAACTTAAACTTTAACAGTCATAAGACTATAGGGACTCCTCGTACTTAGGGGGATCAACCCTTTGTACAATGTATTGTGCACAGACATTTCAACGCTATGCGTAAATTATCCCCTATAATAGGGTTGCTCATCTCAGTATTTGAATATGTGTCCGCACCAAAGTAAGTTTGGTTTGGATAACTTTTAAGGTAATTTAGGTTTAACGAACATCAACTAAGGATTAGTTGAATAGAAAAAATAATAACATTATGTTATGGAATAAACCATAAGTGAATTAACATTGTATACTAAGGTCATGCTTTAGGAATAATCTAAGAGCATAAGCATTGAATAACATAACATATCTTGCTTGAACAATATTAAGCTAATGTTATTTAGAATTGAGTACTGAACATGCATAATAAATAGTAAAATGAACGATAAACTTGTTCAACATTAATATATCAAACTGTAGAAACTTGCATGCTAAATAACAAGTTAAAGTTTAGAGAAACTTGCTCAACGGAAGTTTAGAGTTATAAAACTTGCATAATTGTAAACAAACTAGAGACAAGAAACTTGCTCAACATAAGAATAAGGTTTAGGGAACTTGCATACAATGAAACAAGTTAAAGACAACTCAATATCAAGAGATAAGATTTAGAAACTTGCCTTACGTGTAGGCTAAACTGTAATAGTTTGATTCACAATATCCTAATCACATATTATTAGGATACAATTAGTCACTACAGATACTTTGTATACAAATAAGTACCTATTTCATGTATGGTTTGATTTTTGAACCATATAATCAAGTTACAACAATAAAATAATAATAACATTCGTTAAGTATTAATAATATGCTCATTCTTAGCACTATAATACCAAAATAACAAAATTATATTTTTAACAGTAATAGTATTGCATTATATCAACAATTACAGACTTCGTGTAAAAGAAAACTTATTTTTGGCCCTACTGTTAATCGGCGCTGCGGCGCCACAGTTTGTACTGTGGGCAGCACTGTGGCGCGGTGTTGGCGCTGCGGCGCGAAGCACAGGCCATTGGCCGGCGCTGCGGTGCGAAGGTCGGGGCTGCGACTCTGACTTTGGCGCTGAGGCGCGAAGTTTAGAGCTAGGCGCTGTTTTTGGCACTAGGGCTCCGAGTTACAGAACCGAGCACGAAAAGAACAGAATAAAGCTAACTTTTAAAAGTTTAATAGCTCCTAGCAGCTAAATTAACAAGTATTACCTATGTAAATTACACATAACCTTTACCCATCATACATATACTAATTTAAAACAACTAAACAACAATTTTTGAAAGATTAAATCCTTGAATGCCATGTTTTAAACCAAAACTCCATTTTTGACATTGTTTGACAAAGTTTAACACTTTAATTCCTATTATACACCAAATTAATTCCTTTGAACTACGTTCTATTTATTTCTTACCCAATTAACATATTCAAGGTTCAATTTCATAATTAGCTCACAATCAAATACTAATTTTGGTACTCCTACAAGCCACGTTCATACTTATATTCACTGTAAAACAAATTCTTTTCTTGCAGACGTAATTTAGCACACACACACACACACATACACACACACACACACACACACACACACACACATATATATATATATATATATATATATATATATATATATATATATATATATATATATATATATATATACTAGTTATACTATTACAATTACATATACACATAACTCATTACCAATCATAAAGAAACTTGGATTACAGACATTTTTGTAAAGACTTTATACGCAGTGAAACTCAAGAAAATTATGCCATAAAACATATATATTAAGTTTATGTAACATACCTTCACTTGCTTGAGCACTCCTTGCTAAAACTCAGAAATTGTTTTGGAATCACAGACTTTCCTCCTCTCAACTCACTCTAGCCTCTCTCAAATTTCTTTCCTCTGTAAGCCTTCTTTTCTTTTCTCTGTAACTTTCTTCTTAGGCTTAGGCTTTAGGCCAAATGCAGTTTTACGTAAAATAACTCAACATAACGCACGATTTCAAACGTCTAAAAATGACGTCTACTAATGACTCTATTAAATCAGCGTTTACCAAAATTAATATATATTATTTATATTTTATGTATTTATTTTATATTATTTAAAAATTCAAAATTCAAAATTGCAAAATTCCTTAAGGCTCATTTTGGCAAAACTCTTTAAAAATTAAAGACTTAATATCTTTAAGTTTTGTTTGGGTAAACCCAATTAAAACTACTTTAATTTTATTTTAATAAACTATTTACACTATAGTTTATAATCTTATATTTATTCCTCCATATCCAACATTAATTAAATATTCAATTACAATATATTAAATAAATTTTTCACTTATCACAAATTATATTCTCATTATAATTTTATTTAATAACTTCGCATACCATTTTAATTATTAAATTAAAATAATAATATAATATCTCATGTTATCATACAATTCTCTAACTATTTCAATTAAATTATATTCGAATATCATCTAATAATTTAATTCACAATTACTTACTAACAACAACCACATCAATAAAATATTCAATACAATATTTATTTAATTTAGTAAATATTCTAAATTACAAATAATAAAATCTTGGATTGTTACAAGTACTATGTACTATTTGAATGAATATGAATGTAATTGAAATGATATGATTTTATGTTTGATTAAGTAAATAAATTTTGAAAGTTGAGATATTGTGTATCTTCTTAGAATATAATTATCTCCGTTGTATCAAACTAAGGATTATATTCCAACCATACTCCAAGATTATATAAGTAGTGTTCATAGATATAATTAGCAAGTGAATGCGCACAACCATATCTTATGATAACACGAATTTGTATGTGGCTAGACATCATATATGATAATTGTTAGTCGAAAAACCGATCACTAAACATGCGTAAGTATAAAGTGGTCTAACAAGTATTAAAATGATAAGAAAAGTATCGTACCCACGAGGAACTATCATATATATATATATATATATATATATATATATATATATATATATATATTGAAAAATTTTCTACCGATTATTTTGAAAAATGGATAAATGAGGGTCCATAAAATAAGCACAATTTACACAAATACTTCATAAAAATCCTCTCAATATTTTTAACAATATTTATCATCATTATTATAATTCATAATATTTAACAACTAGATCATTTTCAGGAAAGAGGGGGCTTTCTGATAAGGATTTCTCCCTATTAGCACGCAATTAGGTGACCAAACCTCTCCTCAACAAAACTTTCTAGACATTATCAATATTGCAAATAATAATATGAATATCATTGTCGTCTGAATTATTGATTTAATAATATATAAAATATTGACAATAATTGAATTAAATAACGTGAGATACTATACAACAATTACTGTAGCAATAATTGAAATAAACTGAGTGACTTCTCAGGTAAGCATCAATACCAATACCGTGTACTACTATGCAACTACGCGTATTCCTGTACCTTTATCATCTGGCATTTCAACAGTTAACGGTAAAATTTTCGTCGTTATTTTCATAAAAAGTTATTTTTGTCGTTTTCTAACTCCGACAATAATTTCGTTGTGGGGTCCACCAATGATTGCGCCGTCGTACAAATATTCCCTGACCAATCGAATATTTTATAACAACTTGCATACATTGAAAAATTTATAAATATAACCCACAACTATAATATTATATCAAATCCACACTGTAATATTAAAAAGATATATTTCGAGAAAATTAATCTTTATTCATGAAAATTAGGGTCTTACAACGATTGTACCACAACCTAAACTTATCTTAACATTTACGAACTATTAAACTATAATGTTCATAAGTCAACTTCTTATTCCTTATGACTTTCTGGCTAGTAATTGCCAAACCTCAGGATTCATTGTTTATCATCTAAGTCATACAGTATTTTTGTGACGCCCCAAAGTATGTATACATCACCCATTTTGAGTCACCAAATACATTGTATAGAATACAAATACAAACTTTATTTATACAATACGACAAAGCGTAGCTGAGAGTTTTTACACGAATATTGTCCAATAGATAGAATTTAAACTTAAAAAGGAGTCTTCATTATATTTATTATCACACTACATAGTGAGGACTACTAAAACTGTAACGGCCCCAAATCTGGATCCCTTGAACCTCGGACCTGGTGCATTAATATACAACCTTCATATGAATATTTATAATCTTTATTAATAAAATAATAAATACCATCTCACTTTGATGCCAATTAATAAATTAATTCCTTCTATTTCCAGGATCCGAAACCTTTACATCCTGGTGTAACATTTTCAAAGCATATTGATTTAAATTATACATTTCAAGTTATAAATAATCTTTTTCACTTGGATATATTGATTGTAATTATCCATGAACTCACAACTAGACTTAACTGTACTTTTATACAATGTTCTTTGACTGTGCAATTACAATATGTCATTTGAACGCTACCTAGCATAGCTAGAGCTATTCGAACAACTTTAATAAGTACTTCTTCCTCTTTCCTTTGTCTATCCTGAATCCTTCATGTAACGCCCGAGAATTTCAACTTTTTAATGAATTAAATTTTTATTTGATTATGTGGATTAAATGAATTTAATTGATTAATTATGTGAGTAAGATGTTTGAAGGTCGTTTTATGACCTAGAATGTGTGAATGTGGTTAGTATTCTGGCTATGTGCTAGGATTAATTATTTTGAATTATCAAGACGAAAAGAAATGTTTTTCGAGAATTTTCCCGTAAAAACACTATTCATCTGATTTCGTTCGGAGTTTAGGTTCGAAATTCTGAGAAACGCGTAATGATAGAATACGAGGATATTATGGAATAGCCAATAATATTTCCGTTATGGCAAACGAAGTTTTCGCCTGTGGACTTAAAACCTAAGGGTTTGTGAAAGTGATTTTCGAAAGGGGAATGAAAGGCGTATAATCAATTTGGTTATTATACGTATGGGATACGAGTATTATACTAGTTGAATACGAGTATGGTATGAAGAATAATACAATATATATTGCAAATATTGTATGAGTACTAAACGAAGGGAATACGGGGGTTATACGCGTAAAATACGAGAAGTTCTAATGGATTTTGAGTTAAGGATTTAGTAGAATTTAATTGGACTTGGATTAATAGCAAGCCCAACGAATTAAGTAAGCAAGCACAAGTCAAGGCCCAATTTTAATTTAAGTCAAGCCTAAACCAAGAAAACGAACCGCGGGTCTAACCGGCGAGTCACAAGATGGGTAAAACCTATGGGCCAACCCATGTGATGATACATGAAGGAGGTGGGCTGGCCACTTGATGGCCAAGTAAAGTGAACTACTTGATCAACAAGTATTTTGCTTGGTGATAAAGTAGTGAATAGTAAGGAGGTGGGATTTGGACCATTTTGCCCCCATGTTAATTTACTATAAATACAAGGCTTGTGTTAGTTATTTTGATGTTTTGTAAACATTGTCCAACTTATATTGAGAGAGAGAAAGCTAGAAACAAGTAATCAAGTTACTTTCAAGCAAACAAGAAGACGTTTTCTAAGAACGTGAAGAATGACAAAGGTAATATCCCGTAAACATTAATCTTCATCTTTTTCGATTTCTTTCTCGTAGATAATCGTAGATTGGTGGAGCATATTTTGTGCAGAGGAATAAGGATGACCATTAATAATGAAAACATTGATAGGTCATTGTTGAATGAAAATCGTAAGTGTTTACATAAGTTCAAACCGAAGAAAGTCATGAACGTGAACTTAGTTATGATAGGACGAATTAAAAACCATTATAGCTAAGGTATGTGCATATTGATTGGTTAGGATTTAGATGATGAATCAATGGAGTTTTCCATTTGATTTGGCTTATAGAACACGAATAACGAAGTTATGGCGAATTTTACAAAAATAGACGTTAAACTTCGAAAAGGTAGAAATCTCAGAGTAAGGGTCAAAAGTTGTCGTGTGACTTAAAAACGTTGGTTTTCAATGCCAACACGTGAGATAGGGTATTTAAGAGTCGTGGATGCAAGAATTGTCGAATTCTGACTTATAACGAAGAAAACAAGCATTGAACGGTCGAAAATGATAAACGAACGCTCAAAATGAACTAAAAGGTGAATTCTGAGTTAACGAATTCGAAAGTATAAAATTCTTATATGAACACTTAAAGGATGTAATTTGTGAGTTGTGGGCTTTCGAATGAGCCAATTTGGATGTAAAACAAATAAGTTATGAAGCCGAGAGTTTCATTAGAAAGGCAAACTATCCTGCCTATCTGATGCACAGGGGCGGCGCTGCAGCGCCAACCCAGTGTAAATGTGTCACGCCGCAGCACCAAGTATGGCCGAGAGGAACCAAAAATGTCTAGAGACTCTCGCCGCAGCGCGAGAATTAGTGCATGGACTCGTGCCGCAGCGCCAAGTCCGGACAAAACCCTTGGAGAATGGCGCCACATCACCGAGTTATTACTAGGGATGCCGCGCCGCAACACTAGCAGTGTCAAAGAGTTGACCAAGATAGATTTTAGTTTCAATTAAAGGTAAACTAATAGGAAGACAATGAATGCGCTTAAGTTATATAATAAGACTGACCTTAAATCACTTATGAAGTGGTAATGTTAGAAGATTAGATATGGTTTAAATAAGAATTAAACGAACAACGCAAGAAGGTAATAAGGGAACCGTGAATGATGTTCAACGTTGGTATTTCACCAATGATGATCGAATGTCGGTTAATAATGTAAGAACGTTAACAAGCCGTAACGAAGCATAGAAAGACGAATTAACTTTATTAACGAGATAAATTCAAGTAAGACATAGAAGAGAAAGAAGTTGGTTAGAATGATAAATTAGTTGTTTGTTAACTGATTACAGTGTGCTATGTGAATATATCATGTAGATCTTGTAAAGACTGAGAATTGATAAAATAGTATATTCGAAGACGCTTGAAGGCAAGTCTTTCTTAACGCTTGTCTAACCTCCGTGTTAGCCAAGTTTTCTATGATTTATGTTATAAGATGCATGAGTGGTTTTAAAGAAAGAGTCGATGCCTATTTTTACTCGGCTAGAAAAGTCTTGAAGAATTGATTGATTTGTGTAAAAGTCTTTCGATATAGAACTATTAACGCTATCCTATGCCAAGTATTTGGTACGGATGTATAGGTAAGTTTGTCTATGAACAAACAAAAGTATTTTCATCGATTATTCGATGGGCACGTGAGGTTTCCAAATGTCAAACGTAAATACGTTTAACGGAATAGTGTTAATCAACATAGAGTACAATAGGTTAATCACCTAGAAGTGCTCGTAAGTAAAGACGGACGGATGACCTTAGTGCCGGATGTCCTTTTTAAGTATGAAAACGGAAAGAGTATGTTCATGGTCTTTAGACCAGTTCAAAATTCCTAAGCTATTATATATACTTTGGAATCGTTATTGTGAAATGAGAAGTACTATTAAAATGTTTCATAGTGCTTCGTAGTTAATTATTCTGTTATATAAGCTGAGCATGAAATTCTCAATGTGATACTTATATGATTACTTGTTAGACTTGCTGTGCTAGTTATGCTCATTCTTGCTTGAACCATATGATTGCAGCTAAAGCCGAATGAACTGAGAGTTCTAAGAGAGATAAAGGCAAGGCTAAGATGGACAATTAACCGTCCTGTAATAGATTAGTGTATTTGTATGTAATACACTTATGAAGAACAAAGAATGTATTCGGTGAATGAACCTGGGAAAGGATTTATTGCTAATGTAATAAGAATATAGTAATTACACTCATTTTATTGTTATCTCAATGGAATGATTTTATGAATTGTAGTATCGTGGAGCACCACCTGTCGGGTTTGAAGATACCTAAATTTGGGGGCGTCACAGGTTGGTATCAAAGCATTAGGTTAAAAACTTAAGGGGGGAAGAACCTTAGGCTAATAACCTCGTTAGGATAGGAAAAGTTCGAAGAAAGTTAACTCGAGTCAAATGAGTTAATAAGGTATTGAGGAAACTCAGTACCGAAAGATTTAAAAGATGGAAAGTAACCATAAATGGATTAAATGTGATTTATGTTTATATTATTGTGTATTATGTACTAATCAACTTGTTATGTGTTATTGTATATGTCAATCGATAGCTTAATGTATAGGGATATACATGTGGTAAGCGAGGAGTCCGTGAACAGAGTAGAGCCAGTATCTATGCCTGTAGCAGACATACCTTTAGTGATTCTAGAAGAATCAGAGCCCAAGGAGTATTTCTCAGAGGAGGACTATTCGGAGGAGACCATGAGAATATCATCATATCTGAATATGATGATAGATGTGGAGGATGATATGGAGGTAACATCTGTTAATACGGTGATGCCTGCCTTAGAGTCAACACCTACAGAGACGATGAGGGCGATGTATCTCTCAGTGCTTGACCGTAACGTGTAACTGCACAATATGGTGCAGCACCAGAAAGAGGATATCAATGATCTCTATGGTGCCAAGGACTCTACAGAGTAAGACTATGAGATAGAGCATGATGAGAAAGTGTTCATGTCTGACAAGGCTGGGGACTATAAGAACGAGGTCGTAGAACTTCGTAAGAAACTGGCTGAGAAAGACCAGAAGATAGCACGAATGTCATATATAAATGACAGTGCGCACGAGGATTTCAAGCTCAAAATAGCTTGTTATTCTATTGAGTCGGGACAGATTCGACATACTATAAGTCCAGATATTGTGTCGATTCTAGTGAACGAGAAGCATGAGAATGATGTTAGACAGTATTAGAAGTAGAATGGTAAATACTTTTGTGTAGTGACGTAAAACCCTCTTTGGTATAATTAAAGGGTAGTCTTTTTGTAAATCCCAATTTTTGTGAAAGTCAATCGCGGGATATAAATATAATAGCTATTGGCTATGGAAAGCAAGTTGTTAATAGTCTTAAACTATAAAGAAACATATTAATGTAAGGAAGTTTTCTCTTAATGTGCTTTGTTGTGTATGAGTTATTGTTCAGTTGTTCAATGACTAGTAACTAAGTAAGCAAATAAGTTATAACGGAACTTTATTTATTTAATCAAAAATGTTGCCAAGAAGAAGACAACGTAATCAATAGGCGGAATCGCATAACGATAATCGGTGGGGGTCCTAATAACCCTATGCAAGAGTTCGTTAATTTTTTAAGGGTTGCATTTAACCAAGCCGGGGGTAGAGTACCCGCAGGACCTAGGGTAGCCCGAACAACTACCTTTAAGGAATTTAAAAGTGTAGGTCCACCTGAGTTCAAGGGAACGACAGACCCAATGGAGGCCCAGACATGGGTCAAGGAAATAGAAAAGGTGTTTATAATTACAAATGTAGTAGAGACGCAAAAGACTTCTTTTGCAACCTACATGATGAAGAGGGAAGCCAACTACTGGTGGGAGGCTCACAAGGGTGGGGCTAGAATGGAGGTGGTTACATGGGAACAGTTCAAGAAGGTATTCTTCGAGAACTACTTCCCTACTAGCATGCAAGAGAGAATGGAGATTAAGTTCCTAGAACTTAAGCAGGGGGACATGACGGTTCCCCAATATGCGGCCAAATTTAATGAATTGGCAAGGTTTGCTCCGCACCAAGTGGACACGGAGTAGAGAAAGGCTCGTAGGTTTGAGCAGGGTCTAAAACCCTGGCTCTATAGTAGGATTTCGATTTTTTAGAGTGCGTCCTATGGGACCATTCTGGAAAAAGCAATTATAGTAGAGTGTGGTAGTGAGGCGTTGACCCAATACCACAAGGCAAGAAAGAATAAGAGTAAGGGAGAGGGAGGAAATAAGGCAGAGATTGCCAGTGGTAGTGGCAACATACCTAAAAGGAAGAATTTTAACCTTAGGAATACTGGGGTGAAATAAGGAGATCCTAAACGTAGGATGGAGGCATGCAAGACATGAGACAAGACTCATCTAGGAGTCTGTCTAAAAGGGAAAATGGGTTGTTATAATTGTGGGTAGGAGGGTCACATATTACCCAACTGTCCTAATCCTAAGAAAAATTGATGCTATTTTGTTTGTGGGTCAATGGACCACATGGCAAGAAATTGCCCGTAAAAGGGGGCGGAGGGTAGTAAGGGTTCTGGTAGTGGGAATTTAGCCATTACTGGATCAACACCATCATTGGGTAGACCCTCAGCCCAAACGTTTAATATGACTGTCCAAGATGCGGTTGCATCAGCGGATGTAGTAGTAGATATCATTCCAGTCAACGAAATAAATGCTTATGTGTTATTTGACTCGGGTGCTACGTGTTCTTTTATTGCATGTGGATTTACTAAGCAACTGGGATTAAACGCTAAAAAGTTAGAAATACCTTTAGACGTTAAGGTAGCAAACGAAAAGATAATTCCCATTAAAAACATTCATAGGAATTGTTTCGTAAATATTAGGGGCAACAGATTATCGGTAGATCTTTTACCGATAAGGTTAAAAGAATTCGATGTAATTCTAGGTATGGATTGATTAATCAACCATAGAGCAATAATAGATTGTCATAGAAAGAGTGTAAACCTAAGGCTTTCCAAGAAACCTAAGGTGGTGTTTTATGGAAATAAATCATCGGGACGTTCTTATTGTCTAACTATGACACAAGCTAGAAAGATGTTGAAGAAGGGGTGTAAGGGTTACCTGTGCCATGTTGTGGATACCCAAAGAGTGGGAGCATCATTGGAATAGATAGCGGTAGTTCAAGATTTCGCGGATGTATTTTCAGAGGAGTTACCCGGTATTCCGCCAGATAGGGATGTAGAATTTGTTATTAATTTGCCGCAGGTACGACACCAATGTGAAAGGCACCATATAGAATGGCGTCAGTAGAGATGAAAGAGTTAATGGTTCAATTACAGGAACTATTAGATAGAAAGTACATTCAACCGAGTGTGTCTCCATGGGGAGCACCGGTATTGTTTGTAAAGAAGAAGGATGGGTCGTTACGACTCTGTATCGACTATCAGGAGTTGAACAAGTTAACGATCAAGAATAAATTCTCGTTGGCTAGGATCGATGATCTATTTGATCAGTTGAAAGGGGCAAAGTATTTTTTTAAAATAGATTTACGTATGCGGTATCATTAGCTAAAAGTGAGGAAGGAGGATGCACCTAAGACGGCGTTCAGAACTCGTTATGGGTATTACGAGTTTCTGGTTATGTCATTTGGGTTGACGAATGCGCCAGCCGCATTTATGGATATGATGAACAGAGTATTCAAACAGTATTTGGACAAGTTCGTTGTAGTGTTCATTGATAATATTCTAGTCTATTCTAAGACGCCAGAAGATCATGTTGAACATTTGAGAATAGTGTTAGAAACTGTAACATTCCAAATTCTTTTAATTTAATTTGAAATATTTATTTGAGTTATATAAATATTTAATGATTATGTTTATTATTGAATAAATAATTATTCAATTTGATTGATTTGATTTAGTTAATTATTTGTAAGAAAATAATTAAGGAGTTAAGAAAATAAATTGTGATGAGATTATATACTAAATTAATAATTTAATTAGAGAGCTTATAGTGATTAAATATATTATAATATTTTAATTGGAATTGTGATTAAAATAAAGTGTTAGTTGGTTGAATAAAATTATAAAGTAAATTATAATTATGTGATAATGATTTATGTGTGAAAGTAATTTAATAGATTAATATTTGAATTGATTAAATTGATTATTTAATTTATTAGAAGTGTGACAAATAACCTAGCTATAAAGGAGTTATTAAAATAAATTAAAAGAGTTTAATTTAGTTTTGCCAAACATGTCTTATTGCATATTAAAGTCTTTAATCTAATGATGTTTTATCAAACAAGGTATAAGGATTAATCCATTTGTTTTAATTAGGTTTACCAAACAAGGTGTAAAGGTTAATGAGTTAATTTTAGTTAGCTAGCCAAACAAGCCTTATGGCTTTTGATTTTCAAAATTCTATAACTGATGTCAGTTAAAATCCTATACTTAATATATCTATTATTACTATATACGTTATATTATTCTACATATGTTAGAGTTAGGAAGAAAGAAAACTCAGAGGAAGAAGAAGAAGAGAAGAAGAAAAGTGAGAGAATCCTAGAGAATTGGGAGTGAAGAGGAGAAAAACTTGACAATCAAAGAGATAGTATCATCATCTTCTTCAAGGTTTTATTTTATTCTTTTTAGTTTTAATAGTTTAGTTTTTTCTCTTCCCAAATTCTCTGTAGAATCCATGAATTGTTGTTGTTATATGGCTTTATATGATAAACTAGTGATGTTAAAACTATTCTCATAAGTTATAGTCAATGTATTGTTATTATGTAAGTAGTTTGTGAAGAAAACCTTTTTACAGATAGTTTTGTGAATGGGTATGGGTCAATTTAAAGTAAAAATTGAGGGTTAATTAGTTGTTTAGTTGATAAATTGATCATCCAATTTGATAGAGTGTGTATAATTATTGATAAAGATACTTTGAATTAATTGTTTTGGTTGAAAAACAAAATTTACAGTTTTGATTTTCATTGAAATATCAAAAAGTGAGTTTTATCAAAAACAGTGAAATTGGATGTTTTAAATTCGTTGTTTATGTTGTTGTACGGGTAGAAACATGTTAGAAGTTCTTGAATTATGTTTACATGAAGTTTTTGTATGAATTGCATGTGATTTTTTCGGTTAGAAACGAGCTTGTAGGCCAAATTGGCTTTTTCTTGTACTGTTGCCGAAGCTGTCAGTTGAAACTGCAGTTTCGCGCCGCGGAGCAACCCAGCAGTACGTTAGTGGCGCCGCAGCGCTATCTCCACGCCGTAGCGTGGCTTCGTAGTTTATTTACCGCGCCGAAGCGCCATCCCCACGTCGCAGCGCGACCCACATTGTAAACTGTGGCGCCGCGGCGCGAGTTAGCAGAATGGTCCGACAGTGTACTTTTTATACAAGAAATTTTAAGAAAAGTTATGTGATGATAGTAGGACTGTAAAATGTTGATTTTAGTATTTCTATACTATGAATAATTATGTTATTAAAAATTAACTTGTGTTATAACTTGATTATGTGATTAAATAATCAAACCTACATGATGAATGTATTAGTTATGTGATAATGACTAACTATGTCATGATGACATATGTATATAGGATATTGTGATTCAAATTATTCGGTTTAATCTACGAACAAGGCATGTTTTCTAATCTATTATCTTGTTAATTCAATTACTGTTTTTAATTCGATTACAATACAATGATGTAAGTTATTTTGGAGCAAGTTATTCTTGTATTTAACTTGTTGTTTAGCATGCACAACTATATATACTAATGTCGATCATTTCTATCGTTCAAATTGTTGTGCATGCTTAGTGTTCAATTCTAATTATCCTTGGCTTAGTATTGTTCAAGCAAGGTATGCTATAATTATTCAAATTGTATGCTATTAGATTATTCCTAAAGCATGACTTTAGTCTACTATGATTGATTCAATCACGATTATTCTATAGTATAGTGTTATTGGTTTTATTCAGCTACTCCTTAGTTGATGTTCGTTGAATTTCAAATTACCTTGAAAGCTTATCCAAACCAAACTTCCTTTGGTGCAGACTTGTACTCTGAATACTAAGATGAACAACCCTATTGTTATGATTAGGGGTCCTTATAGTCTTCTGACTGTTAAAGTTGGAGTTGAAAGATTACTTGCAACTGTGGACGTAGTTCATGGTCTTACGACCCTCAGTGATGTATATTTTCCATATTTTGGGATTTCATTTTCTGATTATTATTGATAGAGTACTATTCACTTTTGATGAGCCTATTTCGATATTTATTATTGTTATACTCCTGTTGATTCCATATTATATCTAGTGAGCAATTGTTTTGCTCACTCTTGCATATTTATAAACTCATTGCAGTTAAAGAAGAGAAGGTAGGTGAACCTTCGTCTACTAAAGGAAAGGAAAAAATGTACAAGTGATGAAGACTTGTAAATTTTATTTTTATCATTATGATAATAAACTTTTAAATATGATGTGATGTAATAAATTTTAAATTCCGCATTTGAATGTTTGTAACTAAAGGTTAGATAACCTGGGATATTTTTATTTAAGTTTAATCCTGTATAGACAGGTTTTTATTATTCAAATTTATTATGGTTGGATAGTTAGAAATGAATGTTTTGATTAAGTGAACACCAAATCTTGAGGAAATGAAGTACCCGAATTTGGGGGTGTAACAAGTTGGTATCAAATCTTTAGGTTATGAACCTTAGGTGGGGGGAAAAGCCTTAGGAAGTAACCTTTGAAAAGATAGTGGAGATAACTCTTATCGAGTTTTAAGAAAGAAGTTAAAAACACTTATGTGCTTGTGTGATTAAAATTTATGTACTCGTGAGTGTCGAGTAGTAATGATTAATAATTAAAACTTTAAAACTTTGTTGTCAGGATGATTAATGCCGAAGAATCCAGTCAGGCTAGGGAGGAGGGACCTCAAATGCCTATAGAGGAGGAGCCTCACGACATTCAGGTAGTTTGGGAACAACTACTGCCACGGGAGTCAGCCCCGTTGGTCACAGTAGTTGAGGATGTGGAGACAGACGAGGAAGATCCCGTTGAGTTACCACAGGAGGATGAGGATGACAAGGATGAGGAGGAAGAGACTCCATTAACCTCGATAGCCACTCGTATGTACGATGAAGTCTACGACCGCAACGTGGAACTTCAGCATACCATCGAGGAATTGCAAGAGATAGTAGCTGAACAACAGACTGCAATGACACAGAAGGACGACGAGATCCTGGATCATGAAGAACGACTGACAAATGTCGAGGAGAAACTAGTACAGACGGAAGGAGAGAAAGAACAACTGATCGAAGTGGTCACTGAACTGAAGAACAAGCTGAGAGAAGAAGCTGCTAAGAGGGCAAGTGCTGAAGATGCTTACGAGGAAGCTTTTCAACGAACCAGATTAGCAACAAGAGACACGCAAGCAAAGAGGATGAAGATGGAATAGATGGTAAGGTATTTAACACCGCAATTAATCGAGCTAAAGATCGGGTCATGGGATATCCGATTCAGTTCGAGACGCTGCCATCATTCGTGTTAGATCGCAGAATAATGTTTTGAGTCGTGGAGGAAGAACGTGATAGGGCTAAGAAGTATCTTAATAGAACATTGTAGCTGTTGTACGATGAGTGAAAGGTTAAATAAATTGTAAATCCCAAGTGTTATGCAACCTATGAGATATGACTATGATGTTGTCCTGAAACTTTTGTGGTTCAGGAAAGGAATGTAAATAGCAGTGATGCTATTGTTTTTATGTTTTTCGAAGTAATGATAAATAAATAAAAGTTGTTACTTTATTCAAAGTGTTATGTGTTATGTGGTTATTTCTGTTTGGAGGCAAGTTAATTAGAAAATACTTAAAGAAGCTGGGTAATAGTCTAATAGATGTTTTGTTTTAACAGAAAATGCCTCCCAGACGTCAACCACCACGACAGAGAACCACGAAAGGAACCAATAACGACAATGTTGATGGTAATCCCGTTCAACAACTAGTGACTCTACTGACAGGAGCGTTGCAAAATCAGCCACAGAACTAAGGAACAACGTTTAAGGATTTCAAGGCGGTGGGACCACCTGAATTCCGTGGATCCATGAATCCAGTCGAAGCACAGACCTGGATTATGGAGATAGAAAAGGTGTTCGATGTCGCTAGGGTAGGGGATGATCAAAAGACTGCTTTCGCAACTTTCATGTTGAAAGCAGAAGCTAGTTACTGGTGGCAGGCCAATAAAACTCGTGAAGGGCCAGGAGTGATAACCTGGGATAGGTTCAAGGAGTTGTTCTTCGAGACTTATTTCCCGGAGAGTTCGAAGAGTCAGCTAGAAGTGCAGTTTCTGGAATTAAAGCAGGGAATGATGACGGTATCTGAGTATGCCGTGAAATTCAACGAATTGACGAGGTTTACGCCATATCAGGTCAGTATAGACGAGCGTAAGGCGAAAAGGTTTGAACAGGGACTGAAGCCCTGGCTATACAGTAGGGTTTTCCTGTTCCAATTGAAGACATTTATAGAGGTGATGGAGAAAGCAGTACTCGCTGAAGGTGGAGGCGAGGCAGTGACAAAGTTTAATCAGGAACAAAAGAAGAAGAAGAATGAGAATGAGATTAAGAATGGAGGTGGTAACAGTGGAAACAACAACAACAACAGCAACAATAGCTTGAAGAGGAAGTGGAATGCGAGCATTGGTACTGGAAACCATCAGGGTAACCAGTAAAACAAAAAGTTTGAAGCATGTGCGACATGCGATAAATTTCACGAGGGTGCGTGCTTGATGGGGAAACGAGTTTGCTTCAATTGTGGTCAGGAGGGTCACATCGCCCCAAATTGCACTCAACCGAAGAAGAATGCGTGCTTTACGTGCGGATCCAAGGATCACTTTGCTCGTGAATGCCCTAAGAAGAAGGATGGAGTGACTACCAGAAGCAATGGAGGTAACAATGGAGGTACATGGGCCATTGCAGGGCCTGCAACATCAAACAAACCCACAGCTAGAACCTTCAACATGACTGTGCAAGATACTGTGCAATCAAAAGATGTAGTGTCAGGTATTATCCCAATCAATAAAATAAATGCTTATGTATTATTTGATTCGGGTGCTACTTGTTCGTTTATATATGATGAATTTGCTAAGAGGTTAGAATTGCCTAGAGAAGAACTGAATTTTCCTTTGAACATAGAAATTGTGAATAAGGAAGTAATCCCTGTTAGATTCGTATACAAGAATTGTAGGGTGAACATTAAGGAGAATATCTTGTTGGTAGATTTAATTATGATTAAACTCAGGGAGTTTGATGTAATTTTGGGAATGGATTAGCTGTTCAAATACGGAACGATAATTGACTGCCAAAAGAAGTGTGTAAACCTTATGACTCCGTCAAAGGTAGTATTTTATGGTAGCAAGTCACCTAGACAAATAAGATGTCTGACGATTATGCAGGCCAAGAAATTGTTGAGTCAAGGCTGTGTGGGCTATTTAGCTTACATAGTCGATACTCAGAAGAAGAATGTAAAACTGGATGAAATACCAGTAGTGAGGGAATTCGAAGACGTCTTTCCAGAGGATTTTCCAGGACTTTCGCCTGACAGAGAAATTGAGTTCGTGATCGACTTAGCGCCGGGTACAGCACCGATATCGAAGGCCCTGCGCAGAATGGCTCCGGTAGAAATGAAGGAACTAATGGTATAGTTGCAAGAGCTGCTGGACAAGAAATATATTCAACCAAGCGTATCGCTGTGGGGAGCGCCAGTTTTATTCGTGAAGAAAAAAGATGGAACAATGCGTCTTTGTATTGATTATAGAGAGTTAAACAAAGTCATTATTAAGAATAGGTATCTGTTGCCTAGAATAGATGACTTGTTTGATCTGTTGAAGGGTGCTAAATATTTTTCGAAAATAGATTTGGGAAGTGGGTATCACCAGTTGAAAGTGAGGAAGGAGGATATACCACGAACGTCATTCAGAACTCGGTATGGACATTACGAGTTTCTGGTAATGTCTTTTGGTTTAACCAATGCACCCACTGCATTCATAGATTTGATGAACAGAGTGTTTAAACCATTCTTAGACAAGTTTGTAGTGGTATTTATTGATGACATTTTGGTGTATTCTAAAACTCAGGAAGAACACGTGGAACATTTACGTTTGACATTGGAAACACTAAGGAAGGAAAAGTTGTACGCGAAATTCTCTAAGTGCGAATTTTGGCTCGACCGTGTACAATTTTTGGGTCATGTTATTGACAAGGATAGGATTTTAGTGGATCCGTCAAAAGTGGAAGCTGTAATCAATTAGGAACAACTAAGAATATCGTCAGAAGTGAGGAGTTTCTTGGGATTGGCCGGTTATTATAGAAGATTTATTCAATATTTTTCTTAGATAGCCACTCCGCTAACAAATTTGACAAGGAAAGCTGTAAAATTCGTTTGGACGGAGAAATGTGAAGAAAGTTTCCAAGATTTGAAGAAGAAGCTAAGTGTGGCACCTGTGTTGACATTACCAGATAATACATGAAATTTTGTGGTGTATAGTGATGCCTCACACAAAGGGTTGGGTTGTGTTCTTATGCAGAATGGCAAAGTTATTACGTTTGCATCAAGACAACTGAAGGATTATGAGAAAGGGTATCTGACTCATGATTTGGAATTGGCTACAGTTGTATTTGCTCTAAAGATATGGAGGCACTATCTTTATGGAGAGAAATATGAGATTTACACAGACCACAAAAGTCTGAAGTATATTTTCACTCAGAAGGATTTGAACATGCGTCAAAGAAGGTGGATGAAACTGATAAAAGATTATGATTGTGAGATCTTTTATCATCCGGGCAAAGTGAATGTGGTGACAGATGCTTTAAGTAGGAAAGGTCGAGAGAAGTTGATGCTGATAACAACTCAGGAGGAGCTCATTTTAGTAATGACAAAACTGGAGTTGGAAATCAAATTTCCAAAAGAATCTGACGAACAACTATTCCAGATAGAAGTTGGTTCAACTTTAGTGGACAAATTAAAGAATGCTCAACTACAAGATGAAGAGTGTGGGAAAATTAAAGAGAATCTGATTGAGAGTAGTGATGTAAAATACAAGATCGACACCGAAGGTCTACTACGGTTTGAGGGAAGAATCTGGGTTCCAGCAACACCAGAGCTGAAAGAAGAAATTTTGACCGAAGCTCATAGCTCAAAATATTCAATTCATCTAGGAAGCACGAAAATGTATCAAGATTTGTGCCGACATTTTTGGTGGCCGAATATGAAAATGGACATTGCAGAATGCGTAGCGAAATGCTTGACATGTCAAAGAGTAAAAGTCGAACATCAAAGACCCAGCGGATTACTTCAACCGTTGGAAATACTGGAATGGAAATGGAAACACATCATAATGGATTTTGTGGTGGGTCTTCCAACTACTCAGAGAGGATGCGATGCGATTTGGGTGATAGTGGATCGACTTACGAAGTCAGCGCACTTTCTACCAATAAAGATTAGATTCAGTCTTGATCAGTTAGCAAGATTGTACATTAAAGAGATCGTTTCGAGGCATGGAGTGCCAGTATCAATTGTGTCTGATAGAGATCCGCAATTCACGTCCAATTTCTGGAAGAAACTACAAGAATACATGGGGACACAGTTGCGAATGAGTACGGCTTATCATCCACAAACAGATGGCCAACGCAAAAGAACGATTCAGACATTGGAAGATATGCTTAGAGCATGCGTCATAGATTTCAAAGGTAGCTGGGAAGAACATTTACCATTGGTGGAATTCGCTTACAACAACAGTTACCATGCGAGCATCGGCATGCCACCTTACGAGGCATTGTACGACAGAAAGTGCAGAACTCCACTATGTTGGGATGAAGTCGGTGAACGTCAACTGCTAGGACCGAAACTAATGCAACAAAGACATTGTCAAACACATCAGGACAAGATTGGTAGCAGCTCAAGACCGACAGAAGAAGTATGATGATTAACACATGCAAGATCGTGCATTTGACGCAGGAAGTTATGTATTCCTAAAAGTTTCTCCTTGGAAGGGGAAAATTCATTTCGATAAGAAGGGAAAGCTACGCCCGTGGTTTATTGGACCCTTCGAGGTGCTACGAAGAGTTGGAGAGGTGGCTTACGAGATAGCTCTATCTCCAGAGTTGGAAAACATTCACAATGTTTTTCATATTTCGGTGTTACGACCATATAAGCCCGATTACAAGCACGTGATCGGGTACGAACCGTTGCAGTTTGATAAAGACTTATCTTATGAAGAGATTCCTATCTAGATAGTTGACAGGAAAGAACAAGTGCTCAGGAATAAAGTTATACCTTCTGTGAAAGTGATATGGAGAAACCACAACGCTGAAGAAGCTATATGGGAACTTGAAGATAAAATGATGAAAGATTACCTTGAGTTATTTGTTTAATCTGTGTCTTCAATTCTGGGGACATAATCTTTGTAAGTAGTGAAGAATGTAACGAATGATTTGTTTGAATTGTGATTCTGATGACAGAATCCTTTTAAGAGAGAAATGATGTAACATTCCAGATTCTTTTAATTTAATTTAAAATATTTATTTGAGTTATATAAATATTTAATGGTTATGTTTATTGTTGAATAAATAATTATTCAATTTGATTGATTTGATTTAGTTAATTATTTGTAAGAAAATAATTAAGGTGTTAAGAAAATAAATTGCGATAAGATTATATACTAATTTAATAATTTAATTAGAGAGCTTATAGTGATTAAATGAATTATAATATTTTAATTGGAATTATGATTAAAATAAAGTGTTAGTTAGTTGAATAAAATTATAAAGGAAATTATAATTATGTGATAATGATTTATGTGTGAAATTAATTTAATAGATTAATATTTGAATTGATTAAATTGATTATTTAATTTATTAGAAGTGTGACAAATAACCTTGCTATAAAGTAGTTATTAAAATAAGTTAAAAGAGTTTAATTTAGTTTTGCTAAACATGTCTTATTGCTTATTAAAGTCTTTAATCTAATGATATTTTATCAAACAAGGTATAAGAATTAATCCATTTGTTTTAATTAGGTTTACCAAATAAGGTGTAAAGGTTAATGAGTTATTTTTAGTTAGCTAGCCAAACAAGCCTTAAGGCTTTTGATTTTCAAAATTCTATAACTGATGTCAGTTAAAATCCTATACTTAATATATCTATTATTACTATATACGTTATATTATTCTACGTATGTTAGAGTTAGGAAGAAAGAAAACTCAGAGGAAGAAGAAGAAGAGAAGAAAAAAAAGTGAGAGAATCCTAGAGAATTGGGAGTGAAGAGGAGAAAAGCTTGACAATCAAAGAGATAGTATCATCATCTTCTTCAAGGTTTTATTTTATTCTTTTTAGTTTTAATAGTTTAGTTTTTTCTCTTCACAAATTCTCTGTAGAATCCATGAATTGTTGTTGTTATATGGCTTTATATGATAAACTAGTGATGTTAAAACTATTCTCATAAGTTATAGTCAATGGATTGTTATTATGTAAGTATTTTGTGAAGAAAACCTTTTTACAGATAGTTTTGTGAATGGGTATGGGTCAATATAAAGTAGAAATTGAGGGTTAATTAGTTGTTTAGTTGATAAATTGATCATCCAATGTAATAGAGTATGTATAATTATTGATAAAGATACTTTGAATTAATTGTTTTGGTTGAAAAACAAAATTTACAGTGTTGATTTTCATTGAAATATCAAAAAGTGAGTTTTATCAAAAATAGTGAAATTGGATATTTTAAATTCGTTGTTTATGTTGTTGTATGGGTAGAAACATGTTAGAAGTTCTTGAAATATGTATACATGAAGTTTTTGTATGAATTGCATGTGAATTATTCTGTTAGAAACGACCTTGTAGGCCAAATTGGCTTTTTCTTGTACTGTTGTCGAAGCTGTCAGTCGAAACAGCAGTTTCGCGTCGCGGCGCAGCCCAACAGTACGTTAGTGGCGCCGCAATGCCATCTTCACGCCGCAGCGTGGCTTCGTAGTTAATTTACTGCGCCGCAGCGCCATCCCGAGTTAGCAGAATTGTCCGACAGTGTACTTTTTATACACGAAATTTTAAGAAAAGTTATGTGATGATAGTAGGACTGTAAAATGTTGATTTTAGTATTTCTATACTATGAATAATTATGTTATTAAAAATTAACTTGTGTTATAACTTGATTATGTGATTAAATAATCAAACCTATATGATGAATGTATTAGTTATGTGATAATAACTAACTATGTCATGATGACATATGTATATAGGATATTGTGATTCAAATTGTTCGGTTTAATCTACGAACAAGGCAAGTTTTCTAATCTATTATCTTGTTAATTCAATTACTGTTTTCAATTCAACTACAATATAATGATGTAAGTTATTCTGAAGCAAGTTATTATTGTATTTAACTTGTTGTTTAGCATGCACAACTATATATACTAATGTCGATCATTTCTATCGTTCAAATTGCTGTGCATGCTTAGTGTTCAATTCTAATTAACCTTGGCTTAGTATTGTTCAAGCAAGGTATGCTATAGTTATTCAAATTGTAAGCTATTAGATTATTCCTAAAGCATAACTTTAGTCTACTATGATTTATTCAATCACGATTATTCTATAGTATAGTGTTATTGGTTTTATTCAACTACTCCTTAGTTGATGTTCGTTGAATTCCAAATTACCTTAAAATCTTATCCAAACCAAACTTCCTTTGGTGCGGACTTGTACTCGGAATACTGAGATGAACAACCATATTTTTATGATTAGGGGTTAACTTACGCATAGCGTTAAAATGTTTGTGCACAATATATTGTACGAAGGGCTGATCCCTCTAAGTACGAGGTCATTATAGTTTTCTGACTGTTAAAGTTGGAGTTGAAAGACTACTTGCAACTGTGGACGTAGTTCATGGTCTTACAACCCTCAGTGATGTATATTTTTCATATTTTGGGATTTCAGTTTCTGATTATTATTGATAGAGTACTATTCACTTTTGATGAGCCTATTTCGACAGTTATTATTGTTATACTCCTGTTGATTCCATATTATATCTAGTAAGCAATTGTTTTGCTCACTCTTGCATATTTATAAACTCATTGCAGTTAAAGAAGAGAAGGTAGGTGAACCTTCGTCTGCCAAAGGAAAGGGAAAAATGTACAAGTGATAAAGACTTGTAAATTTTATTTTATCATTATGATAATAGACTTTTAAATATGATGTGATGTAATAAATTTTAAATTCCGCATTTGAATGTTTGTAACTAAAGGTTAGATAACCCGGGATATTTTTATTTAAGTTTAATCCTTTATGAGCAGGTTTTTATTATTCAATTTTATTATGATTGGATAGTTGGAAATGAATGTTTTGATTAAGTGAACACCAAATCTTGAGGAAATGAAGTACCAGGATATGGGGGTGTCGCAGAAACACTACGGAGAGAGAAGTTATATGTGAAATTCACTAAGTGTGAATTTTGGCTTGAACGAGTGCAGTTTCTAGGACATGTTATAGATAAAGATGGCATATCCGTAGATCCAGCGAAGGTGGAACCAGTAAATGTGTGGGAGCAACCAAAAACACCAACCGAGGTTCGGAGTTTCTTGGGGTTAGCGGGATACTATAGACGGTTCATTCAAGACTTTTCTAAATTAGCTACTCCATTGATGACTCTGACGAGAAAGTCAGTGAAGTATGAGTGGACAGAAAAGTGTGAAAATAGTTTTCAAGAACTAAAAAAGAGGTTGAGTGAGGCACCTGTATTATCCTTACCAGATGATACGGGGAATTTTGTAGTTTATAGCGATGCTTCGCACAAAGGACTTGGTTGCGTGCTCATGCAGCATGGCAAGGTCATTGCGTATGCGTCACGCCAGTTAAAGGATTATGAGAAGGTCTATCCTACTCAAGACCTGGAATTGGCAGCTGTAGTCTTTGCCTTAAAAATATGGACACATTATTTATATGGGAAAAAGTGTGAGATATACACGGACCATAAAAGTCTGAAATATATCTTCACACAAAAGGAGTTGAATATGAGGCAGAGAAGGTGGTTAGAGTTGGTAAAGGATTACGGCTGTGATATCCTATATCATCTAGGAAAGGCGAACGTAGTAGCCAACGCGTTAAGTCGGAAGGTTAGGGAGAAGCTGTCAATCTTAACGACTCAGAATGAGTTAATAACAGAGATGACAAGGATGGAATTAGAAGTTAAGTTACCAAGTGAAACGGTGAAGATGTTATTCTCAATAGAGACTCAGCCAACGATAGTGGAACGGGTTAAGGAAGTACAGATAAGTACTGAAGAATGCGAACTAAGGAAAAAGATAATGGAAGATGATGTGAAGACTAAGTATAACCTTTATAAAGAAGGTTTACTTCATTTTGAAGAAAGAATTTGGGTTCCAAATAATTCTGATTTAAAAGAAGAGATCATGTGTGAGGCTCATAGTTCGAGGTACTCGATACATCCTGGTAGTACTAAGATGTATCAAGACCTTCGTCAAAACTTTTGGTGGCCGAGCATGAAGAGGGAAATCGCAGAATATGTTAGTAAGTGCTTAACTTGTCAGAAAGTTAAGGCTGAACACCAAAGACCGAGTGGGTTGTTGCATCCACTAGAGATTCCGGAGTGGAAATGGAAGCATATCACCATGGACTTTGTGGTGGGACTTCCAACAACGAGAAAAGGATGCGATGCTATTTGGGTAATAGTGGATCGGTTAACCAAATCGGCTCATTTTCTACCAATAGGAATAAGGTATAACCTAGAGCAACTAGCTAAACTTTATGTTAAGGAAATTATTTATAGACATGGATTACCTGTTTCGATTGTGTCCGATCGTGATCCACGATTCATATGACGTCTCCAAATCCGGATCCCAAATCAACGCGGATCCGGTTCCATTAATCTATCACTATTACAATTGTGACAACCCGAGAATTTTGAATTTCTTTTTAAATTTTTATTAATTGAATTAAGGTTCAAAATTAGAACCTAGACAAAAAATAAGTGTATGCGTTTGATATTTTTAAGATAGAATTTTGAGGATTTCAAAATTCTGTGAAGGATTTAGGTAAATTATTCAGGATTAAGGAAAACGTGATTATGTTCTGTGTATATGTGTACAGTATGTGGTTAAGGGTCAAGGGTTGACCAGATAAACGATATCTGTAATAAACCCTAAGTATATTTTAAGAACGTCAACGTTCGGTTAGAAAACCCTAGCGTTTAACAAGAAACCCTAGAAACCGGTTCTAGAAACCTTAATTTCAGTTCCGAGAATCTGAAATCCTAATTCGATGCATGAAACCCTAAATCGGGAACCTAAGGGCGTAGGTGTAACTAATTATAATATTAATTAGGGTAATACTTAATTAGTTAGCAAACCCTAAAATTTGTTAAACCCTAATTTATGGGTTAGAAACCCTAATTTTATAATTAGGAAAACCTAAGTGTTAATTTAGTAATCTAATGTTAATTAGGAAACCTTAATCCAAATTTTCAAGTTATGGTAATTAGAAAGCCCTAATCTAATTACGAAAATCTAATTTCTATTTTAAGAAAAAATAATTTTTCTATTAGAAACCCTAATTAGTGGTTTATAAACCCTAATGACCATTTTGACCCTAATTGCGTAATTAACAATTTTAATTAGGTATTATTAATCCTAATTAGCAAGATTTAATTTGTGATTATGAAATTTGAATATAATTAGAAAATTCTAATTATAATTTAGAAATATTAATTTTCTATTTTTGATAACCTAAATTAGAAATTTTAGAAATTAAATTGCAAAACCTAATTTTTCTCAAACCCTAAACCCTAACCAAACCATAAACCCTAAGGGTTTGGGACAATATCCAAAATGCCATTAAAATTAATTACAAAGTGACCAAAGTGCCCTTTGTTGTATTATTGAACATAACTTGCAAGAGTTGCCCTACTTGAGTTGGTGAACTACCCTAGCCCTAGCTTATGACTTATTGTCCAACAAATCCAGCAGCTAGCTCAGTTAATACATTGCATTTGTATCAATTTATAAGATTAAAGAGAGAGAAATGACTACTTTCATTTTCATTTTTCACCAAGACTCTCTCTCTCTAGAAATTCGGAAGTTAGAGTGAGAAAGAGTGAGAAACTAAAGCCATGTTCATTTCATAGCAAGCTTAGATCAGATCACAAGTCAGAATCAGAAATCAAAGCTCAAAAAGTGGTAAGAACCCCAATTTTTAAAATCTTATGATTTGTTGTTAGATGTTGGAATTGGTTTGTTAAAGTTGTGTAATAGGGTGTTAGTAAGTGATCTAGATTGTTAGATCAAGGATCTATAACATCTAGATGCACGATTTTGATGATTTTTGAAATCTGGAAAAAGTTTAAAAGTTTGGTCTGACGGTCATATGTCAGGACCTTTAGATCCGTTTGTGTTACGTGTTTTATGTGTTTTATGTTATGAATCTATAGTATGCCATGTGGTCTTTGTTCTGAAACTGGAATCAGGGTCGGATCAAGTCTTGATCGTCGGTTATACTCGGTTAAACAGTGTTGACCGTTCATGGAAATCCTTTCTAGGTAACCCAGAATTTTCCAGGTGGTCTGACAAGATTTTCGAAGTCCTTGATCTTGTTGTATGTTTGTGTTTTGATCAAGTTATTATTTTATTGTTGTAGCCTGACATGTCGACTGCATATTAAAGTCACTATCTAACTTAGATCATAACCGTACTAAAAGATAAGCAAGGTCAAACTACCGTTGACCACTAGCTTGATGAAGAAATCTGGAAAACCCAGATTTCTGAAGATCAGTTCTTGACCCTTGTTTGACCGGTCTAGATCGCTCGTATTTGATGTTGTTATGATGCTTTAATGTTATAAGATTGTACACGGATATTAATACTACATTATTGAACCTTTATAACTCATTAACCAAGTCTGGAAAGCAGAGATTTAAAGGCTCAAAAATCGACCCTTATCACTGCTGGAGATTCTGGGCTCAAGAACACGTCTGACAAGATGTTTGGTAGCTTAAATCTTGCTGTGATATTATGTGTTAGCCATGAAACTTGATTCTAGTTGTAGATCTACACTTATACTACAATCGTATTTCAAATTAGCAGCCCAAAATCATCACAAACCTATCTCACTCACTGGTCAAACAAGGTACCTCGGTGACTGACATGTTTTCTGGGCAAGGCTCAAGAACACCTATAGCGACGGTTCTGTCGCTATAGGGTCCTTTAGTGACAGTTTTAATTTCTAATTTCTGAAAATTATTAAATTAATTGAAATAAATAGATTTTAATTATTAAAAATACTAAATAAATTCCGAAAAATTATTTTAAATTCTAAAAAATAGTTTTTAATTATTTTAAGTATATTTCATAAATATTTAATATTTTTGGAATATAAATAGTATTTAATTTATTTAATTACAAAATTAAATAAATTATTTAAAAATGGTTTTAATTCATGAAAAATCATGAAAAATTATATTATGGAATTAGGAAATATTTTAAGTTATTTTTAGTGAATTTTAATATTTTGTGATGAAATTCATTAATTAATTAATATTAATGATAATTAGTTTATTTAATAAATATATTAATTAAATTATAGAAAAATAGAATAAATGGTTTATAAATCATATGACAATGATTTACGTGTTATAAAAATATTTTAAGTTATAAAATATAACTTTTGATATTTTGTCATGAAAATATTAATATTTTAATATTAGAGGCAATTATTGGATAATGGATTTAAGTGTTTAAAAATCATATAAATATGATTTTAAGGTATTAAAAATACTTTGTAATATTATAAATATATTATAAAATTATGTGATGTGTTTCATTAATATTTGATAATAAATAAATATTAATGATAAAAAAATTATGTGGTATTTTATTCATTTAAATACATTTTTAATGATTGAAAAATCATGATAAATAGTAATAATTATTTAAAAATTATTGCGAGCTTACGAAAAATATTTCGACTATTGTTAAAATTATCTAAGATAATTGTTAAGTGTTAGGCATAGTTTAGTTGAACTTAGACTCGATAAAAGTCCGACTAGACCGTTGGGACGTTAGAACTTTGTCGAACTCAACTCAGATTGCAATAGTTTGACTTGATACTGAGTCTTATGTGTGTTATAGACTGATAGAGTTATGTGTTATGTGTCTAGGTTATTCTATGTATGTCTATATATATAATAGTATTATAATGTGATGATATTATTCTAATATTGAAGATCTATATTACTAATATTAGGTCTTCGGATAAAGCGATATAAAATGCGTAGCGGTAATCAATGGTTCAGGCAAGTTTGTTTTACTTAACTCTATTAAGAGTTGTATTTCATTGGATAAGCTTATGGTTAATCATTGCTGATTACCATGTATAATTGTACTCTGTACATATTGCATGTATAAGTCAGATATGAACGGCTGATCACCTTCATTACCCTTCGGTTCAGAAATATTTGTTCATGTATAATACTCGTTCAGTCATAAACTTGTTCCTGCTAGTTCACAATTATATTGTTGAATTATAGCCAGCTTATTATTCAGACTCTTTCAATCATGATATATCGTTATATTATTGAACTTAAACTTGCTGGGCAATCCTTATGATCACCCTTGCTATATCATGATAAAACATTGCAGATTAAGGCGAATGCGTCGGATACAAGGACAGGTTAAAGACAGTTCCAGCGTTAGGATATGTGTGCAGCTAAATTGTATAAGTATTGTATGTTAATAATGTTATATGTTAGAAAAGTTATGAAATGTGTATTACGTTAAGGTTACTCGACCTTGGGGTATAGTGTGTTAAATGTATTGTATAAACAATTTATGTTTATATCTTTCGCAAATAGTAATAGTTGTGTAGAATGATAGAACCGGATCCGAGGTGATTTAGGACCTGGATTCGAGGCCCTCACAGTTGGTATCAGAGCTGTTGGTTATGAAGCTTAGGTAGGAATACCTGAGACTAATAACCGCAGTGATTAGGATATGGACTAACTCAAATAGAGTTAGTTGGTCGGTAAGATTCAAAGACGAATCTCGGCGAGTTATAAGATACAGAGTTTCCTAACTTTGATAATAAAGTTGAACAGTAAGTGGTGAATAAATAGAGTCTAAAAGACTCAAAGTACAGTGAGAGAATATCGTAAAAAAAACGATCAAGACATATAAATAAATCGTAATATATACGATAATACGATAAGATCACCTCGTGATCTGATAAGGTGATAGCAGGGAGATGAATCAATCTAATGATTGAACAGTTTACAGCAAGATGTTGTGTGTAAGTTGTACTATGAAATAGTACTATGAAAACTCATGAGAGAGTTATGGATTATGAATACGGATTAAATGAAATTCGTATTGAGAAGGGTGTTAAGATTAGGTGGGGATTTCAATTGAGGACTCATGTCAGCAGCTAAGTTGTATGATTCTTTGTATGGGCGGGGAATTTATACTTGGTTTTAGAATCACTTAGCTTCCTGATGGATATAGTGGTTAGGTTGACCAATTCTTTGTATGGGCGGGGAATTGTGCGCTTAGCTTCCTATATTGATTAGTGGCCGAGTTTGGTTTGACGACCACTTAGTTTCTGACACTGATAATCATTGAAATGTTTGTGTCGCGCTAGTTGCTATATGCATGTTGAGAGGGTGATTCCTTTCTCGTGTGTATAAAAAATAGATAGCTCATATGTAGAGGATATAAGGTTAAGTACAAGTTCTTAAAACTCATACTTATGTGACATACTTGATTCATAGTTATATGAAATATTTATGAACCCCTCAGCGAATGGACGCCAAAGGTCTGACTAGGACAAGTTCTTAAACTCATATAATTGTGGTAATTTATGGACTCATAAGTGTGGTTTGACGAACTGGGTATAGTGGTGTGTAATGGAGTATTAAAGACTACAGGAACAGATAGATTGTTAAGCAAATGATTGTTAGTGAAGAATTAAGTTTTTTAGTGTTTTTTTTAAAACTCCTAGCTATGCTAGATTTCGAAATTTTGACATCAAGCTAAATACGCACTGCGTGCTTTTAAAAAAAATTATTTTAATTATCACTCATGTACCAGGTAAACTGGTGCAGAGATGATATAAATTTGATGGAGTTATCAATGCAGAATTACTTAGTGTTGGATGTGATCTAAAGATCGTCAGCCCACTATGGAATGATGTAGTATGACAAAGTCATATAATGACGGCATCCTCAAACGGACTGTTAATACAGTACGACATCATGGCGTCATTCTCAAAAAAAATATTTTCAATAAAAACTCTAAAAGAAATTTTTCCGAACCAAATTGTTTTGGTGTGGAATCCTATAAGACTGAGGTAGAATTTTGTGCCTATGGCAGTGATAAGAAATAGATAAAATCAGTACTTAATAAGTACATGACATACTGGATTAATTACCCACTATGTCCGTAAGTTATGACAGTTTGCGGATGAATTTCCTAAAACCTTTGCGAAAATGACAGACAATAGTCTGTAAAACCCCTAAGCAAAATTTGAAATTTTTTAATTCTTGTGAGAAATGTATTGGGTAGTATGTGAGAATGTATGGTGTATGGTGTATGGTGTATGGAGTAAGGTGTAAGGTGTAAGGTAAATTTCGGGGACGAAATTTTAAGAAGAAGGGGTGAATGTGACAACCCGAGAATTTTGAATTTTTTTAAAATTTTTATTAATTGAATTAATGTTCAAAATTAGAACCTAGACAGAAAATAAGTGTATGCGTTTGATATTTTTAAGATAGAATTTTGAGGATTTCAAAATTCTGTGAAGGATTTAGGTAAATTATTCAGGATTAAGGAAAACGTGATTATGTTCTGTGTATATGTGTACAGTATGTGGTTAAGGGTCAAGGGGTGACCAGATAAACGATATCTATAATAAACCCTAAGTATATTTTAAGAACGTCAATGTTCGGTTAGAAAACCCTAGCGTTTAACAAGAAAACCTAGAAACCGGTTCTAGAAACCCTAAATTCAGTTCCGGGAATCCGAAATCCTAATTCGATGCATGAAACCCTAAATCGGGAACCTAATGGCGTAGGTGTAACTAATTATAATATTAATTACTATAACGCTTAATTAATTAATAAACCCTAAAATTTGCTAAACCCTAATTTATGGGTTAGAAACCCCAATTTTATAATTAGGGAAACCTAAGTGTTAATTTAGTAATCTAATGTTAATTAGGAAACCTTAATCCTAATTTTCAAGTTATGGTAATTAAAAAGCCCTAATCTAATTACAAAAATCTAATTTCTATTTTAAGAAAAATTAATTTTTCTATTAGAAACCCTAATTAGTGGTTTATAAACCATAATGACCATTTTGACCTTAATTGCGTAATTAACAATTTTAATTAGGTATTATTAATCCTAATTAGAAAGATTTAATTTGTGATTATGAAATTTGAATATAATTAGAAAATTCTAATTATAATTTAGTAATATTAATTTTCTATTTTTGATAACCTAAATTGGAAATTTTAAAAATTACATTGCAAACCCTAATTTTTCTCAAACCCTAAACCCTAACCAAACCATAAACCCCAAGGGTTTGGGACAATATCCAAAATGCCATTAAAATTAATTACAAAGTGACCAAAGTGCCCTTTGTTGTATTATTAAACATAACTTGCAAGAGTTGCCCTACTTGAGTTGGTGAACTACCCTAGCCCTAGCTTATGACTTATTGTCCAACAAATCCAGCAGCTAGCTCAGTTAATACATTGCATTTGTATCAATTTATAAGATTAAAGAGAGAGAAATGACTACTTTCATTTTCATTTTTCACCAAGACTCTCTCTCTCTCTCTAGAAATTCGGAAGTTAGAGTGAGAAAGAGTGAGAAACTAAAGCCATGTTCATTTCATAGCAAGCTTAGATCAGATCACAAGTCAGAATCAGAAATCAAAGCTCAAAAAGTGGTAAGAACCCTAATTTTTTAAATCTTATGATTTGTTGTTAGATGTTGGAATTGGTTTGTTGAAGTTGTGTAATAGGGTGTTAGTAAGTGATCTGGGTTGTTAGATCAAGGATCTATAACATCTAGATCCACGATTTTGATGATTTTTGAAATCTGGAAAAAGTTTAAAAGTTTGGTCTGACGGTCATATGTCAGGACCTTTATATCCGTATGTGTTACGTGTTATATGAGTTTTATGTTATGAATCTATAGTATGCCATGTGGTCTTTGTTCTGAAACTGGAATCAGGGTCGGATCAAGTCTTGATCGTCGGTTATACTCGGTCAAACAGCGTTAACCGTTCATGGAAATCCTTTCTAGGTAACCCAGAATTTTCCAGGTGGTCTGACAAGATTTTTGAAGTCTTTGATCTTGCTGTATGTTTGTGTTTTGATCAAGTTGTTGTTTTATTATTGTAGCCTGACATGTCGACTGCATATTAAAGTCACTATCTAACTTAGATCATAACCGTACTGAAAGATAAGCAAGGTCAAACTACCGTTGACCACCAGCTTGATGAAGAAATCTGGAAAACCCAGATTTCTGAAGATCAGTTCTTGACCCTTGTTTGACCGGTCTAGATCGCTCGTATTTGATGTTGTTATGATGCTTTAATGTTATAAGATTGTACACGGATATTAGTACTACATTATTGAACCTTTATAACTCATTAACCAAGTCTGGAAAGCAGAGATTTAAAGGCTCAAAAATCGACCCTTATCACTGCTGGAGATTCTGGGCTCAAGAACACGTCTGACAAGATGTTTGGTAGCTTAGATCTTGCTGTGATATTATGTGTTAGCCATGAAACTTGATTCTAGTTGTAGATCTACACTTATACTACAATCGTATTTCAAATTAGCAGCCCAAAATCATCACGAACCTATCTCACTCACTGGTCAAACAAGGTACCTCGGTGACTGACATGTTTTCTGGGCAAGGCTCAAGAACACCTCAAGAACACCTATAGCGACGGTTCTGTCGCTATAGGGTCCTTTAGTGACAGTTTTAATTTCTAATTTTCGTAAATTATTAAATTAATTGAAATAAATAGATTTTAATTACTAAAAATACTAAATAAATTCTGAAAAATTATTTTAAATTCTGAAAAATAGTTTTTAATTATTTTAAGTATATTTCATAAATATTTAATATTTTTGGAATATAAATGGTATTTAATTTATTTAATTATAAAATTAAATAAATTATTTAAAAATGGTTTTAATTCATGAAAAATCATGAAAAATTATATTATGGTATTAGGAAATATTTTAAGTTATTTTTAGTGACTTTTAATATTTTGTGATGAAATTCATTAATTAATTACTATTAATGATAATTAGTTTATTTAATAAATATATTAATTAATTATGGAAAAATAGAATAAATGGTTTATAAATCATATGAAAATAATTTAGGTGTTATAAAAATATTTTAAGTTATAAAATATAACTTTTGATATTTTGTCATGAAAATATTAATATTTTAATATTAGAAGCAATTATTGGATAATGGATTTAAGTATTTAAAAATCATATAAATATGATTTTAAGGTATTAAAAATACTTTGTAATATTATAAATATATTATAAAATTATGTGATGTGTTTCATTAATATTTGATAATAAATAAATATTAATGATAAAAGAATTATGTGGTATTTAATTCATTTAAATACATTTTTAAAGATTGAAAAATCATGATAAATAGTAATAATTATTTAAAAATTATTGCGAGCTTACGAAAAATATTTCGACTGTTATTAAAATTATCTGAGATAATTGTTAAGTGTTAGGCAGAGTTTAGTTGAACTTAGACTCGATAAAAGTCTGACTAGACCGTCGGGACGTTAGAACTTTGTCGAACTCAACTCAGACTACAATAGTTTGACTTGATACTGAGTCTTATGTGTGTTATAGACTGATAGAGTTATGTGTTATGTGTCTAGGTTATTCTATGTATGTCTATATATATAATAGTATTATAATGTGATGATATTATTCTAATATTGGAGATCTATATTACTAATATTAGGTCTTCGGATAAAGCGATATAAATTGCGTAGCGGTAATCAATGGTTCAGGCAAGTTTGTTTTACTTAACTCTATTAAGAGTTGTATTTCATTGGATAAGCTTATGGTTAATCATTGCTGATTACCATGTATAATTGTACTCTGTACATATTGCATGTATAAGTCAGATATGAACGGCTGATCACCTTCATTACCCTTCGGTTCAGAAATATTTGTTCATGTATAATACTCGTTCAGTCATAAACTTGTTCCTGCTAGTTCACAATTATATTGTTGAATTATAGCCAGCTTATTATTCAGACTCTTTCAATCATGATATATCGTTATATTATTGAACTTAAACTTGCTGGGCAATCCTTATGCTCACCCTTGCTATATCATGATAAAACATTGCAGATTAAGGCGAATGCGTCGGATACAAGGACAGGTTAAAGACAGTTCCAGCGTTAGGATATGTGTGCAGCTAAATTGTATAAGTATTGTATGTTAATAATGTTATATGTTAGAAAAGTTATGAAATGTGTATTACGTTAAGGTTACTCGACCTTGGGGTATAGTGTGTTAAATGTATTGTATAAACAATTTATGTTTATATCTTTCGCAAATAGTAATAGTTGTGTAGAATGATAGAACCGGATCCGAGGTGATTTAGGACCTGGATTCGAGGCCCTCACAGTTGGTATCAGAGCTGTTGGTTATGAAGCTTAGGTAGGAATACCTGAGACTAATAACCGCAGTGATTAGGATATGGACTAACTCAAATAGAGTTAGTTGGTCGGTAAGATTCAAAGACGAATCTCGGCGAGTTATAAGATACAGAGTTTCCTAACTTTGATAATAAAGTTGAACAGTAAGTGGTGAATAAATAGAGTCTAAAAGACTCAAAGTACAGTGAGAGAATATCGTAAAAAAAACGATCAAGACATATAAATAAATCGTAATATATACGATAATACGATAAGATCACCTCGTGATCTGATAAGGTGATAGCAGGGAGATGAATCAATCTAATGATTGAACAGTTTACAGCAAGATGTTGTGTGTAAGTTGTACTATGAAATAGTACTATGAAAACTCATGAGAGAGTTATGGATTATGAATACGGATTAAATGAAATTCGTATTGAGAAGGGTGTTAAGATTAGGTGGGGATTTCAATTGAGGACTCATGTCAGCAGCTAAGTTGTATGATTCTTTGTATGGGCGGGGAATTTATACTTGGTTTTAGAATCACTTAGCTTCCTGATGGATATAGTGGTTAGGTTGACCAATTCTTTGTATGGGCGGGGAATTGTGCGCTTAGCTTCCTATATTGATTAGTGGCCGAGTTTGGTTTGACGACCACTTAGTTTCTGACACTGATAATCATTGAAATGTTTGTGTCGCGCTAGTTGCTATATGCATGTTGAGAGGGTGATTCCTTTCTCGTGTGTATAAAAAATAGATAGGTCATATGTAGAGGATATAAGGTTAAGTACAAGTTCTTAAAACTCATACTTATGTGACATACTTGATTCATAGTTATATGAAATATTTATGAACCCCTCATCGAATGGACGCCAAAGGTCTGACTAGGACAAGTTCTTAAACTCATATAATTGTGGTAATTTATGGACTCATAAGTGTGGTTTGACGAACTGGGTATAGTGGTGTGTAATGGAGTATTAAAGACTATAGGAACAGATAGATTGTTAAGCAAATGATTGTTAGTGAAGAATTAAGTTTTTTAGTGTTTTTTTTTAAAACTCCTAGCTATGCTAGATTTCGAAATTTTGACATCAAGCTAAATACGCACTGCGTGCTTTTAAAAAAAATTATTTTAATTATCACTCATGTACCAGGTAAACTGGTGCAGAGATGATATAAATTTGATGGAGTTATCAATGCAGAATTACTTAGTGTTGGATGTGATCTAAAGATCGTCAGCCCACTATGGAATGATGTAGTATGACAAAGTCATATAATGACGGCATCCTCAAACGGACTGTTAATACAGTACGGCATCATGGCGTCATTCTCAAAAAAAATATTTTCAATAAAAACTCTAAAAGAAATTTTTCCGAACCAAATTGTTTTGGTGTGGAATCCTATAAGACTGAGGTAGAATTTTGTGCCTATGGCAGTGATAAGAAATAGATAAAATCAGTACTTAATAAGTACATGACATACTGGATTAATTACCCACTATGTCCGTAAGTTATGACAGTTTGCGGATGAATTTCCTAAAACCTTTGCGAAAATGACAGACAATAGTCTGTAAAACCCCTAAGCGAAATTTGAAAATTTTTAATTCTTGTGAGAAATGTATTGGGTAGTATGTGAGAATGTATGGTGTATGGTGTATGGTGTATGTAGTAAGGTGTAAGGTGTAAGGTAAATTTCGGGGACGAAATTTTAAGAAGAAGGGGTGAATGTGACAACCCGAGAATTTTGAATTTTTTTAAAATTTTTATTAATTGAATTAAGGTTCAAAATTAGAACCTAGACAGAAAATAAGTGTATGCGTTTGATATTTTTAAGATAGAATTTTGAGGATTTCAAAATTCTGTGAAGGATTTAGGTAAATTATTCAGGATTAAGGAAAACGTGATTATGTTCTGTGTATATGTGTACAGTATGTGGTTACGGGTCAAGGGGTGACCAGATAAACGATATCTATAATAAACCCTAAGTATATTTTAAGAACGTCAATGTTCGGTTAGAAAACCCAAGCGTTTAACAAGAAAACCTAGAAACCGGTTCTAGAAACCCTAAATTTAGTTCTGGGAATCCGAAATCCTAATTCGATGCATGAAACCCTAAATCGGGAACCTAATGGCGTAGGTGTAACTAATTATAATATTAATTAGTATAACGCTTAATTAATTAATAAACCCTAAAATTTGCTAAACCCTAATTTATGGGTTAAAACCCCAATTTTATAATTAGGGAAACCTAAGTGTTAATTTAGTAATCTAATGTTAATTAGGAAACCTTAATCCTAATTTTCAAGTTATGGTAATTAAAAAGCCCTAATCTAATTACAAAAATCTAATTTCTATTTTAAGAAAAATTAATTTTTCTATTAGAAACCCTAATTAGTGGTTTATAAACCCTAATGACCATTTTGACCTTAATTGCGTAATTAACAATTTTAATTAGGTATTATTAATCCTAATTAGAAAGATTTAATTTGTGATTATGAAATTTGAATATAATTAGAAAATTCTAATTATAATTTAGTAATATTAATTTTCTATTTTTGATAACCTAAATTGGAAATTTTAAAAATTACATTGCAAACCCTAATTTTTCTCAAACCCTAAACCCTAACCAAACCATAAACCCCAAGGGTTTGGGACAATATCCAAAATGCCATTAAAATTAATTACAAAGTGACCAAAGTGCCCTTTGTTGTATTATTAAACATAACTTGCAAGAGTTGCCCTACTTGAGTTGGTGAACTACCCTAGCCCTAGCTTATGACTTATTGTCCAACAAATCCAGCAGCTAGCTCAGTTAATACATTGCATTTGTATCAATTTATAAGATTAAAGAGAGAGAAATGACTACTTTCATTTTCATTTTTCACCAAGACTCTCTCTCTCTCTCTAGAAATTCGGAAGTTAGAGTGAGAAAGAGTGAGAAACTAAAGCCATGTTCATTTCATAGCAAGCTTAGATCAGATCACAAGTCAGAATCAGAAATCAAAGCTCAAAAAGTGGTAAGAACCCTAATTTTTTAAATCTTATGATTTGTTGTTAGATGTTGGAATTGGTTTGTTGAAGTTGTGTAATAGGGTGTTAGTAAGTGATCTGGGTTGTTAGATCAAGGATCTATAACATCTAGATCCACGATTTTGATGATTTTTGAAATCTGGAAAAAGTTTAAAAGTTTGGTCTGACGGTCATATGTCAGGACCTTTATATCCGTGTGTGTTACGTGTTATATGAGTTTTATGTTATGAATCTATAGTATGCCATGTGGTCTTTGTTCTGAAACTGGAATCAGGGTCGGATCAAGTCTTGATCGTCGGTTATACTCGGTCAAACAGCGTTAACCGTTCATGGAAATCCTTTCTAGGTAACCCAGAATTTTCCAGGTGGTCTGACAAGATTTTTGAAGTCCTTGATCTTGCTGTATGTTTGTGTTTTGATCAAGTTGTTATTTTATTATTGTAGCCTGACATGTCGACTGTATATTAAAGTCACTATCTAACTTAGATCATAACCGTACTGAAAGATAAGCAAGGTCAAACTACCGTTGACCACCAGCTTGATGAAGAAATCTGGAAAACCCAGATTTCTGAAGATCAGTTCTTGACCCTTGTTTGACCGGTCTAGATCGCTCGTATTTGATGTTGTTATGATGCTTTAATGTTATAAGATTGTACACGGATATTAGTACTACATTATTGAACCTTTATAACTCATTAACCAAGTCTGGAAAGCAGAGATTTAAAGGCTCAAAAATCGACCCTTATCACTGCTGGAGATTCTGGGCTCAAGAACACGTCTGACAAGATGTTTGGTAGCTTAGATCTTGCTGTGATATTATGTGTTAGCCATGAAACTTGATTCTAGTTGTAGATCTACACTTATACTACAATCGTATTTCAAATTAGCAGCCAAAAATCATCACGAACCTATCTCACTCACTGGTCAAACAAGGTACCTCGGTGACTGACATGTTTTCTGGGCAAGGCTCAAGAACACCTCAAGAACACCTATAGCGACGGTTCTGTCGCTATAGGGTCCTTTAGTGACAGTTTTAATTTCTAATTTTCGTAAATTATTAAATTAATTGAAATAAATAGATTTTAATTACTAAAAATACTAAATAAATTCTGAAAAATTATTTTAAATTCTGAAAAATAGTTTTTAATTATTTTAAGAAATTTTCATAAATATTTAATATTTTTGGAATATAAATGGTATTTAATTTATTTAATTATAAAATTAAATAAATTATTTAAAAATAGTTTTAATTCATGAAAAATCATGAAAAATTATATTATGGTATTAGGAAATATTTTAAGTTATTTTTAGTGACTTTTAATATTTTGTGATGAAATTCATTAATTAATTACTATTAATGATAATTAGTTTATTTAATAAATATATTAATTAATTATGGAAAAATAGAATAAATGGTTTATAAATCATATGAAAATAATTTAGGTGTTATAAAAATATTTTAAGTTATAAAATATAACTTTTGATATTTTGTCATTAAAATATTAATATTTTAATATTAGAAGCAATTATTGGATAATGGATTTAAGTATTTAAAAATCATATAAATATGATTTTAAGGTATTAAAAATACTTTGTAATATTATAAATATATTATAAAATTATGTGATGTGTTTCATTAATATTTGATAATAAATAAATATTAATGATAAAAGAATTATGTGGTATTTAATTCATTTAAATACATTTTTAAAGATTGAAAAATCATGATAAATAGTAATAATTATTTAAAAATTATTGCGAGCTTACGAAAAATATTTCGACTGTTATTAAAATTATCTGAGATAATTGTTAAGTGTTAGGCAGAGTTTAGTTGAACTTAGACTCGATAAAAGTCTGACTAGACCGTCGGGACGTTAGAACTTTGTCGAACTCAACTCAGACTACAATAGTTTGACTTGATACTGAGTCTTATGTGTGTTATAGACTGATAGAGTTATGTGTTATGTGTCTAGGTTATTCTATGTATGTCTATATATATAATAGTATTATAATGTGATGATATTATTCTAATATTGGAGATCTATATTACTAATATTAGGTCTTCGGATAAAGCGATATAAATTGCGTAGCGGTAATCAATGGTTCAGGTAAGTTTGTTTTACTTAACTCTATTAAGAGTTGTATTTCATTGGATAAGCTTATGGTTAATCATTGCTGATTACCATGTATAATTGTACTCTGTACATATTGCATGTATAAGTCAGATATGAACGGCTGATCACCTTCATTACCCTTCGGTTCAGAAATATTTGTTCATGTATAATACTCGTTCAGTCATAAACTTGTTCCTGCTAGTTCACAATTATATTGTTGAATTATAGCCAGCTTATTATTCAGACTCTTTCAATCATGATATATCGTTATATTATTGAACTTAAACTTGCTGGGCAATCCTTATGCTCACCCTTGCTATATCATGATAAAACATTACAGATTAAGGCGAATGCGTCGGATACAAGGACAGGTTAAAGACAGTTCCAGCGTTAGGATATGTGTGCAGCTAAATTGTATAAGTATTGTATGTTAATAATGTTATATGTTAGAAAAATTATGAAATGTGTATTAAGTTAAGGTTACTCGACCTTGGGGTATAGTGTGTTAAATGTATTGTATAAACAATTTTAGTTTATATCTTCCGCAAATAGTAATAGTTGTATAGAATGATCGAACCGGATCCGAGGTGATTTAGGACCTGGATTCGGTGCCCTCACAACAATCATTCTATAACTAATGCGAAAGATATAAACATAAATTGTTTATACAATACACTTTACACACTATTCTCCAAGGTCGAGTAACCTTAACTTATACACAAATCATAACTTGTCTAACACATAACATTATTTGACTTACAATAACATTAAGATACAATACTGTTACAAATCTAACTATACACGTATACTAAAGCTGGAACTGTCCTTAACCTTTCCTTGTATTCGACGCATTCGTCTTAATCTGCAATATTTATCATGATATAGTAAGGGTGAGCATAAGGATTGCCCATCAAGTTTAAGTTTAATAATTTAATGATATATCATGATTGAAAGAGTCTAAATAATAGGCTGGCTATAATTCATCAACATAGTTGTGAATTAGCACGAACAAACTTTTGACTGAACAAGTATTGAACATGAACAAATATATCTGGGCCAACTGGTAATGAAGGTGATCAGCCTTTCATACCTGACTTATACATGCAATATGTACAGAGTACAATTCTACAATGGCAATCAACAATGATTAACCATAAGCATATCTGAATGAAACAACTCTTAGTAGAGTTAAGTAAAACTTGCCTGAACCGTTGATTACTGCAACATAATTTATATCACTTTATCCGAAGACCTAATATTAGTAATATAGATCTCCAATATTAGAATAATATCATCATAATATAATACTATTATATATATATATATATATATATATATACATAGAATAACCTAAACACATAACACATAACCCTATCAGTCTACAATACACATAACACTCGGTATCAACTCAAACTATTACAGTCTGAGTTGAATCCGACACAATTCTAACATCCTGACGGTGTAGTCGGACAAAATTTCGAGTTTAAGTTCAATTAAACTCTGCCTAAACACTTAACAATTATCTAAGATAATTTTAATATCAGTCAAAATAATTTTCCAAGTCTAATAATAATTTTTAAATAATTATTATCATTTATCATGATTTTTCAATCATTAAACTCGTATTTAAATGAATTAAATACCACATAATTTCATTATCATTAATATTTATTTAATATCAAATATTAATGAAATATATGTCATAATATTATAATATATTTATAATATCACAAAGTATTTTTAATACTTTAAAATCACCTTTATATGATTTTTAAACAATTAATTTTATTATTCGGTAATTGCTATTAATATTAAAATATTAATATTTTTATGACAAACTATCAAAAGTTATATTTTATAACTTAAACTATTTTTATAACACTTAAATCATTTTTATATGATTTTTAAATTATTTATTCTATTTTTCATAATTTATTTAATATAGTTATTAAATAAACTAATTATCATTAATATTGATTAATTAATAAAATTCCTCACAAAATATTAAAAGTCATTAAAAATACCTTAAAATATTTTCTTTTACCATAATATTATTTTTCATGTATTAAAATCATTTTTAAATAATTTATATAATATTATAATTAAATAAATTAAATACCATTTATATTCCAAAAATATTAACTATTTTTGACATATACTCAAAATAATGAAAAACTATTTTTCAGACTTTAAAATAATTTTTCATAATTTATTATGTATTTTTAATAATTAAAAATCATTTAATTCGATTTATATAATAAAAATAATTATTTTCCGAAAATAAGTGCCATTAAAGGGCCCTATAGCGACAGAACCGTCGCTATAGGTGTTCTTGAATGTTCTTGAGCCTGCCCAGAAATACATGTCAATGAGAAAGGTCATACGTTTGACCAACATTTGGTCCATGATACTAAGGTTTTCTGGTCAGACTAAAGTGTTTAGATTGTAGTATAAATGTAATACTACCATCACTAATCAATTTCATGTCCATAACATATCATATATAAGAGATCTAGGTTCTAGAACATCATGTCAGAGCTGTTCTTCATTTCTGGTTGTTCTTCATTTTTGGGTTTTTCAGAATTGAAGAACAGTTGCTAGGCCCTACTTTGAAGCCTCATAACTTGGAATCTGGGCTTGTTTTGTGATATCTAATGGTCCCTACATGTAGTCATGATGTCACAGTACAATTATATAGCATTAAAGCAGCATAATAACATCTCCTACACAAGATCTGGGCCGGTCAAACTTATGGTCAGAAGTTGTTCATAAGAAATTTGGGTTTCCCAGATTTCTTCATGAGGCTGTCGGTCAACGCTTGTTTGACCTTAATTATCTTCAATTCTGTTGTTAATTTAGACGATCTAGTAGCATACAAGTGTAGTTCATATAGCAGTCTATAACATTAAACCAACAACATGACCTATAACCTAAAACACAAGCAAGATCACGGCCTGGAAATACGCTGTCAGACGTTCTGGAAATTCTGGGTTTACCCATAAACCAAGTTTCGTGGCCGGTCAACTGACTTTGAACACTCATAACTTGTAATCTACACATGATCTGGACTTGATTCAAGTCCCAGATCATTGTCCACATAGCAAAGAACAAATATATAACATAAGACACAACAAACTAGAAACATAGAAGGATCTACAGTGTCTGACATTAGCTTGTCAGACATCACATAAAGGTACAAGAATAGTTTCTAAAAAGTTTAATTTCTAGCATCAAAATGACATGGATCTATATTTTGGCAACCCATATCATCAAATGACACCCTCTAACATAACTTTAACCAACAACCTACGACATCTAACATCAAATACAAAGATTTCAAGATTTAGGGTTCTTATACCTTTGAGCTTTGATTTTTGATTTCTGATCCATGATCCTGATCTTGTTAAGCTAAGAGGTTATTATGACTTAACTTTTAACTCTCTTCCTTAGTAAATCTCAAAATTTGGTGAGAGAGAAGAGGTTGTTAATAATGAAAAAAATTAAAGTGAAGCTTTTCTCTCTCTTTATCTATATAATAGATATGATTCAATGTATTTGCTAGCAAGTTGTGGCTGATTTTGGACACATGACTAGGGCTAGGAGTAGGGTTTGTTCACCCACCCAATTTAGGTCAAGATCTATACACCAACTCATTAAAGAATTGCTAAAAGGGTAAAATGGTCATTTCTATACCATTTTATTTTTGGAATTATCATTTGTTGCAAACCCTTAGTGTTTAGGGTTTGAACTCTTAGGGTTTAGGGTTTGAACCTTGAGGTTTTAAAAATAATTTCTAGAATTTCCAAATTAGGTTTTCAAAATCAAAAATTAATATTTCTAAATTAGAATTAGAATTTTCTAATTATATTAAAAAATTTAAATTATAATTGAAATCTTGCTAATTAGGATTAGTATTTCCTAATTAACATTAAAACTATTTAACTAACATCAGGCTATCCCTAATTACAAATTAGGATTCCTAAACCAGAAATTAGGGTTTCAAGTTTTGAAATCAGGGGTTTCTAACCAATTTGTTAAGATTAACCCTAATTAATCTTATAATTATTTACACTTACGCCATTAAGTTCTCAATTTAGGGTTTCCCACTTCCGAATTAGGGTTTTGAATACCCGGAGCTGAAATTAGGGTTTTAGAACTAATTTCTAGGGTTTCATATCCATTGCTAGGGTTTTCTAACCAAACGTTGACGTTCTTAATCATATTAGGATTTGACACTGATAAAATTTATCTGGTCAACCCTTGACCCTTAACCACATACTGTACACATATACAACCATATACACAAAACATATTCACTTATTCCCTTAATCCTGAATAATTCACCTAAAACCTTCACAAAATTTTGAAATCCTCAAAATTCCTTCTCAAAAATATCAAACGCATACACTTATTTTTTGTCTAGGTTCTAATATTGAACCTTAAATCAATTTATTAAAATTTTAAAAATTTTCTAAATTCTCGGGTTGTCACAATTCACGTCGAACTTTTGGAGGAGTTTGCAAGAGCAAATAGGAACGCATCTGAGATTGAGTACGACATATCATCCACAGACGGATGGACAAAGTGAACGGATAATTCAAATGCTAGAAGATATGTTAAGATCGTGCGTTATGGATTTCAAGGGGAGTTGGGACGAACATCTACCTTTGGTGGAATTCGCTTACAACAATAGTTTTCACGCTAGTATAGGCATACCGCCTTATGAATCGTTGTATGGTAGGAAGTGCAGAACACCATTTTGCTGGGATGAAGTAGGTGAACGTCGAATGTTGGGACCTGAGATAGTACAACAAACGACAGATATGGTTTAGTTAATATGAACCCGATTGGTAGCAGCTCAAGATAGACAAAGGAAGTATGCAGATCCTCATCGAGAGAATAGAGAATTTGAAGTAGGATCGTATGTCTTTCTAAGAGTGTCGCCTTGGAAAGGGAAGATACGTTTTGGGAAGTTAAGTCCAAGGTTTGTGTAGACACTAAAAATTTTCTACCTATCTGCTACTGACATCATAGGAGCGCAGATTCGTCTTTTAAGAGGGAAATCCTGAAAGACGGTTCATATCCATTCCGGATACCACCGGGAGGAACAGCTCAACCCCGGAACACACACCGGGAGTAACAATTCTAACCTCGGAGATAACCCTGAGGCATGTAGATTCAATACCGAAACACAAATCGGAGAAGACCGATTCATCCCGGAGATAACCCCGAGATGTTTCGTCTCAGTTTCAACACTGGGAATAGAAGATTCTAACCTTGGAGATAACCCCAAGGAAGGCAGTGGCAGTTCCGGAGATAACCCTGGAAATGTTTGTTTCAAATGCATGCCATCAGCTTCAACGTCGGCGCTCACACCGAAGCACTCAGTACAAGATAGGCACACCTCAGAGATGACACTAAGGACCTTCAACATTTGCAGCAGTCCAATCCCAGCGATAACCCTAAGCAACGTCTGCTTCATCAGCCCAAATTGGAGATAACCCCGATGAGGGGCAAAGTCATCATCTTGCCACCATGACGCCACATCACGCCATCTCAACCTTTTAAACATATATTTTTATACATCAATGTCCCACAAAAGCTCATAAGAACCACTCCCGAGTGACTATTACGCAGGATAACAGATAGAATTTGAAGCTGAAGACCGGAGGGCATCGTCCCATCTTCATGACTTCGTACAGCCTCTAATCCCATGTCATTGCGTAACTCTCGACAACGGCGGTCCGAAATAGGTCCTATATACCTCAATCGGATGCCCGGATTGCAATTCTGAAAGTTCGAGCAGACATCACGTTACCCGCGAAGCACGGGGCACCCCGGGCAGCCTCTGGTACACTTGCGGGCCAGCCGCAGGTACACCTGCAGCTCCACCCTCTATAAATAGTGGGCTTGGGGTGGCAATTTTAAAAAAAAAAGGCGAGGTAGCCATGCCCAATTTGCTCTGTACTCACCCCAAACTGAGTGCTTTCTCATTTTAAACACGTGTGAGCTTACATTTAGCTACTTCTGTACCGGGAAGCTAGTGTTTATCTACTTTAATGTTATTGAAGTCTTCTTTGGCAGCCCACTGTAAGCTTTCTTACACATTTTCAAGCCTTTCTCTCCACACTTGCACACACCCTTCTTTACGTTGAGAGTCGTGTTGCGTGTGTTTGCCCGGACTTCAGTCCGTGGTTTTATTTCAGTTTATATATATATATATATATATATATATATATATATATATATATATATATATATATATATATATATATATATATTTATATATATGAACTGCATGTCGAACTCTGTTCGATGAGCCTAAACTTCGGTCTGGAGCGTTTACTACTTTAATATATTAAAGTAGTAAACGCTCCAGACCGAAGTTTAGGCTCATCGAACAGAGTTCGACATGCAGTTCATATATATATATATATATATATATATATATATATATATATATATATATTTATATATATTAACTGTTGTCGGACTTTGTTCGACGAGCCTGGATTTTATATTCGGAGCATTTATTTGCTTTCGTATATATATACTTATATATATGAACTGTGTGTCGAACTATATTCGATGAGCCTGGATTTTACATCCGGTGCGTTTATTGCTTTAATATATATATACTTATATATATTAACTGTTGTTAGACTTTGTCCGATGAGCCTGAATTTTATATCCGGTGCGTTTATCGCTTATATATATTTACCTTTCATCCCACCTGGAGTTTACTTCGTGGTGGTTGACCGTTTTTATTGCTTTATGTACATTTCTTCCCGCCTGGAGTTTCCTCCGTGGCGGTAGATAGCTTTTACAGCTTTATTTATATTTCTGATCCCCCATTGAGGTGCTTCATGGTTGGTGATCATGTCTGTATATATATATATTTACAACTTTTATATATACACCTGCTTACTGCGTTTATATCAATTACGGCATCATGTGAGCCTAGGAATCATATGATCACAGATTCAGTCCACTGAATCTAGATTTGGTTCCCGTGATGGACCTTTTCAGCTGTAGGCAGCTTGTAAATTTATCTGTGATGTTTGGATATCCTTAGATGGTTTTCATACCCACGAGGAATTCAGCACCTTTTTGTACATTATTTTCATATAGATGCCTCGCATCTATAAAATAAAATCAACCAAGCCGAATATTGAATAAAATGGGAGTGTAAAAGGTCTCAATTACTATTGAGCACTGGGTTTGAAAAACCTCTTTTAAAACGTCACTGCCATATCTTGCTTAAAACTGAATTTTTATATAAATTCAAACCCTGTGTTTATAGGTGCGAACGAGGCCTCGCACTACTTCTAAATAACAGCACATTGACCCACACACACACATATTCATATAACAGTTTCTTGAAAAGTGGCGATCACCGTGGCAACACGGATGTCGGGGGGTGCCTAACACCTTCCCTCCGCATAAGCAAGTTCCCAGACCCTAATTAAATCTCGGTTTCATCGACCCGTTTAGCAGTGTCATATCACTGGGTCAATGTGCAAACCTTTTCTCGGTTCTGTTGGTACAACCCGTTAAAAAACCAACTAGCGACTCTTATAGTCCAATCATCGACATTATACATGTCAGACCTTTTTCACTAGTTTTTTCAAACAAATCTCACCTAAAATGAGAACACAAAAGAACAGGTAACGAAAAGGGACAAATAAAAATCCCGACGTCGACAGTTTGTAGGACCTTTTGAAATTTTAAGAAGGGTAGGAAAGGTAGCTTATGAAGTAGCTTTTCCTCCAGAGATGGAAAGAATACACAATGTGTTTCACGTGTCAGTATTGCGTCCGTATAAACCGGACTACAAGCACGTAATAGAATATGAGTCTATTCAAGTAGAAAAAGACTTAACGTATGAAGAACTTCCAATTCAAATTATTGATAGGAAGGAACAAGTCTTGAGAAATAAAGTAATACCTTCAGTAATGGTAATATGGAGTAACCACGATGCTGAAGAAGCAACGTGGGAGCTCGAAAGTAAAATGAAGAAAAAGTTTCCTCATTTGTTTATGTAAGAATAGCGCGATTCTAGGGACAGAATCCTTATAAGGAGGGAAGAATGTAACGCCCGAGAATTTCGACTTTTTAATGAATTAAATTTTTTTTTGATTAAGTGGATTAAATGAATTTAATTGATTAATTATGTGAGTAAGATGTTTGAAGGTCGTTTTATGACCTAGAATGTGTGAATGTGGTTAGTATTCTGGCTATGTTCTAGGATTAATTGTTTTAAATTATCAAGACGAAAAGAAATGTTTTCCGAGAATTTTCCCGTAAAAATACTATTCATCTGATTTCGTTCGGAGTTTAGGTTTATAATTCTGAGAAACGCGTAATGATAGAATATGAGGATATTGTGGAATATCCACTAATATTTCTGTTATGGAAAACGAAGTTTTCGCTTGCGGACTTAAAACCTAAGGGTTTGTGAAAGTGATTTTCGAAAGGGGAATGAAAGGAGTATAATCATTTCGGTTATTATACGTATGGGATACGAGTATTATACTAGTTGAATACGAGTATGGTATGAAGAATAGTACAACGTATAATGCGAATATTGTATGAGTACTAAACGAAGGGAATACAGGAGTTATACGCGTAGAATACGAGAAGTTCTAATGGATTTTGAGTTAAGGATTTGGTGGAATTCAATTGGACTTGGATTAATAGCTAGCCCAACGAATTAAGTAAGCAAGCCCAAGTCAAGGCCTAATTTTAATTTAAGTCAAGCCCAAACCAAGAAAATGAACCGCGGGTCGAACCGGCGGGTCACGGGATGGGTAAAACCCATGGGGCAACCCATTGGAGTATCCATGAAGGAGGTGGGCTGGCCACTTAATGGCCAAGTAAAGTGAACTACTTGATCAACAAGTATTTTTCTTGGTGATAAAGTGGTGAATACTAAGGGGGTGGGATTTGGACCATTTTGCCCCCATGTTGATTTACTATAAATACAAGGCTTTTGTTGGTTATTTTGATGTTTTGTAAACATTGTTCAACTTATATTGAGAGAGAGAAAATCTAGAAACAAGTAATCAAGTTACTTTCAAGCAAACAATAAGACGTTTTCTAAGAACGTGAAGAACGAAAAAGGTAATATCCTGTAAACATTAATCTTCATCTTTTTTGATTTCTTTCTCATAGAGAATCGTAGATTAGTGGAGCATGTTTTGTGCGGAGGAATAAGGATGACAATTAATAATGAAAACATTGTTAGGTCATGGTTGAATGAAAATCGTAAGTGTTTACGTATGTTCAAAACCGAAGAAAGTCATGAACGTGAACTTAGTTATGATAGGACGAATTGAAAACCATTATAGCTAAGGTATGTGCATATCGACAGGAGGCGACTCTGCTAGGGACACCAGTAAGAGGACTTAAGCCGCCATTACAAGCTTTTCAAAACTGTTATATGCTTGTGTGTGGATGTTACATTTACATTTATGATGAATGTGTACGAATGCATATCTTTTACTGCGATTAATGTTTTACACTATATCTGCCTGTGATATTAGTGCTTCGCGAATGTCATCATTTTCATATACGGTGAGACACAATGTATGTGAATGTATGTTACGTGGTCCCTCCATCAGGAGGCTATCCCTTCGGTGTTTGATTACTGGACTCGTGGGAAGACTAATTCCCCGAGGCTCAGGAAAGGCACCACCCAAATTCGATCCAGTTGAAAGACCGGATTAATTTCCCATCGAGTAAATTGCAATGATTTGGGAACCTTCATGCCGAAAAGCCGCAAGAGTAACCTAAGATAGGTCAGCCTCTGATAAACCAAACGCGGACGAAAGTCTCTTTATGCTTTCTCATTTTAAATTACTTGTAAAAACAATTACTAGTAATTTACATTCCATATTCATCTCCATGTAATGAGAAATATGAGGAAATATGTGCATGTACATATTTACATTAACATGTTATCCTGTAATACAAACAGCTAACATCTGTGTTGCAGGACAAAATTTCCTAAAACGGACACATCACATAGAATGTTAACATTTACACCATCCCTAAAACTAAACTATGACAGTTTTGTCGCACGGAAGCATTCGGACCTATTACTCGGTCAAAGTCCAAAAAGGTCGCAGGCCTACAGCCAATCATGTCTTCATCTGACCAATCTAATCCAGTTTCTCGCGAAGAATTTGATGGATTAAGTAAGCAAATCACAAACTTGGTTGTTCTACTTAAATAACTACAACAATCTACGCAGGGTCCAAAAATACCCGTACATGTTGAATCCTCTATACCCCAAGGTCCTGATAAAGTCATTACAGTACCTGAACTACAGTTGGATACAACCAACAAAAGTCATGATGCCGCCCATCTTACAAAAGATCTAGACACCAGTGACATCATAAAGAAAGTTCTTCAAATGGAAGAGACCCTTCGCGCTATCAAAGGAATTGGAGCACACGGGAGTGTGTCATATGCCGATCTTTGTATATTACCTGGTGTTCATTATCCAAAAAAATTTAAAACTCCTGACTTTGAAAAGTATGATAGGTTAGGAGATCCTTACACACATTTGAAGATATTCATTGGAGAACTCGAATCTTATGCAGAGGACGAAAAGCTCAGAATGCAGCAATTCCAAAAAAGTCTAACTGGAGAAGCCCGTTCATGGTATACCAGATTAGACAACTCAAAGTTCCATAGCTGGGAAGAGCTAGCTCACGCCTTCCTCACGCAATGCAGTTTTCAATCTCAGATGGCTCCTGACCGGTACCAGATTACCAAGGTCAAGGAACAGTCCAACGAGTCTTTCAGAGAGTATACTCAAAGGTGGAGGCACCTTACTGCTCAAGTAACTCCTTCTATGACAGATTCAGAGATGGCTATGACCTTTATCGACATACAAGAAGCTCCTTTCTATGAGAGAGTCTTAGATGGCATCGGTAAATCATTTTCTGAAATGATCAAACATGGGGAGATGGCAGAGATGAGATTGAAGTCAGAAAAGTTCCAAAACCTAACCGCCCTTAAAGCTGTTGCTGAACACATTCAATCCGAAAATTATGGAAACAACCCCCAGAGGGTCCATAAAAAGAAAGAAGAGGATGTTTCCCTGATACTACAGGGTCAAAAAGGCAATCAGAACATGCCTATCTAGAGGAGAAATTATGCTCCCTTTCCAGCATAATCGTCAAACCCTCCAGTACCAAAAGGTGGAGAAGTCAAACGCCCTCGAGTGTTCACACCCTTAGGGGACTCTCTCGAGAATATTCTCATTCTTCTAACCACGCAGAAGAAAATCACGCATCTTCTTCCACCAGCTAGCCCTAATGGTAGGGGTTTTAATGCTGCTCGGAAATGTGCTTATCATGCCGGGGCACCTGGACATAATATTCAAGATTGTTGGGCCTTGAAGCATAAGATCCAAGACCCGATAGACAACGGTGAGATCGTGGTCACCAAACCCGATCAACCTCACGTTCAAGACAACCCTCTTCCTCCACACAAAGAGGAAGAAGTCAACATGATTAATTGGAGCACTGGACAAAGTTCCAATTCTAACGATGAAGCATCCCAGATCATCAAAGACGGTGCTGACAAATGGGATTATGCCAAGCTCCAGATCTTAATGGAACGAAAAATGAAAGCTTTGTGCAAGCAAATCTAGCAATTGGCAGAACTGGTGACATACCAACATCAAGTCACACGCCAATTAATCAGTCAGGAGCATGCTAGTCTCCTTCCCCTTGTCATGAATATTCCCTCGTCACTTCTAAAAAGTGAAACGATGGAGGACAAAGTGGTAAGGAGAGCAAACGCTAAAGCTCGTTGGGATTTTGCCAACAGAAGGGAATTTACATATCTGGGCCAACCTATGGAGGAAATCCTTCAAATGCTAATCAATGAAGGAAGGATTAATTCCCTTCTAACTCCAATCAATCCCCATTCAGGACGGTACAATTCTGATGGAGTATGTCAACATCACTCCCATTCTCGCGATCACAGCACAGAAGAATGCTGGGCACTCTGCCACTTTTCTAGAATCTCATTGATAGTGGTGTCCTGCAACTAGAAGACGATGATATTGTGCTACGGGGAAGTGAGAATACCTGTCCTACTAAATGGAAAGGATTGGTAGCAGTTATCTCCACTAAGGCTGATGGCATTGTCAAACCATGCCCTATATCTACCATTCAACTCAGAGGAAGCAACAATCCTTTGAAAGTGGCTGCTCCAGAGCCAATCAATTTACCCTTTCGACCACAATATCCTGTTGTCAGCTTACAGAAAGTTCCTTGGAATTATGAAGAAGCTGAAGGATCCACCTCGCATACAACTGATGCAGTGTCGAAGGAGAATCTACTATATCTTCCCCAACGGGTGATGAAGTCTACCATCAAATAAAAGGAGAAGATTCCCATGGAGAAGATTAAAAAATTCCTCCGTGCCATGGGTCATAATGAAGCCAAGGTAGTTTTAAGCTTAAGAGAAGCTCCACATCAAATTTCAATACTAGACTTAGTTTTAACTTCCGAGGATCACAGGAAGATTCTACTGAAGGTTTTGGAAGAAGCCTACTTACCGACATCAGTGGATGTGAAAAGTTTCAACATTTGGTTGATCACATTTTTAGCAACAATGTGATATCCTTCACTGATGATGACATACCGCCTGAAGGGACTGGCCATTGCAAGCCGTTACATATTGCGGTCTTGTCCTCCGGATATATGCTAGCTGGAGTCTTAGTAGATGGAGGCTCATCTTTGAATATCAGTCCATACGCTACATTGTTGAAGATGAACGTCAATCTCAATCGAATCCGAAGTAGCCATGCGATCATCAAAGCTTTTGATGGATCCTGTCAGAATTTAATCGGAGAGATTGAGCTACCAATTGAGATTGGTCCCCATACATTTTGCTTGTCTTTCCACGTACTCAAGATAGATTTGGGATACAACCTGCTCTTTGGAAGATCGTGGATTCATATGGTTGGGGCAGTCCCCTCTACCCTTCATCAGCAACTGAAATGCATTATCAACAATAGCCTAGTTACAGTCAATGCTGAACCAGAATGCCCTTAACAAGGTGACATACCGTTCATCAGTTTTAATTTCGATATTGAGTCAGTCAGTTTCCATACTTTGGAAGTAAGCAACCCTCAATTTCATGCCCTGGGAACGCCATTGCCCGTACCCAAGATCTCTGTCAAAGTAATGTCGGCTACTTAGGAAATGATGTCTTTGGGTCATCAACCAGGACAAGGGCTGGGTAAAGATCACCAAGGTATCAAATACCCTATCCAAGTAGCCAGTCAAACTGGGACAGCTGGACTAGGCTATTCTGCCAGTTCTAGTCAGAGGAATTCTCATAAGCATCGGCAGATTCCTTCAACTTCAACCACGCGGCGTTTAGCTTCTCATTCTAACGTTAAGTCCTCAGAACCTCCTGTAAAGGTGCCAACTAACGTGATGGCTATGCTATTTTCCAAGCCCGTGCCATTCAAATCAAAAGAAGTCTTTGTTCCAGATCCCAGAGTAGAAGAAGAGAAACAAAGAATCAAACAAAACGTCGTCCGAATAATGTCAGGCATGCGTATCATTGTTCATGATGAACATACAAACAGATATACCCCAGATGATGATTGCCCAGAAGTCATGGTCATCATTCGGGAAATGGAGGACGATGACAGCCCCTCTATCAATGCAGTCCACTCAGACTTTATCCTTGCCAATTGGAGCAGCACTCCTTGCATTGGTCGACAAGGGTAAAGTGGGCAGGACTTCTTTCTTCCCTGTAGATATAATAACTGCTTACTTTTCTGTCCAGTATTAGCAGTTGTTTTGTCCGTATATGCTAACATTATGTATGATTAAACAGTTTCATACATATTAAGTGAAAGCATATTTTGTTTCAGGACTCTGAACTTAGATGTGCCTGTACTTGCTGATAAGATGCCTCTTCTCCACAAGGATTGTAACTTTGATGAAAAGTTGGACTCAGACTTGCTGGAAATACAAGAGGACATTGAGGTGCCTCCGGAGATCAAAGAATGGGTCGAAGACAAGCCTAAACCCAACCTTGATCAAACCATCTCCTTCAATCTTGGAACCTTAGAAAACCCTAAGTTAATTCAGATTGGTTCAAACCTTACCCCAAACCAACGGAGTGATATGGTTACTATATTAACCCAATTCCAGGATGTGTTTGCATGGTCTCATGAAGACATGGTAGGGTTGTCCACTAACATTGTTCTTCATCACCTTCCCATTGAAGAGGGATTCAAGCCAGTCGAGCAGAAGCTCAGGCGATTGAAACCTGAGTGGAGTTTAAAGGTGAAAGAAGAAATTGTGAAACAATTTCAAGCTGGCATTATCATGGTGTCCATATATCCTGAATGGATATCTAACATCGTTCCCGTGCCTAAGCCTGGAGGGAAGGTGCGAGTCTGCGTGGATTATCGAGATCTGAATAAAGCTTGCCTTAAAGATAGCTTTCATGTGCCATTTATCCACATTCTCATTGACAACACTGTGCAATACGGCATGTACTCCTTTGCTAATTGCTTTGCGGGGTACCATCAGATCATGGTTGTTGAGGAAGATCGTGAAAAAACTACCTTCATCACGCCTTAGGGAACCTTTTGCTACAGACGGTTGTCATTCGGCCTCATCAATGCTAGAGCTACCTATCAGCGAGCTATGATGGCTCTTTTCCATGACTTAATGTACAAAGAGATCGAGATCTACGTGGCTGACATCATTGTCAAGTCCCGAAAGGAGGAGGACCATTTAGACCATCTCAGAAAACTATTCAACAGGTTGCGCGAGTACAACTTGAAGTTGAATCCAGCCAAGTGCTCCTTTGGCGTTAAATCAGGTAAGTTGCTAGGATTCCTAGTCAGCCACAAAGAAATTGAGCTGGATCCTACCAAAATCCAGGCCATCACGGAAATGCCCATTCCTCAGACAGAGAAGGAAATACGTGGATTTTTGGGAAGAATCAACTTCATTAGCCGATTCATTTCTCAACTCACAACAACCTGTGAACCTATTTTCAAGCTGTTAAGGAAGAACTCCTCCATGAAATGGAATGATGAGTGCCAGAATGCCTTCCTTACCATCAAAGAGCAGCTAGTTAAAGCTCCTATTTTGGTACCACCCAGGGATGATGTTCCCCTGTTTATGTACATGTCCATCATTGACAATGTCATGGGCTGCATGCTGGGTCAGAAAGATGATAGAGGCCGAGAGTGAGCTATCTATTATCTCAGCAAAAGATTCAGCTGAAGTGAACACAAGTACACTCTGATTGAGAGGACTTGTTGTGCTTTAGCATGGGCTGCCATAAGGTTACAACATTACCTCCATGGGCACACAACCCATCTCATATCCCGTGTGGATCCTCTCAAGTATGTATTCAGTAAACCCATACTGAATTGTTGGCTGTCCAGATGGCAGTTGATTCTGCAACAATTTGACATTGTCTATGTGACTCAAAATTCCATTAAAGGTCAAGGAATTGTGGATCAACTGGTCGCCGCTCCTTCAGGGGATTTCAAACCCTTGGAAACCTACTTCCCCGATGAAGGGGTAATGGCAATTCAGCCACACCATCAGTACGATACACGCAAGGCATGGAAGATGTATTTTGATGGAGCTGTTAATACGGAAGGTTCATGAGCTGGAGCAGTTCTAGTATTCGATACGGGGGAGCAGCATCCCGTCGCCATTAAATTACAGTTTATCAGCACCAACAACACAACTGAGTATGAAGGCTGTATCATGGGGCTAAAACTTTCCCACACATGAGTGGCCCCCTCCTTGTCAAGAAGATCCTTAGGACAGGACATTATTGGCTATCTCTCAAGGTTGATTGCTATGACCATGTCAGGAGATGTTATCAATGCCAAATTCATGGGAATGTTATCCACGCCCCTCCACGAGAGCTCCACAACATGAGCTCACCTTGGCCTTTCTCAATGTGGGGAATGGACGTGATTGGGCCCATCGAGCCTAAAGCCAGTAATGGACATCGCTTCATCTTCACCATGATCGACTACTTTACCAACTGGATAGAAGCAGCCTCCTTCCCCAGGGTTACCAAAGAAGTCATCATTGCTTTCATCAAAAATAATGTCATTTGTCGATACGGACAACCAGGGGTAATTGTATCAGACAATGCTAAGAACCTCAACAACAAAATGATGGAGGAACTATGTAGGAAATTACACATCAAACACCTTAACTCCGTCATCTACCATCCAAAGATGAATGGTGCTGTTGAAGCGGCTAACAAAAACATCAAGAAGATTATTCAAAAGATGTTCGCCAATCACAAAGGATGGCATGACTCATTGCCTCTTACTCTGTTAGCCTACAAAACATCAATGCGCACTTCAACTGGGGCAACCCCCTACGCATTAACCTATGGGATGGAAGTAGTACTCCCCATAGAAGTAGAAATGGAATCCCTCAGAGTGTTGATGAACGCTCAGCTGGATGAAGATTAATGGATACAAGACAGATATCACCAATTGTCTCTAATAGATGAAAGGCGAACCGCGGTTATCTTCTATGGTCAATTATATCAACAAAGGATCGCCCGATCATACAACAAAAAAGTCTGGCTACGGCAGTTTAAACAACATGACTTGGTTTTGAAGAAGATCATTGACAACCAAGATCAATCTAAGGGAAAATTCGCTCCTAACTGGGAAGGCCCGTTTGTTGTCAAGGATGTATTAACAGGAGGCGCTCTCAGATTGCAAGAAATGGACGGCGATGAATTTCCACAACTCATCAACTCGGACACCGTGAAACTGTACTATGTATGAAGTTACCATCAAGTAAACATCCTGGTGTTAGATCATCAGATCATCAGTCATTCCAGTTCTTTAACCCTTCACCATATACAACTCTTTTCCACACTTCGCCCCTCAGGGAAATATACTCTTTAAGCCAGCAGCCTGGCTTCACTGCACTCATACCTAGGATCAAACTTTCTCTTCCCCGCAGTCTATCTTGTATATGGGATTAAACTTTCTTCCCCACAGTTTGACTTGTACATGGGATTAATCTTTCTTCCCCGCAGTTTATCCTGCACATGGGATAACGCTTTTCAACTCACCCTGAGGGGTGAACTACGTCGACCTGATCTCCTTGATACGCGGGAGTATGTAGGCAACCATATTCTATTCGGTCCGGTCGCAATAAACAAAAAAAAACCACAAAAACATTTCTACCCTTCTCTACCAAAGACAAAAACCACAAAAACACTTCTACAACCTTCTTCATCCATAAAGCTTCTACACCCATCTGCCTTTCATAAACAGCATTGAACCTCTTACACCATGTTCGAACTATGCAGACCTGATCTCCTCTTCATTAGGAGTATATAGGCAGCCATTTATGGTTCGGTCTCACCCCCTACCAAAACACAAATACTTGTCAACTGGTACTGGGATCAAGCTTCAATCTACCATATTTCATTGGCTTCAAACCAAAGGGATGGAATTACCCAACCTCTCTTCTCAAATAGGAGATTCAGCGTCCATCTAAGCTGTGGTTGTACCTTGAAGAGTAACACCAATCCATAACAGATGGAATTAACTAGGCTCCTCCTAAATAGGGGTACTGGCGACCATCTGTGGTGCGGTCAATCTCAAAGAGGAAAGCCACAACCCTCTCCATATTTCCATACAGAAACCAGTCCCAAGACACCGAAAGATGGTAGGGATACACACAAATCCATGGTCTATTCTGAGCTATCCAGAGACAAATCAATGTCCATCCAGCAAGGAGGAATTCAGAATACATCAAGATCACAAGCCCTGAAGAAGCAAGCAAATATCAACCAAGTATCAGAACATATCTAAATGGGAAGTGATCAAAAATATATTCCATACTATATATAATGATGTTTGATATACACAATGTAAACTGTACATGATAAAATGGCTAAGCTAGTCTATGCAGGAAAGTACAAGTCCATCTACAAATCAGAGTATATGCAAGCTAACAAGCCCAACATGGCATCTCTCTCAGAAGAATGAGGTAAAGTTGTGGTCTCCTGTACGAGGATATCCACACGACCCAACAGATCTGCAGCCATCTGCATGGTGACCATGTGCTCATCGATATATGTGCTCATCTTTGCGATCCTGCCAGTGGTAAGGGATCTCACTGTAGTACTATCTATGACGGCTACATCCCAGGCAGATATAACGCTATCCCTCTCGACTATCACTGCATCTCTGGCTGATTGGCCTCATCCCGCTCAACAACTAGCCTGATCTCTCTCGAAGGTCATCAAATGAAGACTCTGCTCTAGGTACTGTGTTGAATTCTGAATCACAACAGTGCTAGTACTAGGAGAATCTAAAGGAGATACTGGCAACCAAGTAGATGGCTCCTCCTCAGTGTGAGAATAAATGTCCTCCATGGGCTCTCCACCATCTGAATCAATACTCGATAATGTGGATACAACCGCAACTGGTGCAGTCTCTGTCTCCATCCATGAAGAATACTCTACAGAATAACCTGGATGACTAATAGAGAAAGTGGCTATCTCACACTGATCCCAACGTGCATACACACGGGATCTTTCCTCCGCTAAAAGATAGCGAGAAGCTAAACACTGGCCCAACGCTCCCTCGAAAGGATGAAAATCTTGAAACTGGTCAAACTGCGACATCACGGCCAGTGGATGGTAAGTAGTCATGCCCCTCAAACTAGCCAGAGGGATGTAATCCATGCCCGGAGCATGAGTAATAAAGCTGTAAGGTGAGCTAAGCCCTGAGAAGGGTAATATACTAAACGGATCTATAATATCATCTAAAAAGCAGACCAAGATGCAGCATCCGTACACTCTGCAGGCTGAAATGAATATGTCATGGCTATATCATGGGTGAAGCAATACCCATGTCGTCTGAAAGTGCCAATCGATCTCAGGTGTGACATAAACCACATGTATAGCATGACCGAACTACCCGTAAATACTCCTATTAGATAAGTGCAGCAATATGTAGCTGACCTCAATGTCTCGGCTATAATCATAGGTATGATGGTACGACCCTCCCTGAGAGCTCTCAACCCCTATGTCCAACTCATCCATATACAGTGGCATGTAAACATATGACAGTACGCATAATAGCAGTACATCAACTCTAGCCAGACGCCAATGATCCTCTAGTGTGGCGAAATCCCCGGAATGTCGTCTATAACTATCCTTAGAGCCAAATTTGTCAAACAGAAAATGCTGGGATATAACGTGGCCAGATGTAAGCTCATCCTGCACCACTCTACGCCTTAATCCAGTGAGGGTCATGAACCGCTGACTCATATCCCCCAAAGCCATATGCACGCAAGGTCTGTCCAGTGGCAGTATCGTCAACCGTGCATACTCCTCCAAAGTGGGAGTCAACTCCTGGGTCCCAAATCAGAAAACCTGCCTCTCTGATACCCAGTAATCCAGCATGCCATCCACTAATCCTGTGGGAACTTGAAACATCCACAGGGTACACTATGTCGATGATCTCAGACAATATAAGTCACGCTCAGCGATACCTCACGCAGGTCCAATTCCTCTCATTCAGGATTGTCATCCTACTTTGACACATAACCCCGGCGGGGGTCACAATGCGATACATATGTCAAAGTACATAACCCCAGCGGGGGTTACAATGCATATAATCCGTTGACATACATATCAACGAAGGTCAAGAAGCCTTGACATCACTATAACTGTTGGCAAGTAAGTCCAACGGAGCGTCAGAAGCCGTCTAATGATTTCAGCCGTTGACACATACATCAACGATGATCCAACGTATCCCCGGCGGGGGTTACAATGCGTGTTCTGTTGACACACACATCAACGATAATACAACAACCCCGACGAGGATCAAAATGCATTGTTATCCATTAATGTACGTATCAATGAAGGTCAAGCAACCTTGACATCATTTTAGCTGTTCGCAAGTTAATCCAACGTCGCATCAGAAACCATCCAATGATTTTATCAGTTGATACACATATCAACAAAGTCCAAGCAGCCTTGGCATATATCCCCAGCAGGGAGTTAATCCGTTGATCTACACATCCACAGAGGATCAAATGTATCCCCGACAGGGTTACAACGCGTGGTAAATCGTTGGTTCACATGTCAACAAAGGTCGGACAGCCCTGACAACATTTGTTGTTGGCAGTAAAACTAACAAAATATTGACGTACTCTGGCGATATAAACTAGGAGAGGGAAACGTCATCAAGGAGGATTGATGTCAGAATATGTTATACACATCCTCAAACAGACAAAGCTTTATCCCCATAAATCTCTTACACATAAGAGGCATACTTCAAAATCAAGTTTGTATCAAGGATTCAGGACTTTGGTGATAACCCCAACGTCAGCATCCTCAAGGATTTGGATTGCACATCTAATTTGGCCATCATTGCCAAATCCCCAGTACAAGCTATAGGGAGATAGCAATCATCCTCAGTATGTTGGGTAATAACCCCATACACATGCATCATACAGTTGCTTTATATTATATTTCAAGTGTCTAGGATTCTTTATCCTATCCATGCATTGTATTACATGAATATGGTAAAGAGGGGCATCTGTAGACACTCAAAATTTTCTTCCTATCTGTTGCTGACATCACAGGAGCGCAGATTCGTCTTTTAAGAGGAAACCTTGAAAGACGGTTCATATCCATTCCAGATACCACCGGGAGGAACAGCTCAACCCCGAAACACACACCGAGAGTAACAATTCTAACCTCGGAGATAACCCCGTGGCATGCAGATCCAATACTGAAACACATACCAGAAAAGACCAATTCATCCCGGAGATAACCCCGAGATGTTCCGTCTCAGTCCCAACACTAGGAATAGCAGATTCCAACCTTGGAGATAACCCCAAGGAAGGTAGTGGCAGTTCCAGAGATAACCTTGGAAATGTTTGTTTCAAATGCATGCCATCAGCTTCAACCTCGACACTCACACCGAGGCACTCAGTACAAGACATGCACACCTCAGAGATGACACTGAGGACCTTCAATATTTGCAGCAGTCCAATCTCAACGATAACCCTGAGCAACGTCTGCTTTATCAGCCCAAATCGGAGATAACCCCGGTGAGGGGCAAAGTTATCATCTTGCCACCATGACGCCACATCACGCCATCTCAACCTTTCAGACATATATTTCTACACATTAATGTCCCATAAAAGCTCAAAAGAACCAATCACGAGTGACTATTGCGCAGGATAACGGATATAATTTGAAGCTAAAGACCGGAGGGCATCGTCCCGTCTTTATGACTTTGTACAACCTCTAATCCCATGTCATTGCGTAACTCTCGATAATGACGGTCCGAAATAGGTCCTATATACCTCAATCGGATGCCCGGATTGCAATTTTGAAAGTTCGAGCGGACATCACGTTGCCTACGTGCACGTACTTCGAGATGACGGGACCCGCGAAGCCCGGGGCACCTCGAGCAGCCTCTGGTACACCTACGGCCCAACTGTAGGTACACCTGTGGCTCCACCCTCTATAAATAGAGGTCTTGGGGTGGCCATTTTAAAAAGAGAAAATGCGAGAAAGCCCTGCCCAATTTGCTATGTACTCACCCCAAACTAAGTGCTTTCTCATTTTAAACACTTGCGAGCTTACATATAGCTACTTCTGTACCGGTAGAAGCCAGTGTTTATCTACTTTAAAGTTATTGAAGTCTTCTTTGGCAGCCCACTGTAAGCCTTCTTACACATTTTCAAGCCTTTCTCTCCACACTTGAACACACCCTTCTTTACGTTGAGAGTCGTGTTACGTGTGTTTGCCCGGACTTCGGTCTGTGGTTTTATTTCAGTTTGTATATATATATATATATATGGACTAAAATTATCTAATTATGCCTCGATTGAGCCTAGACTTCGGTCTGGAGCGTTTACTTGCTTTTGTATATATATATATATATATATATATATATACATTTATATATATGAACTGCATGTCGAACTCTGTTCGATGAGCCTAGACTTCGGTCTGGAGCGTTTACTTGCTTTAATATATATATATATATATATATATATATATATATATATATATATATATATATATATATATATATATATATATGTATTAACAATTGTCGGACTTTGTTCGATGATCCTGGATTTTATATCCGGAGCGTTTATTTGCTTTCGTATATATATACTTATATATATGAACTGTGTGTCGAACTATGTTCGATGAGCCTGGATTTTACATCCGGTGCGTTTATTGCTTTAATAAATATATACTTATATATATTAACTTTTGTTGGACTATGTCCGATGAGCCTGAATTTTATATTCGGTGCGTTTATCGCTTTTATATATATATATATATATATATATATATATATATATATATATATATATATATATATATATATATATATATATATATATATACCTTTCGTCCCACCTGGAGTTTACTTCGTGGTGGTTGACTGTTTTTATTGCTTTCTGTACATTTCGTCTCGCCTGGAGTTTCTTCCGTGGCGGTATATAGCTTTTACAGCTTTATTTACATTTCTGATCCCCCATTGAGGTGCTTCGTGGTTGGTGATCATGTCTTTATATATATATATTTACAGCTTTTATATATATACATGCTTACTGCGTTTATATCAATTGCGGCATCATGTGAGCCTAGGAATCATGTGATTACAGATTCAGTCCACTGAATATATATTCAGTTCCCGTGATGGACCTTTTCAGCTGTACGAAGCTTGTAAATTTATCTGTGATGTTTGGATTTCCTCAGATGGTTTTCATACCCACGAAGAATTCAGCACCTTTTTGTACATTATTTTCATACAGATGCCTCGCATCTGTAAAATAAAATTAACCAAGCCAAATATTGAATAAAATTGGAGCGTAAAAGGTCTCAATTACTATTGAGCACTGGGTTTGAAAAACCTCTTTTAAAACGTCACTGTCATATCTTGCTTAAAACTGAATTTTTATATAAATTCAAACCCTGTGTATATAGGTGCGAACGAGGCCTCGCACTATTTCCAAATAACAGTACATTGACCCACACACACACACACACATTGATATAACAGTTTCTTGAAAAGTGGCGGTCACCGTAGCAACACGGATGTCGAGGGGTGCCTAACACCTTCCCTCCGTATAAGCAAGTCCCCGTACCCTAATTGAATCTCGATTTCACCGACCCGTTTAGCAGTGTCATATCACTGGGTCAATGTGCAAACCTTTTCTCGATTGTGTTGGTACAACCAGTTAAAAAACCAACTGGCGACTCTTATAGTCCAATCGTCGACATTACACATGTCGGACCTTTTTCACTTATTTTTTCAAACAAATCTCACCTAAAATGAGAACACAAAAGAACAGGTAACGAAAAGGGACAAATAAAAATCCCGACGTCGACAGTTTGTAGGACCTTTTGAAATTTTAAGAAGGGTAGGAGAGGTAGCTTATGAAGTAGCTTTACGTCCAAAGATGGAAAGAATACACAATGTGTTTCACGTGTTAATATTGCGTCCTTATAAACCAGACTACAAGCACATAATAGATTATGAGTCTATTCAAGTGGAAAAAGACTTAACATATGCAGAGCTTTCGATTCAAATTATTGATAGGAAGGAACTGAAAGTAGTATGCACACTAGCCAATCATGTTTGATGATAAAGTATATACTTTGTAACAATCTTATTCATTTATTAATAAAAAGTATTAATTTATTAAAGGCTTTTAATTATCTACATGATGTTATTTTATAATATATAATAAACCCATTATTTTAAGCAATGCTTTTAGAATAATGATGATGATCATTCTAATGAGATCTAAATTCTTAGAAATCTTAAAACTAAAATAGTTCCCAATCGTTGGATTACTAAATAGGGGATTAGTGAATCCGGATAGATTGGTACATATGTTGCTTGCTCATTGGATGAGGATGATTGATCTCATAATTATTTGTGTGGAGACACTAAAGCAAGTATGTAGGTGCTTATTAGAGAATAAGTTCACTGAACGTGGCTCGCTAAGGAATACCTAATGGAGTTTTACTTGCCTGTCAATAGGAATTCATGTAGTGATAGTAGTACAAGTGATCCTTGGACTTGAGATCATCATAGTATCTTATGTATGATGACTTATACTTTGACTTATTCCTTAAGACCCTTAGGGTATATCAAAGGGTGTGCTTGGGTATAATAAGTTGTACATGGAGATAATGTATGATCAATAAAGAATCTACCACTTCTAGTAAAAGAAGAGAAATGTCCTATGTGATTCGATAAATGACAACCCAGTAGTCCTTGGCCAAGGTAGAATGAAATTAGAAAGGAGTTTCTAATTTGCATTATTTAGAGTTGTGCATTTAAGAGTCGAAATACATATAATTAAATAAAATAAGACTTGACAGTAATTTCATGTCTTATATTTAATTGGGACATTGTATGGTGGAAGGATTGAATTGTACGGTAACTATTTACTCAAAGGTTCTTTTATGATTAATGTTAAAATCTATATTATCTAGAAAGTCGTTGATCGCTAGGGAGGCTTATCCGTATTGTAGAATAAATATTATTTATTTAAATAAATTAATAGTTTAATTTATTTATTTAAATAAGATTAGAATTGTTCTAATTGATTTATTCACAACCGGTTTAATATGAAGAACCTAAAGGGTCACACCATAAAAGGAAGAATAATTATTTAAGAAGTTAATGGCATAATTGTAATAATAAGTTAAGTATATTTAATTTAATCTATGGTGATAGAATAAATTAAATAGCTTAATATTTATTATTTAATATTCTAAAAATATTAAATATAAATTAATAAGAGGAGTCTTATTATTATTATTACTATTATTATTTTTTTAATTTCTAAAGGAGTTTAGAAATTAATTAATAAAAGTACTCTCATATATCCTAATAATATTAGGAAGCTAATTAATTAAAAGAGTTTAATTAATTATTTCTAATAAGATTAGGAGCCTAATTAATTAAAGGAGTTTAATTAATTAAAATAAAACTCAATTCATTAATTGTTAAGGAGGGTTGCCTACATCTATAAATAAAACGAGTCTTATTATGGGTGAAGGTGGTTGAGACTTTCACAACACACGTAAATACGTAATTCCAATTGTTGGAGAGTACGCTCCTTTTCTATGAGAGATAGAAAAATTAAGGTTTTGACAAACACCCATCTTCTTGAATCCTTCTTCTTCCTTGGTGGATCACCTCTAGAAGCCAAACACTTGGGTGGATAACGTTGATCAGAGGAAGGAACCCAACCCGGTGGATTCAAGTTAAACGCGAAAAGGATTGGAGGTGAACTTGTACCTGAGGAAGCTCGAATCTTCAAGGGTATGATTCTTGTTCTTCATATCTTTTCGTTTAATTAATAATTGTGCATAAAGGATGATCCGGGTATATGGTTTGTAAAATTTTAAAACTTTGATTTTCCACGTTTCCGCTTATATTGTGCAATTTGATTGCGTTCATGAATATTACAAACCTAACATGAACAAGTCTTGAGAAATAAAGTAATACATTTAGTAAAGGTAATATGGAGTAACCACGATGCTGAAGAAGCAACGTGGGAGCTCGAAAGTAAAATAAAGAAAAAGTTTTCTCATTTGTTTATGTAAGAATAGAGAGATTCTGGGGACAGAATCCTTATAAGGAGGGAAGAATGTAACGCCCAAGAATTTTAGCTTTTTAATGAATTAAATTTTTATTTGAGTATGTGGATTAAATGAATTTAATTGATTAATTATGTGAGTAAGATGTTTGAAGGTCATTTTATGACCTAGAATGTGTGAATGTGGTTAGTATTCTGGCTATGTTCTAGGATTAATTGTTTTGAATTATCAAGATGAAAAAAAATATTTTCTGAGAATTTTCCCGTAAAAACACTATTCATCCGATTTCGTTCGGAGTTTAGGCTCGAAATTTCGAGAAATGCGTAATGATAGAATATGAGGATATTATTGAATATCCAATAATATTTCTGTTATGACAAACGAAGTTTTCGCCTGCGAACTTAAAACCTAAGGGTTTGTGAAAGTGATTTTTGAAAGGGGAATGAAAGGCGTATAATCATTTCAGTTATTATACGTATGGGATACGAGTATTTTACTAGTTGAATACGAGTATGGTATGAAGAATAGTACAACGTATAATGCGAATATTATATGAGTACTAAACGAAGGGAATACAAGAGTTATACGCGTAAAATACGAGAAGTTCTAATGGATTTTGAGTTAAGGATTTGGTAGAATTCAATTGGACTTGGATTAATAGCAAGCCCAACGAATTAAGTAAGCAAGCCCAAGTCAAGGCCCAATTTTAATTTAAGTTTAGCCCAAACCAAGAAAACGAACCGCGGGTCGAACCAGTGGGTCACGGGATGGGTAAAACCCATGGGGCAACCCATGGGAGTATCAATGAAGGAGGTGGGCCGGCCACTTGATGGCCAAGTAAAGTGAACTACTTGATCAACAAGTATTTTGCTTGGTGATAAAGTAGTGAATAGTAAGGAGGTGGGATTTGGACCATTTTGCCCCCATGTTAATTTACTATAAATACAAGGCTTGTGTTGGTTATTTTGATGTTTTGTAAACATTGTTCAACTTATATTGAGAGAGAGAAAAGCTAGAAAAAAGTAATCAAGTTGCTTTCAAGAAAACAATAAGACGTTTTCTAAGAACGTGAAGAACGACAAAGGTAATAAATATCCTGTAAACATTAATCTTCATCTTTTTTAATTTCCTTCTCGTAGAGAATGGTAGATTGGTGGAGCACGTTTTGTGCGAAGGAATAAGGATGACAATTAATAATGAAAACATTGATAGGTTATGGTTGAATGAAAATCGTAAGTGTTTACGTAAGTTCAAAATTGAAGAAAGTCATGAACGTGAACTTAGTTATGATAGGACGAATTGAAAACTGTTATAGCTAAGGTATGTGCATATTGATTGGTTAAGATGTAGATGATGAATCAATGGAGTGCTCCATTTGATTTGGCTTATAGAACACGAGTAACGAAGTTATGGCGAGTTTTGCAAAAATAAACGTTAAACGTCGAAAACATAGAAATCTCGGATTAAGGGTCAAAAGTTGCCGTGTGACTTGAAAATGTTAGTTTTCAATGCCAACACGTAAGATAGAATATTTAAGAGTCGTGGACGCAAGAATTATCGAATTCTGACTTATAACGAAGAAAACGAGTATTGAACGGTTGAAAACGATAAACGAACGCTCAAAATAAACTAAAAGGTGAATTCTGAGTTAACAAATTCAAAAGTGTAAAATTCTTATATGAACACTTAGAGGGTGTAATTTGTGAGTTGTGGGCTTTCGAATGAGCCAATTCGGATGTAAAACAAATAAGTTGTGAAGCCGGGAGTTTCGTTAGAAAGGCAAACTGTCCTGCCTATCTGATGCACAGGGGCAGCGCCGCAGCGCCAACCCAGTGTATATGTGTCACGTCGTGGCACCAATATTGGCCGAGAGGAACCAGAAATGTCTAGAGACTCGCACCGCAGTGCGAGAATTAGTGCATGGACTCTCGCCGCAGCGCCGAGTCCGGGCAAAACCCCTGGAGAATGACGCCGCAGCGCCGAGTTATTACTAGGGATGCCGCGCCGCAGCGCCGGCAATGTAAAAGAGTTGACCAAGTTAGATTTTAGTTTCAACTAAAGGTAAACTAATAGGAAGACAATGAAAGTACTTAAGGTACATAATAAGACTGACCTTAAATCACTTATGAAGTGATAAAGTTAGAAGATTAGATATGGTTTAAAAAAAAATTAAACGAAGAACGCAAGAAGGTAATAAGGGAACCGTGAATGATGTTCAACGTTGGTATTTCACCAATGATTATCGAATGTCGGTTAATAATGTCAGAACGTTAACAAGCCGTAACGAAGCATAGAAAGACGAATTGACTTTATTAACAACATAAATTCAAGTAAGACATAGAAGAGAAAGAAGTTGGTTAGAACGATAAGTTAGTTGTTTATTAACTGATTACAGTGTGCTATGTGAATATATCATGTAGATCCTGTAAAGACTGAGAATTGATTGAATAGTATATTTGAAGACGCTTGAAGGCAAATCTTTCTTAACGCTTGTCTAACCTCTGTGTTAGCCAAGTTTTCTATGATTCATGTTATAAGATGCATGAGTGGTTTTAAAGAAAGAGTCGATGCCTATTTTTACTCGGCTAGACAAGTCTTGAATAATTTGATTGATTTGTATACAAGTCTTTTGATATAGAACTGTTAACGCTATCCTATGCCAAGTATTTGGTACGAATGTAAAGGTAAGTTTGTCTATGAACAAACAAAAGTATTTTCATCGATTATTCGATGGGCACGTGAGGTTGCCAAATGTTAAACGTAAATACGTTTAATGGAAGAGTGTTGATCAACATAGAGTACAATAGGCTGATCACCTAGAAGTGCTCGTAAGTAAAGACGGATGGATGGCCTTAGTGTCGGATGTCCTTTTCAAGTATGAAAACGGAACGAGTATGTTCATGGTCTTTACACCGGTTCAAAATTCCTAAACTATTATATATACTTTAGAATCGTTGTTGTGAAATAAGAAGTACTATTCAAATGTTTCATAGTGCTTCGTAGTTAATTGTTCTGTTATATAAGTTGAGCATAAAATTCTTAATGTGATACTAATATGATTACTTGTTAGACTTGCTGAGCTAGTTATGCTCATTCTTGCTTGAACCATATGATTGCAGCTAAAGTCGAACGAACTGAGAGTTCTAAGAGAGATAAAGCCAAGGCTAAGATGGACAATTAACCGTCCTGAAATAGATTAGTGTATTTGTATGTAATATACTTATGAAGAACAAAGAATGTATTTTGTGAATGAACCTGGGAAAGGATTTATTACTAATAAAATAAGAATATAGTAATTACACTCATTTTGTTGTTATCTCAATAGAATGACTGTATGAATTGTAGTATCGTGGAGCACCACCTGTCGGGTTGGAAGATACCCGAATTTGGGGGCGTCACACTTCTATCCGCTTTGGTTTAGCTGAAAATAATTATTTATAGCAAGGGTGAGCAACTACGTTGCCCAACAAGTTTAACAGTGATCGCATAACACATAGTTCGTATTTTAAACACAACTTAAATTATTCATACTTCGCAGTTTATACATAAATTCATGTTTTTCATACATTTCATTTATTCAAGCATCATAATGCTCATACTCAGCAATTATACCTACTTCACGCTTATCATGTTCCTCATATCATGAATATAGTAAGTTTCCATAACTCAATCCACATCAATCATTAACTTGATTCAATAGATTTATATCACAGTATCGCGCATCTCAATTTATTCACAAGGAGTACATATAATACATGGAGTATGTACACATTACAATCAACAAGTTCACATATAAAAACAAGTTCTGAAAAACTTGCCTGTACCGGAGTTTTACCATTACACCAACTTTTGCGTTCCTTGAACAACCTACATTGTATATGGGAATGATAACAAAACACATTATCAGTCAAAGTTTGACTATTAGTGTGATCTTACTTTAAAACCTTATCTTAACTTATTATCTTCCGTGTATCCTTTTTATATCTAATAATATTGACATTCAACATCATTATTTATATAGCTCGATTTTATTTCCCTTTTTATCACCACATGTGCTAGCTTATCACACTTGTAGTTTAAGTAAGATGTGTGTATCACACCATTACAACATACCATATTTGGTTAAACATTTCTCATCTAGGTTCCTTAGACTTAGATTATGCGGAGAGCATTTGTTCATCACTTTATAACCATTCACTTAATAGTACCTTACATTAATCTTGTAATGTGTCTATCCCAGTTAACAAAATAATAAAAATTTCCTTCCAAGTTCACTTTCACTTTTTGGGTTGTCCAAAAAGTGCTACGCAACGATTACATATTTGGACTCTACACGAAAAATTGAGCAACATATAAAAAAATTACATGACGCCCAAAAATTGACTCGGTGAACCAAAATGGCTTCACGTGCCAAAAATAGCACAACCATTGCCAAGACAGCCCACACACTGCCCAGACTACAGAACAAAATCTAGAAATTTCAGATTTTGTGATTTTCGGGCTAGTTTTACGAATTTTTATCTCACTCATTATACATCGGTTTAAAGCCATTTTCGGATATGTTCTACCTCATACTATCTAGTATTTAAAAAAAATATTACATTCATGAAAAGAGTTTGGAAAGGCTTCGAAACAGTGGCCTGAAACAGCCTATACACAGCAGTTTCAGACTTAGAAAATTTCATGCTTTCTGCAGTTTCGATGATTTTCAATGCTACTTTGGGTATTTTTATGAATATTTGTATTAGGCTTTTAGCTTGGAGATCTGGACATGCTTATAGAACATATATCAAACTATTTTTCTACTGCTTTAGGTCATTAAGCAAGCAACTTACGCTTCCTCAACTGATGCCCAAATAAGACTGCCCATCACATTTTTTTAGTATTCTTAACTTTGGTCAATTCTTGCCAAACTCATTTCTAGCCACTTGGGCTCATTCCAACACTTGAGTAACTACTAGTTAAGACTATTTTTAGCATTCCCCTGACCTTGCTATGCATAGATATGGTTTTGACCCTCTAAACCTAGCATTTTCAAGCTTTTACATACTAATTTCTCATTTTCTTATATAAATTAACATTCCAACACTTGGAATGGTCTAATATACTTTTAACTCACTTGATTAAAATGTTAAAACTGATCTTTAAGAAAAATGGCAAAATCTCAAATTTCCATACTTATAAAAATCTGCAGAAAACTGCAGTTTGCATGACTTTCTTAGCTTGTTTGGTGATTTTTATGAATTTCTTGGTTAAGCTATTGGGTCAACCACTTGGCCCTACTTCTAGATCATACTTCAAGGTATTCTAATCAAGGTTTAGGTTTCTTATTCATTTCATTTAAGTTTCTCAAAATAGTGCCTCAAACTGGCCTATTTTCTAACTTTTTGCAAAAACTGTTATTAACACTTTTATCAATTTTCCCTAGTTTTGGCTACTTGGATAGTCTAGACATGTGTATTTTAGTTAGTTAAGGATACTTTAAGCATCACCACGCTTTATTTAATCATCAAGCCAACTTTGACCTATCTAAGCTTACTTTAGGCTTGAAAAAACTTGGTCTTCTTACTAGCTTTGGTCATGGCAATGATTGGTAACCATTATAAGCATGCATTAGCATCTTTATATGAGTGTATTACAGTCCTTTAAGTTCAGGTATTAAAAATTACACAAAACAATCCACTTTTGGGCTTAAAATGTGATTTTTCACAAGTCTAATGCTCAAAACAGCTTAGGTTTGGTTTCTTTAGCTTGTGTAGCTTACTTATGCCATATTATAACTATTGAAACTTGCCTATATGGTCCAGGTATGGTGGTTCTTCACTTAGGTGCTAATTTCTATTTTAAAACTTACTTTCATTGGTTTTTAGATATAAATTTGAACCACACATAACATAGACCTTAACTATATTAAGGAAAACCTTTTAAATACCCTTTATGGACATTTCATGGTCTCTTTATTGACTCATAAGTTCAGGTACTGAACTTGACCAAAACAGTCCTCAAATTTGGATTTCAAGCACAGTTTTGCCTATTAAATATCAAATAGTTCCATAACAAAACTATGGGAACTTCTAGGCATTCAAATAAACTTCAAACATCATTAAAACTTATCACCATAAACCTTAATAAGCTTGCACAGTCAGTCTAATATCTAACACCAAAATAGTACACACATAAGGCACTTTAGGCATGGTTTTAACACCTCAAGTTCAGGTTTTGTCCTTTTAATTCATTGAGACACATGTATTATCATCACATGAGACTTATTATTTCATAACCTTGCCTTGTATAATAGCTTAGCATATTTTTGGCTTTTAAAACTTACTTTACATAGCATATACACATGAAGCTCTACAAGTTTTGTGACGCCCCCAAATCCGGGTACTTGAAACCCGAACTCGGTGCTTCACGATACCATTTCTATGAGTGGAATTCTACGAATAATAATAACAATAATATGAATAACAACTTAATTTACATAATTATCAGAGTTTATCTCCCCAGGTACGAGACCTTAAAGTACATTCCATACAATACATGATATTATTTATATATATATCATTGTCTTAATAATATATACTATTACAGCAACTAGCACAAATCTTATTCAGTTAGCTTTCCTTTTCCTTTGTTTCTGCACGAGCTTTTTGGTTCTTCAAACTTAACTGAAAACATTTAAATTAAGCAAGAATGAGCATTTGAGTGCCCAGCAAGTAATAACAATAATATATATTAGCTGAAAGAATTAAATATTTTCTTTGAAAGACACTTCTACAATGAATCAACAGTTCTGAAGTAAGCTGTACCAAGAATAATAATAACATAACAACTCTCTTGCACATTTTTAAAACTACGTACTGACTATAAGTAGGGTTAAGTGACATATCATGAACATTGTTTTCTTTTTCAAAAAGGTTAAACAGAAATTCATCTGCAAACCGTCATAAATTACGGACACGGGGGTGATCAGCCCGTTGTGCCCTGCATTGATCAATACTACATTTTAATAACTCTCTCCGCCTTGGGCGCATAAAAGTTTTCCCTATGTAAGGGATGTTCATACTTGTGTGGGTTCTAAAGCAAAGGTTTTATCTTGTTCAACAATAATCTATAATTCAACCTATATATATAAGGGTAATTGACAAAGGTATATCAACATGTGATTAAATACAATGATTATCCAAGTGGGGACACTTATATAACCATTTTATAGAAATTGACGAACATAATATATATCTGAATTACCATATACTAACATGTTGATAAACAATGAGCGGATATAGAATATGTCGCAGTAGAGTTGATAATATAGCATAATAATAATTTAATTCTGAAACTTTTACTCATGTTCATTGCATAAAGGAAATGCAAAGGTAGGATACTTGCCTGAGCTGCTGATTACAATAACGCAACTTAGATTAATCTTTTATATAGCGACCTAACAGTAATAAGATCATTCGTTCGATTAGAATAATATACTATAACACATAGTACTGCATTTCGCAGTCAGCACATAACCTAATCACATTATCACACATATCCAACAGTCATTGAATCATAATTAATCAATAAAAACAGTCAAAATATCTAAATCTAGATGAATTTATGAAACATGCTGGTGTACCGACAACTTTATTGGATAATTATCGAGTCTAAGACTCTATTCTGTATCTCAATATTCATAAGTATCAGTCATATTATTTTTAATTAACTTAAAATAATTTTTAAACACTTGTTATAATTTATCAAGAATTTTCAAACATTGGAATCATAATTAAATGATTTAAATATCAAATAATTCTATTATCATTAACATTTAATCAATATTAAATTATTAATGAAACTGTTGCCAAAATATTAAAGTTATGTATAATAACTCAAAATGCTTTTAAAATATTTATATTACTCTTAAATGATTTTTAAAACATTTAAAATTATTTTTAAATAATTACCATTAATATTAAAATATTAATGCACTATTTATCAAAATATTAAAAGTCATTTATTATAACTTAAAATATTTTTAATTCATTTATATCCTTTTTAAATGATTTTTAAATAAATAAAACCACTTTTAAACTATTTATTTAATATAATTATTAAATAAACTAAATATCATCAATATTAGATTAAAATCATTAATATTAAATTAATAATATTTTTCATGACAAAATATCCAAAGTCATATTTAATAACTCAAAATATTTTTATGATACTATAAATGATTTTTAAAATCATTAATTCTATTTTCCATAATTATTTCATATATTTATTAAATAACTTAAACATCATTAATATTAATTAATTAATAAAATTTCATCACAAAATATTAAAATTCATTAAAAATAACTTAAAATATTTTCTAACACAATAATATAATTTTTCATGATTTTTCATGAATTAAAATTATTTTTAAATAATTTATTTAATATTATAATTAAATAAATAAATACTTTTTTATATTCCAAAAATACTAAATACTTTTGAAATATACTCAAAATAGTTAAAAACTATTTTTCAGACTTTAAAATAATTTTTCAGAATTTATTAAGTATTTTTAATAATTAAAATATAATTTTTCTAATTTTTAAATCATTTTCGGAATTTTCAGAAATTGAAAATTTTAAAATATATCAAAACCGTCGCTAAAGGCTTTAGCGACGCTATCTGTTGCCTTAGGTGTTCTTGAGCCTCAAGAACACTGACAAGGCAGTTATCAAGGTGTCTAGTTTAACCGATTATAATTCTCAATCCATTACGTTTCTGGGCAATCTAACACTTGAATCTTGTAGTGCTCATGTAATACTACAATTACCAACAAACATCATGACTAAAAAACATCAGATCTAAGAGTTATTAGTCATCAAAAAGTCTGACAAGGCTGTTCTTCGACTGAAGAACAGTCGAGGTGCCTACTTTTGATCCTTATAACTTCCAATCTGTGTATTGTTTGTGTAATCTATCAATTGGAGTGTGTAGAAAACATGTAGGACTACAACTACAAAGCATCATAACACATTAACATCATAACATGGGCAAGATCTAGCTGGTCAAACTTCAACACGGAATCTGCTCAAAAAAATTATGGGTTTGTGTTCTTCAGCGTTTTCGGTCAACGGGTTTTGACCATGAATAACTCCCGATCTACAAAAGCTATGAACTTAATTCTTTTTGCATATTAAAGACGACATATCCGACTACACATAACAACTTTTAAACAACAAAAATCATGATCGAGCAAAGATTTATAAGCTCTGACATTTGCCAAAAAAAATTTTCTGGACACTTAGAATATTTTCTGGGTTTGAAGAACAGCCAGTCAATGCCGGTCAACCCATTTTGACCTTAAATACCTTTTGATCCAAAATAGATATGGACCTGGTTCGTTTTGGAGATTAAAGACCACATAACAAGCTACACATATCAACTTTTAGAACACAAAACACATTAAAGATCACAGAGATATAAGGCTTGACATTTGCCAAAAAATCACAGAAAATGAAATTTCTAGATTTTGGAAATCTTCAAATTCGAGCTTCTGAATGTTATGGATCCAACATCTAGCAACCCAGATCATCCTTAGACACTATAATCAACATGTTCTAACATTTAAACATAACATCTAACACCAAAAATTAAAAAAAAAATCAAGCTAGAGTTTATACCTTTTTCTAAGCTTTGATTCTTGATTTTTGGCTTATGATTTGTTATGATTGGTAGTATGGCTTTGTTTTGGGACTGAAATACTACAATAATTCGTAGGCTTTAGAGAGAGAAGCTCAAGGATGAGAGTTGGGCAATTTTTAGTGTACAAAATGCCTTAATTCTCTCTCCAATCTATATATAAACCAAATTAGATGCATTGAATGCTCAAAATGGTTGATTGAATCTAAATATAATTGAGTCTTGGATGCTAAATTGGTAGGGTGGGATGTTTGCCATGCTTTGATAGCAATAATGCACAATAATTCACTAATAATACACTAAATAGACAAAAAGGGCATTTTGGTAATTTTAATTAAAATCTCAAGGGCATTCTTGTACAAGGTGATTAAATCTAGGGTTTATTCACTAGATTGAAAATCTTACTATTTCCCAAATAGTTTATAGGGTTTGGACAATTTAAAATTTAAAGTGTAATATAATTTTAATTTAAAACATACTAATTAAATTAGGGTTTTTAATAGAAATTAGGGTTTTTAAATTAGGGTTCCTAAATATTATTAGGGTTCCCAAATTAATTAGGGTTTCCTAATTATTTTTATAATTCACAAAATAATAATTAGGGTTTCTAAAATTTGTAATTAGGGTTTTCAAATAAATAATTAGGGTTTTTCCTAATTATCAGCATAAAACAATAATTAGGGTTTCTTCTAATTACAGAAATTCTAATACGCAAAAGAATTCATATAACATAATTACTACTCAGTCTTAACTCGTAATTGAGTTTAACAATTAGGGTTTCATAACACAATATTAGGTTATAACCCAATTTATCATAATTGACCAACATTAACAGTCTACAGATATATGGTATATATTTAAGTACTGAAAATTAAAATATAATTAATATTACATTATTATTCTCATTCCTGGATAAAAATCCAAGTTTAGGGTTTGGATTCCATATCTGACTTATCCTTCGTACACAACATCAATAATCAAGTTAAAATAATTAACTTAAATATTCTGAACAAATTCATATAATAACATATTTATTATTATAATTCTAATTGTCACTTCATATATTATTTAAATAATATATAAATTATATTTTCATAAAAAATAAATAATAAAAACATTTCTGCTTATAGAAATTAATTACCATAAGAATATAATTTGTAGTAATTAATAATTCTAAAATTATTTCTAATTTTTCAAGTAATAAATATATTCGCATTTAACATCACAATACTTGACACTTATTCTCATTGTAAAAAAAATTTATATGCAAAATTTCTTATCTATTTATATAAAAAATATCGGGTTATTACATTCACCCTCCCTTATAAGGATTTCGTCCCCGGAATCACCGTTTTAAAACTCATATATACAAGGGTACATAGCATATATAATCATTGTAAGTAGACCTCGATCATAATTGATCGAACTTATCTTTTACTATTCAGCACGCTTGTCTACCTGATTAAACAGAAGTTTGATTTCTAAAAGGACTCAAATTCTTCATTCAAAATTTCTTTATAAATTAATTTACTATATATATAAGAAAATCATATAAGATATATAAGTTATTCGAATAACACCTGGAGTTCCATTTCCAGCTGCCACAGTATTCTGGACCGTCATGTTGAAGACCCTCGGAGTTGCTTTTGTTGGGTTATTGGTTGAGGTCGGTCATGTGATTGCTAAAGTCCCACTGCCTTTCCCCGTGGTTACATTTCCTGCCTCCATTCTCCTCTTTGGACAATCCTTCACCTTATGTTCAGTCGATCCACATATAAAATACCCATTGTTCATCCTTGGGTTGGGGCAGTTGGGAGAGATATGACCCTCCTGGCCGCACTTGTAACATACAAACTTACCCTTCAGGCACTCACCAGAGTGATTCTTCCCGCAATTCTTGCACTGCACTACCTGCTTATTCACACCTTCCTGTTTCACCTGAACATTCTCAGAAAAATTTCCCTTTCTTTTCTCACCCCTATTTCTACTATTTCCTTCCACCTTCAAAGATCCTTCTGCCTTGCTTCTATTCTTCTTCTCCTTGTTGTAGAGGCTCATGGCCTCACTCCCCTCCTCAGCTATGACAGCCTTCTCCATGAGTGCTGCAAAAGTATTAATTTTCAATACTGCCATCTTATTGTAGAGCCATGATTTTAAGCCCAGCTCAAACCTCCTTGCCTTTCTAGCCTCCGTATCAACTTGATGTGGAGCAAACCTAGCCAACTCATTAAACTTTACGACATACTCCGCAAAAGTCATGTTCTCCTGCTTTAACTCCAGAAATTTCACCTCCATCCTAGCTTGCATACTAGCTGAGAGATAGTTTTTGAAAAATAAAATCTTAAACCTATCCCAAGTAACTACTCCTTCTCCTGCCCTAGTTTTATTTGCCTCCCACCAAAAGTTGGCTTCCCCTTTCATCATATAAGTGGCAAAAGCAGTCTTTTGCCCCTCATCTACCCTAGCAATTACGAACGCCTTTTCTATTTCATTAACCCATGTCTGGGCTTCTATAGGGTCAGCTGATCCTCTGAATTCTGGTGGTCCTATTGCTTTGAAGTCTTTAAATTTTGCCAAGCGATTATCTGGCTGGTTTCCTACGGCTGGTATTCCCTACTGCATAGCCTGAGCTACCATGTTTGCAAAGTTTTGCATTGGGTCTTGTTGTTGTTCCTCAGTGTTGTTGAGAGATTCTTCTACCCTTTGGTTTCTAGTTTGACGTCTTGGCGGCATTATCTGGTTAAGTAAAACCATAAATTATACTTTATTAACTTACATTCTAAACCTTATTGCATAAGATTAATTTATTAAACTTGTTTTATTTCTTAAACTTAGATTCATATTCATTCATCGAATATTTTACATAGCATAGCACATACTAGTTTACACAGCAGCTATCCCTTTGTGACTACAAAAGTCGGGATTTACAATATTGACCAACACAAAAGTTGAAAATATTTTATTACACAAACATACTTATCACACATATTACCTTAAACATACCTACACAACAGAACCTATACTACATATTTACTAAGCCTCTCTCTCGAACAATCTTTTGATCGATGACCTTCCATCCCACAAACAAAACGTACGCCTAGATTAAAGTCAGAACAATAATGAGAGGTATGTCCCTCATGTCTGCAATTGTAACATATCTTTTTTCCTTTCTTCTTATCAGGGTTTCCTAAATCATGGTCTTCTATCTTTCTTTTTCCCTTATCTCTCGGAGCTGCACACGATGTGTTGCTTGAGGCTCCTATCTGATCAATTTGGATTTTAAGCTTATCCTGCTCTTCCATTGTTTCTATTAACGCCTGACGCAGTTGAATATTCAACAGCTTTTCTATTTCCCACAACTTTTTCAAAGAAGAAACCTTGTTCCTCAAATCCTGCACCTCCGTTGATGCTTGATCAGCTTCAACTTTAGTGTCTGTATCACTATCTGATAGTTCCACCATTTCCGGATCTGGTACTACATTTTCCAAAATAACCACCTCGTCCGAGTTGGTTTCATTGTGAGCCTTTATTTTAGCTATTGGCTTCGATATTAGCTCAGGTGTATGGATCTGATTCTTCTTCAAGTTATAAGCCCATAACAATCCTTTTCCACCAGACATCTACACACATAAATTATCCTGATTAGCATATAGTATATACACATAGCAAATAATAGTTTTATAAGAGTTATTTTTTATTTTGTTCAATGATGAATTTATTTAATTCATCTCCTTTTAAAACTCTATATGAGTTATTTGTATTTTCAACGTTTCCCCCTGTCCTAAGGTTATAGCCTAAGGTCGATCCAACCTAAGGTTTTTAACCCTAAAGCTCTGATACCAACCTGTGGCGCCCCCAAATCTGGGTACTTGAAATCCGAACTCGGTGCTTCACGATACCATTTCTATGAGCGGAATTCTACGAATAATAATAACAATAATATGAATAACAACTTAATTTACATAATTATCAGAGTTTATCTCCCCAGGTACGAGACCTTAAAGTACATTCCATACAGTACATGATATTATTCATATATATATCATTGTCTTAATAATATAAACTATTACAGCAACTATCACAAATCTTATTCAGTTAGCTTTCCTTTTCCTTTGTTTCTGCACGAGCTTTCTGGTTCTTCAAACTTAACAGAAAACATTTAAATTAAGCAAGAATGAGCATTTGAGTGCCCAGCAAGTAATAACAATAATATATATTAGCTGAAAGAATTAAATGTTTTCTTTGAAAGACACTTCTACAATGAATCAACAGTTCTGAAGTAAGCTGTACCAAGAATAATAATAACATAACAACTCTCTTGCATATTTTTGAAACTACGTACTGACTATAAGTAGGGTTAAGTGACATATCATGAACATTGTTTTCTTTTTCAAAAAGGTTAAACAAAAATTCATCTGCAAACCGTCATAAATTACGGACACGGGGGTGATCAGCCCGTTGTGCCCTGCATTGATCAATACTACATTTTAATAACTCTCTCCGCCTTGGGCGCATAAAAGTTTTCCCTATGTAAGGGATGTTCATACTTGTGTGGGTTCTAAAGTAAAGGTTTTATCTTGTTCAATAATAATCTATAATTCAACCTATATATATAAGGGTAATTGACAAAGGTATATCAACATGTGATTAAATACAATGATTATCCAAGTGGGGACACTTATATAACCATTTTATAGAAATTGACGAACATAATATATATCTGAATTACCATATACTAACATGTTGATAAACAATGAGCGGATATAGAATATGTCGCAGTAGAGTTGATAATATAGCATAATAATAATTTAATTCTGAAACTTTTACTCATGTTCATTACATAAAGGAAATGCAAAGGTAGGATACTTGCCTGAGCTGCTGCTTACAATAACGCAACTTAGATTAATCTTTTATATAGCGACCTATCAGTAATAAGATCATTCGTTCGATTAGAATAATATACTATAACACATAGTACTGCATTTCGCAGTCAGCACATAACCTAATCACATTATCACACATATCCAACAGTCATTGAATCATAATTAATCATTAATACAGTCAAAATATCTAAATCTAGATGAATTTCTGAAACATGTCGGTGTACCGACAGCTTTATTGGATAATTATCGAGTCTAAGACTCTATTCTGTATCTCAATATTCATAAGTATCAGTCATATTATTTTTAATTAACTTAAAATAATTTTTAAACACTTGTTATAATTTATCAAGAATTTTCAAACATTGGAATCATAATTAAATGATTTAAATATCAAATAATTCTATTATCATTAGCATTTAATCAATATTAAATTATTAATGAAACTGTTGCCAAAATATTAAAGTTATGTATAATAACTCAAAATGCTTTTAAAATATTTATATTACTCTTAAATAATTTTTAAAACATTTAAAATTATTTTTAAATAATTACCATTAATATTAAAATATTAATGCACTATTTATCCAAATATTAAAAGTCATTTATTATAACTTAAAATATTTTTAATTCATTTATATCCTTTTTAAATGATTTTTAAATAAATAAAATCATTTTTAAACTATTTATTTAATATAATTATTAAATAAACTAAATATCATCAATATTAGATTAATATCATTAATATTAAATTAATAATATTTTTCATGACAAAATATCCAAAGTCATATTTTATAACTCAAAATATTTTTATGATACTATAAATGATTTTTAAAATCATTAATTCTATTTTCCATAATTATTTCATATATTTATTAAATAACTTAAACATCATTAATATTAATTAATTAATGAAATTTCATCACAAAATATTAAAATTCAATAAAAATAACTTAAAATATTTTCTAACACAATAATATAATTTTTCATGATTTTTCATGAATTAAAATTATTTTTAAATAATTTATTTAATATTATAATTAAATAAATAAATACTTTTTTATATTCCAAAAATACTAAATATTTTTGAAATATACTCAAAATAGTTAAAAACTATTTTTCAGACTTTAAAATAATTTTTCAGAATTTATTAAGTATTTTTAATAATTAAAATATAATTTTTCTAATTTTTAAATTATTTTCGGAATTTTCAGAAATTGAAAATTTTAAAATATATCAAAACCGTCGCTAAAGGCTTTAGCGACGCTTATCTGTTGCCTTAGGTGTTCTTGAGCCTCAAGAACACTGACAAGGCAGTTATCAAGGTGCCTAGTTTGATCGATTATAATTCTCAATCAATTACGTTTCTGGGCAATCTAACACTTGAATCTTGTAGTGCTCATGTAATACTACAATTACCAACAAACATCATGACTAAAAAACATCAGATCTAAGAGTTATTAGTCATCAAAAAGTCTGACAAGGCTGTTCTTCGACTGAAGAACAGTCGAGGTGCCTATTTTTGATCCTTATAACTTCTAATCTGTGTATTGTTTGTGTAATCTATCAATTGTAGTGTGTAGACAACATGTAGGACTACAACTACAAAGCATCATAACACATTAACATCATAACATGAGCAAGATCTAGCTGGTCAAACTTCAACACGGAATCTGCTCAAAAGAATTCTGGGTTTGTGTTCTTCAGCGTTTTCGGTCAACGGGTTTTGACCATGAATAAATCCCGATCTACAAAAGCTATGAACTTGATTCTTTTTGCATATTAAAGACGACATATCCGACTACACAAAATAACTTTTAAACAACAAAAATCATGATCGAGCAAAGATTTATAAGCTCTGACATTTGCCAAAAAATATTTTCTGGACACTTAGAATATTTTCTGGGTTTGAAGAACAGCCGGTCAATGCCGGTCAACCCACTTTGACCTTAAATAACTTTTGATCCAAAATAGATATGGACCTGGTTCATTTTTGAGATTAAAGACCACATAACAAGCTACACATATCAACTTTTAGAACACAAAACACATTAACGATCACAGAGATATAAGGCTTGACATTTGCCAAAAAATCACAGAAAATAAAATTTCTAGATTTTGGAAATCTTCAAATCCGAGCTTCTAAATGTTATGGATCCAACATCTAGCAACCCAGATCATCCTTAGACACTATAATCAACATGTTCTAACATCTAAACATAACATCTAACACCAAAAATTAAAAAAAAAATCAAGCTAGAGTTTATACCTTTTCTAAGCTTTGATTCTTGATTTTTGGCTTATGATTTGTTATGATTGGTAGTAGGGCTTTGTTTTGGGACTGAAATACTACAATAATTCGTAGGCTTTAGAGAGAGAAGCTCAAGGATGAGAGTTGGGCAATTTTTAGTGTACAAAATGCCTTAATTCTCTCTCCAATCTATATATAAACCAAATTAGATGCATTGAATGCTCAAAATGGTTGATTGAATCTGAATATAATTGAGTCTTGGATGCTAAATTGGTAGGGTAGGATGTTTGCCATGCTTTGATAGCAATAATACACAATAATTCACTAATAATACACTAAAGAGACAAAAAGGGCATTTTGGTAATTTCAATTAAAATCTCAAGGGCATTCTTGCACAAGGTGATTAAATCTAGGGCTTATTCACTAGATTGAAAATCTTACTATTTCCCAAATAGTTTATAGGGTTTGGACAATTTAAAATTTAAAGTGTAATACAATTTTAATTTAAAACATACTAATTAAATTAGGGTTTTTAATAGAAATTAGGGTTTTTAAATTAGGGTTCCTAAATATTATTAGGGTTCCCAAATTAATTAGGGTTTCCTAATTATTTTTATAATTCAAAAAATAATAATTAGGGTTTCTAAAATTTGCAATTAGGGCTTTCAAATAAATAATTAGGGTTTTTCCTAATTATCAGCATAAAACAATAATTAGGGTTTCTTCTAATTACAGAAATTCTAATACGCAGAAGAATTCATATAACACAATTACTACTCAGTCTTAACTCATAATTGAGTTTAACAGTTAGGGTTTCACAACACAATATTAGGTTATGACCCAATTTACCACAATTGACCAACATTAACAGTCTACAGATATACGGTATATATTTAAGCACTGAAAATTAAAATATAATTAATATTACATTATTATTCTCATTCCTGAATAAAAATCCAAGTTTAGGGTTTGGATTCCATATCTGACTTATCCTTCGTACACAACATCAATAATCAAGTTAAAATAATTAACTTAAATATTCTGAACAAATTCATATAATAACATATTTATTATTATAATTCTAATTGTCACTTCATATATTATTTAAATAATATATAAATTATATTTTCATGAAAAATAAATAATAAAAACATTTCTGCTTACAGAAATTAATTACCATAAGAATATAATTTGTAGTAATTAATAATTCTAAAATTATTTCTAATTTTTCAAGTAATAAATATATTTTCGCATTTAACATCACAATGCTTGACACTTATTCTCATTGTAAAAAAAATTTATATGCAAAATTTCTTATCTATTTATATAAAAAATATCGGGTTATTACAAGTTTGCTAGCTTATTACTTTGCTGCACTTTTGCTACCATTTTTGGCATATTTTTATGCCACAATATAAGCTTCTATCTATCTAATATGGCCAGGTTTAATAGATTGCCATAGCAGTCCCAAACTTAGAATGTTAAGCATGGATTTGGCATGGTAACTCAAAACAGCGTCAAGTTTCGTTCAGATGAATGTTGAAGAACCTTTAGAACATGTAATTGTCAAGAGATATGCATTCACAGCTGGAGTTTAATCAATTCTTAGCTAACACAAAACATCCCTCTTTTTACTTAAGTTTTAAGCTTGAAACCTCTTAGCTATTCAAGTTAAGCATATACATTCTCCTTTTAGCATATAAGCATATACATGGGATTATTATCTTAGTATATGACATGGTTTTGGACTTTGTTTGCATAGCTAACATGCCTTTAGCACATAGCAGTCAACATTTAGGCATTTTATCAAACATGTAGAGTGCAGTCCGTATATATACATATAGTACATATATTTCTAGCTCTTTGACCCTAGCCTTATGGCTTTAATTTACCTAGCATGACAAAAACAAATCATAGCCACAATTAGGCCTTATGACAGTTAACGTATCAACAAGAAATTTAGAATATCTATCATTATAATAATAAACAGCCTTGTATGGCCATTCCAGTTTCTCTTCAAAATTGAAGTGGGAATGAAATGAATAAGGATCTAAATTAACTCACCCTTGATAGCTTGATGATTCGGTTGGCTTTGTTGCTGATAATCTCCTCCCTCTCCAACTGGAATCACTTTCTCTTCTTCACTAAATATGCTTTTGGAGCTCAAATAAGTGGTGTAACCATCTGAACTTGGGTGAAACATTGGGGTTATATGGTTGAGTTTTCTATCTTCAGTCAGTCACCTTCCTGACCACTTATAAGCTTTGCCCCTATTCTTCTCCATCATTACCCTACCCGGTATTAGCTTCAATTCAGCCCCTCTAACTTGCCTCCTATCAGTCTACTCATAGCAGTTAGTTGGCCCCTATAACTACCTGACACCATTGGCCTTTGCAGTGTACTTGACCCCTAATAGCCAACTTATGCACTTTAGGCTCAACCTATGCACTCTAGGTTCCAACTAACTTGCTAACCACTTGCTAATTGACTAAACTAATAATATTCGGGATATCAAAAAAACAACCATCACAGACAGTCACTCAAATCCCCGACTAGTCCCGACTACGTTCTCATTTCATGAAGAGAACAATGAAAGCAAAAGGGTGAGCTCAACTAGCCCCGTAAGAAATATTATGACTAAGATAATGCAGAATAAATTATCAGTAGCCTTCAATAGTGTTAAACTGATAAAATATAATAAACATCAAGTTTAACTATAGTGGAACAAGAAATCCATTAGAAGAGTCAAGTAGAGCATGATATCTACTATCTTATATGATTTAAAAAGTTTATCATCAATTTTATCGCTAGGATTCAGCTAAACAAATAATCCACATCATTAAATTATCCATGCACTACGGGACAAGGATATTATTATTATCACCAATGGTCATGAACATACCAACAACTTTCCATCAATGCACTACGGGCCAATGATAACTTTTACCACATCATTTGTAACATTTTGGGTCATGATTATACCGAATGATCCCTGATCATAATCATACCAATCAACAATCCATCTATGCACTACGACCAAAGATGACTTTCATCATAATATAAGCATGAGGATGATGACAATGATATAAGAATTCAATTAAATGAGAGCAATGATAAATTTTAAAGATTTATAATTTAATTTATCCAGAATTCAATAATGTCCAAATTGTCAATATGATACTGCTTTGTGAAGTAAAATTCAAGAATAATATTGTATTAACAATAATTTGGATAGAAAAAAAATTAATTTTTATCATGAATAGTACCCCGTGAATAGTACTTCGTGAATAGTACCGACATGAAAAGATTAAACTTTAACAAGAATGTTCAGAAAAATATCCTTGTGAAACGATATAAAGGAGATTTATAGAATAAAAGAAGAAATAAGCTTCTATTTATAGAAGATTTCTAGCTTAGCCCTTGCAATGTGAAGAGGCAAATGGCTTGACGACTGGTGATGTGAAAAGAAAAGTGGTTTGAAGCCTGTAATGTGAAACAAGTGGTTCGAAGCCTGTAATATGAAACGACAAGTGGTTTGACGTCTGGTAAAAGCAATTACTATTGGTGAAAGTGACTCTTAGAAGATGACATATGGGCCCTCATGGAATAAACCAAATTTACCACAAACGTCTCATAACAAACTTCTTATTTATATCAAAGATTGAATAAATATTACCACAAATTATTTTATCTTCAATCAAAACATTTTTAATCTTCTAACAATTATTCATCATTAATATTATAACTCAAAATATTTAACGACCAAATCATTCCAAGGAAAGAGGGGGCTTTCTGATTCAATTAGGTGACCAAACCCCTTTCCTCGACAAAACTTTCTAGACATCGACAATAATGCAAATAATAATATGAGTAACTTTATCGTCTCAACTATTGATTTAATAGTATAAAATATTATGCAGATGATACTATGACAATAATTGAATCAATAACGTGAGATATTATACAGCAATTACTGTAGCAATAATTGAGTATAACTGAGTGACTTCTCACGTAAGCATCAATAATCAATATCGTGTGCTACTATACAACCACGTATATTACTATACTTTTATAACCGGGTATTTCAACGGTTAACGGTAAAACTTTCATCGTTATTTTTATAAAAAGATAATTTTGTCATTTTCTAACTTTGACAAAAATTCTTTTGTGGGGTCTTCCAATAATTGTGCCATCATACAAATATTTCCAGATAAAAAGAATATTTCCCGACCAGACGAATTTTTTATAACAACTTGCTTATTTTACAAAATTTATAAATATTACCCACAACTATAACATTATATTAAATCCACATCATAATATTTAAAATGATATTTAGAGAAAAATAATTTTTATTTATGAAAGTTGGGGTCTTACAAACTCCCCTTCTTATGAAAGTTCGTCCTCAAAATTGGGGTACGTACCTGGTATGTCGAAGATGTGAGGATACCTTGATTTCATTTCAGATTCTAACTCCCAGGTCATTTCCTCAACATCATGGTTTCTTCACAAAACTTTGACTTGAGGCATAACCTTGGAGCGTAGAATATGTTCTTTCTTATCCAAGGTTTTAACAGGTACCTCTTCATACGTTAAATCTTCCACTATTTTGTCCAGTTCTAACTCAATAATGTGATTCGGGTCTTCCACATATTTACGTAGCATGGATATGTGAAAAACGTTATGAACACAAGACATACTTGGCTATAAGGCGAGTCTATAAGCCACAGTTCCTACCCGATCTAGGATTTCGAATGGGCCAATGAATCGAGGATTGAGTTTTTCTCTCTTTCCAAATCTCGTAATTCCTTTCCACGGAGCAACACGTAATAGCACATGTTCTCCAACATTGAATTCCACGTCCTTTCGATGAAGATCAACATAACTCTTTTGTCGATCTTGTGAGGTTTTTATACATTGTCGGATCATTTGAATCTTTTCTGTTGTCATGCATACTAATTTTAGTCCCAACAACGTTGCTTTACCCACATCATCCCAGCATACTGAAGAATGACATTTGCGTCCATACAACACCTCGAATGGAGCCATGCCGATACTTACTTGATAACTGTTGTTGTAGGAGAATTCCACTAATAGCAAGAACTTGTCCCAACTTCCTTTGAAGTTAAGGACACATAGTTTTAATAGATCCTCCAGATTTTGAATAGTCCTCTCTGACTGCCCGTCCATCTGAGGATGATATGTGACACCCCCAAATCTGGGTACTTCGATTCCACGGGATTTGGTGTTCACTGTACAAATAGCATCTATCTATCTACCCATAAAAATTCATATCATGCAATAGATAGAAATAAAATCTTCCCCTTCAGGGTTACAACATCTGAATAATAATACAAATCCCAAGTTAAACTAACCTTAAGCATCTGTGCGGAATTATAAACAATAAGTCTTAAACAACATCATTAAATCAAGTCTAAACATAAATACATCATCAATAAAATAACAAGTCTTCATCACTTGCTAACTTTGCTCTTGCCTTTACTAGTGGAAGGTTCATCGGTTCTTTCGTTCTTAGCTGCAATGTTATTAATAAGCAAGAGTGAACACTATTGCCCACAAGTATAACAATGACATAATAGTATAATAACATGCGAGTGAACCAAAGACATCTGAATAAAAGCTCAACTTTTGAATCAAGAATGAATAACAAGAATCAAAAGATTTCTGAGGGTCATAAGACCTTGAACTATGTCCTAGGTTATCAAGGGTTATACTTGAAACCTTTAACAGTCATAAGACTATGGACCTTTCTTCTCGTACTTAGGGGGATCAGCCCTTAGTATCATACTGTGCACAATATCTTAACGCTAACGTATAAGTAAATCCCTTTACAAGGTTGTTCATCTCAGTTTGACATTCTAGTCCGCACCAAAGGAAGTTTGGTTAGGATAATTCAATAAGGGTTCTGAAATTTAGAATGTTCATCAACTAAGGACTAGTTGAATCAATAAGGTTCACTAGTCTAACAGATTCAACAATAATCATATTCAATTTGAATAATAATCTCAAGAAGTATACAATAGAACGATTATTGTATAACTGAATCATGCTTTGAAAAGATAATCAATCTTTAATATAACATTTAAACTTGAATAATAGTAATGATAATTTACTCGAGGTAAATAATAATCTTGAACAATAATGACAAGTAGGGTTAGGAAACTTGCCTCGTGCGTAGATTACACTTTAACTAAGCACGTTCTTTGAATTTAATCCTACATACCATTCACATCCACAATACCAGTTAATTATAACTTAACTAATCATCATAAACTCATTCTCTTTGTCTACTTTGATTATTGACTATACTTGGTTAATTTACCACTTTGTCACATAGTTTATACCTCATGAATAACAAGCTAATTTATGCATTCATTAATTCGATCCACAAGCAATTATGTTATGGATGTGCTAAGAATTTAATTTAACGCCTCATAATATGCCTAACAAATTTTTATAATCATTAGACTAAGTTGCTAACACCTTTCCATACTTGAATGCTAAAAAAAATATTTTCTGGACATTCTGCTAAGTGGCGCTGCGGCGCCACTTTTGTATTGAGTCTTGGCGCTGCAGCGCCGTGGCGCTGCGTCCTGGTACTTGGCTCTGCGGTGCGAGAAATGAACTGGAAGTTGGCGCCGCAGCGCGAAACCCCAGACTCTGAATTTCCAGTTCGCTACGAACACAGAATTCAGCGAAATCAACACTTTTTAAACACTAATTTCACCAATTTGCACATACCCATATGTTATAATTTATACATAATCATTACCCAACACTTATAGAGTAATTTTAACCCACTAAAACACATAATCACAGAAATAAAACATAAAATTTTCCATTGTTCTTGATGTTTTTGAAGTTTTGAACATAAATCATAAAAATTGACACTACGGATTCGTTATAATACCGAATCCGTTCATTTAAACTTTGGTATCTTCGTATCAACATGCACAATAATATAAGAGTGTAAATTTTACAAAAACATTTATGTTTGGCACACTAAAATTACGTATAAGGGCCACAAGGCCAAAAACCCAAACTCTGTGAATTTTGAAATAACAAGTCATCGTATTATGAAACTTATGATATGGAATCATGCAATATATATATAAAACATGCTATACTTCTCGAATTATTACACATATCCTTATAATAACACCAATTCTCAATTCACAGAGATTAACAGAAGTTTTGAAAGTCATTTTTATAAAACTTGAATACGTGAAATAACAATTTAGGAAAGAGAGATTACCCTGAGAATAAAGTATATATATGTAGACTTAGATTCTTTCTTCAATTACTGAATTCTAATAAATCCTCTGAACTTTCTCTTGAATTCTCTCTGACTCTCAACTTAGCAAATAATGAAGAATATGTACGTTAACTCAACTGAACCTTTATGCGCAGAGTTGAGGTCAGTTATTCCATTCGTGGTTTAACTGCCCCCAACTCCTCCTAAGGCCACATTTGGCTAGCAAACTAAGTTCAAAGTTCTTTATTTTAATAAAACCTTTTATCATATATTTTAATTCATGTCACACCCAATACAAATATCGTATTTAAATTAATTAAATAACGTATAATAATCTCTCATAAATTCACGTAATCATATAATTAATTTTCTCATTAATAATTAATGTCAAATTATTAACTCTCTAATTAATAATTAAATTACTTAAATAACATCATGCTGAATTAAATATTTTATTTAATTCAATAAGCTCACATAATTGCATACTTGAATAATAATTATTCTCTATATTAATTTAATAAATGTAACGCATATAATTAAATTAATCTACCACATTAGCATCAAATAATTATTTAATTCAATAATTAAATCATCGAAAAAATATTTATTTAATTCAATAAATATTAAAATCAAATTACAGAATTCTCGTTCGTCACGTGATATGCCGAACTGAATAGCAAATCCGTGCCCTATAGCTTTCTACAAACTGACCCAAAATTGTGAAGTGAATCTTGGGTCTCGATTAGAAACTATGGATATTGGCATACCATGCAGTCTTACAATCTCATTTATGTACATACGAGCAAGACGTTCAAGTGAATAAATTTCTCGTATAGGTAAGAAATGAGCAGACTTGGTCAATCTATCAACAATGACCCAAATCACATCTATGCCTTGAGAAACCTTGGGAAGACTAGTAACAAAATCTATGGTAATGTTCTCTTACTTCTATTTTAGAATTTCAAGTGGTTGCAATGAACCTTTTGGCACTTGATGCTCTACCTTGGCACGTTGACACGTTAAACACCTTGAGATAAACTTTACTATCTCTCTCTTCATATTGCCCCACCAAAATGTATGTCGAATATCATGATACATTTTGGTACTCCCATGATGAATTGCAAACGGTGTGTTGTGCGCCTCCATCATAATTTTATACTTTAAATCAGGGTCGTTAGGAGCACAAAGTCTGGAGTTGACTCGAAGTATTCCTTCTTCATCAATTCTTGCTTCTGGAATAACACCTTCTTGCATTTTCTTCTTCATATGCATCAGCTCCAGGTCCGTAGCTTGAGCAACTTTAACTTTATCGATTAAAGTCGGTTCTACTCGTATATTTTCTATCATCATGTGGGTCCTTAGAGTCTTTATCTCTATCCTCATCCTTTGTAAGTCATACCAAATGGGTCTTTGCCTTGTCAATATCGCACTCGTACCCGCATATGATCATCTACTCAATGCGTTAGCTACCACGTTCGCTTTTTCAGGATGGCATTGAATAATATAATCATAATCTTTCAATAGTTCAAGTCAACATCGTTGCCGCATGTTGAGTTCCTTTTGGGTGAAGAGATATTTGAGGCTTTTATGATCTGTATAGATCTCCACTTTCTCCCCATACAGGTAATGCCTCTAAATTTTAAGTTCGAAAACGAAAGCAGCCAACTCTAGATCATGAGTAGGATAATTCCTCTCATATTCTTTGAGTTATCACGAGGCATAGGCTATGACTTTCCCGTATTGCATGAGAACACATCCTAACCTCTATCTGAAGCATCACTGTAGATGACATATCCCTCCGAACTAAATGGTATTGTCAGAACAGGTGCTGAAATGAGTCTCCTCTTGAGTTCTAGAAAACTCTTCTCACATTCCTCGCTCCAACTGAATTTTGTATCTTTTCGTGTCAGCTGAGTTAATGGAGTAGCGATTCGAGAAAATCCTTCCACGAATCTCCGATAATAACCAGCTAAGCCCAGAAAGCTACGTACTTTGGTAACTGACTTAGGTTACTCCCAGCTTTGAATTGATTCAATCTTTGTCGGGTCAACAAATATTCCATGATTTGATATCACGTGCCCAAGGAATGCTACTTCCTCAAGCCAGAACTCGCATTTCTTCAACTTGGCATATAGCTTATTTTCAAGAAGCTTTTGGAGTATTAGCCTCAAGTGTTGCTCATGATCTTCACAGCTTTTGGTGTATATGAGGATGTCATCAATAAAGACAACAACAAAATGATCTAAATATTACTTGAATACTCGGTTCATTATATCCATGAAGGTCGCATGAGTATTAGTCAATCCAAAAGACATGACTAGGAATTCATAAGGCCCGTACCGAGTTCTAAAAGCAGTCTTTGGAATGTCATCAGTTTTAACTTTTAACTGATAATATCCGGAACGAAGATCGATCTTTGAAAAGAATTTAGCACCTTGCAACTAGTCAAACATGTCATCGATACGAGATAACGTGTAACAACCCGATATTTTCTATATAATTAAATCAGAAATTTTGAGTATAAATTTTTTTTTAAATGAGGATTTGTACAAGATATTGTGTTTATATATTTATGTGATAAATAAAAAAATATATATTTATTACATGAATAATTTAAAATAATGTAGAAATGTTTTTATTATTTTCCATGAAAATATAAGTATATATTATTTAAATAATATATGAAATAATTTTTAGAATAATTATAATAATTGTTTTATTATATGAATTTTTGTACAGATTATTAAGTTAATTATTTTACCTTAATTAATAAGGTTAAGTATGGCAGATAAATAAGATATGGAATCCAAACCCTAATTTTAGATTTTTATCAAGGAATGAGAATAATAATATAATATTAATTATATTTTGATTTTTTAGTGCTATAAATATGTACTCTATGTACGTATTGATAATGGTTTGTCAATTATGGTCTATAATGCAAAAACCCTAGCATTAATTTGTTTAACCCTATTTTTAAATTCAAATGGGAAATTCAAGATTGGTTATATAACTATGTTATATGATTTATGTTGTGTATTAAATGATTAATTAGGTAAACCCTAATTAAAATCTAGAAACCCTAATTAATCTTTAGAAAAACCCTAATTATGAAACCTAAATTGGAGTTGGTGATCAGTCAGAGATTGTATTAATATGATTAATATCATGTATAGTAGATTTTATTATGGAAAACCTAATTAGTAATTTAAAATCCTAATTGTAATTTGGTAACCCTAATTATCAAAATCGTAAACCCTAATTATTTAATTAGCAAGGTTAATTATAATTAGTGATTTTAAACCCTAATGTTCCTGTATAATTTAATTATAAAACCTAACTAATTAACAAACCCTAAATTTCTATTTTTAGAAACTAAAATTTTATTTATTTATTTATTTTTGCTTAATTAGAAATCCTACAAATTAATTGTGCAAGACCTTAGGGTTAAACCCTAAGGGTCAAACCCTAAGGGTTTGGGACAAGTTTACACAAATGCCATTAAAATTCCAAGCAAAATGACAAGTTTACCCCTCTTGCATTATTTGAAGCTAATATGTAGGTTTTGACCTTAGGTGAGTTGTTCACCAAATCTAACCACTCCATGTGACTGAAATTAATGTATATCAGCCACCTATGCCAGCCAATTCATGCATCTAACTTAGTATATATAGATTGAGAGAGAGAAAATTGCTTTTGTGAGCTCATTTTTGTACAAACCCTCAACCAATCTCTCTCAACTCAAAACCAACGAAATATAGTTGTATATCAGTCCCCAAGATCAGCCCCACTAACATCTATAACCAAATCAGTGGCCTAGAATCAAAATTTGATCATAGAAGGTATAAACTCTAACTTAAAATCTGATCTTAGATCTGTTGTTAGATGTTAGTGTTTAATGTTAAAACATGTTGTATGTAGTGTTATGAAGTGAATTGGGTTGCTAGATGTTAGATCCATAACATCTAGAGGCTCGAATTTGAAGATTTACAAAATCTAGAAAAATGAGAAATATGGTCTGACAACCAAATGTCAGGTCCCATAGATCGCAGCCTGTTATGTGTTTTTGTTTTTTTAAGCTTTGATCTGGAACTCGAATCAGGGTGAGATCGGTTGTAGGTTGCAAGTTGTGGGTGGTCAAACACCGTTGACCAACCATGACTAGACAAGTTCTGAGTAACCCAGAATGAGTCCAGAAAGCTCTGACAAGATTTTCAAGAGCTTGGATCTGACAGTGGTTTAATGCTTCCTTGTGGTTCTTGCATCTAAGTTATAGTATGTTTGTTATACTACATTCTTGTTCCTTAATGTCACTTATTTGGTAAACAGGTTGGATTTTGTGCCCGGTCAAACTAGCTAAGTCGATCATGTTCTCTGTTTTCTGGGTAACCTAGAAAACATATGAACATGTCGACTGACATAGTTTGACCGAATCATAACTGTTGATTATGTTGATGTTATTTATATGTTATGTAATAGATCTACTCTCTTGCATGCTAGCTACAATCTAGAGCTCTTATATCACAAAAACAACACTTATATCACAAGTTGTGGAGGCCCAAATATGAGCAGTTGAACTGTTCTTCATTTCTGGGTAACCCAGAAAATGAAGAACAGCTCTGACAGCTTGTTCATGAGCCTATACCTTGCATTTGTGTTATTTTATGAACATGTTGATGGCTGGATCATATAGTCTTGCACGATTACTGCAAGATCTGACTAACAACATGCCCAGAAACATTACATATTACGAATTAAACTTGGTCAAACCTAGTACCCTCGTGACTGACTTTGAAGATCTGGGTTTGCTGAAGAACACCTTCACCTTAAAGTCTTAAAATTAGTTTTTAATTATTTTAATATATTTCATAAATATTTAATATTTTTTGAAATATTAAAGATATTTAATTTATTTAATTATTATATTAAATAAATTATTTAAAAATAATTTTAATATTTAAAAAATCATTTAAAATTATATTATGATATAAGAAAATATTTTAAGTTATTTTTAATGACTTTTAATATTTTGTGATTAATTTTATTAATAAATTAATATTAATGATAATTAAGATATTTAATAAATGAATTAAATAAATAAATTATAATTGATTTTATTATATTAAAAATCATTTTCAATAACAATAAGGTATTTAAAAATATTTTAAATTATAAAATATAACTTTCAATAGTTAAAGGTAAATTTCATTAATTAATTATTATTAATGATATTAAAGTTATTTAATAATTATATTAAATAATTTAGTTTAAAAATGATTTTAATATTATAAAAATCATTTTAAATAAAAATAAAGTGTTTAAAAATATTTTAAGTTATAAAATATAACTTTTAATATTTAAAGAATAATTTCATTAATAATTTAATATTAATGATATTAATTTAATATTAAATGATATTAAATTTATTTAATAATTATATTAAATAAATAGTTTAACAATGATTTTATTAATTTAAAAATCATTTAAAAAGGATATAAATGAATTAAAAATATTTTAAGTTATAATTAATGACTTTTAATATTTTGATAAACAGTACATTAATATTTAAATATTAATAGTAATTATTTAAAAATAATTTTAATTGTTTTAAAAATCATTAAAGGTAATATTAATACTTTAAAAGTATTTTGAGTTATTATAAATAACTTTAATATTTTGGCAATGGTTTCATTAATAGTTTAATATTAATTAAATATTAATGATATTAGAATTTTTTAATCTTTAAATTATTTAATAATGATTCCTATGTTTGAAAATTCATGATAAATTATAATAAATATTTTAAAAATTAATATAAGTCATTTAAAAATAATATGACTGATAATTGCAGTTATTGAACTACAGGATAGAGTCTTAGACTCGATAATTACCCGATAAAGCTGTCGATACACCGACATGTTTCAGAAATTGATCTGGACTTAGATATTTTGACTATATTAATGTTTATTTATGATTCAATGGTTGTTAAACATATGTGACAATGTGATTAAGTAATGTGCTGACTGCAATATGCAGTGCTATGTGTTATAGTATATTATTCTAATCGAAAGAATGATCTGATTAATGATAGGTCATGATATAAAAGATAAAACTAAGTTGCGAATTGTAAACAACAGATCAGGCAAGTATCTTACCTTTGTATTTTCTTTATGCAATGGACATGAGTAAGAATGTTTCAGAATTATATTATTAGTGTACAGATTATTAACCCTATTGTCATATATATTATATACGCTCATTGATTATCGACATGTTAGTATATGGTAATTCAGATATATATTATGTTTGTTAATTTTTATAAATGATTATACAAGTGTTCCCACTTGGATAATCATTGTATTTAATCACATGTTGATACACCTTTGTTAATTACCTGTATATATATATATATATATATATATATATATATATATATATATATATATATATGTTGAATTATAGATTATTGTTGAACAAGATAAAACCTTTGGTTTGGAACCCCGACATTTATGAACATCCCGTACACGGGAATACTTTTTATGCACCCAAGGTGGATAGAGTGAACGATAACATCTTTCTTGCATGTAGTATTGATTAATACAGGGTACAACGGGCTGATCACCCCCGTGCCCGTAAGTTATGATGGTTTACAGATGAAGTTCTGTTTAACCTTTTTGAAAATGAAAATAATGTTCATAGTATATCACCTTAACCCTATTTATAGTCAGTACCTAGTTTCAAAAATTTGAAAGAGGGTTGTTATGTTATTATTATCGGTACAGATTACTTCACAACTATTAATTTGTTGTAGAAGGATAGTATAAAGAAAACATTTAAATTCTTTCAGTTTATATATATATATATATATATATATATATATATATATATATATATATATAATTGTTAATACTTGATGGGAACTCACATGCTCATCATTACTTAATTTAAATGTTTTCAGCTAAGTGTGAAGAACCAGAAGGCTAATGCAGAAACAAAGGAAAAGGAAAGCTAACCAAATAAGATTTATGGTATTCTATGTAATAGTTTGATATTATTAGGACAATGATATATATATTATCTATCATGCTATGTAAGAAATGTATTAAAGGTTACGTACTTGGGAGCTGGACTCTGATAATTATGTGAATTAAGTTTAATATTTATATTATTATTATTAGTATTAGTATTATTCAGCTCATAGAAATGGTATCGTGAAGCACCGAGTTCGGGTTTTAAGTATCCGAATTTGGGGGCTTTACAGGTTGATATCAGAGCATTAGGATTAGAAACCTTAGGTGGGATAGACCTTAGGCTATAATCTTAGAACAGAGGGAAACGTTAAAAATATAAATAACTCATACAGAGTTTAAAAAGAGATGAATCGGATAAATTCATCGTCAAGCAAAATAAAAGATAACTTATATAAAACTATTATTTGTTGTGTGTATATATTATATGCTAATCAGGATAATTTATGTGTGTAGATGTTTGGTGGAAAAGGCTTGTTATATGCTTATAGCATGAAGAAGGATCAAACCCATACACCCGAGCTGATATCGAAGCCAATAGCTGAAATGGAGGCTCACAATGAAAATAACTCGGACGATGTGGTTATTTTAGAAAACATAATACCAGATCCGGGGATGGTAGAGCTGACAGATAGTGATTCAGACAATAAAGTTAAAGCTGATCAAGCATCAACGGAGGTGCAGAATCTGAGGAACAAGGTTTCTTCTCTAGAAAAGATGTGAGAAATAGAAAAGCTATTAAATAGTCAGTTGCGAAAAGCCTTACTAGAAACAATGGAAGAACAAGATAAGCTTAAAATCCAAATTGATCATATGGGAGTCACAAGCAACACATCGTGTGCAGCTCCAAGCAAGAAGGGGAAAAGAAAGATAGAAGGCCATGACTTAGGAAAATTCGATAAGAAGAAAGGGAAAAGAATTTGTTACCTTTGCGGCTATGAGGGGCATACCACTCTATATTGTCCCGACTATAAACCAGGTGCATGTTTTGTTTGTGGAATGGAAGGTCATCAGGCGAGAGGTTGTCCAAGGAAAAGGCATAGTGAATAGGTAGTATAGGTTCTGTTGTGTAGGTCTATTTAATGTAATATATATGATAAGTATGTGGTGTAATGTTATATTCTCAACTTTTGTATTAGTCAAGATTGTAAATCCCGACTTTTGTGGTCACAAAGGGATAGCTGATGTTTAAAGCAGTATGTGTTATGTTATGTAAAATATTCGCTAAATGAATATAAATCTATGTTTGAGTAATGAAACAAGTTTAACATACTCATCTTATGTGATCAGGTTTAGAATGTAAGTTAAATCTATGATTTTATTTAATCAGATAATGTCGCCAAGACGTCGAACTCGAAATTAAAGGGTAGAAGAATCTGTCAACAGTGCTGAGGGACAACAATAAGCAGACCCGATGCAGAACTTCGCAAATTTGGTAGCTCAGGCTATGTAATAGGGAATTCTAGTCGCAAGGAACCAGCCGGACAATCGCTTGGCGAACTTTAAAGATTTCAAGCATGTGGGACCGCTAAAATTTAAAGGTACAACTGACCCTGTTGAAGCCCAGACTTGGGTTAAAGAAATTGAAAAAGCATTCGTGATAGCTAGGGTAACGGAGGGGCAGAAGACAGCTTTTGCAACTTACATGATGAAGGATGAGGCGAACTTTTGGTGGGAAGCGAATCAGGCGAGGGCAGGAGAAGGTGTGATAACTTGGGCTAGGTTTAAAACACTTTTTTTCAAAAACTATTTTTCATCTAGTATGCAGGCTAGGATGGAGATGAAATTTTTAGAGTTGAAGCAAGGGGATATGTCAGTTACGGAATATGCTGCAAAGTTCAATGAGTTGGCTAGGTTTGCTCCGCATCAAGGTGATACAGAGGCTAGGAAAGCGAGAAGGTTTGAGATGGGATTAAAACCATGGCTCTATAACAAGGTGGCGGTGTTGTAGATTCCTACATTTGCAGCACTCATGGAAAAAGCTATAATTACTGAGGAGGGGAGTGAGGCCATGAGCCTCTACAACAAGGAGAGGAAGAACAAAGGCAAGATCGAAAGAGCTGGGAAGGTGGAAGTTAATAGTGGAAGTAAAAGTGGTAGTAGCAAGAGGAAGGGGAGCAATTTTAGAAGCGTGCAGGTAAAACAGGAAGGAGTTAAGAAGCAAGCTGTGCAGTGTGGAAACTGTGAAAAGAACCACTCTGGAGAATGTTTGAAGGGGAAATTCGTGTGCTACAAGTGCGGGCAGAAGGGTCATATCTCTCCCAACTGTCCTAATTCTGGGATGAACAGTGGGTGTTTTCTGTGTGGATCGACTGATCACATGGTAAAGGATTGCTCGAAGAGGAGGAAGGAGGCAGGGAGTGTGAATACTGGCAAGGGCAGTAGAACTCTGGCAATCACGGGACCAACGTCATCCAGCAAGCCGACGAAATCAACAGCAAGGGTCTACAACATGACGGTCTAGGATACGGCGGCAACTGGCAATGAAACTCCATGTATTATTCGTATAACTTTATTTTTATATATACATGATTTTTCTATAAATAATAAATTATTTTATAAAGGAATTTTGATGGAGGAATTTTGAGTTCTTTTAGAAATCAAATTTTTCCATTTAATCAGATAGACAAGCTTTATATGAATAGTTAAAGATCGGTTCGATCAAAGTTGATCAAGATCTAATTTAAATGATAATGTATGATATGTACCCAGGTATGTATAGATTTTAAAATGGTGATTCCGGGGACGAAATCTTTATAAGGGAGGGTGAATGTAACAACCTGAGGATTTGTACAAGATATTATGTTTATGTATCTATGTGATAAATAAAAAAAATATATTTATTACATCAATAATTTAAAATAATTTTATTTCAGAATTATTGATTATTATAAAATATATTCTTATAATAATTAATTTTATAGTAGAAATATTTTTATTATTTTCCATGAAAATATAAGTATATATTATTTAAATAATATATGAAATGATTTTTAGAATAATTATAATAATTATTTTATTATATGAATTTTTGTACAGATTATTAAGTTAATTATTTTACCTTAATTAATAAGGTTAAGTATGGCATATAAATCAGGTATGGAATCCAAACCCTAATTTTGGGTTTTTATCAAGGAATGAGAATAATAATATAATATTAATTATATTTTGATTTTTCAGTGCTATAAATATGTACTGTATGTACGTATTGATAATAGTTGGTCAATTATGGTGTATAATGTCAAAATCCTAGCATTAATTTGTTTAACCCTATTTTTAAATTCAAATGGGAAATTCAAGATTGGTTATATAACTGTGTTATATGATTTATGTTGTGTATTAAATGATTAATTAGGTAAACCCTAATTAAAATCTAGAAACCCTAATTAATCTTTAGAAAAACGCTAATTATGAAACCTAAATTGGAGTTGGTGATCAGTCAGAGATTGTATTAATATGATTAATATCATGTATAGTAGATTTTATTATGAAAAACCTAATTAGTAATTTAAAACCCTATTTATAATTTAGTAACCCTAATTATAAAAATCGTAAACCCTATTTATTTAATTAGCAAGGTTAATTATAATTAGTGATTTTAAACCCTAATGTTCCTGTAAAATTTAATTATAAAACCTAACTAATTAACAAACCCTAAATTTCTATTTTAGAAACTAAAATTTTATTTATTTATTTATTTTTGCTTAATTAGAAATCCTATAAATTAATTGTGCAAGACCTTAGGGTTAAACCCTAAGGGTCAAACCCTAAGGGTTTGGGACAAGTTTACACAAATGCCACTAAAATTGTAAGCAAAATGACATGTTTACCCCTCTTGCATTATTTGACGCTAATATGTAGGTTTTGACCTTAGGTGAGTTGTTCACCAAATCTAACCACTCCATGTGACTAAAATTAATGTATATCAGCCACCTATGCCAGTCAATTCATGCATCTAACTTAGTATATATAGATTGAGAGAGAGAGAGAGAGAGAGAGAGAGAATTTCTTTTGTTAGCTCATTTTTGTACAAACCCTCAACCAATCTCTCTCAACTCAAAACCAATGAAATACAGTTGTATACCAGTCCCCAAGATCAGCCCCACTAACAACTATAACCAAATCAGTGGCCTAGAATCATAATTTGATCATAAAAGGTATAAACTCTAACCTAAAATCTGATCTTAGATATGTTGTTAGATGTTAGTTTTAAACGTTAAAACATGTTGTATATAGTGTTATGAAGTGATCTGGGTTGCTAGATGTTAGATCCATAACATCTAGAGGCTCAGATTTGAAGATTTACAAAATCTGGAAAAATGAGAAGTACGGTCTGCCAACCAAATGTCAGGTCCCATAGATTTCAGCCTGTTAAGTGTTTTTGTTTTTTTAAGCTTTGATCTTGTAGTATGCTATGAGATCTTTGCTCTGGAACTCGAATCAGGGTCAGATCGGTTGTAGGTTGCAAGTTGTGGGTGGTCAAACACCGTTGACCAACCATGACTAGACAAGTTCTGGGTAACCCAGAATGAGCCCAGAAAGCTCTGACAAGATTTTCATGAGCTTGGATCTGACAATGGTTTGATGCTTCCTTATGGTTCTTGCATCTAAGTTGTAGTATGTTTGTTATACTACATTCTTGTTCCTTAATATCACTTATTTGGTAAACATGCAGGTTGGATTTTGTGGCTGGTCAAACTAGCTAAGTCGATCATGTTCTCTGTTTTCTGGGTAACCCATAAAACATATGAACATGTCGACTGACATGGTTTAACCGGATCATAACTGTTGATTCTGTTGATGTTATTTGTATGTTATGTAATAGATCTACTCTCTTGCGTGCTAGCTACAATCTAGAGCTCTTATATCACAAAAACAACACTTATATCACAAGTTGTGGAGGCCCAAAATACGAGCAGTCGAACTGTTCTTCATTTCTGGGTAACCCAAAAAATGAAGAATAGCTCTGACAGCTTGTTCATGAGCCTAGATCTTGCATTTGGGTTATTTTATGAAACTGTTGATGGCTGGATCATGTAGTCTTGCACGAGTAATGCAAGATCTGACTAACAACATGCCCAGAAACATTACATATTACGAATTAAACTTGGTCAAATCTAGTACCCTCGTGACTGACTTCGAAGATCTGGGTTTGCTGAAGAACACCTTCAGCGACAGTTTTGTCGTCAAAACTACCATTAGCGACACTTAATTTCAGAAATTAATTATTTTAATTAAATAAATAGAAAAAAATAGTTTTAAATTATTAAAAATACAAAATAAATTATTAAAAATTATTTTAAAGTCTGAAAATTAGTTTTTAATTATTTTTAATATAAGTCATAAATATTTAATATTTTTGAAATATTAAAGGTATTTAATTTATTTAATTATTATATTAAATAAATTATTTAAAAATGATTTTAATATTTGAAAAATCATTTAAAATTATATTATGATATAAGAAAATATTTTAAGTTATTTTTAATGACTTTTAATATTTTGTGATTAATTTCATAAATAAATTAATATTAATGATAATTAAGATATTTAATAAATGAATTAAATAAATAAATTAAAAATGATTTTTTATATTAAAAATCATTTTAAATAATAATAAGGTATTTAAAAATATTTTAAGTTATAAAATATAACTTTCAATAGTTAAAGGTAAATTTCATTAATTAATTATTATTAATGATATTAAAGTTATTTAATAATTATATTAAATAATTTAGGTTAAAATGATTTGAATATTTTAAAAATCATTTTAAATAAAAATAAAGTGTTTTAAAATATTTGAAGTTATAAAATATAACTTATATTATTTAAAGAATAATTTTATTAATAATTTAATATTAATGATATTAATTTAATATGAAATGATATTAAATTTATTTAATAATTATATTAAATAATTAGTTTAATGATGATTTTATTAATTTAAAAATTATTTAAAAAGGATATAAATGAATTAAAAATATTTTAAGTTATATTAATGACTTTTAATATTTTGATAAATAGTGCACTAATATTTAAATATTAATGGTAATTATTTAAAAATGATTTTAATTGTTTTAAAAATCATTAAAGGATAATATTAATACTTTAAAAGTATTTTGAGTTATTATAAATAACTTTTATATTTTGGTAATGGTTTCATTAATAGTTTAATATTCGTTAAATATTAATGATAATAGAATTTTTTAATCTTTAAATCATTTAATAATGATTCCGATGTTTGAAAATTAATGATAAATTATAATAAATGTTTTAAACATTATTATAAGTCATTTAAAAATAATATGACTGATAATTGCAGTTATTGAACTACAGGATAGAGTCTTAGACTCGATAATTACCCGATAAAGCTGTTGGTACACCGACATGTTTCAGAAATTGATCTGGACTTAGATATTTTGACTATATTAATGTTTATCTATGATTCAATGGTTGTAAAACATATGTGACAATATGATTAAGTAATGTGCTGACTGCAATAAGCAGTGCTATGTGTTATAGTATATTGTTCTAATCGAAAGAATGATCTGATTAATGATAGGTCATGATATAAAAGATAAAACTAAGTTGCAAATTGTAAACAGCAGATCAGACAAGTATCTTACCTTTGTATTTTCTTTATGCAATGGACATGAGTAAGAATGTTTCAGAATTATATTATTACTGTACAGATTATTAACCCTATTATTATATATATTATATACGGTCATTGATTTTCGACATGTTAGTATATGGTAATTCAGATATATATTCTGTTCGTTAATTTCTATAAATGATTATACAAGTGTCCCCACTTGGATAATCATTGTATTTAATCGCATGTTGATACACCTTTGTTAATTACCTGTATATATATATATATATATATATATATATATATATATATATATATATATATATATATATATGTAGAATTATAGATTATTGTTGAACAAGATAAAACCTTTAGTTTGGAACCCCGACAAGTATGAACATCCCGTACACGATAAAACTTATTATGCACCCAAGGTGGATAGAGTGAATGATAACATCGTTCTTGCATGTAGTATTGATTAATACAGGGTACAACGGGCTGATCACCCCCGTGCCCGTAAGTTATGACGGTTTACAGATGAAGTTCTGTTTAACCTTTTTGAAAATGAAAATAATGTTCATAGTATGTCACCTTAACCCTATTTATAGTCAGTACGTAGTTTTAAAAATTTGAAAGAGGGTTGTTATTTTATTATTATCGGTACAGATTACTTCACAACTATTGATTTGTTGTAGAATGATAGTATAAAGAAAACATTTAAATTCTTTCAGTTTATATATATATATATATATATATATATATATATATATATATATATATATATATATATATATATATATATTATTAATACTTGATGGGCACTGAAATGCTCATCCTTGCTTAATTTAAATGTTTTCAGCTAAGTGTGAAGAACCAGAAGACTCATGTAGAAACAAAAGAAAAGGAAAGCTAACCAAATAAGATTTGTGGTATTATATGTAATAGTTTGATATTATTAGGAAAATAATATATATTATCTATCATGCTATGTAAGAAATGTATTTAAGGTTACGTACTTGGGAGTTAGACTCTGATAATTATATAAATTAAGTTTAATATTTATATTATTGTTATTATTATTAGAATTATTTTGCTCATAGAAATGGTATCGTGAAGCACCGAGTTCGGGTTTCAAGTATCCGGATTTGGGGGGTTTACATAATAGGTACCTATTTTTGACGGTGACATGATTCAACTCCCGATAGTAAATACATAGTCGCATAATTCCATCTTTCTTCTTTACGAATAGAACATGAGCACCCTAAGGAAACGTACTAGGACGAATGAAACTGATGTCTAACAATTCTTGCAGTTGGGTTTTTAACTCTTGAAGTTCAATAGGAGCCATTCGATATAGGGCTTTGAAAATAGGTTTTGTACCGGGTTCAAGATCAATACAAAACTCGATTTCACGCTCTGGGGTAGGCCAGGAAGTTCTTCAGGGGATACACCAGGAAATTTATTAACAATAGAAATATCTTTTAAATCTAACGTATTTTTGTTTAGATCTGTGACATGGGCTAAGAAAGCTTGACATTCGTTTTATTATCAATTTTATCGCTGGGATTCAGCTAAATAAATAATCCACATCACTGAATTATCCATGCTCTACAGGCCAAGGATATTCATTATTATCACCAATGGTCATGATCATACCAACAACTGTCCATCAATGCACTACGGGCCAATGAGGACTTTTACCACATCATTTGTAACATTTCAGGTAATGATTATACCTAATGATCCCTGGTCATAATCATACCAATCAACAACCCATCTATGCACTACGACCAAAGATGACTTTCATCATAATATAAGCATGAGGATGATGATAATGATATAAGAATTCAATTAAATGAGAGCAATGGTAAATTTTAAAGATTTATAATTCAATTTATCCAAAATTCAATAATGTCTAAATTGTCAACATGATACTGCTTTATGGAGTTAAATTCACCAATAATATTATATCAACAATAATTTGGACAGAAAAGAAATTAATTTTTATCATAAATAGTACCACGTGAATAGTACTTCGTGAATAGTATCCCGTAAATAATACTCCGGCATGAAAAGATTAAACTTTAACAAGAATTATGACGCCCCCAAATCCGGGTCTCTTCCAACCCGACAGATGGTGCTCCACGGTGCTACAGTTCACACAACCATTCAATTGAAATGCCTCAAAAGAACGAATATGCCTTGTATATATTCCAAAATAATATTACCATTCCCTAGATTTTTTATAATCGTTACATTTATTCTTGTCATATTATCAAATATAATCATTACAAACCTATACTATTACATAAGTAAACTATAGGTTCGCATTAGCCTTCCCTTTATCCTTGTCGGATCCTTTGGTCCGTTCGGTCTAAGCTACATTCATATGGTTCAAGCAAATGTGAGCATAACAAGCTCAGTAAGTACAACAATTTTATTTAAAAAAGCATGCTTAAAACATTGGAATCATATATCTTCAATAACTGGATAATAGTTACGAAGTACTATCAATACTTTAAAATAGCATTTCTTTTCCTTCAAAACGTTTTATAATTACAATATTCAGTAAATCATCAATTCTGGTCCAAGTCCATGAGCGTTTCACAATTTCTTTGAAAAGGACAACCCGACACTAAGTCCGTAAGTCTGGCATAGCTTACGAGCACTTCTAGGTGATCAGTCTATAGTACACTATGTTGATCAACACTACATTCATTAAACGTGTGTACGTTTAATCAGTGGCAACCTCACGTGCCCATCGAATAATCGACGAAAAATACATTTGTTTATTCATACTCAGGCTTACCTTGAATCCGTACCAAACATTTAGCGTAGGATAGCGTTAACAATTCTATAGTGAAAGACTTATAAATAAATCAATCAACTCTTCAAGATTAGTCTAGCCGAGATAAAACTGGCATCGACCCTTTAGTAAAACAATTCATGCATCTCATAACATTAATCACAGAAAACCTGGCTAACACGAAGGTTAGACAAGCGTTTAGAAAAACTTGCCTTCAGCTTCTGCTATACTAAAATTACTTTCCTTTGATTCTTTACGGTCTCTACAACACATAATCACATAACATACCACATTAGGTCATGAATGAATATACATGGTTCCTAATGAATCTTACCTTTCTTTTCAATCTAATCATATATTAGATTTGTTATTATTGGTTCCAGCTTGCCGTCGTTCTTTTACATCGTTCTTACCAACTTCTTTCTTTTTTATGTCTTAACTGAATTTACTTCATTAATAAAGGTCAGTTCGACTTCTTAATCTTTCCTTCTAGCTTACTAACGTTCTTACATTATTAATTGAAACTCGATCGTCATTGATTCAGTACACTTATTGTATATCGTTCAAGTTCACGTAACCTTTAACAACTCTTCGTTGTAATTTTAAATGTTATTGTTATCATCGAAGATATTACTTTAAGTTAATTAATTCATCATCAATTAACTATCTTTCATTTCGTATACTTAATCATACTTATTTCTTTAACAAAACTCGTTTCGAGTATTTATCTGCCCTTACGGCTTATTATTGTTAATCATTTTATTATTTCTAACTTACGTTCAATTAATCTTTCCTTCAATCTTTAGTCGTTAATCTTAAAGTCTTCAACATCTTAATTGATGTTACTTTAGGTTTAGCATTGATATAATTCACCATTATCAATTTATTTTCCCTTTACATTCATAATCTTTCCTCTCTGTGCTTCACCTAATACTGGCGCTGCGGCGCGGGTGTTCTGTACTTAGGACTCGGTCACGGCGCTGCGGCGCCATCTCCCTTGCTATACGCCGCGCTGTGGCGCCAAACTTCAGTAGCTCACAACCCTTTGTGGCGCTGCGACGTGACTTAATTTGCCTTGACTGGTGCCGCGGTGCCAGTACTCAGCACCAGAAAATTTTGATAGTTAACTTTTTATGTGAGATTCTCGGGCTCATAACTTCTTAGTTATAAGTCCGAATTGGCTCGTTCAAGAGCCTACGGTTCATAAATTACATACTCTACGTGTTCATGTAAGAATTTTACAATTTCAAATCCATTAGCTCAAAATTCACTTTTTAGTTCATTTTAACGAAAACGATAAACGTTAGTGAACGTTCAACGCTCATTTCTTCGTTCTAAGTCAAAATTCGGTCATTCTCTAGTCCGCAACTCTATAATGCTAAATAAGACTTGCCTCCATTGAAAACCAATGTTTCCAAGCTCAATATCAAAATTCGACTTCCATTCCGAGAATTTCACGAATTCGATGATTATCGTCTAATCGTGAAATTACAGCTTAACTTCGTTTCTTATGATTTGTTCATCGTTTCAAATTGATTTTATCCAATATACTAACATTATAACATACTTACTTCATTAACTTATGATCATGATAAGTTATTACTAGTTCTTTGTGAGTTTTTAACTTATAAAAGTATAAACTACTTATGATTTCTTTCTCATTACTTAGGATAGATTAAGTCTTTTAACCATCATTCTCACATCTCCTTATCATACTATCTTAGTAAGGTAAACATTTGAGAAGTTCATATAGGTTCATCATGAGTTCATAACTTATTTAGGTTTGAATTACTTATTCATAACTTATATGGCTTAAATCCATTGATTTAATCATTCTTATCATTCCTTAGCATACATGTTCTACCACTACCCACTTCTTTAACTATGGAAGAGAAAGAGAATCATGGTTCAAGATTGCTTAACCTTTGATGATCACTCGGTTTAAGCTTTATTCTTCCTTCTTGCTTTTAAGAAAGACTAACACCTACTTTTCTTACTTTTTCTCTCAAGCCAATAAGCTATAAGTTGTTGGGGTTTTTGAACAAATAACAAATGAAGTCCAAGGCCCTCTTTTTATAGGAAAGCCAAGGTAAGGGCATATGGGTCATTAATCCACTTCCACCTCCTTAATCACCTCCTTACTATTCATTACTTCCTAATTAAGTTAACTTGGCCACCACATTTACTTAGCCACCAAGTCACTTGCTCACCACTTATCTTAGTTATTAAGTTATTTTACTTGGTCATTACATTATTTGCTTAGCCATTAAGTTAACTTGCCCATTACTTATAAGCTCTTTACTTAGCCTTTAAGTTTGCTTAACTTATCCTTTGCTTAACCCTTAAGTCTACTTGCTCATTACTTAAATTATCCATTGCTTAGCCCTTAAGTTTACTTGCTTCTTACTTCCTTTGCTTAATCATTAAGTTTACTTTACTTACTCATCACTTTGAATCGCCCATGGGTTGCCCCATGGTTCATGCTTACCCATTGGATACTTACTTTGGGCTTTATATTTAATTACACATGGGCTTGGTCATTAATTCACTTTGGACCTTAATCTTTAATTTCAATTGGACTTTACTATTTCCTATGCAATCCTACTAGTCCATTACATTTGGCTTAAAGCCTTATAACGTATAATTTACGTATTAATCTTGTATTCCATTCGTATACTTATTCATATACGACATACCATCATTCATACATACTCGTATAATACTCATATTTATTACCTCGTACAATACCTACGTATTATACGATTATTGCTTTAATTCATTATACGCATTTAAATTCCTTCTCGTAAATCACTTTCCCTAAATATTAGGTTTTAAGTCCGCAGGCAAAAAACTGCGTTTTCCATAACTTAAATATTATTGGATATTCCATCTCATCTCGATATTCTAACGTTACGTATTTTTCGGAAGTTCAAAAATAATTCCCGAGCAGAAATGTGTGAATAGTGTTTTTCAGAAAATTTCTTAGAAAGTTTTTATTTTCGTCTTGAAAATTCAAACACTTTAATTCTATCACGTAGCCAAAATACTACGACGTTCTGATATGTCTAAGTCATAGAACGACCTTCAAATAGCTTACTCCCATAAATAATCAATTAAATTCATTTAATCCACATAATCAAATAAAAATTTAATTCTCATAAAATTTGATTTTTTTTCTGGGGTGTTACATTCTTCCCCCCTTATAAGGATTTTGTCCCCAGAATCTCGCTAATAATGCATACACCATTAAGGAAAATTTTTCCTTTATTTTAATCTTGAGTCCCCACGTTGCTTCTTCGGCATTGTGGTTCCTCACATTCACCTTCACCAAAGGTATTATCTTAATTTACATGACTTGTTACTTCCTATCAATAATTTGAGTTGGAAGTTAAACACTTACTAACATATTACACTAATTTCTTGTTATTCGATTATTAAGTTTAACACTTACTAACATATTACTCAAATTCCTCCTTCATAACAAGATTACACTGAGTCTTCTCTTTATCTTGCATCCTCTTTTTCATTATATTGCATTAATTGTTACCTAGTTGTACTTAATTAATTTGTTCCATTATCGTGGATTGAGTCTACATTGTGAATAACATTTCTATCCCTTCCATTCCGTAATTTAACTTCTAACTCTATCGTCGCCATCTCCGTTATTAACTCATTCTGAGTCATTAACATCGATAGCTTTTCCTTACCTTTCCTACTCAATGCGTCATATACTACGCTTACCTTCCTTGAATGATATATCATATCACAGTCGTAATCTCTTATCCATTCTAATCACCTTCTCTACTTAATATTCAACTACTTCTGTATGGAGATATATTTCAGACTCTTAGAGTCCGTGTATATCCCACCTTTCTTCCCTGTATAACTACTATCTTCATATTTTTAATTCAAAACTACCATTGCCCATTATAGATCATAAGTAAGATAGACCTTCTCATACTCCTTTAACTAGCGTGATGCATACACAATGACTTTGCCCTGCTACAAGAGCACGCAATCTCGTCATCCATGCGAAACATCGAGATACACTACAAAATTCCTCGTATCGTTTGATAAAGATAATACAGGTGCCTCACTTAACCTTCCTTTTTAGTTCCTGAAAACTATGTTCATCACTTCTCATTTCCAACATACCTATTAATTTTCCACCGATAATACCCCGTACGCATATCTATCTTAGAAAATTCTTTGCCCCTTTCAACTGATCAAATACATCATCGATCCTGGGCCATAGGTATTTATTCTTAACCGCTAACCAAATAGTCATATATTTGACTTACGCATTGATTTACTTAACTTTATTTCTTAGGGTTCGCGTTCTTTCGACCTAAGTTTATGCGACCTACTTTCATTATTAGCTTATGGCTTCATGACATACAGAGATGTCTTACTTAATACATTCAGCATCTTTGATGATTTACATTCTTATCTTCTTCTTATTACTTCTCTAGGACTCAGTGCACATCGCTTCTCTGCTAGTAGTCCATATGGTACTCTGAGTGGTTTCCCACAAACAACCAATAAACAAGTTCCCGTCTCATCTACACTGCCATCACAGTGAGTTAGATCAGTTGCCAGTTTCATATATACCTTCGCTCTCTGAAGGAATTGTTTAGCCCAGCTCCCATATGTCAACCATCAAAGGTTACAATTGTACCACAACCTAAACTTATCTTAACATCCTTCTAGATTGCGTCATGGTTAGACAACAAGAAAGTTTCGGTGATTTATTAACGTAAATTACTACCTTGGATTTTCTTAGAAAAACCGAAGATTCATACTTTTCTTCTAACAATTTATTAAAATTCTATGGTTAATTAACTCATTCATACCGAGAATTACTTCAAATTCTCTTAACTTTATCGGTACTTATCTACCGATACTTATCTTTATTATTCATGAAACTATTTCCACGAATATAATCAACGAAAGTTATTTTCTCATTCTCTACCTTAACTTTTAAAGGTATTTATAATCCCTTTCAGACCGACTCCTAGATGAGTCTTTCCACATGTCTTACACACTTCGATCCTACGCTTAGGATCCCCTTGTCTCACTCCAGTATTTCTGGAGTTAAAATTCTTTCTTTTTGGAATGCTGCCACTCCCACGACACTCTCTGCCTTGGCTCCTCCCTCTCCCTAACTCTTATTCTTTCCCTCTTTGTGGTATTGAGTCAATGCCTCCCTATCATCTTCTGATATAATTGCCTTTTCCAGAATGGTCCCATCGAAAGCACTTTGGAACACAGAAATCCTACCATAGAGCCAGGGCTTCAGGCCCTGCTCAAACCTATGAGCCTTCCTCTCCTCAGTGTCCACTTGATTTGGAGCAAACCTTGCCAATTCATTGAATTTGGCCACGTACTGGGAAACCGTCATGTCCCCTTGCTTAAGTTCTAAGAACTTAATCTACATCCTCCCCTGCATACTTGTAGGGAAATAATTCTCGAAGAAAACCTTCTTGAATTATTCCCACGTTACCGCATCTGTTCTAGCCCCACCCTGGTGAGTCTCCCACCAAAAGTTGGCTTCCCTTTTCGTCATGTAAGTCGCAAAAGAAATCTTTTGCGCCTCAGCTACATTTGTAATAACAAACGCCTTCTCTATTTCTTTTACACATGTGTGGCCTCTATTGGGTCCATTGCTCCTTTGAACTCCGACGGACCTATGCTTTTAAACTCTTTAAAGGTAGTCGTTCTGGCTACCCTAGGTTCCGCAGTTACTCCACCCCCGATTTGGTTAACTGCAGCCTTTAATAAATTAACGAACTCTTGCATAGGGTTGTTCTAACCCCCTTGATTATCACTACGTGATTCTGCTTCCTGATTACATTGTCTTCTCGTTCGCGTCATTATGCTGATAAAATTTCATTATTATCTATTTACTTACTTCGTTATTATTTGCCAAATACAATTCATACCATAACAAAGCATATTAAATGAAAACTTCATTATATTCATATGTTCTTCATAGTTTGAAACTATTTACAATTTGTTTCTATAGCCAAAAGTTATTACATTTCTATCCCGCAATTGAACTTCACAAAAGTTGGGATTTACAAAAAGACTACCTTTTTATACAAAAGAGGGTTTTACGTCACTACACATATTTTTTATAACTCTATCATTCTAATAATGCATAACAGCGTCCTCGTGATTCTCATTTGCAATCATCACTACAGTATCCCGACTAATAGTATGACGGGTTTGTCCTGACTCAATGGAATAATAAGCAACTCTCAGCTTAAAATCCTTATGAGCATTCTTATGGATGTAGTACATTCGTGTTATCCTCTGATCCTTCTCCTCTAGTTCTTTACGAAGCTCATCGACCTCCTTCTTAAAATCCCTAGCCTTATTTGTCATGAGCACCTTCTCATCATGCTCGGACTGAAAATCTGCTTCTGCAGACTCCTTCGCTACATAAAGAGCACTAATCTCTTCATTCTGATTCTGCACAACTGTACTCAGTTGCACATTCTTGACAAGATCTGTCAGATACAATGATCTCATTGCATCTGGAGGTGATGACTCTAGTGTAGGTACCACTGTATTAACCGATGCTACCTCCATTTCCTCCTCCACATCGTTCACCATATCCAGGTACGATGTCCAAGCTACATCTCCCTCGGAGTAGTCTTCCTCAGAAAAATACTCCATCATCTCCAACTCCTCTAGAATCAATATTGGTACCTCCGCCACTGGCATGGGTATAGGCTCTACTCTGTTCACCAACTGTTCGCTCACCATGTGTATATCTTTATATATCAAGCTATCGATCGACATCCTACAATAACACATAACATGTTGATTAGTACATAACACATAATAATATATGCACAAATCACATTTAATTTATTTAGCGTTACTTTCCATCTTTTAAATCTTTCGGTACTGTGTTTCCTTAATACCTTATTGACTCATTCAACTCAAGTAAAGCTCGAGTTTACTTTCTTCGGACTTCTCTTCCTTAACGAGGCTATTAGCCTAAGGTTCTTCACCCTTTAAGTTTTATAACCTAATGCTTTGATACCAACTTGTGACGCCCCCAAATTTGGGTCTCTTCCAACCCGACATATGGTGCTCCGCGGTGCTACAGTTCACACAACCATTCAATTGAAATGCCTCAAAAGAACGAATATGCCTTGTATATATTCCAAAACAATATTACTATTCCCCAGGTTCTTTATAATCGTTACATTTATTCTTGTCATAATATCAAATATAATCATTACAAACCTATACTATTACATAAGTAATCTACAGGTTCGCCTTCGCCTTCCCTTTATCCTTGTTCGATCCTTTGGTTCGTTCGGTCTAAGCTACATTCATATGATTCAAGCAAGTGTGAGCATAACAAGCTCATCAAGTACAACAATTTCATTTAAAAAGCATGCTTGAAACATAGGAATCGTATATCTTCAATAACTGGATAATAGTTACGAAGTACTATCAATACTTCAAAATAGCATTTCTTTTCCTTCAAAACGTTTTACAATGACAATATTCAGTAAAACATCAATTCTGGTCCAAGACCATGAGCGTTTCACAATTTCTTTGAAAAGGACAACCCGGCACTAAGTCTGTAAGTCCGGCATAGCTTACGAGCACTTCTAGGTGATCAGCCTATAGTACTCTCTGTTGATCAACACTACATTCATTAAACGTGTGTACGTTTAATTTGTGGCAACCTCACGTGCCCATCGAATAATCGATGAAAAATACATTTGTTTATTCAATTGAAATGCCTCAAAAGAACGAATATGCCTTGTATATATTCCAAAACAATATTACTATTCCCCAGGTTCTTTATAATCGTTACATTTATTCTTGTCATAATATCAAATATAATCATTACAAACCTATACTATTACATAAGTAATCTACCGGTTCGCCTTCGCCTTCCCTTTATCCTTGTTGGATCCTTTGGTTCGTTCGGTCTAAGCTACATTCATATGGTTCAAGCAAGTGTGAGCATAACAAGCTCATCAAGTACAACAATTTCATTTAAAAAGCATGCTTGAAACATAGGAATCGTATATCTTCAATAACTGGATAATAGTTACAAAGTACTATCAATACTTCAAAATAGCATTTCTTTTCCTTCAAAACGTTTTACAATGACAATATTCAGTAAAACATCAATTCTGGTCCAAGACCATGAGCGTTTCATAATTTCTTTGAAAAGGACAACCTGGCACTAAGTCTGTAAGTCCGGCATAGCTTACGAACACTTCTAGGTGATCAGCCTATAGTACTCTATGTTGATCAACACCACATTCATTAAACGTGTGTACGTTTAATTTGTGGCAACCTCACGTGCCCATCGAATAATCGATGAAAAATACATTTGTTTATTCATACTCAGGCTTACCTTGAATCCGTACCAAACAATTGGTGTAGGATAGCGTTGGCAATTCTATAGTGAATGACTTGTAAATAAATCAATCAACTCTTTAAGATTAGTCTAGCCGGGATAAAACTGGCATCGACCCTTTAGTAAAACAATTCATGCATCTCATAACATGAATCATAGAAAACCTGGCTAACACGAAGGTTAGACAAGCATTTAGAAAAACTTGCCTTCAGCTTCAGCTATAGTAAAATTACTTTCCTTTGATTCTTTATGGTCTCTACAACACATAATCACATAACATACCACATTAGGTCATGAATGAACATACATGGTTCCTAATGAATCTTACCCTTCTTCTCAATCTAATCATGTATTAGATTTGTTATTATTAGTTCCGGCTTGCTGTCGTTCTTTTACATCGTTCTTACCAACTTCTTTCTCTTTTATGTCTTAACTGAATTTACTTCATTAATAAAGGTCAGTTCGACTTCTTAATCTTCCTTCTAGCTTACTAACGTTCTTACGTTATTAATCGAAACTCGATCGTCATTGATTCAGTACACTTATTGCATACCGTTCATGTTCATGTTCACGTAACCTTTAACAACTTTTAGTTATAATTCTAATTGTTATTGTTATCATCGAAGATATTACTTTAAGTTAATTAATTCATCATCAATTAACTATCTTTCATTTCGTATACTTAATCATAATTATTTCTTTAACAAAACTCATTTCGAGTATTTATCTGCCCTTACGGCTTATTATCATTAATCGTTTTATTATTACTAACTTACGTTCAATTAATCTTTCCTTCAACCTTTAGTCGTTAATCTTAAGGTCTTCAAAATCTTATTTGATGTCACTTTAGGGTTAGCATTGATATGATTCCCCATTATTAATTTACTTTCCCTTTACATTCATAATCTTTCCTCTTTGTGCTTCACCTAATGTTGGCGCTGCGGCGCCAACTTTTGCTCTACAACTCGCGCTGCGGCACGGGTGCTCTATACTTAGGACTCGGTCACGGCGTTGCGGCGCCATGTCCTTCGCTTTTTGCCGCCCTGTGACACCAAACTTCAGTAGCTCACAGCCCTTTGTGGCGCTGCGGCGTGACTTAATTTGCCTTTACTGGCGTCGCGGCGCCAGTACTTAGCACCAGAAAATTTTGATAGTTAACTTTTTATGTGAGCTTCCCGGGCTCATAACTTATTCATTATAAGTTCGAATTGGCTCGTTCAAGAGCCTACAGTTCACAAATTACATACTCTACGTGTTCATGTAAGAATTTTACAATTTCAAATCCATTAACTCAAAATTCACTTTTTTGTTTATTTTAATGAAAACGTTAAACGTTCGTGAACGTTCAACGCTCGTTTCTTCGTTCTAAGTCAGAATTCGGTCATTCTCTAGTCTGCAACTCTATAATGCGAAATAAGACTTGCCTCCATTGATACCAATGTTTCCAAATTCAATATCAAAATTTGACTTCCATTCCGAGAATTTCACGAATTCGATGATTATCGTCTAATCGTGAAATTACGGCTTAACTTCGTTTCTTATGATTTGTTCATCGTTTTAAATTGATTTTATCCAACATCTTAACATACTTACTTCATTAACTTATGATCATGATAAGTTATTACTTGTTCTTTGTGAGTTTGTAACTTATAAAAGTATAAACTACTTATGATTTCTTTCTCATGACTTAGGATAGATTAAGTCTTTTAACCATCATTCTCACATCTCCTTATCATACTATCTTAGTAAGGTAAACATTTGAGAAGTTCATATAGGTTCCTCATGAGTTCATTACTTATTTAGGTTTGAATTACTTATTCATAACTTATATGGCTTAAATCCATTGATTTAATCATTCTTATCATTCCTTAGCATACATGTTCTACCACTACCCACATCTGTAACTATGGAAGAGAAAGAGAATCATGATTCAAGATTGCTTACCCTTCGATGATCACTTGGTTTAAGCTTTGTTCTTCCTTCTTGCTTTTAAGAAAGACTAACTCCTACTTTTCTTACTTTTTCTCTCAAGCCAATAAGCTATAAGTTGTTGGGGTATTTGAACAAATAACAAATGAAGTCTAAGGCCCTCTATTTATAGGAAAGCCAAGGTTAGGGCATAAGGGTCATTAATATACATCCACCTTCTTAATCACCTACTTACTATTCATTACTTCCTAATTAAGTTAACTTGGCCACCACATTTACTTAGCCACCAAGTCACTTGCTCACCACTTATCTTAGTTATTAAGTTATTTTACTTGGTCATTACATTATTTGCTTAGCCATTAAGTTAACTTGCCCATTACTTATAAGCTCTTTACTTAGCCTTTAAGTTTGCTTAACTTATCATTTGCTTAACCCTTAAGTTTACTTGCTCATTACTTAAATTATCCATTGCTTAGCCCTTAAGTTTACTTGCTCCTTACTTCCTTTTCTTAATCATTAAGTTTACTTTACTTACTCATCACTTTGAATCACCCATGGGTTTCCCCATGGTTCATGCTTACCCATTGGATACTTACTTTGGGCTTTATATCTAATTACACATGGGCTTGGTCATTAATTCACTTTGGACCTTAATCTTTAATTCCAATTGGACTTTACTATTTCCTACGCAATCCTACTAGTCCATTGCATTTGGCTTAAAGCCTTATAACGTATAATTTACAGATTAATCTTGTATTCCATTCGTATACTTATTCATATACGGCATACCATTATTCACACACACTCGTATAATACTTCGTATCATACTCGTATTTATTACCTCGTACAATACCTATGTATTATACGATTATTGCTTTAATTCATTATACACATTTAAATTTCTTCTCGTAAATCACTTTTTCTAAACGTTAGGTTTTAAGTCCGCTGGCGAAAAAACTGCATTTTCCATAACTGAAATATTATTGGATATTCCATCTCATCTCGATATTCTATCGTTACGTATTTCTCAGAAGTTCAAAAATAATTCCCGAGCAGAAATACGTGAATAGTATTTTTTAGAAAATTTCTCGAAAAGTTTTTATTTTCGTCTTGGAAATTCAAACACTTTAATTCTATCACGTATCCAAAATAGTACGACGTTCTTATATGTTTAGGTCATAGAATAACCTTCAAATAGCTTACTCCCATAAATAATCAATTAAATTCATTTAATCCACATAATCAAATAAAAAAATTTAATTCTCATAAAATTCAATTTTTTCTGGGGAGTTACAAGAATGTTCAGAAAAATATCATTGTGAAACGATACTAGGTGAAGCGCAAATTCTAAGGATATTCTACTAATTTCAAGGAGTATAGAAGCAATACTTGTCAACATAAGTGTATAATTAGGAATATGAAACGAAATAATATTACTTACATACTACAGAGTATGGAAGAAAATATTATTTCTTACGAATATTGAACAGAAAAAATATTCCTTACGAGTACAAAAGAAATGATATCCCATACAGTATGAAAGAATATACAAAACTGTAAATTGATTTTCACCTGTCATGCGTTAATCTGCGTAGACAGATCACACTACTACAAAATACCTAATTGACAACACTTAAACCACAATGTTTTTTATTAAAACGTTGTGGTATTTTTTTTTACAACGTTTTTTTTAAAAACGTTGTAGATATATATGCAAAAACATTATCTATTTAAAAGGACATTTTTTTAGTTTTAAATAGATAACGTTTTTTTAAAAAAATGTTGTGTATGCGAAAAACAAGGAGCTTAATTTAGGTGTAAGTGAAAACTTAAAATTATAAATCCTAAATAGTTCTTTCTCTCTCTTCTGATTTCATCTCACACTTGTCTCTTTCTCTATTACTAGGGTTCAAATGCCCAAAACTAAAGGTGATTCAATATCTTAGATCTTCCCTCACCGTTGCCCTGTCGTTTCTCTCTTCACGCCGCGACCTCCTTTAAAGCCCTCACCGCCGTCGAATCACGCTTCCCGATTTCAATGTCGGCGGCAAGGCCGGAGCTCTGGGTGATTCTGTCTCCGTCGTCCGCGAGAAGAGCAAGATCACCGTCACCTCTGACAACAGCTTCTCCAAAATGTATTCGAAAATTTAATATTGTGATTTCTTTGCCCATTTCTAGGTAAGAACATTAGAGTTGATTTATAAAAGTGTCACAATTTTGAAGAATAAATGACCTATTTTTTATGGGTTCGTTTGTTTGAGTGTTGGATTCATATCAGGTACCTGAGAATTTTTTATTGTTGAGTACAGCTGAGGACTCGCCGTTGAAAGCCACAGATTTTGGTCTCTCCGTCTTCTTCTCAGCCAACAATGTCATCAGCACCACCAACGTAAATGTAAATTTGTACATGTAAATTTTTTGTGATTATTTCTTTGCCGTAAATCTGGTCTGTTGGTCTATATGTTGTGATAGTTTGTTTCCCGAGATCGGATTGGAGAAAAGGGTTATTTCTGAGTAGTAATACAAGTATAGAAAAAGGGTACAAAAAGTATTTACATAATGATATGTGAAGGTCCAAATAAGTTATCACACCTGGAGTAGTTGGTGAGCCCAAAATTAGCAATTTGGACATATTCATGTTTAATTTGACACCATCCTGAAAACTTGTTACTCTGTGGTCCATATTATCAGGGAATCCAATTTTCTTCATACTAGTTGTAAGGTAGGTTTGTCTAAATTTATCGCTAGTTTGGAAATCAAATGACTGTCTTTGTGGTTACGATAATTTAATATTTTTGAATCTAATGTTGATTCATCCAAAATAAAATAGTTAGTGTGTATTTGTGGGATTCACAACATTTTTAATTAGTTGATGTGAAACAATGTTCATGCATGATTTGTTTGAGTTGTTCTTTTAGTGCTAGAAATGTACATAATGATTTAAGGTTATTATTTGTGGGGTTTGCAGGTTTCTAGGAGTAAAATGGTTAGCGGTAGGGTTGCTCATGTCACCATGAAGGGACCAAGTGTGGTGAAGGAACTACTTATTGTAACTATACTTGGCTGTGCGGCAGGTGGTTTATGGAAGATACATCACTGAAATGAGTAGAGGAGAACAAGAGCATTCTGCAACTACCTGCCTAATTGTTTATCGGCTCATCCAAACTATTTATATTAGTCTTTACTCCTTTATCTAATTGTTTGTTTTCATGGAATTTTTGTCCATTGTTTTATGGAAATTTAACTAATTTCATTTTCCCTGTTACCTTAGACTTAAAAAAACCTGTTGAAAATTCCTTGAGGGATGCAAAGCTCTCTTTCAAGGATATAGATGAGGTGATCCTTGTTGGTGGTTCAACACGTATTCCAGCTGTTCAGGGCGTTGTAAAATATTTGACTGGAAAGGAACCCAATGTTACTATCAATCCCGACGAGGTTGTTGCCCTTGGAGCTGTAGTTCAGATAAGATCTTCTCTCCTTTTCTTGTTGTAATTGTCATGTTTTATTCTGGTGTTTCCTTTTGTATTGAGATAGTGAAAGCAAGAAATGTGCTGCTTTTCTTCTGATGTGAGAATGATTAACTATATTTCTATGCTTTTGCTTATGCAGAGTGAGATGGGTTCTGTAGCATCCCCAAATCCCGGTACTTTTTACCACGAATCTGGTATACTATTTCTACAACTATTGCGGAAGATATAAACATAAATTGTTTATACATTAAACTTTTTCACATCATTCCCAAGGTCTACAACCTTAACTTAATACATACCTTCAATATCTTAGAAGATTTACAATACTATTTTCGTCAGAAAATTTAATAGATCTAACTGCAATGTAATTTAATCTTGCACTTTGACTTTGCCTTTGTCTTTACTCGAGCTTTCATCTTAATCTGAAAATTTTTATCATGATATAGCAAGGGTGAGCATCAAATTTGCCCAGCAAGTTTAAATTTAATAAAGATATATCATGATTGAAAGAATTGAACAATAAGCTAGATAACTTTCAGCAATATAAACATTGTGAAAGAGCATGAACAAATTTTCTTAGCTGAACGACCAAGTCAATAAAAATGAATGGTCAAGCATAAACATGAACAGATTAACTGAACCAAATGGTAATGAAGGTGATCAGCCTTTCATACCTGATGAACATTTACAATATGCACAACGTGCGAATCAATAATCAATATAGACATGAATAATTAACAACAATTATTCATTAACATGCTTTGAACATACAACTCAAGTTTGAGTTAGGGAAACTTGCCTGATTCGTTGACTACTGCTACGCAGTTTAAGTTAACTTCTTTTGGTAAGACCTATCATTAATAAGATCGGTCTCTCAATCAACATATTCTACTTTGTATAATAATACAATTACTTTATCAATCAATTATCTAACACTTAATCAAATATTAGATAACTTCTTAACACATCGGTATTATTATCATTCTTTGATAATTCTTCAATCACTGCATCATATTCATTATGATTTAACACTTAATCTTTCATATTATAAACTCTTTTCTATTATCCAGCAAAATGTTTATAATTCAGCAAACTGTTTTCTCTAATTCAGCAAGTTGTTTTCTCTAATACTTCAATCCAGCTAGCTGGATTCATAATCCTTCAACCTAATGACCAATCCAGCAAACTGGATACATAATTCCTTTAATCCAGCAAGCTGGATGCTACTTCTTTCACACATATTAAATAACATTAAATTCATTCACTAATATTATAAATCCTTAAATAATATTTTAAATCAATAATTTAATAACACTTTAATCCCAATGCTATCAATCACTTAAAAATATCATAATCTAATATTATTAATATTTTAATAATATTTAAATCATTTACTAAACTTATAAACAATTTATTATAATTGTTTACACATTACCAAATAATGTATTAAATCATTCTAAAATGTCATAAACATCACAATACTTCACACCCGACCCAAAACTTCATCAAAATCTTTATAAACCATGCTCAAGGGTCTCAAGTCATAAAATCGTATTTTTCATATTTTTGGACATCATATATTTAATTAAATTTATTTATCCATTTCTCATCATTTAGATGAAAAATATCAAATTAGTTCCAAAAATATTTCTTTTCTGGGATTTGACATAATATAGTTCCATATTGAACATATATTTTTCCCGGAATTTTTAAAATAGATTTACTATATTTAAATAGTCCATAATAGCCATATCTTCTCCGATTTTTCATAAATCGAGATTAGCTCCAAAAATTCTGAAATTTTTACAGTATGCTCCTACTATACCCATGTACTTCCTGTAAAAATTTTGGAATTTTTGGACTTATACACAGAGAGTTATTCGGGTGGTTTCACAAAAATAGTCCTCCACCGTAAAATCCATAACTCTCAAACCGTATGGCCAAAAATTCCCAAATTTTTACACAACCTGCATAACAACTGATATTATATCTCCAAATGTTTCCAGAATTTTTCAAGCATAAAAACTGGACGAAATTGCCCTCGTTTTTGACTGGTCCAAAACAGTCCTGTTTTCTTCAAAAATTCGGGACTGTTTTGGCTTTCACAGCCAATACTCCATGAAAACTCAACATTTTTGAGTCCTACAACTTGGGTTAACTAGTACACACATATATCTAGCACCCCTCTTTGACGGATCGCAAAAAAGAGCTATAGATTTAAAACGGTGGATTTTCAAAGTAATTAGAAATTTTGGGTTTTCAAAACTAGAAAAATAATTATTTTTTTTCCTTTTGGGTTCCACCAAATCAACACCCAAATTGGGTAAATCCATACTTGAACCTATGGAAAACACTTAGATCATAGGGGTTTGCACATCCAAAACAAAATCCCCTTTTATCAAATTACAAAAAGAAAGAGAATAAAACTTAGGAAGAAAAATAGTTTTATACCTTTTTATATTTCTTCTTCCTCTTCCTCTTCATCTTCTTCTCCTCTTCTTCCATGGAGACTTTTCTCCATCTTCTTCCTACAAGGGCTGCCGCCCCTCTCCCCTTCTCTCCCTCTCGTTCTTCTATTCCTTTTCCCGTTCTCTTTCTCTCTCTTTCTTATCTTTCTTTTTTCTTCTTTTTCTTTATATCTTCTCTTTATCCTTATCTTCTAAATCCTCATTTTATTTTAATTATTAATTACTTAACAAATGACTAGATAACCCCTCCTTAAGTGGATCAAAAATTTGGGCCACTTATCAATTAATTTCTATTGGGCTTGTATTTTTATTATTTTTCTTACCAACAAAAAAATAAATAAATAAATTTGGGCTTCCACCAAAAATGTAATTTCTTGAGCCAAATAAAACTAACATAGTCCAATCCTTTTTTATCTAATCTCACCCTAAATATTTAATTAGGGTATCCATTCTAAACATTTAGAATTTAATTCCTCACTTTAGCACATTAAATTCTATAACCCAATTAGACTTGTTTTAATTAAGTTATAAAATTAATAATTTGAGATAATTAAAATATATCTCTTAACTTAATATTATTTTTAATATTATTGTTCTCCTACAAGTGGGCCTAGTTTGGGCCCTTAATTAATCTCATTGAGCTAACAAATTTAATTGTTTTACTTACTAACAACAACCAACTTAGGCTTTCAACTCTAATTAAATTGGGTCAATATAATACTTGTCACATACATAATATATTGGGCTAGATTAAATAATTTAATTGCCCTTAAATCACTATATCCACAAGTCACTTGCTTAATTAATTAATTGGGCTCGTTTAAATAATATAACTTCATTAGTTCATCAAATTTAATTCTCTTGGACTCTAAATAAATTAATAGGCTATGATATTATTATAGTCCATTACTTTTAATACTATTTTACCCTAATTATTTAATTAGGTTTTTTTATTTCTCACTCAAAAAAATAAATTCTTTACTCATGCACATTTATTGCTTTAACCCAATTAGACTTGCTATAATTAGGTTATAAATGAGACGCCCCCAAAATTAGGTATACATCACCCATCTTGGGTCGTCAGATACATAGTACAGAATACAAATACAACTGATTAATACATCTGTCGTGTACAATACGACAAAACATAAACTGTGAGTTTGAATACAAATATTATCTTCTAGAGAGTATTCATACTCAAAAGGAGTCCTCATTACATTTATTAACACACCATTACATAGAATAGTGAGGACTACTAACTAATACTATCATTCGGACCATCACTCCGTACCCCGACTTGTCCCAGCTACGTTCTCATTTCCTGAAGAGAACAGTGAAAGAAAGGGTGAGCTCAACTAGCCCAGTAAGAAATATTATGACTAAGATAATGCAGAATAAATTATCATTAGCCTTCAACAATGTTAAACTGATAAAATATAATAGACATCAAGTTTAACTGCAGCGGAACAAGCAATCCATTAAAAGAGTCAAGTAGAAAATAAACTCTACTATCTTTTATGATTTAAAAGGTTTTTCAACACTGCGATCGCTGAGACTCAGCTTAATAAAATAATCCACATCATCGAATCACCCCTGCACTACGGCCAAGGATATTCGTGTATTCATTAATGGTCATGATCATGCCAACAACTGTCCATCAATGCACTACGGGCCAATGAGGACTTTTACCACATCATTCGTAACATTACGGTCATGATTACACCGAATAATCCCTGGTCATAATCATACCAAGTCCATCTATGCACTACAGGCCACGGATGACTTTCAACAGAATATAAACATGAGGATGATGACAATGATATAAGAATTCAATAAAACAAGTTCAAGAATTAATTTATCCAAGAATTAACAACGTCCAAATTGTCAACATGATACTACTTTGTGGAGTAAAATTCAAGAATGATCAGGAGAATATTTTCATGAAAAAAAAAATACTGGATGAAACGCAATTATCAAGGATATTCCACAAATTTCATGGAGTATAGAAGTCAAAACTTAACCAACTGAGTATAATAAAGAATGGAATAACAAAAGAAATCACCATGCATGCGATAGACCGCACAGACAGGTTATTCCAACAGAATAATAAATAATGGAACCAGGTCCGGCGTAAATGCACAGACAGGATATTCCGACAGAATAATAAATAATGGAACCAGGTCCGGTGTAAAACACACAGACAGGATGTTCCAACAGAATAATAATAAGACGGAACCAGGTCCGGTGTAAAACACACAGACAGGATGTTCCAACAGAATAATAAACGGAACCAGGTCCGGTGTAAAACACACAGACAGGATGTTCCAACAGAATAATAAACGGAACCAGGTCCGGTGTAAAACACACAGACAGGATGTTCCAACAGAATAATAGAAGAATGTCACCAAGTATAGGGTAGACCGCGTATACTGGTTATTCCAACAGAATAATAACGAATGGAATAACAGAAGTTCTCTTCATGAATATAAAAGAAATAATATTCCCTACCGTTTTAAAGAAGAGCTGAAGTAAGGAAGTAGTTAAGTAGCAGAATACTCTTCTTCTCTCTCTCTATAGTTTCTCTCTATAGTTTCTCTCTCTAGAGTTCAGTGAATTCGTAAGAAATAATGAAGGAATGAGCTTCTATTTATAGGAAAATGGAATGCATAGTAACTAATCCATGAACGGTCCAGATTGATTACTTTAATCTGATGGTCCATATTTAAAGAAAAATCTTTTAAATAAAATATAATATATTCTATTTATAGAATAACTTTAATAAAGTATTCTGTTTTATATAAAAAGATGTTTCTGTTTTATTACGTTAATAATACGAATAAAACAAAACGTCATTATCGCTAAATAATTCATATTATTAACTGACAATAATGGAATCAAACTGAGTGACTTCTCACATAAGCATTAATAATTAATACCGTGTGCTACTATGCAACCACACGTATTACTGTACTTTTACTACCGAGTAGTTCAACAGTATCAACGGTAAAACTTCCGCCGTTATTTTCATAAAGTATTTTTGTCGTTTTCTCAATCCGACAATAATTCCGTTGTGGGGTCCACCAATAATTGTACCGTCGTACGGATATTCCCCGACAAAAAGAATATTCTCCGACCAATTGAATATAATATGACAACTTGCATACTTTGCAAAATTTATAAATACTACCCATAACTATTATATCAAATCCACACATTAATATAAAAAAAATTATTTCGAGAAAAATTAAATATTTATTCATAAAATCTGGGGTTTCACAATCTCCCCTCCTTATAGAATTTCGCCCTCGAAATTTACGTACGTACTTGGTATGCCGAACATGTGAGGATACCTTGACTTCACTTCAAATTCTAACTCTTGAGGTATAACCTTTAAGCATCGAATATGATCCTTCTTATCCAAGATGTTAACACGTATCTCCTCATACGTAAAATCTTTCGCTATTTCGTCCGGTTCTAAATTAATAATGCGGTTCGGGTCGTCCACATATTTACGTAACATCGATACGTAAAAAAAAAATATTCTGAACACGCAACATACTTGGCGGTAAAACGAGTCTATAGGCCACAGTTCCTACTTCATCGAGGATTTCAAATGGGCCAATTAAATCGAGAGTTGAGATTTCCTCTCTTCGTCGATTCTTGCTTCTAGAATAACGCCCTCTTGAACCTTCTTCTTCACATTTATCAGCTCTTAGTATGTAGCTTGAGCGGCTTTAACTTTATCGATTAAAGTCGATTTTAATCGTATATTCGTTATCTTCACGTGGGTTCGAATATTCACACTTGTAACCGTATACGATCTTCTACACAACGCGTCAGCTACCACGTTCACTTTTCCACGATGTTATTGAATGGTACGATCGTAATCTTCAACAGCTCGAGCCAACGTCTTTGGCGCATAATACGTTCGTTTTAGTTGAAGAAATATTTGAGGGTTTAAGAAATAGGTTTTGTACTGGGGTCAATACAAAATTCAATTTTACGCTCTGGGGTAGGCTAAGAAGTCTTCAAGAATACGTCAAGAAATTTATTAACAATAGAAATATCGTTCAAAACTGTGACCCTCATCCAAGACTTGGATAACACGTCACATTGATACCTATCAACTTGCCATCATCATTTACAACGTCTCCTACGGAAAGTCTAGCTTCGGTGCATTCCACACCAGGAAGTCAACAGCGAAAGGAACGGGGATTTTTACTTATGGCTTGATATGACAATGATTGACTTTAGTAGTTTGGTTACTTTGAATTTGCATAACAGGTTGGTTAGGAATATGAAAGCTAACAACCTTACGAGAAGCATGATGAGTAGTGAACCAATCGTTTCAAAAAAATCACATCAAAGGCAAGTATTTTCAAAGAGATAAGATCGACAGGTAACGTGAAAGTGTTGATTTGAACAAGATTTATAAATAGTAGAGGTAACGAAGGTTTCTCCCAACTGAGTTTAAATAGACATATCAAAGTCTAAGTTCTCCGGAGTTAACTTCAAACATTTAACACAACTAGGTGAAATAAAAGAGTGAGTAGAACCGGTATCTAACACGGTATAGACTTCGCAAGAGTTTATGACTAACATACCCGTGATAATTTTATTCAGGTTCCTCGTCACGAAAAAAAAATACTCTCTCTTAAACTACTGGCTTTGGCTTTTCTGGGACGGTCTTTGGTGTCTCCATCCTATCTGAACTTGTCTTCGGTGAACGACAAAATCGGGCTAAGTGACCTTCTCTTCCACAATTATAACATGCTTTGGACGGCATCGCGCAGTTTGGACTGATGTGCCCCTCCCCTCCGCATTTGAAACATATGATAGGTGATCGTTCTCCTTCCTTAACGACAGGTGCTGGTGCTGACATCTTTCCATCATTGTTGAATCTCCTCTTCTTAAAATGTTCATTCTTATTGTTTTGGCCCTGATTACCACCGAAGTGGTTACCATTTCTAGCCTGTTGATTCCCTCCACGCTTGTTGTCACCGCTTCGATGACTGCTCTCACTGGTATTATCATTTTGCCGGCTGCTCTCTTTTGGTTGCGTTATCTCGTTATCGCGCTCCACCAACTGAGCCCTATTTACAACATCTGAATACAAACACAGTTTATGAGAAACAAGATGTTGACGTATCTCCGGCTTCAAACCTCTTAAAAACATCCGCGTCATTCTTTCTTCATTATCCACCAGGTGGGACGCAAACCGGGATAACTCCGCAAATTTTGCCTCGTACTGCGACACGGTCATATTATTCTGCTCCAATTTGATGAACTCCACCTCCTTCATGTGACGAATACTCTCGGGAAAGTATTTGTCGTTAAACAGATCTTGGAACTTCTCCCAAGACATCTTCAGTGCGGCAGGTTGGGTACGCTTTATCGATTCCCACCAGTAATCTGCCTCTCCTCGCAACATAAAGGCGGCAAAGGGAACCTTTTGCTCCTCGGAGCAACCCAAGACATCAAATATCTTGGTGATCTGCTTTATCCATGTTTCAGCTACAAGTGGTTTGGGTTCTCCCTTAAACTCCGGTGGTCCCAGCTCCTTAAACTGTTTAGCGGTGACCGCCTGAGAGTTTCCAGTATTTCCACCTACGTTGTGGACAGGAGCCGCTTTCACCTGTTGTTGCATGAATTGCATAAAGCCTCTGAACATTTGATCATTCATCATTTGGTCAGTGTTGTTGTTTGCATGAGGATTGACACCTTCCTGATGCACATTATCATGATTATTGATGTGTGGTGAATCAACAGTCGTCTGTGCTCCATTGCTATTCTCAACATTCTCGGATGCCATTTTCAGATACTGCCACAAAATAAAAATTAATTGATATGTCATATATTATCCTTATGTTATGACCGACCAATTAAATACCATGCAAATAAACTTAGGTAGGTCATACTAGCGAAGGAATTCCCCGTCTCTCCCCTCCTAGTTCTATTCTCACATCCTAGCCAGGGATCATATCCCTAAGCTTTGATACCAACTGAGACGCCCCCAAAATTAGGTATACATCACCCATCTTGGGTCGTCAGATACATAGTACAGAATACAAATACAACTGATTAATACATCTGTCGTGTACAATACGACAAAACATAAACTGTGAGTTTGAATACAAATATTATCTTCTAGAGAGTATTCATACTCAAAAGGAGTCCTCATTACATTTATTAACACACCATTACATAGAATAGTGAGGACTACTAACTAATACTATCATTCGGACCATCACTCCGTACCCCGACTTGTCCCAGCTACGTTCTCATTTCCTGAAGAGAACAGTGAAAGAAAGGGTGAGCTCAACTAGCCCAGTAAGAAATATTATGACTAAGATAATGCAGAATAAATTATCATTAGCCTTCAACAATGTTAAACTGATAAAATATAATAGACATCAAGTTTAACTGCAGCGGAACAAGCAATCCATTAAAAGAGTCAAGTAGAAAATAAACTCTACTATCTTTTATGATTTAAAAGGTTTTTCAACACTGCGATCGCTGAGACTCAGCTTAATAAAATAATCCACATCATCGAATCACCCCTGCACTACGGCCAAGGATATTCGTGTATTCATTAATGGTCATGATCATGCCAACAACTGTCCATCAATGCACTACGGGCCAATGAGGACTTTTACCACATCATTCGTAACATTACGGTCATGATTACACCGAATAATCCCTGGTCATAATCATACCAAGTCCATCTATGCACTACAGGCCACAGATGACTTTCAACAGAATATAAACATGAGGATGATGACAATGATATAAGAATTCAATAAAACAAGTTCAAGAATTAATTTATCCAAGAATTAACAACGTCCAAATTGTCAACATGATACTACTTTGTGGAGTAAAATTCAAGAATGATCAGGAGAATATTTTCATGAAAAAAAAAATACTGGATGAAACGCAATTATCAAGGATATTCCACAAATTTCATGGAGTATAGAAGTCAAAACTTAACCAACTGAGTATAATAAAGAATGGAATAACAAAAGAAATCACCATGCATGCGATAGACCGCACAGACAGGTTATTCCAACAGAATAATAAATAATGGAACCAGGTCCGGCGTAAATGCACAGACAGGATATTCCGACAGAATAATAAATAATGGAACCAGGTCCGGTGTAAAACACACAGACAGGATGTTCCAACAGAATAATAATAAGACGGAACCAGGTCCGGTGTAAAACACACAGACAGGATGTTCCAACAGAATAATAAACGGAACCAGGTCCGGTGTAAAACACACAGACAGGATGTTCCAACAGAATAATAAACGGAACCAGGTCCGGTGTAAAACACACAGACAGGATGTTCCAACAGAATAATAGAAGAATGTCACCAAGTATAGGGTAGACCGCGTATACTGGTTATTCCAACAGAATAATAACGAATGGAATAACAGAAGTTCTCTTCATGAATATAAAAGAAATAATATTCCCTACCGTTTTAAAGAAGAGCTGAAGTAAGGAAGTAGTTAAGTAGCAGAATACTCTTCTTCTCTCTCTCTATAGTTTCTCTCTATAGTTTCTCTCTCTAGAGTTCAGTGAATTCGTAAGAAATAATGAAGGAATGAGCTTCTATTTATAGGAAAATGGAATGCATAGTAACTAATCCATGAACGGTCCAGATTGATTACTTTAATCTGATGGTCCATATTTAAAGAAAAATCTTTTAAATAAAATATAATATATTCTATTTATAGAATAACTTTAATAAAGTATTCTGTTTTATATAAAAAGATGTTTCTGTTTTATTACGTTAATAATACGAATAAAACAAAACGTCATTATCGCTAAATAATTCATATTATTAACTGACAATAATGGAATCAAACTGAGTGACTTCTCACATAAGCATTAATAATTAATACCGTGTGCTACTATGCAACCACACGTATTACTGTACTTTTACTACCGAGTAGTTCAACAGTATCAACGGTAAAACTTCCGCCGTTATTTTCATAAAGTATTTTTGTCGTTTTCTCAATCCGACAATAATTCCGTTGTGGGGTCCACCAATAATTGTACCGTCGTACGGATATTCCCCGACAAAAAGAATATTCTCCGACCAATTGAATATAATATGACAACTTGCATACTTTGCAAAATTTATAAATACTACCCATAACTATTATATCAAATCCACACATTAATATAAAAAAAATTATTTCGAGAAAAATTAAATATTTATTCATAAAATCTGGGGTTTCACAATAAAATTAATTAACTGAGATGTATAAATAAATCTCTTAATATTGGTATATACATAAATACTAATATTCTATCATATTATAACATCTTAGGTTATTTAATTACCACACCTAATATATATATTAGGTTACATAACTTAATTCTTAATTCACTTGAATTAATTCTATGACCACTAAATAAAAATAACCCTTTAGGTCATTTAAATCCCATACCATGTTTTAATAACTTATTTAAGTTATACAATTTATATTGTATAATTAAATTTAATTTCCTCTTCCTCTCTATAAATTGTTTTCAAACAATTTATTTATATATTAAATATATAAATTTAATATATTCAATCATTTATTTAAATATGAAATTAATTTACTAACTTCTTGATACCAATATACATATTTACATATTGGATCTCCTCTCATATTTTTACTTTACACCATTTGGTATAATATTAAATATTATACCATATCCATATAACATAATTCACTTCTCACACAAATTTTGACTTTTCTTTATAAAAAGTCAACTTTTAACTTTGACCAAAAGTCAACCTTTACACATTTTGTGTTTACTGACCATTCAGGCTAATCTTGACGTTCCGGACGTAACCGAGCAGTCCATGCTTCAAAATTCTATTTCTAACTCAAATTTTGAGTTTTGAATTACTCCATTCTTATTGCTAATCGTATTAACTAACGACTTTATACTTATTCAAATTCTTATCAAATTTTACAGGTATCATAATACCTTATTCTTGATATTCATTCAAATATATATCAATTTATTTCTAGGGTTTTGAAATTTTGTAACCCATTTTTTTTCTATTCTCATTCGAATAGCAAACCATATAGGTTTTACTTGAAAATTTTAAATAAATCCTCAAATTTTCATCTAGGTTTTATTCTTTAACCTTTATTCTTAATCATTCTAGATTTTATAAATTTTTGGGTTGTCACATTCACCCTTCTTCTAAGAATTTCGTCCCCGAAATTAAAGCATACTAATCTCTACTTAATCAAGGGATCAAAACTAGGTTTTTAACTTAACCTTTACAATTTCCTCCTTTGAGGATTTCTCATCTATTATCACATTTCACCATAACTACTCACTAGGAGTTTACATCTTCTAAACATTCATCAAAACTAGGTTGTTCTAATAACCTTTACTCAATCATCTCAGATTCTACTCGTACGCAATGAGTTCACAATATTTCATATCCATCATCACCTTCTACCACAACATTACTCTAAAGAGTTTAAAAAATTCATATATGTCTGAGGGATCATAAAAACCATGAACTTTGAGGTTTAGGGTATTTCTACCTGCTACCACTTTCAATTAAGAAAGAAAGGTATTCTACCTCTGAAACATTTCTTTAATAGGTATGTTTACAATCACGAAGAAGGTAAACTACCGATGCGGGTACTTTAGAGGATCAGTCTGTTGTACCTTAGTAATCGGAACGACTATATGCGTTCTTAAATTGGAGTATTTTATCCAATTAATATATCCCCATTTTTAGGGTTGTTTACCTCAGACTTATCATAAGATTCCGCACCAAAATAATTTGGTTCGGCATAAGCTTTCAAAGAATACTTTGAATTCCATAAACATTTGTCTAGCTGAATCAAATAGCTTAGACACATATCAATAATTCGAATTTCAATCGAAACATTTCTGGCCAAATTTAGTTGGCAATAATTTATCTTTAAAATCCTTAAAATTATTTTGACGTCATGATACCGTACTGTATTTACAGTCCGTTTGAGGATTCCGTCATTTTGTAACTTTGTCATACTACATCATACCATAGTGGGCTGACGATCCTTAGATCGCATCCAACCTTAAGTAATACTGCATTGATGACTCCGTCATTTTTATCATTCTGCATCAGGTTCCATGATACATTGATGATATATAAAATACATTTTGACATCTCAAATCATTTTTGTCTAGCCGAATCAATTAGCATAGACTCTTCTTTAAACCGTTCAAAAATCATTACAAATCTATTTTATCGTCTCAACAGGTAACGAGGTGTAGATGGCCCAAAGTCCATGCATACACAAGGGTCACCAGGAGTTGAGAATAAAAATTTATTTTCAAAAAGGCACATAGTGCGTATTTAGCTTGATGTCAAAAACTTCGAAGTCTAGCATAGCTAGAAGATTTGGAATACCTATGCTTCCATCATCAACTTCAATTTCTCTACTGATCCATTTCTTAATAAGTCTATCTATTTCTATCATCCTCAATTCTACATTCACTACTTAACTATACACAGTTCATCAAACTTACCACACATTATGAGTTCAGGAACTTTCCATAATCATATGAATTTAAGAACTTGTCCTAGTCAGACCTTTGGCGTCCATTCGCTGAGGGGTTCATAAACATTTCATATAATAATGAGTCACGAACGTACCATAAGTATGAGTTTTAAGAACTCGTACTTAACCTTATATCCTCTACCTATTCGTTATACACATGAGAAAAGAATCACCTTATCCACATGCATATAGCAAATAGCGCGACACCAGGTTTCAATGATTATCAGTGTAAGAAACTAAGTGGTTGTCAAACCAAACTCGGCCACTAATCAATATAGGAAGCTAAGCATACAATTCCCCGCCCATACAAACAATTATTCAACCTAACCACTATATCGACCAGGAAGCTAAGCGGTTCTAAAACCAAGTACAAATTCCCTGCCCATACAAAGAATCATACAACTCAGCTGCTAATCTGAGTCCTCAATTGAAATCCAAACCATTCTTACATTCTCTTTTCTTAATACGAATTTTCTTTAATTCGCATCTTAACATTTACCACTATTTTTCGAGTTTACATTGTACCATTTCATAGTACCTTCTCTTTATAGCATCAAGCTATATCATACCAATCACTTAACATATCATATGTTATTCAACGATTTAATCTGATCACGTCGTGATCTTATTTCGTAATCATTTCTCCTTATACTTATGATCGTTTTATTTTACGATCTTCTTATTCTTCTCTTTAATCATATTATATTATGATTTTATTAACACTTCTCATCTTATAGACATAGTCTATTTATTATCACCTTTCATCTCTATTATTGGAGTCAGATAACTCCGGATTCTTATCCTTATATCTCTTCAAGATTCTTCTTTGAATCTTAATATCTTTCTCTTTACTTAATAATGAATTTCCAAAAATTCATCTCTTATCGCTTAAACTCTATTCGAGTTTATTACTTATCATCTCTCCGCGGTTATATCCTAAGGTACACCTACCTAAGGTTTATAACCTACAGCTCTGATACCAACTGTAGCATCCCCAAAACCCGGTATTTTTTACCACGAATCTGGTATACTATTTCTACAACTATTGCGGAAGATATAAACATAAATTATTTATACATTAAACTTTTTCACATCATTCCCAAGGTCTACAACCTTAACTTAATACATACCTTCAATATCTTAGAAGATTTACAATACTATTTTCGTCAGAAAATTTAATAGATCTAACTGCAATGTAATTTAATCTTGCACTTTGACTTTGCCTTTGTCTTTACTCGAGCTTTCATCTTAATCTGAAAATTTTTATCATGATATAGCAAGGGTGAGCATCAAATTTGCCCAGCAAGTTTAAATTCAATAAAGAAATATCATGATTGAAAGAATTGAACAATAAGCTAGATAACTTTCAGCAATATAAACATTGTGAAAGAGCATGAACAAATTTTCTTAGCTGAACGACCAAGTCAATAAAAATGAATGGTCAAGCATAAACATGAACAGATTAACTGAACCAAATGGTAATAAAGGTGATCAGCCTTTCATACCTGGTGAACATTTACAATATGCACAACGTGCGAATCAATAATCAATATAGACGTGAATAATTAACAACAATTATTCATTAACATGCTTTGAACATACAACTCAAGTTTGAGTTGAGGAAACTTGCCTGATTCGTTGACTACTGCTACGCAGTTTAAGTTAACTTCTTTTGGTAAGACCTATCATTAATAAGATCGGTCTCTCAATCAACATATTCTACTTTGTATAATAATACAATTACTTTATCAATCAATTATCTAACACTTAATCAAATATTAGATAACTTCTTAACACATCGGTATTATTATCATTCTTTGATAATTCTTCAATCACTGCATCATATTCATTATGATTTAACACTTAATCTTTCATATTATAAACTCTTTTCTATTATCCAGCAAAATGTTTATAATTCAGCAAACTGTTTTCTCTAATTCAGCAAGTTGTTTTCTCTAATACTTCAATCCAGCTAGCTGGATTCATAATCCTTCAACCTAATGACCAATCCAGCAAACTGGATACATAATTCCTTTAATCCAGCAAGCTGGATGCTACTTCTTTCACACATATTAAATAACATTAAATTCATTCACTAATATTATAAATCCTTAAATAATATTTTAAATCAATAATTTAATAACACTTTAATCCCAATGCTATCAATCACTTAAAAATATCATAATCTAATATTATTAATATTTTAATAATATTTAAATCATTTACTAAACTTATAAACAATTTATTATAATTGTTTACACATTACCAAATAATGTATTAAATCATTCTAAAATGTCATAAACATCACAATACTTCACACCCGACCCAAAACTTCATCAAAATCTTTATAAACCATGCTCAAGGGTCTCAAGTCATAAAATCGTATTTTTCATATTTTTGGACATCATATATTTAATTAAATTTATTTATCCATTTCTCATCATTTAGATGAAAAATATCAAATTAGTTCCAAAAATATTTCTTTTCTGGGATTTGACATAATATAGTTCCATATTGAACATATATTTTTCCCAGAATTTTTAAAATAGATTTACTATATTTAAATAGTCCATAATAGCCAAATCTTCTCCGATTTTTCATAAATCGAGATTAGCTCCGAAAATTCTGAAATTTTTACAGTATGCTCCTACTATACCCATGTACTTCCAGTAAAAATTTTGGAATTTTTGGACTTATACACAGAGAGTTATTTGGGTGGTTTCACAAAAATAGTCCTCCACCGTAAAATCCATAACTCTCAAACCGTATGGCCAAAAATTCCCAAATTTTTACACAACCTGCATAACAACTGATATTATATCTTCAAATTTTTCCAGAATTTTTCAAGCATAAAAACTGGACGAAATTTCCCTCGTTTTTGACTGGTCCAAAACAGTCCTGTTTTCTTCAAAAATTCGGGATTGTTTTGGCTTTCACAGCCAATACTCCATGAAAACTCAACATTTTTGAGTCCTACCACTTGGGTTAACTAGTACACACATATATCTAGCACCCCTCTTTGACGGATCGCAAAAAGGAGCTATAGATTTAAAACGGTGGATTTTCAAAGTAATTAGAAATTTTGGGTTTTCAAAACTAGAAAAATAATTATTTTTTTTCCTTTTGGGTTCCACCAAATCAACACCCAAATTGGGTAAATCCATACTTGAACCTATGGAAAACACTTAGATCATAGGGGTTTGCACATCCAAAACAAAACCCCCTTTTATCAAATTACAAAAAGAAAGAGAATAAAACTTAGAAAAAAAAATAGTTTTATACCTTTTTATATTTCTTCTTCCTCTTCCTCTTCATCTTCTTCTCCTCTTCTTCCATGGAGACTTTTCTCCATCTTCTTCCTACAAGGGCTGCCGCCCCTCTCCCCTTCTCTCCCTCTCGTTCTTCTCTTCCTTTTCCCGTTCTCTTTCTCTCTCTTTCTTATCTTTCTTTTTTCTTCTTTTTCTTTATATCTTTTCTTTATCCTTATCTTCTAAATCCTCATTTTATTTTAATTGTTAATTACTTAACAAATGACTAGATAGCCCCTCCTTAAGTGGATCAAAAATTTGGGCCACTTATCAATTAATTTCTATTGGGCTTGTATTTTTATTATTTTGTTTACCAACAAAAAAATAAATAAATAAATTTGGGCTTCCACCAAAAATGTAATTTCTTGAGCCAAATAAAACTAACATAGTCCAATCCTTTTTTATCTAATCTCACCCTAAATATTTAATTAGGGTATCCATTCTAAACATTTAGAATTTAATTCCTCACTTTAGCACATTAAATTCTATAACCCAATTAAACTTGTTTTAATTAAGTTATAAAATTAATAATTTGAGATAATTAAAATATATCTCTTAACTTAATATTATTTTTAATATTATTGTTCTCCCACAAGTGAGCCTAGTTTTGGCCCTTAATTAATCTCATTGAGCTAACAAATTTAATTGTTTTACTTACTAACAACAACCAACTTAGGCTTTCAACTCTAATTAAATTGGGTCAATATAATACTTGTCACATACATAATATATTGGACTAGATTAAATAATTTAATTGCCCTTAAATCACTATATCCACAAGTCACTTGCTTAATTAATTAATTGGGCTCGTTTAAATAATATAACTTCCTTAGTTCATCAAATTTAATTCTCTTGGACTCTAAATAAATTAATAGGCTATGATATTATTATAGTCCATTACTTTTAATACTATTTTACCCTAATTATTTAATTAGGTTTTTTTATTTCTCACTCAAAAAAAATAAATTCTTTACTCATGCACATTTATTGCTTTAACCCAATTAGACTTGCTATAATTAGGTTATAAAATTAATTAACTGAGATGTATAAATAAATCTCTTAATGTTGGTATATACATAAATACTAATATTCTATCATATTATAACCTCTTAGGTTATTTAATTATCACACCTAATATATATATTAGGTTACATAACTTAATTCTTAATTCACTTGAATTAATTCTATGACCACTAAATAAAAGTAACCCTTTAGGTCATTTAAATCTCATACCATGTTTTAATAACTTATTTAAGTTATACAATTTATATTGTATAATTAAATTTAATTTCCTCTTCCTCTCTATAAATTGTTTTCAAACAATTTATTTATATATTAAATATATAAATTTAATATATTCAATCATTTATTTAAATATGAAATTAATTTACTAACTTCTTGATACCAATATACATATTTACATATTGGATCTCCTCTCATATTTTTACTTTACACCATTTGGTATAATATTAAATATTATACCATATCCATATAACATAATTCACTTCTCACACAAATTTTGACTTTTCTTTATAAAAAGTCAACTTTTAACTTTGACCAAAAGTCAACCTTTACACATTTTGTGTTTACTGACTATTCAGGCTAATCTTGACGTTCTGGACGCAACCGAGCAGTCCATGCTTCAAAATTCTATTTCTAACTCAAATTTTGAGTTTTGAATTACTCCATTCTTATTGCTAATCGTATTAACTAACGACTTTATACTTGTTCAAATTCTTATCAAATTTTACAGGTATCATAATACCTTATTCTTGATATTCATTCAAATATATATCAATTTATTTCTAGGGTTTCAAAATTTTGTAACCCGTATTTTTTCTATTCTCATTCGAATAGCAAACCATATAGGTTTTACTTGAAAATTTTAAATAAATCCTCAAATTTTCATCTAGGTTTTATTCTTTAACCTTTATTCTTAATCATTCAAGATTTTATAAATTTTTGGGTTGTCACAGGTTCGGACTAAGTTTTGGACCTTATATTTAGCCCTCTGTTTGTCATGCTTCTTATTAGACAATAAGGCTGCTGCTCCCCCCATTCGGAATAATATTTTGGCTAATAGTATGGACTTGAGTTTTACTTTTGGGATTAACATTGTTTTTCCTAAGAAGGTCTGTAACAACTGTGAAGATAATGGCTTCAGTTTCTTTTCGTGTTGGAATCAACGAGCCATCTGGCGAGAGCTGGTGCAGAAAACTGGGAGCAGATGCCTCACTCCCGATCTTTCAGCCACTTTTGTTTGGAAACTGATGGCTTCTCTACTATGAATAAGTAATTCACAGTGTTCAATGTAATGAGATGTAGGGACTCGTAAATGATCAGGTAGTCGATAACAACAGAAGTCAACAAGGTAAATGTTGTTTGATCTAATTATATAAACCAATAGTGTATTAAGGCCCATAATGGGACCACACATCATGTACACACAATTTTTGGGGTGAGGTTTCATAAGACATACACTCGATTTCCTCTCTTCTTATTTTATTTTGGAAGTTGTGGGTGTAGGGGTGGGTTATTCTGGTTGTTTTTGGAAGTTGTAGATGTGATTATCAGCCTCTTGAGCTTTGTTTATTTTTGGGTTTGCAGTGGAGTTATTTGAGGCTCTTAGAGGCCGACTATATAACAGCAACACAAATTTGATCATGGCTACTTTGTCTACTATTAGTGGCATTGCATCTGCAATGGGCTCACTGCACTTTAAATCATATTGCTATGCAATGCTTAGGATTCAGTCTCAGAGAAACACAGTTATCTGTGTCATTCAAAATATCAATAGGTTAGCTACTTAATATCATTGGTGCAATCCTAAAAAAACTGTTATTGCTTTATAGAGTTATTTTGAGAAGGCATCTGAATTTTTCCCGAAAGCAGTAGATGAGGACGTCTTTTTCTTAGTTATTTTTTAAATTTGTAATACATTAACTCTTGTTTATCATTATGCGCTAGAGCCTGAATGAACTTTACGGTTTATCATTCTTGGTTATTTTTCTTAGTTATTTTTTAAATTTGTAAAAGGGGATTATGAGTGCTGACTTTCCATATGGTTTGACTCACATTGGCTACTGCATATTGATTAAAATAGGTAGCAAATTTGAAATCATGTTGAGGTTATATCCTTGAGTTTCACTAGCGTAGTTCAGGTTAAATGTTCTGGGTGATATTAGGTGGCCAAAGTTACTGTTGTCACTTGTTATTGATGTAATGTAAATCAATTCGAGTAACCAATTTGTGGAAATATTTTACTTGACAACTGAGAGGCAAAGCTATTAGCTTGTATGTCAACTGAGAGGCAAAGCTAGATCATAATCTCTAATTGATTGGTGCACACTTTATTATTCTTGAGAAATAGAAGCACTGGTATGGTGAGTATCCTGATAAACACCTCTAGTCAAATTGGTTATACAAAACTCCCAAATTACTGCTTTGTTTTACAAAACTGACCTGCTTTTTACGTGGTTAACATGTGAGATGTGAAATATGTATTAACATTTTGCGTGTTAACATATATTTCACATCAGTATAGCAGGTTAGGAATATGTGTTAATATGTGTTATATTTCATATTTCCTGTACAACTAACACATATTTCACATCAGTACACCAACTTGCTCCTTAAATATGTGTCAACATTTTACGTGGTTAGGAAATATGTCAAAAGTCATTCCTGTGATTGGTGAGTTATCTTGCCATACATCAGTATAGCAGGTCAGATTTGGTATCCTTGTGATTTGGTATCTTTGTTGAATACTAAATTTGTTGTTCTTTTATTTCAGTGGGATAAGGCTTGTGGATTAACGTACACACAATAACAAATTGATGAAGTACGGGATGAGTGGGCAACTTACGTGAGCAGCTATATGTAGAGCCTCGAGTTAACGGTGAATATGTTAGATGAATGTACGTATTTTGGGAGAACTAGGCTTTTTTGCACATGCTTAGGTAGTAGCTTAATTTTATGGATAGTTTAGTTTATTTTGTGGATGCATGTAATCAAATTCATAATTCAATATAGTAGTAATTTATATTGAAAAGTGAATTTGAGATGCATATATGGATACATTTTGGTATATATTTTGTGGATGTAGTACTTTGAAATTGTAAACGAATGGTATTATTGGGATGTATTTTGAATGGTTGATACATTTTGGCTATATATCATGACATTAGCATATTGCAGGTGCATTGGTAATATAGGTGAACCACATCCCCTTTTTTTTCATTTTTTTAATCTACAACATTTAAAAAATGTTGTCTGATATACTAAACAACAACATTTTTATAAAAAAAATATTGTGGAATCATACCTTCTACAACGTTTTCAAGCACCTGCTAATTTTTGGAAAACAAATCTACAACGTTTTTTTCTTAAAAAACGTTGTGTAATGTGCTTAACTACAACGTTTTAAAAACGTTGTGTAAGGGTGTCAAATAGATAACACCCTTAACCACGACGTTTTTCTGACTAAAACCACAACGTTTTTTTCGCGTTATCTATTTACTATTTTGTAGTAGTGTCATTTCCAAAATTTAATAAATAATGAATACAAAAGTTTATTCACCATGCATACGGTAATCCGCGTAGACAGGTTACTCCCGCAGATTAATAAAGAATTAATATAAAGGGTTATTCACCATGAATGCGGTAATCCACGTAGACATGTTACTCCCACATATTAATAAAGAATAGAATGACAACCCTTATGAGTATGAAGAAAATAACATCCTTTACGAGTATGAAAGAAATAATACCCTTTACCTTAGTAGGAGATTGGATACTAAAATAGTGTAGTAACAGAATACTCTTCTTCTTTCTCTCTTATTCTCTCTCTATAGAATTTTCTTGTGAGTCGTATTGAATTGGTGAGAATGAAAGAAGAAATAAGCTTCTATTTATAGAAGATTTCTACCTTAGCCCTTGCAATGTGAAGAGGCAAGTGGCTTGACGACTGGTGATGTGAAAATAAAAGGTTTGACGCCTGTAATGTGAAACAACAAGTGGTTCGATGCCTGTAATATGAAACGACAAGTGGTTCGACGCCTGTAATATGAAATGGCAAGTGGTTTGACGTCTGGTAAAGGTAATTACTATTGGCGAGAGTGACTCTTAGATGATGACATATGGGCCCCCATGGAATAAACCAAACTTACCACAAACGTCTCATAACAGACTTCTTATTTATATCAAAGATTGAATAAATATTACCACAAATCATTTTAACTTCAATCAACACATTTTTAATCTTCTAACAATTATTCATCATCAATATTATAACTCACAATATTTAACGACCAGATCATTCCCAGGAAAGAGGGGGCTACCCATAAGGATTTCTCCCTATTGGCGCGCAATTAGGTGACCAAACACCTTTCCTCGACATAACTTTCTAGACATCGTCAATAATGTAAATAATAATATGAATAATTTTATCGTCTCAACTATTAATTTAATAATATAAAATATTGTGCAGATGATATTGTGACAATAATTGAATCGATAACGTGAGATACTATGCAGCAATAATTGAGTATAACTGAGTGGCTTCTCACGTAAGCATCAATAATCAATATCGTGTGCTACTATGCAACCACGCGTATTACTGTACTTTTATCATCTGGTATTTCAACAGTTAACGATAAAACTTTTGTCGTTATTTTTATAAAAAGATAATTCTGTCGTTTTCTAACTCCGACAAAAATTATGTTGTGGGGTCTACCAATGATTATGTCATCGTACGAATATTCCCCAACTAAACGAATATTTTATAACAATTTGCTTACTTTGTAAAATTTATAAATATTACCCACAACTATAACATTATATTAAATGCACACCATAATATTCAAAATTATATTTAGAGAAAAATAATTTTTATTTATGAAAGTTATGGTCTTACACTTTTGTATACTCAGAGCGGTCATTTAAGTTAATCGTTAACTCGACTTCGTTACATTAACTTCATTGTCTTTAATTCAATTCTTTACCATTCCTGGTTTAATTATTGATCTTCATTATTGTACGGTTAAACTATACACGGGGTGTAGGTTCTATCCGTTTAGCATTTGCGTACACTCAACCTTCACGTCGGTTAAAGTGTTTAACGCTTACATTTCATTCTAATATTCTCCATCTGAATCACTATCGGCTTCCATTAATCTTATTACCATTTGTTATGGCTTTCTTGATACCATTCGTATCTTACTTAATACTTTCGTTATCCATTACATGAATCCCATGTTCATTACTCGTTCTTAGTGTCGAAGCCATACTGATCATTGTATGCTAAGACCGATTGTTCATCGCAACAACGTTGCGTTCATAGCGTCTATACGCTTTACACAACATAACATCGAAATGTTATTCACTACTTTCATCACTCAACGTCTAAGGAATCACAATCATAGCAATCCCTCACGTTTGTTCATCGCGACTACGGTCCCTGGATATCGGTTACATAATCTACCACTTAAATTCTTTGTCTTTTAATCTCGTTTAATCTTTCCGTTAAACCTTCATTTAAGGTTTAATTCATTTCTTTAAGTGTTACATTGGTTGAACATTATGTTCTTTATCTTCCCTTACGTTTCCCCCAAGAGATGAGCAGTTAAAAGCTCTTCTCTAGCTTTTTCCTTACACCGACGTTGTGGCGCCACTCTCCCTTCTATCACTCGCGCCGCGGCATGAGACTCCAGTGTCAGGCCCTCTGGTCCGGTGCTGCAGTGCCACTATACAAGGCATGGTTGGCTCCGCAGCGCCAAGCCCTAACCCTAGAAAATTTTTCGAAGTGTTAAATCCGATTTGAGGCACTTACTTCCCGATCTCATAACTCCCTCGTTATAACTCGGAATGAGGTCGTTTCAAAGTCATTCTCTTCCTTATATTACGTACTTCAATACCCCTTGGACAAAACTTTATTCTAAATCCATTAATGTGCTATACGATTGGTTTGATCTTCAGCCTTAGTCAATTTTTACATTTTTAACGTTCTTCGTTCGTTCGTTCGTAATTCGGTCATCCGAACTTGGAACTCATTCGTTCTTGAGTCCACAACTTATGTTTTCTACGTTCTCTTACTTTCTTATGAAACCATACACATTCAGGTTCAATTACTAATTTTCTAATTCTCATTTATCTTTTACGAAATTTTCGTCATAACTTTGTTATAGCTCAGTTTTAACCCGTTCTTCATGAACGTATCTACCGTTCTTAACCAAGCAATACGCATTAAACTTATATGTGATGGTTTTAAACTTGTTCATCAACAACAATTATCCTATGATGGTTATAAATTTTTCCATCAACAACATTCTTCGTGTTCTTCGCGTGTTCTTCGGGTTCTTCGTTCGTTCTTCATTTTAATTGATATTTTGAATTACGATTTCACTTTTTTTTGGAATGTGATGTTATAAAACACCATTCCTTACTTATTTCACTGAATCGTTCATATGATACATTCGGATCGCTCAAATTCATTACGAATTTTATACTTCCTTAAGAAATTTATTTACTAAAACTTCTAATTCTTATTTCTTTTTTTCTCAATGATTTCAACCATATTAAATCATTCCTAAAATCATCTACTTCTTATTCTCATTAAGTTATGTTTTTGAACATAGAAACTTAAAGAAAAACAAACTTAGGATTTAGGTTTTAATACATTTCCTCTTTATTTTTCTTTCTTTAGACAAAGCCGGCGATTCACTAGCTTTTCTATTTCACGAACCCTTCGATCCGATCAATCATGCATAATCTCTTCCTTTTTCTTCTTTTCCAAGGTCTTAAACTCTCACTCTCTTTCTCTCTCAAAGTGTAGGATTTTCAAAATCCCATTCAAATGAACATAAGGCTTCCCTTTATAGAATTTCAAAGGCTAGGGGCATTTTGGTCATTTGGCCAAACCGCCTTATTATTCACACCTCCATACTATTCTCACCTCCTCAATACACCTCCTTACTATTCACGAAACTTCCCTTAGAAGTTTCATGGTTCCGACTTTTGGGTTTCGTCCGACAGTTTTAAAAACTGCGATTCTCGGAATCTAAATATTTTTGGATATTTCGTCTTTCCTTTACAGATTAACTTTTACGTATTCTTCGGATTTCCAAAAAACTAAAAAACACTTTTAGCATTAAGCGTTTTCCTTCACATTTTCCCCTAAAGTAGTTAAACGAGTGAAAAGTACATAGTAGTACTTTTCGTCGTTTATATTTCGTCTGATTTCTGCACGTTTTTTGAGAAAAACTTTTATCAGCTTACTTAACTTTTCACGATATATTATCATCAAATCTTTCGACAGAATGTCATTTCGACATACCAAACTCTCGAAAAGGCTAAGGTTATCCATACCCTAACCCTTAGGATTTCGTCGGGTGAATAGTACTTATTTCGTCTGTTTCTCAGGAAATATTTTTGTTCCCAAAAAAAATTTATTTTCGTCTTGAAAATTCTTATTCGATCAATCTAGCTCGTTGCCAAAATCCTCCCGATTTATAATCATCCTAGGTTCTAGAACGATTAATAAACACATAGCACATAATATTATTAATAAAAATTCATTTTATTAATAACTAATTCTTTAAACTTAAATTCTGGACAATTCGGTTTTCCGGGTTGTCACAAGTATATATATATAAAAGTTAATAAACGCTCCGGACGTGAGTCCAGGCTCAATCGAGGTGTGTATATATATATATATATATATATATATATATATATATATATATATATATATATATATATACACACACACACACACACACAAAAAAAAACATTAAAGCTGCGAGCCGAAGTCTGGGCATACATGTGACACCCCCAAATCCCGGTACTTCATTACCTCAAGATTTGGTGTTCACTTAATCAAAACATTCATTCAGATGCGTTTATTAAAACTTGCCCATACAGGATTACATTAATAAAAACATTACCTCCCAGGTTATCTAACCTTTAATTACAATCATTCAAATGCGGAATTTAAATAAGTTCATTACAATAATCAAATTAAAGTCTGATAAATAACTGTCAACACATTACAAGTCTTCAAAACTTGTTCATCTTCCCCTTGCCCTTACTGGTGCTTGGTACATCTACCTTCTCATCCTTAGCAGTAATGGTTATATAAGCAAGAGTGAGCAAACAAAGCTCACTTGAAATAAGAATAAATAACTTTACAACATTTGCCAAATAATAGTCTCAATAGAACTGAATGATATGTTCTATTAACATTCTGAAATATACTACTGAGGGTCTAATGACCACGAACCATGTCCACAGTTATAAGTAATCTTTTAACTTTAACTTTAACAGTCATATGACTATAAGGACCCCACGTACTTAGGGGGATCAATCCTTCGTACAATGAATTGTGCACAAACATTTCAACGCTAAGCATACCCTGATAATAGGGTTGTTCATCTCAATATTTAGATAAGTCCGTACCAAATTAAGTTTGGTTTGGATACACTTCAAGGTAATTTGGAATTCAACGGACATCAACAAAGGATTAGTTGAATAAAAGGTAACAATACTATGTTATGGAATAATCATAACTGAATAAATATTGCATTCTAAGTTCATGCTATAGGAATAATCTAATAGTATATGTGTTGAATAATTTACATACCTTGCTTTGAACAACACTAAGCTAAGGTTAAAATCTTAGAATTTAATATTAAGCATGCAAAATAAGTAATAACTTGAACGATAAACTTGTTCATCAGAATAAAGGTACTTGCATGCTAAAATAACAAGTTTAGGTTTAGGAAAAACTTGCCCAATTTAATAATAGAACTAACTCAACGAAAATGTAGAGTTAGAGGAAATTGCATAATTGTAGTTGAATTAGAAACAATAATATTGCTCAATGTTAAAAGACAAGATTTAGAAAAACTTGCATCATTATAAACAATCTAGATACAAGGACTTGTTCAACGAAAGTAATCTTGCTCAATAAGGTATAGAGTTAGGAAACTTGCATAATTATTATAAGAGTAGAGTTAAAGAACTTGCTCAATTTAAAAAGATAGGTTTAGAAACTTGCTCAATGTAAAAAGATAGGTTTAGAAACTTGCCTTGAGTGTAAGCTATAATATTACCTCACGTTCACCTACATATAGGTTTAGAACCATCATCTATTAGATACACTAACATTCACGTTCCAACACAACACGCATTTCTAGTTAGACTTACTATTTTAGCACAAGTCTTGAGATACCATGCAAAAATCAGAAACTACAAGTGTTACCCTTCACAACACATGTTTACTATTCATCACGCTCACTACGTTCTAATATATCACGTTCATCGCTTACTAATCATTCAAACTTTGAATCTATTAACCACAAAGCACGATTCTGTTGTACCTATATTAGCACATGTTTATTATACTAACACATCATTAGACCAACGTATGTCGCTATCCCAAAACTGCAGCAGCAACAGACTGCTCTGCTTCATATCATTGTGTGGCGCAGCTGCGCTGATGCACAGACAAAGGCAGACTCGGCATGAATAGTTGTCGTTTTTAGCCCAACTGACACGAATTTCACCCACCAAACAGTGAAATCAACATGTAAGATAAATATAACAATATCATAAACATGATTGCTAACATTTTCCATCAATTAGAACAATTTAACAACACTTCTAACTATTTTAATTTCTAAAAATTCATATTTTTATACTAAAACTCCATTTTTGAGTTTCTACACCAAAATGAACAATGTGACTTCTGTTGGTTGATTTCACAATCAAAGCAAACGTGCAAGTATACACGATCAACAAGTAATATAGTGATAAATTAGAGTGTCGATCCCTCAGAGAATTCCAATTAATAAACTCCAACTACTAGTACTGTATCAATTCAATTTTATTTAAACAACCAAAAATTGTGATTCTAAGAAAACTAATTTTAATAAAGCAAGAAATTATTCTAAAAGAAAACAAAGAACAAATCAAGAATTATTTGAATGCAAATAAATGACAACTAAGACTCCAATTTCCCCAATTATGATTATTAAATCAGTTATCCAATTATCCCAATTATTAAATCTACTGAATTGTTAACAGGAATTCTCAAATGCCAAAAGCCCTCTCTCGAGTGATCAATTGCCTTCTATTTAACCCAGATTAATTTTGCTATATCTCTATGCAAAATAATTGAATTAAACTCGTTACAAACCCAATTCTTTTTATGTTACATGCGACAAATAGATATTCTCATTCTATTCACAAACCTAATTATTCACTGTGCAAATAACTAAGTCACATGTCACCCTGCCCAATTCTAACTCTAGAATTCCTCTCTCGATTCCTTCTAGAGTAACACCGTAATTATTGGCCAGATAATTAATTAATAAATACAAGGCATGATGAACAATTCGCTTCAATATAAATAATTGGAATAAATTAGATAATCAATTCATAACCATAAAAGGTTCCGTTGGAATCTTAATACAAGGAATTAGTTCATGACGGAAATAAAAACCACAAACAATTGATAAATCATCCATAATGAGTTACACAATTTAAAAGAATAAAGAAGAAGAAGAAGAACTCCAAGTTTTAAGCCTTCAGATCTCCTCTTCCTCCTTGATCAATCCCCTATTCTGTCGAATCCCTTTTTAATTCAGCCACATAAACCTTATATAGCCTCTCCCAATCCTAGTCCAAAACAACTTCCCAAACAAGCTCCCATTGTACAGTCAAACCCTTCGTCAACGCGCAAACTCGGTCAACTGAAATCCCGACCCAGCGCCCCAGCACTGGGAATAGTATTAGCTAGAGCGTCCCGGCGCTAGGAAGCAAAAAGTGCCAGTCATTCCCTGTTTTAGTCCAAATGCTCCCAAATGTTCCCACAGCTCCTAAACCCGTAATAGCACAACTAAACACATTAAAAACGCTACTAAAGGACTCGAGAATACACAAATCTAAGCCCAAGTATACCCAAGTCATGGGTATATTACCCAATCATCAAATACCCCCAAACTTAAATCGTTGTGTGTCCTCAAGCAGCAAAACATAAATTAATACTAAACAATACGAAAACGACAACTCATGCAAATGCAACTAACTAACTGATCGTAATTCCAGCAATCCAATATCTCACGTATATCCATAGGCCTCAGAAAAATTACAAAAATATGCTAACACATCATGTTACTTGCAGCTCAATAATAGTCCAATAATCAATCAATCCAAATCTGTTATTACTGATATTATGAGTGTGTGTTCAACAACCATGCTAACTAATGAAAAGCAAAAAGCTGAAAGATAATAAAGTTCATAAAAAGCTTCATACAGTTCTACTCAAGAGTTCATCAAATAAACTAGATTCAACTAAAATTAAACAATCACCAAAATTCAGGGGTTAACATGAAATACTTATGCTTATTATTATTATTTTTTTCAGACGGGGGCATTTTGCACTTTTCCCGCTTTATTATTATTATTATTATTATTATAATTATTTCTCTCATGACTATGCATTGTCTTATTCCCTCAGGCTTTTAAATGCTACCTTAACGAGCTTTCGACCAACGACTCCCAAGCCATTAAGACCTTAGGGCGCTAGGTGTAGAGACAGTCCCCTCGGGCTTACTTGCTCAAGTAACAAAGGCCACAAAACTAGACAAGCACGCCACGGTATTTTTTTTTCTTTTTTTTTTCCGCTTATATATTCCAAATATTTTTCTCCCAAACTCGAGTTTATGTATAAATTCAGTCTTCACTAGCTATTCAAATTGTCCCTTCATTTCACTAGCAATCATCCTTTAAAACTCTATTATCTAACCATTTAAACTATCATAGCCAACATGGTCATTTTTCAAAGTGCTATCCTATAATATCAGTGTCAAACAGATAAAGATTCAAATTATGTCAAGAAAATCATATCACTGACTCAACAATCCTTACTAGACTTGTTCATGCAATTCTAATTTCATCATTGGCCTTCAAATATACTCACTATCAAAAGCTGGAATTACATGCAATCTTAAATGTAACATTTATAAAAATTAAAACATCCACAAGCTATTAACAATCACAGTTTACTCATGCAAATAAAAATAACACTAAACAACTACCCCCAAACTTATTTAGAGCAATGCCCTCATGCGAGAGATAAAACAAAATAAAACAGAGAACTTCCCTGATGAGCCTAAGCCTCGGGTGGTGCATCATCGTCCTCCTTCATCTCCTGATTGGAAGGGGGAAATACTGGCAGAACAGGGGCAGTTGGGAAATGGCTAAGTTGAACGCCCGAATGTGATTGGACGGTCAATGCATTCTGTGCAGCAAATTGGTCAACTAAGAATTTGAAAATCACGTCTTGCCGTTCCGACAAGCGCACATTCTGGGACTCCATATTGTAAAACCAGTCGTCTATCTCCCGCTGGACAGCTTCGGGGACCACACCACGATGAGTTGCTGTAGATGGGCCATCAGTAGGTGGAGCCTGAGGTGGTGGGGCTTGTGTAGGTGTAACTTGGGGAATTATGAAAACCAATCCCCTAGGGTGATTTGCCCCACTTGTCCACACTTTATACCTGCTGATCAACTTGTGGTCCAAAACTGGCATAGGTGTTTGGATCATCTCATCCGATTTCTATTTTACTCCGAACTTAGCACACAAAACGCAGATGAGAGACGGATGTGGTAACCCTCCTGTGGTCCCTCCTCGAGATGCTCGGAGAATAGACTGCTGAATGACGTGTCCGACGTCAATTTGCAAGCCTTGGATAGTTGAATATAGCAGCACCGCTTGTTCTTTGGTGACATGTCTCACATGTGTGCATGGCATGAGTTTGGTACAGATGAAAGAATACCACGCCTTCCCATATAGACTGAGGTTAGAATGGGGGAAGGTCAAGCTACCCCGTTCATGCACTGTCCATGTGGTGCCCGGTTGACACAGCTCACAGATTATCTTCTCATAATCTGGACCTTGGCTCAGAAGACCGGCATATTCGTCGTTAAGATCCTCCAAATCCATTTGATAGCACCCATTTATGTCCTCTTCTCCGATTTCCACAGTTTTTCCTCTGACAAACACTTCATAGTGATCGTGTTCGGGAACGTTGGCATAGAATTCTTTCACGACTGCAATCACTGTCGGATCAGGTTGTTCATTAAGGGAAAACCTGTTTTGCTCAGCAATCATTACCGCTATTTCCCCATCCTTTAATTGATCGGGTCTCAAACTATGTTTGGGGACTAGTGAGCGGGTAGCCATGCGGTTATAGCGTTCTTATGCCGCGGCGGAGACAAATCGACGACTATTAAATCTGGGTTGTAGAGTTGACGCGGTTCCTGAACCTTCACCACACTGACGTTTGGATGCCATGTAGAGAATTCTGCAAGTAAAAACATACTCATGTATTAGCTTTGAAAAGAATTCACGGTTGTGTAAACTTATGCATAACTTTACCCCCAAACTATATAATATGTGTGTATTTTGGGTACATGGTTGGGGATGAGGCATGAAAATGGAAATTATATCGATAAGATGCCTGTGCTATTAAAATTCTGCATTTTGAAAGCAACACGCACAATTTGCCCAAAAGTTATGTCATGCAAAGCAACATGCTCCAGTGTATGCAACAATACAGTGTAATCTTCCCATACTCGCAATGAATATGTGCACAATAGATTGATAATACTGCGGTGTCAAGATGGGTCCATAAATAATGTGCATGTAGGATTAATATGTTTGAATTTGCATTATTGACTTAGGCAATTTATCAAACACCTAGGAGGCAACTGATAACTTGCTTACGACCATCACTAATTCCCTATCCATTCATGCCATGCCTTTAGCATTCACTAACCTCGTGTGTGTGATTATGCCAAACAGCAGTGAATTATCTATGTGCTCTATTGGATCTTCCAGATCAAAAGAAAAATTAACGAAGAAAATCTTGATTCACAATAGTTTGAATACAATGTAAGCCATACCTTTGATACCTTTGAAGAATTGGGAGGAGTAGAATTTGGGCACACAAGGATCACACATCCAATATTGAACAAAGTAATTGACGCGTGGTAGATGTGTGAAAGAAGTACTATCAAAATTTCAATTACCTTGTGATATTGAGAGTGAGAGAGGCATGTAAGAGAAGGGGGGAAGACGTGCTAATTAAAAGGCACAAGATTGGTAACCGTTCAGGAGTTTGAATGCATGTAGGAGTCTGGTAATCACTGCAGCGCCGGGGCGCTCGAAATGTGCTAGGAAATAGCGTCGGGGCGCTAGCCTTCAGGGTTGCGTGAAAAGTCACAGCGCCAAGGCGCTTGAATTGTACTAGGCGACAGCGTCGGGGCGCTTGCAAGCAGAATGTGGCATTGACCTCTAGTGTCGGGGCGCTTCATTTAAATGCAATACAAGCACCGGGGAACTGTTAGTCTCTTGGCCTTGCCCATTTTAACTTTTCCTTGCCATCTTCCTGTGAACAAAAATTGCACTTGTGAGGTCAATGAAGAGAATATGACTATCATGAAATTTAAGATGAACTAAATGAAGTGTAACTAATCGGACTAAAATAATTTGAAATAAATTAAAACTCTCGGGGTTGCCTCCCTGAAGCGCTTGGGTTATAGTCGTCAGCCCAACTTTGCTGCTCTGTTCAATTGGTTACTAGGTCAGAAAGGTTCATGACCGTAGTTTGACGTTTGATGGGTCCACTCCAGTAATGCTTGAGTCTTTGACCGTTAACCTTGAATGTGCAATTTGAACTTGGTTTCTCGATCTCGATATTACCATGTGGTGTAACATACACAACCATAAAAGGTCCTGACCAACGAGATTTCAATTTCCCTGGAAATAAACGCAATCTTGAGTTGAAAAGCAAGACTTGTTGGCCCGGTTCAAACGTCCTATTGAGAATTTTCTTATCATGCCAAGCTTTGACTTTCTCCTTGTAGAGTTTTGCATTTTCATAGGCGTTGAATCAGAATTCATCCATCTCGTTGAGCTGCAACAACCTTTTCTCACCCGCTGCTTGTATATTGAAATTGAGCTTCCGAATGGCCCAGTGTGCACTATGGTCTAGGTCGACTGGGAGGTGGCACGCCTTTTTGTAAACCATTCGATAAGGTGACATGCCGATCGGATTCTTGTATGCTGTACGATATGCCCATAGAGCATCATCAAGACGTAAAGACCAATCTTTTCGTGACGGATTGACCACCTTTTCCAGAATTCTCTTGACCTCCCTATTCGAGACCTCAGCTTGGCCATTGGTTTGGGGATGATACGCAGCTGCGATTTTATGACGAACCCCATACTTCACCAACAATTTTGTGAACTGCTTATTACAGAAATGTGTTCCCTCATCACTTATTATTACCCGGGGAGTCCCAAATCGTGTGAAGATGTTCTTGTTTAAGAATCGAAGAACAACTTTGGCATCATTTATGGGTAAAGCTGCGGCTTCTACCCATTTGGACACATAATCCACCGCCAACAAAATATACTGATTATTAAAAGATGAGGGGAACGGTCCCATGAAATCGATTCCCCAAACGTTGAACAGTTCTACCTCCAATATAGAGTTGAGTGGCATTTCATTTCGCTTGGAGATATTACCTACGCATTGGCATCGATCACACTTTAGCACGTAGAGATACGCATCCTTGAATAATGAAGGCCAGTAAAATCCTGATTGTAACACCTTGGCCGCCGTTCGATCACCGGGATAATGACCTCCATAGTCTGATGAGTGGCAATGACCCAATATGTTGTCCATCTCTTCATGTGGCACACAGCGTCGAATCATTTGATCTACGCAGGCTTTAAACAAGAACGGTTCATCCCAATAGTACTATTTCACATCATGGAGGAATTTCTTTCGTTGTTGCGAGTTCAAATCTGGTGGTGACACCTTAGCAACCACATAGTTCACATAATCAGCATACCAAGGCAGTGTTGTGGTTACTCGGAGAAGTTGTTCGTCCAAAAATTTCTCGTTAATCAGTGCATTGTCTTGGCTCTGTACCTCTGCATTTTCCAACCGCGAAAGATGATCCGCCACTTGGTTTTCTGTACCCTTTCTATCCCGGATCTCCAAATCAAATTCTTGCAGCAGTAACACCCACTGTATTAACCTCAGTTTGGCATCCTTCTTTTCGATTAAATATTTGATTACAGAATGATCTGTGTAGACAATCACCTTGGTCCCAATGAGATATGCTCTGAATTTATCGAAGGCAAACACAACTGAAAGTAGTTCTTTTTCGGTGGTTGTGTAGTTCAACTGAGTATATGTCAATGTTTTGCTGGAGTAGTAGATTGTGTGAAAGATCTTGTCGTGATGTTGTCCCAATACTGCTCCCACTGCATAATCGCTAGCGTCGCACATCAATTCGAATGGTAAAGACCAATCGGGCGCCACAATGATCGGAGCAGATACTAACTTCTTCTTTAAAATATCGAATGCCTCGATACATGACTGATCTATTTTGAAAGGGGCATCTTTCTCCAACAAGGAACATAAAGGTTTTGAAATTTGTGAAAAATCTTTGATGAAGTGTCTATAGAAACATGCATGCCCCAAGAAGCTCCGGACTCCCTTTACTGATAATGGAGGAGGTAATTTTTCAATAGTTTCTATCTTTGCCTTATCCACCTCTAACCCTGCTGCAGAAACCTTATGCCCTAGAATAATCCCTTCTTTCACCATAAAGTGACATTTTTCCCAATTGAGAACCAGATTAGTTTCCACGCAATGTTTCAACACTAAAATAAGATTTTTCAGGCAAAGATCAAAGCTATCACCGAACACAGAAAAGTCATCCATAAATACCTCCAAATTTTTCTCGACCATATCGGAGAAGATTGCCATCATGCACCGTTGAAAGGTTGCTGCTGCATTGCATAAACCAAAAGACATACGCCGAAATGAAAACGTACCATATGGGCATGTGAATGTCATTTTCTCTTGATCCTCCGGTGCTATAGCAATTTGATTATATCCAGAATAACCATCCAAGAGACAATAGAACTGATGTCCAGCTAGCCTATCCAACATCTGATCAATAAATGGCAAGGGGAAATGATCCTTGCGTGTGGCTTTATTTAGCTTGCGGTAGTCCATGCATACTCTCCATCCTGTAACTGTTCGAGTCGGGATGAGCTCATTAGCTTCATTCTTCACCACTGTCATACCCCCTTTGTTTGGTACACATTGTACAGGACTTACCAATGAACTATCTGAGATCGGGTAAATAATGCCAGCATCCAACCACTTTATAATTTCCTTTTTCACCACCTCCTTCATGATGGGATTTAGCCTTCTTTGCATCTCGATGGTTGGTTTTGCCCCCTCTTCCATTAAGATTTTATGCATACAGAATGACGGGCTAATACCTCGAATGTCCGCTATAGTCCACCCAATTGCTGTTTTGAATTCTCGCAAGACCCGTAGCAGTTTCTCCTTTTGCGTATCAGCCAAATCTGACGAAACAATCACTGGTAGGGTATCATCTTTTCCCAAATACACATACTGCAGGTGGGATGGTAATGGCTTTAAGTCCAGCACCGGTGGCTCTTCTATTGAGGGTTTGAACTTTTTACCTTCCGCTACGGGCCTCTCTATGGTGTCGAAAGATTGAGTGTTCTTCCGAAAGACTGATGGTGTGTCTAGCCATTTGACATATTCGATATCCTCTTCACTACCATATTCGTCTGTCCCGAGCAAAATAAATTCTAGTGGGTCCTCCGAATAAGTTGTGCTAAATTTATGATTCACCCATTTCTCCATGACATCAACCCGCATACATTCACCTTTTTCTTTTGGGTAAGACATTGACTTGAAAACGTTAAAGGTGACCTGTTGATCTTCAACTCGCATTGTCGATTCACCTTTTTGAAAATCAATCAATGTTCTACCTGTTGCCAAAAATGGTCGCCCAAGAATGATCGGGATTTCACTGTCCACTTCACAATCCAGAATAAAGAAATCTGCTTGAAAGATAAATTTATCCACTTTTACTAGCACATCTTCAACAATACCTCGTGGATATGTAACCGATCTATCCGTTAACTGTAAACTGATATTTGTTGGGCGTGGAGCCTGAAGTCTGAACTGGCTGTAGACGGATAATGGCATTAGATTTATACTGGCCCCCAAATCACATAATGCTCGTCCCGAAAACTGATTTCCAATCTCACATGGTATATTAAAGCTACCTGGATCCTTGAGCTTCGGCGCTAACTTATTCTGAATGATGGCACTGCATTCTTCGGTCAATGCTACTGTTTTGAATTCACCCAATTTCCTCTTCTTCGACAAAACCTCCTTCATAAACTTCGCGTAACTCGGCATCTGTTCTAAGGCTTCGGCGAAAGGGATGTTGATATGCAACTTCTTAAAGATATCCAAAAATCGTGAGAACTGCTTATCCAACTTGGATTTTTGAAATCTCTGCAGATACGGTATGGGAGGCATTGTACTGGTTGGCTCCGAATTTTTCTGCTGTAAGGTCTCATCTTGACGCTTTTCGGTCTCCATCACTTCCTCTGTTTCAATTGATGCCTTGTCCTCCTTTTCCCTATCCGTGACTGACTCTTGTAGTTCTTTTCCACTTCGTAGAGTTACCGCCTTACAATGCTCATCTCTGCCCGGGTTTTTCTCGGTGTCGCTCGGAAGTGTTTCAAGTGGTCGGTTATTCAATGCATGTGTTATTTGTCCCATTTGATTTTCCAGATTTTTGATTGATGCATTCTGACTTTGTATACTTAGCTCTATTTGATTAAATCTCTTATCACTCTCCTCACTCCTTTTCTCAGTTGCTTTAACAAATCTTTCCAAGGCTTCTTCCCAACTTGCTTTCCGCACAGGTTGTTGTGTCTGGTTTTGAAACCCGAAATTATTTTGTTGTCTCGGCGCTTGTTCTATAGCTTGGTTGTTACTCCATGAAAACCCCGGATGACTTTTCCACCCCAGATTATATGCATTTTGATTTGGATAAGGCTGAGTGGACCGACTATAACTCCCCACATACTGTGCTACTTCAGCATTTATGGCACATTGATCCGTAGTATGACCCCCAGCACATATTTCACAAACCATTGCTACTTGCTGAGTGGATTGTGGACGCAATAATTCTATCTGTTGAGCCATTGCAGTCATTTGCACTTGTAATGATGTTATCGCATCCACATCATACTTTCCCGCTGTTTTCGGAGGATTAGTCCTTGTCATGGGCCACTGATAGTTGTTGGTGGCCATCGTTTCTAACAACTGATATGCCTCGTTTAAACTTTTAGACATAATCGTTCCTCCTACTGCTGCATCAATACTTGCCCTCGTGGATGCTTGTAAACCATCACAAAATATGCCCAATTGCATCCACTGTGGAATTCCATGGTGTGGGCACTTGCGGAGCATATCATTAAACCTTTCCCATGCCTCATACAACGATTCTGAATCAAACTGTGCGAAGGTATGAATATCATTCCGTAGTTTTGCTGACTTTGCTGGTGGGAAAAACTTAGCTAGAAATTTTTGAGCTAAATCGTCCCAAGTGAGGATTGAGTCCGAAGGCTGAGAGTGTAACCAACTTCGTGCTTTATCCTTCAAGGTAAATGGGAACATTCTCAACCATATAGCATCTTCTGACACGTTGTTGAATTTGAAGGTGTCACAAACTTCTAAGAAACTTAAGATATGCTCATTCGGATCTTCTAATGAACTACCCCCAAACTGACATTGATTCTGAAGCATTTGAATGGTTGCTGGTTTGATCTCAAAGGTGTTAGCATTGATTGTCGGCCTCCTAATACTCGACTGAATATCCGTGACATTCGACATGGCATAGTCCCGAAGTGATTTCTGATCGTTCCCTGCCATGTTCACTGGAATTTCTTGTTCTGCCAGCTTTTCTTCCTCGGGTGGTACTGCACTAGTCGATTGCGCTTTCTGGAACTTCCTTTCAATTTTGTCTTTATAAGGAATAAGTTTCTTTCTCATCCTTGATCTAGTGTGCATGCACTTGCAAAGAATTCCTGCAAAGACAAGAAGAAAAATAAGTAACGTTTAAATTAAGACCGAATTGATTATAACTAATATGGAATTAATATTAACAAAGGAGATTCCCCAGCAACGGCGCCAAAAACTTGTTGGTTGATTTCACAATCAAAGCAAACGTGCAAGTATACAAGATCAACAAGTAATATAGTGATAAATTAGAGTGTCGATCCCTCAGAGAATTTTAATTAATAAACTCCAACTACTAGTACTGTATCAATTCAATTTTATTTAAACAACCAAAAATTGTGATTCTAAGAAAACTAATTTTAATAAAGCAAGAAATTATTCTAAAAGAAAACAAAGAACAAATCAAGAATTATTTGAATGCAAATAAATGACAATTAAGACTCCGATTTCCCCAATTATGATTATTAAATCAGTTATCCAATTATCCCAATTATTAAATCTACTGAATTGTTAACAGGAATTCTCAAATGCCAAAAGCCCTCTCTCGAGTGATCAATTATCTTCTATTTAACCCAGATTAATTTTGATATATCTCTATGCAAAACAATTGAATTAAACTCGTTACAAACCCAATTTCTTTTATGTTACATGCGGCAAATAGATATTCTTATTCTATTCACAAACCTAATTATTCACTATGCAAATAACTAAGTCACATATCACCCTGCCCAATTCTAACTCTAGAATTCCTCTCTCGATTCCTTCTAGAGTAACACGGTAATTATTGGCCAGATAATTAATCAATAAATACAAGGCATGATGAACAATTCGCTTCAACATAAATAATTGGAATAAATTAGATAATCAATTCATAACCATAAAAGGTTCCGTTGGAATCTTAATAAAAGGAATTAGTTCATGACGAAAATAAAAACCACAAATAATTGATAAATCATCCTTAATGAGTTACACAATTTAAAAGAATAAAGAAGAAGAAGAACTCCAAGTTTCAAGCCTTCAGATCTCCTCTTCCTCCTTGATCAATCCCCTATTCTGTCGAATCCCTTTTTAATTCAGCCACATAAACCTTATATAGCCTCTCCCAATCCTAGTCCAAAATAACTTCCCAAACAAGCTCCCATTGTACAGTCAAACCCTTCGTCAACACGCAAACTCGGTCAACTGAAATCCTGACCCAGCACCCCGGCGCTGGGAATAGTACTAGCCAGAACACCCCGGCGCTAGGAAGCAGAAAGTGCCAGTCATGCCCTGTTTTAGTCCAAATGCTCCCAAATGTTCCCACAGCTCCCAAACCTGCAATAGCACAACTAAACACAGTAAAAACGCTACTAAAGGACTCTAGAATACACAAATCTAAGCCCAAGTATACCCAAGTCATGGGTATATTACCCAATCATCAACTTCGATTCTTGTCCAAATTACTTCGTTCAAATTACGTTATGTGTGTTTCTTAATAGACTAGCATAATCAAATCTCAATTCACACACTAACATACAAATTGACTATCAACATTGGTACTTACATGAGCAATATAAAAAATACATACAAACATACACTGTCGAAATTTTCTTCTACTGTAACCCGAAATTAGTATGCAATTTCTTATTTAAGCATAAACTCTAGCATCATAAACACATATACTCACCATAATTCAGTTTTCTACAACAATTCAACACATTTGCAATTCACAGAAAATATACAGTTTTGCCGAAGAACATATATATGTATATTTATGTATATAATACTAAGGTTTAGATACCATACCTTCAATTTGTTTGAAATTCTTGCTAGAACTATTTAGAATCCACAACTCTCAATTCTCTCTCAAAACTCTCTTGCAATTCTCTCTAAAATCCTCTTTAACTTTTCTCTTTTCTTTCCTCAGTATAAGACTTAAGCTACTAAGCATACTAACTGATAGGCTAGCCAACGTAAAAATAATAATACGCCTATTAATGACCTTAATAAATTAGCAGTTACCAATTTAATATATATTATTTATTTTTTATTTATTTAGTTTATTATAATTCAAAATTAAAAAGAATTCCAAAATCCATAGGGCTTTGTTTGGCAAATCATTTAAAATTAAAGAGTTTATATCCTTACGCATTGTTTGGGTAAAACTAAATTAAATTACTTTAATTTATTTTAATACTTCTTATAATATAGTTATTTGTCACACTATATTTAATCAAGCTTTCATACTTTATTTAATTTAAATAATAATTAATTAAATAAATCATTTGATCACATAACTCACTACAAATAATTAACCATCAAATTGAAATATCAATATAATAATAATTTCCTTAACTCATTAATTATTTATTTAACAAATAATTAACCAAACAAAATCAAATCAACTAAACAAATCAAATCAATTAAACAAATATTTATTCAACGATAAACATATTCATTAAATATTTATTTCATCCTTTTCAACAATAAACACATCAAATAAATATTTAATATTACAATTAAAATTCTGGAATGTTACAATACACACGTAACACGACTCTCAACGTGAAGAATGGTGTGTGCAAAGATAAAAAGAAAGGCCTTAAGGTGTGCAAGAAGGCTTACAGTGGACTGCCAAAGAAGACTTCAATAACTTTAAAGGGATGAGCACTCGGCTCCCTCCGATAAAATTATAGCAATATATAAGCTCACACGTGTTTAAAATGAGAAAGCACTCAGTTTATATTGTGTATAGAGCAAATTGGACATGGCTTCCTCGCCTTTTCTCTATGCAAAATGGCTGCCCCAAGCCCTCTATTTATAGAGGGTGGAGCCGCAGGTGTACCTGCGGCAGCCGCAGATGCACCTGCATCTTCCCGGGGTGCCCCGGGCTCCGCGGATCCTGCCGTCTCGAAGTACGTACACGCATGCAAAGTGTTGTTTGCTCAAACTTTCAGAACTTCAATACGGGCATTCGATCGAGGTGTATAATACCTTTTACGGCATGCTTTTGTCGAGAGCTACACAATGACATGGGATTAGAGGTTGTATGAAGTCAGGAAGGTGGGACCATGCCCTAGGTCTTCAAGCTTCAAATTCTATTCGGTGTGTTGTCTTGTGGAGTAGTCACTTGGGATTGGTGCTCTTTGGTTCTTGTAGGACATTGTTGTGTACAATGTATGTATGTTTTGGTTGAGATGGCGCAATGTGGGATTAGGATGGCAAAATAACGGTCCTACCATTCACCAAGGTTATCTCTGGTTTGAGCTATTTTAATAGTCATTGCTCAGGGTTATCTCTTAGATTGGACTGCTGCAGGTGTTGACCATCCTTAGTGTTGTTTCTGAGATGTGCCTGACTTCTCGAGGTTATCTCCGGACTTGGTGGTGAGTGCCTCGGGGCTTTTGCCGAGTGTTGGAAGCTGTTCGCATGGGTTTGAAACAAGCATTTCCAGAGTCATCTCTAGAACTACAACTGCATGCCTCATTGTTATCTCCGAGGTTGATACTATCTTTCCCGGTGTTGTTTCCGGGACTAAGACTAAGTATCTCAGGTTTATCTCCGAGATGAAACGGTCTTCTCCGGTGTGATTACTGGTATTTGAACTGCACTCCTCGGGGTTATCTCCGAGGCTAAAACTGAAACTCCTGGTGTTATTTTCGGGACTGAGGTTGAAACTTTTGGTGGTATTTTTTGGGATAGAGAAGGATATCTCGGGGTTATCTCCGAGATGGTAATACTGAATATCCAAGGGTTGTATCCGGGATTGAAATAAGTTATCTTCCAAGGTTATCTCTGAAAGACGATTTTGCCCTCCTGCAATGTTAGTAACAGGTATGTAGAAATTTTTGAGTGTCTATAGATGCCCCTCTTTATCATATTAATGCAATGCAATGGCATGGATAGGATAAAGAATACTAGACACTTGAAATGTAACAAAATAATCATAATGCAATGTACAATAGCATGATGCAAATGTATGTGGTTTGTTGGATTGTTCTCCAACATGGTGGGATGATTGTCGGCGCCCCTTGACTTCTACCGGGATCAGACGTATCTCTTATGTACAAGAGACTCTGTGGGGATGCATTTGGTCTGTTGAGGATGTGTATAACATATTCCATCATCGGTCCTCCCCGATGAGGATGCTCTGTTGGAGTTACTGCCAACAGTCTGTGTTGTCAGGATTGCCTGACCCTCGCTAACACGTACATTAACGAATGAAATCCCTATTGGGGATAAATGCCAAGGCTGCTTGACCTTTTTTGACGTGTGTATCAACTGATAAAATCATTGGATGGCTTCCGACGCTTCGATGGGTTTAACTGCCATCGGCTGAAGTAACGTTAAGGTTACTTGACCTTCATTGACATGTGCATCAATGGATGAAATGCGTAATACCCTCGTCGGGGACTTGTACTTTGGTAGATGAAAATATGTGATACCATGCCGGGGAATCTATATTTGGACAGATGAACATGCGTGATACCCCCGTCGGGGAATCTATTTTGATCTTCGCAGACGTGTGCATCAACAGCTGAAATCAACGGATGGCTTCCAACGCTTCGTTGGATTTACTTGCCAATGGCTGAAGTGATGTCAAGGTTGCTTGACCTTCATTGAAATGTGCATTAACGGATGAAACGCGTGAAACCCCCGCCGCTGATTTGAACTTGAGAATGCATGATTCCTCCGCTAGGGATGTGTACATCAACAGATGACACTACGTGATACCCATGCTGGGGATGTGTACATCAACAGATGACACTACGTGATACCCCCGTCGGGGATGTGTTCTTTGGAATCATGACCCCAAACTCACGGCATTTGACCTTTGTGAGGTATTATCGAGTGTGGTTTGCAACTGCTGAGATTATCGGTATAGTATACCTTATATTTGGGTGAATACCAATGAATGATATGAAAGCCATAGTTTGGCCTAGGAAAACCAGGATTTCAGGATATTCTGCTCAATCGTGTAGCATTTTTATCCCTGATTTGACCTTTTCAGCTTGTGAGAACTCCTTTGCAACTCGAACTGGACCGAGCCGAAGGCGTGGGCCCCACTCACGGGAGTCACAGGTACACCTGCAGCAGCCATAGGTGGACATACGGCCAGCCGTGGATGGCTATTAATACTACAGGTTACTTTCTCAAGTCATTTTACGTTGCGTCGCACATGAAATTCGAGAGCTCTTCTTCAGATCTGCTGAGTTTGGGAGTCTTTCTACAAATTCTGTCACCGTAAAAGTGTTCTACACTGCCCTGGTAACGTATGCATATCTTCTTTTCAAGTTTCTATCTGTTGGAAAATGACTTTTAATATAAAATGCGTCTAAACACATAGTAGTGAATATGCATGCTCATATGTCTTGATAAAAAATGTTTAACATAGTAAAAGTTAGTATAAAAGTATGCTGAACATAATGATGTGAAAAAATTTAACTTTTGAAACAGTCAAATTGGCACCTTTTTTTGCTATTTCTTATCTTATTTGAGGACAAATGAGCAAAGGTGGTAATGCAAAGTAATCTTGGTAATTAGGCTACCCTTATGGATTAATGACTTTGGCTTTTTAATGCATATAGTATGTATATGACTGTGGACATGTGTGCTACTGAATGGCCACCTAGTCATGCATATGCGCATGTGGATAGTCCTATTTATAGAGGAAACTATGGAAAAAAAATTCCTAAATGTAAGCATTGGGTAGCCATGCATTTTTAACGCTACTGTAGACGTATGTTAAAATAATACATGCATGCATGTAGTCATAAAATGCATTTTAAAAAGCTCCAGGCTAGAAAATACCACACCCTTTCGGAGGTGTTTTGGAGACGTGTTTTCCAGATATTATAGATCCGGATTAGCCGAGTAGTTCTCGCAGGACCACTTCAGGTGTGCGGAGGAGGGCTTCCGAAATGCCTCAATTCAGTTAGACACACTACTACAAAACAGTAAATAGATAACGTAGAAAAAATATTGTGGTTTCAATCAGAAAAATGTCGTGGTTAAGAATGTCATCTATTTGGCACCCTTACACAACGTTTTTAAAATGTTGTAGTTAGACACATTATACAACGTTTTTTAAGAAATAAACGTTGTAAATTTGTTTTCCATAAATTAGCAGATGCTTGAAAACGTTGTAGAAGGTATGATTCCACAATGTTTTTTTATCTAAAAATGTTATAGTTTAATATATCAAACAATGTTTAGGCATATTTACACAACGTTTATAATGTGTCATCTATTTAGACAAATTTATATAACGTTTTTAAAACATTGTAGTGTGACTTAAAATATTGTAATACATGCATATAACATTTGTTTTTAAATATCGACCATAGAAAGCAACAACAGACAACGTTTAAACCAATTTATACAACGTTTAGAAGGTGTCATTTATTTATACAAATATACAACATTTTTAAAATGTTGTAGATAAAAAAGAAGAAGAAAAAAAAAGGTTGTGGTTCACCTACATTACCAATGTACCTGCAATATGCTAATGTCATGATATATATAGCTCAAAGGTCTAAATTCTCATTTAAATTTAAAGCCAAAATTCGAATTACTACATCCACAAAATATATACCAAACTATCCATATACTGTAGAAACTATAAACGAATCAATGAGCTGATGCCAAAGACCTTTCGTACACGGCCGATAAGTTGATGCCACATGAAATCCACTACTCCTCCCAAGAAGCTACAGCAAAGAAAATGAAGACGTTAGTGAAAGATGTGACGTACAACACCTAGAAACACTTGACTGCCATATATATATATATATATATATATATATATATATATATATATATATATAGAAGTAGTTGATTGTAAGACCCCAATTTTTTTTATAAAGATTAGTTTTCTATAAATATCATTTTTAAATATTATAGAATGAATTTGATATAATGTTATAGTTGTGGGTAATATTTATAAATTTTGTAAAGTACGCAAGTTGTTGTATAATATTCGATTGGTCGGGGAATATTCGTTTTAACAGGGAATATTCGTACGACGGCACAATCATTGGTGGACCCCACAACAGAATTATTGTCAGATTTAGAAAACGACAAAAATACTTTATGAAAATAGCGGCGAAAGTTTTACCGTTAACTGTTAAAACACCCGGTGTTAAAAGTACAGTAATACGCGTGATGGCATAGTAGCACACGGTATTGATTATTGATGCTTACGTAAGAAGTCACTCAGCTTTGTTCAATTATTGTTACAGTAATTGCTGCATAGTATCTCACGTTATTTGATTCAATTATGGTCAATATTTTATAATCAATAATTGAGACGACAAAGTTATTAATATTATTATTTATAATATTAACGATGTCTAGAAGTTCTGTCAAGGAGAGGTTTGGTCACCTAATTGCGCGCCAATAGGGAGAAATCCTTATTAGAAAGCCTCCTCTTTCCTGGGAACGACCTGATCGATTAATATTGTGAATTATAATAATGATGATAAATGTTATTAATTATGTTGAGGTGTCTTTTTATGAAGTCACGGAGGTTTATATATATATATATATATATATATATATATATATATATATATATATATATATATATATATTTTGGTTTATTAGTATTATTAATGTAATAAAACAGAAAAGCTTTTTATATAAAACATAATACTTTTATAAAGTTATCTGTTTTATTAGACTATAAATAGAATATATTATATTCTATTATGCATAGTATTTTGCATAGTAAAATCTTTTTATATAAAACAGAATACTTTTATAAAGTTATTTGTTTTATTAGATTTTAAATAGAATATATTATATTTTATTATGTATAGTATTTGCATAGTGCATGCATAGTATTTGTATAGTAAAATTTTTTATATAAAACAAAATATTTTTTATAAAGTTTTGTTTTATTTGATTATAAATAGAATATATTATATTTTATTGCATAGTGCAAAATAGTATCCTTTCTATTTTCCTATAAATAAGATGCTTAGTTAGAATTCAAAACTACACCAGAAGTTTAGAGAATTCTTCTATAATATTGAACGTATTTCTTTAGGGTTTTAAGAAGCTTTGAGCGTAGTGCAAATTTTCTTCAAGAATATTCTCGCCCTACCAGTCGGAATACTCTTCTTTTACGGTAAGGGGTGTTATTTCTTTCGTATTCATGAAGAGAACTTCTGTTATTCCATTCCTTATTATTCTGTTGGAATAACATGTTCATGCGAAGTACCGCATACATGGTGAAATTCTTCTAATATTCCGTTCTTTATTATTCTGTCGGAATATCCTGTCTGTGCGTTTACGTCGGACCTGGTTCTATTATTTATTATTCTGTCAGAATATCATGTCTGTGCGTTTACGCCGGACCTGGTTTCATTATTTATTATTCTGTCGAAATATCCTGTCTGTGCGTTTACGCCGGACCTGGTTCCGTTATTTATTATTCTGTCGGAATATCCTGCCGGTGCGTTTACGCATGACCTGGTTCCATTATTTATTTTTCTGTTGGAATAACATGTCTGTGCGGTCTATCGCATACTTGGTGAATTCTTTTGTTATTCCATTCTTTATTATACGTAGTTGGTTAAAGTTTTGGTTTTTATACTCCATGAAATTAGTGGAATATCTTTGATATTTGCGCTTCATCCAGTATCTTTTTATGAAAATATTCTTCTGAGCATTCTTAAATTTTACTCTACAAAGCAGTATCATGTTGACAATTTGGACGTTGTTGGTTCCTGGATAAATTAATTCTTGAAATTATTTTATTGAATTCTTATATCATTGTCATCATCCTCATGTTTATATTTTGTTGAAAGTCATCTGTGGCATGTTGTGCATAGATGGACTTGGTATGATTATAACTAGGGATTATTCGGTGTAATCATGACCGTAATATTACAAATGATGTGGTAAAAGTCCTCATTGGCCCGTAGTGCATTGATGAACAGTTGTTGGCATAATCATGACCATTGACGAATACACGAATATCCTTGGCCCGTAGTGCACTGATAATTTATGGTTGTGATACTAATAAATATCCTTAGCCGTAGTGCAGGGATGATGTGAATTATTTATTAAGCTGAGTCTCAGCGATAAAAGTAATGAAAAACTTTTTAAATCATAAAAGATAGTATATTTTATTCTCTACTTGACTCTTTTAATGGATAACTTGTTTCGCTGCAGTTAAACTTTATGTTTGTTATATTTTATCTGTTTAACACTGTTGAAGGCTAACGATAATTTATTCTGCATTATCTTAGTCATAATATTTCTTACTGAACTAGTTGAGCTCACCCTTTTGCTTTCATTGTTCTCTTCAGGAAATGAGAACGCAGCGGGGACTAGTCGGGGAACGGAGTGACAGCTCAGATGATAGCATTAGTAGTCCTCACTATTCTATGAAATAGTGTGAAAATAAATATATTGAGGACTTATTTTGAGTTTGAATACTGTTTAGAAGAAAGTGTTGTATTAAAACTCACAGCTTATGTTTTGACGTATTTTACACGATAGTTGTATAATTAAGTTTTATTTGTATTTTGTATCATGTATTTGACAACTCAGAATAGGTGATGTATACCTCTTTTGGGGGCGTCACAGTTGGTATCAAAGCTTAGGGATATGATCTCTAGCTGAGATGTGAGATAAGAACTAGGAGGGGAGAAACGGAGAATTCTTTAGCTAGTATAACCTACCTAATTTTATTTGGTATTTAATTGGTCGGTCAGAGTATAAGGATATTATGTTACATGTCAATTAACCTTTGTTTTGTGGCAGTATCTGAAAATGACATCCGAGAATGTTGAGAATAGCAATGGAGCACAAGAGACCGTTGAGGTTCCACATATCAATAATCAGGATAATGTGCATCAGGAAGGCGATAATCCTCATGCAAACAACAACACTGACCAAATGATGAATGATGGAATGTTCAGTGGCTTTATACAATTCATGCAAGATCAGGCGAGAGCGACTCCTGTCCAAAATATAGGTGAAAACATTGGAAACTCTCGGACGGTCACCGCTAAGCAGTTCAAGGAGCTGGGACCACTGGAGTTTATTGGAGAGCCAAAACCACTTAAGGCGGAAATGTGGATCAAGCAGATCACCAAGATATTTGATGTCTTGGGATGCGCTGAGGAGTAAAAGGTTCCCTTTGCCACCTTTATGTTGCGAGGAGAGGCAGATTACTGGTGGGAATCGGTAAAGCGTACTCAACCTGCCGCATTGAAGATGTCTTAGGAGAAGTTTCAAGAACTGTTTAATGACAAGTACTTTCCCGAAAGTATTCGTCACATGAAGGAGGTAGAGTTCATCAAGTTGGAGCAGAATAATATGACCGTGTCGCAGTACGAAGCTAAGTTTACCGAGTTGTCCCGGTTTGCGTCCCACTTGGTTGATAATGAGGAAAGAATGACGCGGATGTTTTTAAGAGGTTTGAAATTGGAGATACGTCAATATCTTAATTCTTATAAACTGTGTTTGTATTCAGATATTGTAAATAGGGCTCAGTTATTGGAGCGCGATAACGAGTCAACGCAACCAAGAGAAAGCAGCCGGCAGAATGAAAATACCAGTGGTAACAGCTATCGAAGCGGTGACAACAAACGTGGAGGGACTCAACATGCCAGAAATGGTAACCACTTTGGTGGTAATCATGGTCAAGGCGATAAAAGTGGACATTTCAAGAAGAGGAGATTTAACAATGATGGAAAGACGTCAGCACCAACACCCGTTGTTAAGGAAGGAGAACGACCACCTATCATATGCTTCAAATGCGGAGGGGAGGGACATATCAGTCCAAACTGCGCGATGCCATCCAAAGCGTGTTATAATTATGGAAGAGAAGGTCACCTAGCCCGATTTTTTTGTGCACCAAAGACAAGTCCAGTTGGAACGGTGACACAAAATATTGTCCCAGATAAGTCAAAACCAGTAGTTGAAGGGAAAACATTTGTTGTGACCTCCCAGAAAGCAAGAAAACCGAACGAGGTCATCATGGGTAAGCTTATCATAAACTCTAGCGAAGTCTATACCTTATTTGATACCGGTTCTACCCATTCTTTTATTTCTCCTACTTGCGCTCAACAATTAAATTTGACTCTGGAGAAATTAGACTTTGACTTATCTGTGAAAACTCCGTTGGGAGAAACCTTCATTACATCTACTGTTTATAAGTCTTGTTTGGTTCAAATCGGTACCCTCACATTACCTGTCGATCTTATTTCATTGAAAATACTTGCATTTGATGTGATTCTAGGGATTGATTGGTTAACTACTCATCATCCTAAAATTGATTGTTTTCGCAAGGTTGTTAGCTTTCATATTCCTAATCAACCTATTATGCGAATTCAAGCGACCAAACCATTAAAATCAATCATGGTCATCTCTAGCCATAAAGCTATTCATTTATTAAAAAACGGATGTCAAGCTTTCTTAGCTCATGTCACAGATCTAAATAAAAATGTCAGTTTTGAATGATATTTCTATTGTTAATACATTTCCAGACGTATTCCCTGAAGAACTTCATGGCCTGCCCCTAGAGCATGAAATTGAATTTTGTATTCCAAAACCCCATATCGGATGGCTCCTATTGAACTTTGGGAGTTAAAGACCCAATTGCAAGAAATGTTAGACATCGGTTTCATTCGACCTAGTACTTCTTCTTGGGGTGCTCTTGTTCTATTCGTGAAGAAGAAAGATGAAAGTATGTGACTTTGTATTGATTATCGAGAGTTGAATCATGTCACCATCAAAAATAAGTACCCGTTGCCTCGCATTGATAACCTGTTTGACCAGTTGCAAAGAGCATAATTCTTTTTAAAGATCGATCTTCATTCTGGATATCATTAGCTGAAGGTTAGAACTGAGGATATTCCAAAGACTGCCTTTAGAACTCGATACAGGCATTATGAATTCTTAGTCATGTCTTTTGGATTGACTAATGCTCCTGCTGCCTTCCTGGATATGATGAACCAAGTATTCAAAGAATATTTGGATCACTTTGTGATCGTCTTTATTGATGACATCCTCATATATTCCAAAAGCCGTGAAGATCATGAGCAACACTTGAGGCTGATACTCCAAAACCATCGCGAAAATAAGCTTTGTGCCAAGTTAAAGAAATGCGAGTTCTGGCTTGAAGAAGTAGCATTCCTTGGGAACGTAATATCAAGTCATGGAATATCTGTTGTCCCGACAAAGATTAAAGCTATTCAAAGCTGGGAGCAACCCAAATTAGTGACCGAAGTACGTAGCTTTCTCGGCTTAGCTGATTATTATCGGAGATTCGTGGAAGAATTTTCTCAAATCGCTACTCCACTAACTCAGCTGACTCGAAAAGATACAAAATTCGGTTGGAGTGAGGAATGTGAGAATAGTTTTCAAGAACTCAAGAGAAGACTCATTTCAGCACCAATTCTGACCATACCATCTGGCTCGAAGGGATTTTTCATCTACAGTGATGCTTCGGGCAAAGGGTTAGGATGTGTTCTCATGCAACATGAGAAAGTCATAGCCTATGCCTCTCGACAACTCAAAGAATATGAGAGGAATTATCCTACTCATGATCTAGAGTTGGCAGCAGTCGTTTTTGCACTAAAGATTTGGAGGCATTACTTGTATGGGGAGAAAGTGGAGATCTTTACGGATCGTAAAAGCCTCAAATATTTCTTCACCCAAAAGGAACTTAACAAGCGGCAATGACGTTGGCTTAAACTGTTGAAAGATTATGATCATACCCTCCAATACCATCCTGAAAAAGCGAACGTGGTAGCTAACGCATTGAGTAGAAGATCATATGCGGGTACGAGTGCGATATTATCAACGCAAAGGCCCATTTTGTGTGACTTGTAAAGGATGGAGATAGAGTTAAAGACTCCGGGGGCCCATGTGATGATGGCGAATATACGAGTAAAACCGACTTTAATTGATAAAGTTAAAGCTACTCAAGCTACAGACCTGAAGCTGATTCGTATGAGGAAGAAAGTGCAAGAAGGTGCTACGTCGGAAGCAAAAATTGATGAGGAAGGAATACTTCGAGTCAACTCCAGACTTTGTGTTCCTAACGACCCTGATTTAAAGTATAACATCATGATGGAGGCGTACAACACACCGTTTGCAATCCATCCTGGGAGTACCAAAATGTATCATGATCTTCGACATATATTTTGGTGAGGCAATATGAAGAGAGAGATAGCGCTGTTTATCTCAAGGTGTCTAACGTGTTAACGAGTCAAGGCGGAGCATCAAGTACCAAAAGGTCCATTGCAACCGCTTGAAATTCTAGAATGGAAATGGGAGCACATTACCATGGATTTCGTTACCGGTCTTCCCAAGGTTTCTCAAGGCATAGATGCGATTTGGGTCATTGTTGATAGATTGACCATGTTGGCTCATTTCTTACCTATACGAGAAACTTATACACTTGAACGTCTTGCTCGTATGTACATAAACGAGATTGTAAGATTGCATGGTATGCCAGTATCCATAGTTTCTGATCGAGACCCAAGATTCACTTCACAATTTTGGGTTAGTTTGCAGAAAGCTATGGGCACGAATTTATAATTTAGTTTGGCATATCATCCTTAAACGGACGGGCAGTCAGAGAAGACTATTCAAACTCTTGAAGATCTATTAAGACTTTGTGTCTTTGCTTTCAAGGGAAGTTGGGACAAGTTCTTACCATTGGTGGAATTTTTCTACAACAACAGCTATCAAGCAAGTATTGGCATGGCTCCATTCGAAGCGTTGTATGGAAGAAAGTGTCGTACTCCAGTATGCTAGGATGAGGTGGGTGAAGCAACGTTGTTGGGACTGGAGTTGGTACGTATGACTACGAAAAAGATTCAAACGATCCGGCAACGTATAAAAACCTCACAAGATCGACAAAAGAGTTATGCTGGTCTTCATCGAAAGGACGTAGAATTCGATATTGGAGATCATGTGTTGTTACGTGTTGCTCCATGGAAAGGAGTTACGAGATTTGGAAAGAGAGAAAAGCTCAATCCTCGATTCATTGGCCCATTTTTAATCCTTGATCGAGTAGGAACTGTGGCTTATAGACTCGCTTTACCGCCAAGTATGTCTCGTGTTCATAACGTTTTTCACATATCTATGTTACGTAAATATGTGAAAGACCCGCACCACATTATTAAGTCAGAACCGGACGAAATAGCGGAAGATTTAACGTATGAAGAGGTTCCTGTTAAAATCTTGGATAAGAAGGATCATATTCTACGCTCCAAGGTTATACCTCAACTCAAAGTTTTGTGGAGGAAGCACGATGTTGAGGAAATGACCTAGGAGTTAGAATCTAAAATGAAATCAAGGTATCCTTACCTCTTCGACATATCAGGTACGTATCCTAATTTCGAGGGCGAAATTTCATAAGAAGGGGAGGTTGTAAGACCCCAATTTTTCTATAAAGATGAGTTTTCTATAAATATCATTTTTAAATATTATGGAATGAATTTGATATAATGTTATAGTTGTGGGTAATATTTATAAATTTTGCAAAGTACGCAAGTTGTTGTATAATATTTGATTGGTCTGGGAATATTCATTTTAACAGGGAATATTCGTATGACGGCACAATCATTGGTGGACCCCACAATGAAATTATTGTCGGATTGAGAAAACGACAAAAATACTTTATGAAAATAGCGGCGGAAGTTTTACCGTTAACTGTTGAAACACCCGGTGTTAAAAGTACAGTAATACGCGTGGTGGCATAGTAACACGGTATTGATTATTGATTCTTACGTAAGAAGTCACTCAGTTTTGTTCATTTATTGTTACAGTAATTGCTACAAGTATCTCACGTTATTTGATTAAATTATTGTCAATATTTTATAATCAATAATTGAGACGACAAAGTTATTAATATTATTATTTGCAATATTAACGATGTCTAGAAGTTCTGTCAAGGAGAGGTTTGGTCACCTAATTACGCGCCAATAGGGAGAAATCCTTATTGAAAAGCCTCCTCTTTCCTGGGAACGACCTGGTCGATTAATATTGTGAATTATAATAATGATGATAAATGTTGTTAATTATGTCGAGGTGTCTTTTTATGAAGTCACGGAGGTTTATATATATATATATATATATATATATATATATATATATATATATATATATATATATATATATATATATATTATATATAAATTTTGGTTTATTAGTATTATTAATGTAATAAAACAGAAAAGCTTTTTATATGAACCATAATACTTTTATAAAGTTATCTGTTTTATTAGAATATATTATATTCTATTATGCATAGTGTTTTGCATAGTAAAATCTTTTTATATAAAACAGAATACTTTTATAAAGTTATTTGTTTTATTAGATTTTAAATAGAATATATTATATTTTATTATGTATATTTTTTGCATAATGCCTGCATAGTGTTTGCATAATAAAAACTTTTTATATAAAACAGAATACTTTTAATAAAGTTTTGTTTTATTTGATTATAAATAGAATATATTATACTTTATCGCATAGTGCAGCATAGTATCCTTTCTATTTTCATATAAATAGGATGCTTAGTTAGAATTGAAAACCACACCAGAAGTTCAGAGAATTCTTCGATAATATTGAGCGTATTTCTTTAGAGTTTTAAGAAGCTTTGAGCGTTTTCTTCAAGAATATTATCGCCCTACCAGTCGGAATACTCTTCTTTTACGGTAAGGGGTGTTACTTCTTTCGTATTCATGAAGAGAACTTCTGTTATTTCATTCCTTGTTATTCTATTGGAATAACCTGTTCATGCAAAGTACCGCATACATGGTGAAATTCTTCTAATATTCTGTTCTTTATTATTCTGTCGGAATATCCTGTCTGTGCGCTTACATCAGACCTGGTTCCATTATTTATTATTCTGTCAGAATATCCTGTCTGTGCGTTTACGTCGGACCTGGTTCCATTATTTATTATTCTGTCGGAATATCATGTGTGCGTTTACGCCGAACCTGGTTTCATTATTTATTATTCTGTCGGAATATCCTGTATGTGAATTTACACCGGACCTGGTTCTATTATTTATTATTCTGTCGGAATATCCTGTCGGTGCGTTTACGCATGACCTGGTTCCATTATTTATTTTTCTTTTGGAATAACCTGTCTGTGCGGTCTATCGCATGCTTGGTGAATTCTTTTGTTATTCCATTCTTTATTATGCTTAGTTAGTTAAAGTTTTGGCTTTTATACTCCATGAAATTAGTGGAATATCTTTGATATTTTCGCTTCATCCAGTATCTTTTCATGGAAATATACTTCTGAGCATTCTTAAATTTTACTCTACAAAGCAGTATCATGTTGACAATTTGGACGTTGTTGGTTCCTGGATAAATAAATTCTTGAACTTGTTTTATTGAATTCTTATATCATTGTCATCATCCTCATGTTTATATTTTGTTGAAAGTCATCTGTGGCATGTAGTTCATAGATGGACTTGGTATGATTATAACCAGGGATTATTCGGTGTAATCATGACCGTAATGTTACAAACGATGTGGTAAAAGTCATCATTGGCCCGTAGTGCATTAATGGACAGTTGTGGGCATGATCATGACCATTGATGAATACACGAATATACTTGGCCCGTAGTGCATGGATAATTTGTGGTTGTGATACTAATGAATATCCTTGGCCGTAGTGCAGGGATGATGTGGATTATTTATTAAGCTGAGTCTCAGCAATAAAAGTAATGAAAAACTTTTTAAATCATAAAAGATAGTAGATTTTATTCTCTACTTGACTCTTTTAATAGATAGCTTGTTCTTCTGCAATTAAAGTTGATGTTTGTTATATTTTATCAGTTTAACACTGTTGAAGGCTAACGATAATTTATTCTGCATTATCTTAGTCATAATATTTCTTACTGTACTAGTTGAGCTCACCCTTTTGCTTTCATTATTCTCTTCAGGAAATGAGAACATAACGGGGACTAGTCGAGGAACGGAGTGACGGTTCAGATGATAGCATTAGTAGTCCTCACTATTCTATGAAATAGTGTGAAAATAAATATATTGAGGACTTATTTTGAGTTTGAATACTGTTTAGAAGAAAGTGTTGTATTAAAACTCACAGCTTATGTTTTGTCGTATTTTGCACGACAGTTATATAATTAAGTTTTATTTGTATTTTGTACCATGTATTTGACGACTAAGAATAAGTGATGTATACCTATTTTGGGAGCGTCACATTGATGACCTGTTCTGATATAGCCTGCCTCGAATTATTTTCTTATTTATTTATTATGGTGTCATTACTTTTGTCAGTTTATGACCGACCACACGTTGTAGTGTATCATTTCCTTGGCGTATAATTAAATGGTATTCCCTTTCCTACATTTTGTTAATACATCAGTTGATATGTTTTTTGTGTAAGATCATTATTCTTGAATAATAGATAGCTAGCTAGTTGGCTGCTTCCAGAATACGTTGTTAGATGAAGCTAACTTTAACTACACAACAAAAGAGTAAGAGCATAAGCACGTGTCTAGCAGCCGAGTCTATGTACTGAATAACTGGCTGACCCGAAGAAATCATGTAGCCATCCTTAAACTTCATGGACTTGGCACACTGAGCTCTCAGCTTTCCACTAACAATGACCTAGTAAGAGCATTTGGTAAGATCCACATTCAAAATCTAAAGTAAAAGTAGACAGCAAAAGAGAAAAGGCATTCTTGAACACACCTCACATCCCTTTGCACCATTCTCCATAATGAATCTCAAAACACCATAGCAGGCCCTAAAAGAGGTAATTACCATTTGTTATACACCAGAAGAATGTTGTATGTTACTAGGGGTAAAAAGACATCTAATCAAAATTTGATGTTATAAAATCACAATGGAGGGAGCAGGAGACATAAGACGTCAACAGCTCCATATTGAAAGAGAAACCATATCAACACATGCACACTAATGTTTTCCTCAGATAAAAGCAGAGACTAATAAAAGATGGCAAAAACTAACCAATGCAAGTATATGGCCAAGAGATTACATTATACATGTAAAATTTGTTTGGCTATCTAATGGTCAAGAAATTACATTATACATGTAAAACTTGTTTGGTTATGTTATGCCTTCAATAATGTTTAAGAAAATTTTAAGATGTAGAAAACCCAACCATGAAACACTAAGCACGTTAGAACTCAAAAATGCAAGGGCATGTATCATTAATATAGTCATCTTCCGACACAAAATCAGGCAAAGAAATAACCAATCTACTTTATAGATGACAGGGCAAAAGAACTAAAGCCAGTACTAGAACTAAAAAAACAATATAAATAACTTCAAAATGAAAGTTTGTAGATCCCCAATCATGTACCCTCTCTACAGTTACACATGGAAACTAATGTATTTCATGAGGATGATAGCTTGGAGGAATGTAGTTGATATTGTCACCTTCCGACACAAATTTGATATAAAATAAATCCAATTTTCTTTGTAGGTGACATAAATACATAGCATTAATACCCATAAATTTCTTCTAGTTCATAGAGATCTAAAATATAAGCACAATTTCCTATTCATATATGCTATGCAAAGGATATACCATAAATTAATTATATATAAAAAAAGGAGTGCCAGTCAAAATGAAGATAAATGATCAAAGGAAATAGTAAGGAACTACATACATTGCATATGCCGCAAATTGCTAAAGAAGCTTCCAAACAATTCAAAAGAGAAACTTGTTTCTCTGGAGTAAGTTTCTTCGCCATCTCAACAAAAGATGTCCACACGAAATTGGAACCAGATCCACTCACAAGAAGAGGGTGATCACAAGCTTGGAGAAGGCGGAGAAGCATCAATAAAATATTAATGTAATTTTGTTTGACGGTTCCAGCCGCTGCATATTCCTGTGGACAAACGAAGGGAGATGAAATAAAACTTGTAAAGAAAAACCAAGATTATAAGATTCAACATCCTTAAGCATTTGCACATAAAGGCAGAGAAAGATTAAAATTTAAAGGTGCAAAAAAACTAAATTGGTTGTATTAGACCAGAAACTACTTCAAAGTAACAACTTACTGCAAACTGAGCCTGTCAATCAACCTATAGTCTGCAGTAGAAATTCCGCTCCTCCATCATAAAATCTACTTTTTTCAGCTCTATAGTTTTTGGCAGCAGGTTAATAATCGGTTCTCCGTCAAGAATTGTGCCTAGAGACGACATTTACCACCAAACAATCACGAGTTCCTGCAACATTTAGTATACTGATACAGTCCTTGTTGCATTGCACAGAAGGTATAAAACCAAAGAGCTGGTATGGTACAAGTCCAAACTCCAAATCTTAAGAGAATAAGCTCATAATTCACAAATTCAAGCAGCGTGCCATATTATCAAATACCAATGGAAAAAGTACATGTGTTGAACCTATCATAGCAAATTACTTAGCCTCAAAATATCATAATACCAATGCCAAAACAATTTTGTAATGCTACTAGAGAATATAAAGTGACCGAAACACAGTCACAAGTAGCTAATTAACAATAGTACCATCGCAAAAAGATACTCTATATAGGCACTTGAAAGTTGTAAATCAATAGAACGAGATCTACTATAGAATAAAAAATTACTGAAATACTTTAACTAGCAATCACTCTGAATAGACTGCTGCTGCAAGATAAATAATGGCCCATACATGTCTTATAGAATAAGACACAATAAAGCATGAAAGTGTAATCTCCAAAATAGAACAAAAGATATTAACACGAATTTTGAGGATACATCAACAATATTTAACCGGAAACAAAACATTAGTCTGAGAGATTTCAATAGAAATTATAAACCAAGTAGGAGTGTAGGACTCTCTTTTTCAAGCAAAGGGGTAATATGTTGGTAATACACCGAGTAAGTTTCTGTGTGCTTTCTTTTTGTAGCAGCCAGAGGGCTAAGTATCACCATGTTTTTGTTTACAGACTTTAGTCTATTCATAAAATCAGTCAAAAAATATGGGTACATAATTCCTATGACCCAAAGTCAAAGCAATTTTCTTTTGCAGCCAATTGCAGAACCGTATGGAATAAATAATTTAGATTTCTCAAATAATCAAAACATTTATGAAAATTTAGAAACATGGTTAATTTTATAAGAAAGATCCACATCTAACTTACCACAAACCTAGCAACCTCTGTGAGAAGCAACACTGCAACCTGATAACAAAAATTGAGAAAATAAAGTATCTCTAATTGCCTTTGTAGTACAAATGATACTCGTAAAAAGCTTTACAAATTTCCTATATATCTATGCACCATTAAAGAATTCAGAGGAATTTAGCTTCCATCCAGTTTCGTACATAATTTTAAAGACCAAATTGACTTCATAAATATGACCAACCAGATTGACAAGTAGCACAATAGTATACATGATAAGGGTCTTCTATACATTCTATACATTCCCTTTAAGCCCACTTAGTATCAGCTAAAAATAGTAGATATTCTATATATTCTTTATGGGACCAAAAGAAGTCTATCGGCGCCTAGCTGGCTTAATTCATGATAAGGGTCTTGGACAGAGTTTTGAATATTCAAGTCAAACACTAAAATGACAAGTACAGATAGGAAATGACTGTTCAAAGAAAATTCAAGCCAAAGGACAACCAAATTGTTGGAAAACTCATCCAAGAAGGCCATTCCTCAAAATATTATTCAGAAAACAAGATAATCAAGATTTAAAAAGAAGAGAAAAAATTGGGAAACATCATGTGCATTTCATCACGCGGCACCCTCTTCTTCTTTTGGTTCCACCTTGGATGGCCAGTTTTACATAGTGCCTACATATGTAATTTAAGATTCCATGATCAACTCTTTGTTCATGATTTCACACTAACTTTGGTCATTTATTTGTCTGTCATTTGTGCAAGTATTTCACTTTCTCAGGGACCACAAGTAACACTATTCAGAGGAGGCAACAAATGACGACACATTTATAAGATTGCCTCTAAATATACTACAAAAACAGACAGCGTGTAAGGAAGATTTATATGTATCAATACCGAGTGCATAAAGGAGGGAAATAGCTCATCATGACCTGCCATAGAAATTTTCTATCTCTTAAACACCGATGTGTTAAAATCGAGAATACTCTGATGCTTAATCGTCAATGCAGACACCATGCGAGCCCAAGAGCTGATCCTGAACCACCAAACCCAAAAAAAAGTCAATAGATCTAAACTAATTCAATCAAATCTAAAACTAATACCTAGCGATGAGGAGCAGTAGCAAGGCGAATTCATGGATCTGGTATATTGTGAAGGGAGGACCTGGTATTATATCCTTTTGAATACACCGAAACTTCTATTTGGAGTCATGGATCCGGTATTATATCCATTGTCGGAGCCGTAAAATGAAGTCGGCGAGGAGGAGCAGGAGCAAGGCATGACCTTTCTTTCTCACTTAGAAATAGATGTTTAAGGTGGAGACGGAGAAGTTGTTTAAGACAAAAGAAAAAGATGGTCGAGAAGATACTGCTTTTAGGGGAAATAAGTCAATCAAAAAAATTTGGGAAAAAATAATGGGTGATATATTTTAAGTTTTCACTTTAGCGCCATTTATTTTAAGCTCCATATTTTTGAAATAGATAATATTTTTTTTAAAAAAAACGCTATCTATTTAAAATTAAAAATTTTCCTTATAAATAGATAACGTTTTTTTATATATATCTACAACGTTTTGTTAAAAAACGTTGTGAAAAAAAATATCACAACGTTTTTTATAAAAATATTGTTTAAATGTTGTCTATTTACTATTTTGTTCTAGTGACAGCCTCGTCGTCTAGCAGAGGCGGTGATACGTCCTGTCCGAGTTGATGTGCTGGATGTCGAGGATGAGGAGGAGGAAGTACCGGTAGCGGATCCAGCTCCTACTGCTCATATTCCCCGTAGGAATTTCCCAGGCATTCAAGTGGCTATCCCAGATCTTTTGGGTGATTTGAGTCTCCACCCCTTAGTTTACTTGAATGCAAATGACGTAAAAGCTGGATTTGATCTTTCTTTTTCCTACTGAGGAGGAGCAAGGATTTTGACATTGTTTTGCATGTGATGTAGGTTCCCGGCTTTACACAGCCTCAAGGGAACTAGTTCATCATATACTCCCTGTATCAGGCTCTGCATCCAGATTACCGAGGTATAGTGCATGATTGGGGCTTTGGGGCATTCTTTTCCATTCTACCCCGTCGTTATCCCTGGGGTTACCTCAGGGCACTGTCTGAGCGCTGGTTTCACCAGACTCAGTCTCTCCATTTGTTGGACTGTGAGGTGATGATGACGCCGATTGATTGGCGATTTATAACCGGTATGGAGTTTGGAGGGGGGCGTTAGTGCCATGTACGGTGAATATTACCCCGACTGCCATTAGATCCTTGCTAGGAGTTCTGGCTGAGGCGCTCAAGGGCAGGACCGTCCGTACGGGTCCTTTGAGCGTAGACGCTATGAGTGGGTTATTGAGTGAGCCTATGCCTACTGATGTGAGAGTCAGGGATCGTATTCTTCGACGATTGTTCCTGGTTATCATCAGGGGTTGTTTCATAGCAGATAACTCTTCTACAGTGTCATTCGCTTTGATCAGCACCACGCGGGAGGTGGACCGTATTGGAGAGTATGACTGGGGTTCCTACACCTGCCCCTATTTTCTCAAGGGAATGTGCATGCATTCGCAGGGCTTGACCGAGGCTTGGCTAGGATTTTACCCATTTTTGCTGGTGAGTATTTCTCTTTTGATTTCCCATGTACAAGTTTAAGAGTGTTCACTGGCCGCAGATTTTTTGCCTTTGTGTTGGCAGTTTTTGGCCTATGAGAGGCTTCCATGTTTGCGTCCTGTGAGTGTGTTAGGTTTAGATACCTATCCACGAGGACGGCGATGGCATCACTCCATATTGGCAGAGGTTCCTGTAGCGGTGGGTTTCACCCATTATCGACTACGGCTGGAGTTGTTGATAGCTGATGTCATCACTTAGGTTCCCTATTCTGGGGAACATTTGACCATTGGATTTGAGGATGGATTCCCGACTGGTGTTGAGCACATGATATCCACTCGTAGGATTCCTCTCTTCACAGATAGAGGATGGGAGCTCTATTTAGGAAAGTGTGCTATTAGAAGCACCACAGGAGAGATTCGTGTACCGATCTTGCCTCATGCTAGGCGTTATTGGCATGTGTTGCAGTCACATATCGATGACATCCCATTGTTGGGTATGGATGGATATACTTTATCAGAGGGTTCACATACTCAGGATACGTTCCATCGCTGGTGGTCCCCTCGTACCATTGGAGCCCAGACCCCTGCAACTCAGTTTATGGGGGATATGGTTCCTGGATCCGTGATGATGACGGATTGGCTGACCTATGTCCGAGATCCGACTCATTTGACACAGATTGATCGTTTGACCCGACAGTTGTGACGACCCAGAAATTCAGATCGTCCAAAATTTAGGTTTAAAGAATTAGTTATTAATAAAACAAATTTTTATTAATAATATTATGTGCTGTGTGTTTATTAATCGTTCTATAACCTAGGATGATTATAAGTTGGGAGTATTCTGGCTGCGAGCTAGATTGATCGAATAAGAATTTTCAAAACGAAAATAAAAAATTTCTGGGAACAAAAGTATTTTCGGGAAAAAAGATGAAATAGGCACAATTCATCCGTTTCTGCTCAGAGATTTATTTTGAAATTCCGAGAAGTTATTGATTACGTAAAATGTTTAGACGTGATGGAATATTCAATAATATTTCAATTATGGCAAAAATTAAGTTTCCGCATGCGGACTTAAAACCTAAGGGTTAGGAAAAGTAAGTTCCGAGAATTTAATGATTTCTTATAATAATTAGGGTTATTATGCGTAAGGAATACAAGTGTAATACTAGTTATTATACGAGTATAGTACGAAGATTATTACGACGTATAATACGAATATCGTACGAACTATATATGAAGAGAATACGAGAATGAGATGCGTAGAATACGATTTAGTCTTAAAGGCTAAGTAAGGGATAAGTTAAGTAATAGCTAAGTAAACTTAATAATTAAGTAAAGTGCTTATGCTTAAGGGCTAAGTAAACTTAATGAGTAAGTAAACTTAAGGGTTAAGAAGACTTAATGGTTAAGAAGACTTAAGGGCTAAGAAGACTTAATGGCTAAGTAAACTTGGTGGCTAAGTAGACTTAGTGGCTAAGTAAACTTGGTGGCTAAGTTGTTGGAGGAGGTGGGAATAGTAAGGAGGTGGGGGCAAAATGACTAAAATACCCTTAGCCTTGATTTTCTATAAATAGGAGGCTTAAGCTCATTTGGTTGGATTTTGAAAATCCCACACTTGAGAGAGAGAGAGAGAGAGGTCAGATGGGAAGGAGAGGAAGAGGAAAGGCTAGGCCGCGTACAAACTTTGTCCGACGGGAGAAGATTAAAGAAGAACGGTAATTCGGAACCTAGTCTCTTTTAAATTTTCTTTAAGTTTTTATGTTTAAAAACATAGCTTAATGAGAATAAGAAGTAAATAATGATAGGAATGATTTCATATGGTTGAAATCATTCAGAAAAGAAGAAATAAGAATTAGAAGTTTAGTTTGTAAATTTCTTAAGGAAGTATAAGATTCGTGAGGATTTTGAGCGATCCGAGTGGATTATATGAACGAGTAGGTGAAATAAGTAAGGAATGGAGTTCTATAACATCAATTTCCAATAAAAAATGAAATCGTAATCTAAAATATTGATTAAAATGAAGAACAAACGAAGAACACGAAGAACACGAAGAACACGAAGAACACGAAGAACGTTGTTGATGGACAAATTTAAAACCATCGTAGTTGAATTGTTGTTGATGGACAAGTTTAAAACCATAGCGTATAAGTTAGATGCTTATTGCTTGGTTAGGAACGGTAGAAACGTTCATAAAGAACGAATTAAAACGTAGCTATAACGAAGTTATGGCGAAATTTTCGTAAAAGACGAACGAGAATTATAAAGTTAGTAAATGAACCCGAACATGTAGGGTTTCATAAGATAAGGGAACATAGAAAACGTGAGTCGTGGACTCAAGAACGAACGAGTTCCGAGTTCGGACGACCGAATTACGGACGAGCGAGCGAAGAACATTAAAAGCGTAAAAATGAACGAAGGGTGAAGATCAAGCCAATCGAATGGCACGTTAATGGATTCAAAAGGTATTGAAGTACGTAAGATAAGGAAGAGAATGGCTTTGGAACGATCTCGTTCTGAGTTATAACGAAGGAGTTATGAGATCAGGAAGTAAGCGTCTCAAATTGATTTAACACTTGGAGAAATTTTCTAAGGTTAGGGCTTGGCACCGCGGCGCCAGTCATGCCTTGTAATGTGGCACTGCAGCTCCAGACCGGGAAGCCAGGTACTGCCAACTCACGCCGCGGTGAGAGAGTTAATGAGGAGAGTGGCGCCGCAGTGCCAGTGTAGAGAAAAAAGTCAGAGATGAGCTTTTAACTGCTCAGCTCTTGGGGGAAACGTAAGGGACGATAAAGAACATAATGTCCATTTAATGTAACACTTAAGCAAGTGAATTAAACCTATAGTAAAGGTTGAACGAAAAGATTAAATAAGATTAAAAGACAAAGATTTTAGGTACAGGTTACGGAACCGATATCCGGGGACCATGGTCACGATGAACGAACGTGAGGAATTACTATGATTGTGATTCCTTAGACGTTGAGTGACGAGGGTAATGAATAACATTTTGATGTTATGTCATGATAATGAGATATAAGTGTGAAGCGTATAGACGCTGTGAACGCCATGTTATTGCGATGGACGATCGGTCTTAGCATACAACGATCGGTATGGCTTCGACACTAAGAACGAGTAATGAACATGGGGTTCATGTAATAGATAACGAAAGTATTAAATAAGATATGAATTATCAAGAAAGTCGTAATGAACGGTAATAAGATTAATGAAAGCCGAATGTGAGTCAGATAAGAATATAAATCATCAAAGATGATGAACGTATGAGTAAAACATCTCCGTATGTTATTAAGCAGTAAACTGGTAAAGGAAGTTAGCCGCGTAAACTTATATTGCTAAGAACGCAAACCCTAAGAAGTAAAGTTAAGTAAACCAATGCGTAAGTTCAATATATAACTAATTGGTGTTTATGTTTTCTTCTTATGTGTTATATAAGAATTGGATTGAGCAGTTCAGCGTAAGCTGTAGCTGTGCGTAAGGCAAGTTTCCTAACTTCATTCATATTCTAAATGAAATGTTAGTTTCTTAAACTTCTCAGATGTTGAACTTGAGAAGTCTTGTCTATGTGCATATGTGCAATGTATGTACAAGATGGTAGTATGTATGAGGCCTTGTGCCATAATTTGAACACTTCGGTGTTTCTATGATATGAACTGTTCTATGATTGAGTTGTTCAATACAAGTATGTTCTGTTTATACATGAACCGTTATTGTTAAGTTTGTGCTACTGATTCTAGCCAGATAGGATGTGTATGAAAAAGGTAGAGGAATGAAAGTATTTCAAAGTAAAAGTGACTGATGTTTTAAAATGATAGGAATTGAGTCTATTCCCATTATTCAAGCTGCTTCATAACCTTTGTTCGGTTATAGAAGTTCTAAAGAAATGTTTTAATTCTGAAGTTGTTTATTCAACTATTATGACTTGCTGGACAATTAAATGCTCACTCTTGCTTTAAATGAAAAATAATTTTTAGCGAACAAAGTTAGAAGAACTGAAGGATCCCATAAAGATCAAGATGACGGTATCCAGATGAAGTGTCATGCAGAATGTGAATGAGCGAGAAGATCAAGTGAAGACTTGTAATTCAAAAAGATGGAACTGAACGGTAGACTAGTATAATGAACTATTATGTATCCTTGGTGGCGGATAAAAGTCACTCTTGTAAGATGAAATGAATAATGTATTATTATTATTTGTAATGAAAGAGGTTATAAGATTTCCAAAACCTTGGATTTGAGAGTGTACGTTGTTATATTTCAGTATATAATGATGTATGATGGATGAATGATGTACTCGTGACGTACGGAATCTGGGTGTGAAGATAGATCGGATTTCGGGGTGTTACAAGTTGGTATCAAAGCTGATAGGTTATAAACTTTAGGTAGGAGTACCTAAGACTATAATCGTACAGAGAACGATAAGAAGATCACCATGTGATCATAGTGAATCGTAGTAACAGATAAGCTGTTAGACGATGAATGATTTATAGCTAATGCTATGAATGAAGGGTACTATGAAGTAGTACGGGAAGAAGAATATAGATTGAGTTATGAAGGATAGTACACGAATTAAAGAAAATTCGTATTAAGTAAAGAGAGATTTAGAAGTTGTAAAATTTCAATTGAGGACTCATATCAGTAGCTGAGTTGTATGATTCCTTGTATGGGCGGGGAAATTGTACGTGATTTTAGAACCACTTAGCTTCTTATTCGATATAGTTGTTAAGTTGAACAATTCTTTGTATGGGCGGAGAATTGTCCTTGGTGTAACAACCGCTTAGCTTCCTATATTGGTCAGTAGCTGAGTTGACCAATTTTTTGTATGGGCAGGGAATTGTGTTTGGTTCTACAATCACTTAGCTTCTGGTTGTGATAATCATTGGAATAGTATGTCACGCTATCAAGATGTATATGATTAGAAGGTGAATATTTTCTCATGTATATACTTGATAGGTAGAGAACGATAAGGTAGGTGCGAGTTCCTGAAACTCATACTTATGGTAAGTTCGTGACTCATAATTATATGGTATATTTTCGAACGTCTCAGCGAATGGACGCCTATGGTCGATCTGGATGTTTTTAAACTCATATTATTATGGAAAGTTCCTAAACTCATAATGTGTGGTAAGTTGATGGGTTGTACTAAGGTATAGGAATGTTTAGGCTGAAAGTAAGTATTTTCAGTAGACTTAGCAATGAAGGTGATAGAAAAGATTAAGTATTGTCGCAGTAAGACAATGAAGGAAGATGGAGAATAGGATATTCCAAGTCATCTAGCTATGCTAGATTTTGAAGTTTATTGAACTCGTGCTGATTGGTACATTTTGAAAATGAAAGAATTGGTTCAAATTTTAGAACCAACGGATTTTAAAAGAGCTATTCTTGATATGTCTATGCTAATTACTTCGGCTAGACAGAAATTGATTTAAAATATCAAAATAAATTTTATGTCATCCGTGCATTTGATGCAAGGATGGTAAAAGGATGGAGTTATTAATGCAATTGAACCTGGTGTTGGATGTGATCTTAGGATCAACAACCCGCTATGGTATGATGTATAATGACGAAGTCACAAACTGACGAAGTCCTCAACGTATTGTGAAAAGTACGGTATCATGACGTCATAAAACGTTTTGATGTATTGCGAAAAGAATTTAAAGAAGTAGTCAATGTCACGTGAGTTGACTAGACGAATGTTTTAAGTGATGTCCAATTTATTGGGATGGTCTAAGCTAATTGTTTTGGCGAAGACAAATGGTAGGTCATGTTATAAGAAAATCGAGCTTTCTTTGAGATCTTGTGCCAAACCAAATTGTTTTGGTGCGGAATCTAATGATTAAGTCTGAGGAGAACATTGAAGAGGTAGTTTACATTCTTGGTGATTGTAAAATGACCGTTAAAGAAGGGATTACGGCGAAATGTTGTTTAACCTAGTAAGAGTTCATGGTCGATGTGACCCCTCAGCAAAAGTATAAAATGTTTTCAAAGGAAATTTTATATTCCTCGTTATTCCTTCTACTTCATGATTCTTGATAGGTTATGGAGGTTAGGAATGAGGGAAAGATAAGAACTCCATTGAAGAGAAGTTGAGAAGAAGGGTAAGCTAAAATTTCGAGGACGAAATTCTGTGAAGAAGGGGTGAATGTGATGACTCGGGTAAGAGTGTGGTTTTAAGAAATTCCGAGGACGAAATTTTTATAAGGAGGGAAGAATGTGACCACCCGAAAATTTGGATCGTCCAGAATTTAGGTTTAAAGAATTAGTTATTAATAAAACTAATTTTTATTAATAATATTATGTGCTATGTGTTTATTAATTGTTCTATAACCTAGGATAATTATAAGTTGGGAGTATTCTGGCTGCGAGCTAGATTGATCAAATAATAATTTTCAAGACGAAAATAAAAAAATTCAAGAACAAAAATATTTCTGGGGAAAAAGACGAAATAGGCACTATTCATCCGTTTCTGCTTGGAGATTTATTTTGAAATTTCGAGAAGTTATTGATTACGTAAAATGTTTAGACGTGATGAAATATTCAATAATATTTCAGTTATGGAAAAAATTAAGTTTTCACCTGCGGACTTAAAACCTAAGGGTTAGGAAAAGTAAGTTTCGAGAATTTAATGATTTCGTATAATAATTAGGGTTATTATGCGTTAGGAATACGAGTGTAATACTAGTTATTATACGAGTATAGTACGAAGATTAATACGACGTGTAATACGAATATCGTACGAACTATATACGAAGAGAATACGAGAATGAGATGCGTAGAATACGATTTAGTCTTAAAGGTTAAGTAAGGGATAAGTTAAGTAATAGCTAAGTAAACTTAATAATTAAGTAAAGTGCTTATGCTTAAGGGCTAAGTAAACTTAATGAGTAAGTAAACTTAAGGGTTAAGAAGACTTAATGGTTAAGAAGACTTAAGGGCTAAGAAGACTTAATGGCTAAGTAAACTTGGTGGCTAAGTAGACTTGGTGGCTAAGTTAACTTGGTGGCTAAGTTGTTGGAGGAGGTGGGAATAGTAAGGAGGTGGGGGCAAAATGACTAAAATACCCTTAGCCTTGATTTTCTATAAATAGGAGGCTTAAGCTCATTTGGTTGGATTTTGAAAATCCCACACTTGAGAGAGAGAGAGAGAAAGGTCGGATGGGAAGGAGAAGGAAGAGGAAAGGCTAGGCCGCGTACAAACTTTGTCCGACAGGAGCAGATTAAAGAAGAACGGTAATCCGGAACCTAGTCTCATTTAAATTTTCTTTAAGTTTTTATGTTTAAAAATATAGCTTAATGAGAATAAGAAGTAAATAATGATAGGAATGATTTCATATGGTTGAAATCATTCAGAAAAGAAGAAATAAGAATTAAAAGTTTAGTTTGTAAATTTTTTAAGGAAGTATAAGATTCGTGAGGATTTTGAGCGATCCGAGAGGATTATATGAACGAGTAGGTGAAATAAGTATGGAATGGAGTTCTATAACATCAATTTTCAATAAAAAGTGAAATCGTAATCAAAAATATTGATTAAAATGAAGAACGAATGAAGAACACGAAGAACACGTAAAGAACACGAAGAACGTTGTTGATGGACAAATTTAAAACCATCGTAGTTTAATTGTTGTTGATGGACAAGTTTAAAACCATCGCGTATAAGTTAGATGCTTATTGCTTGATTAGTAACGGTAGAAACGTTCATGAAGAACGAATTAAAACGTAGCTATAACGAAGTTATGGCAAAATTTTCGTAAAAGACGAACGAGAATTAAAAAGTTAGTAAATGAACCAGAATGTGTAGGGTTTCATAAGGAAGTAAGGGAACATAGAAAACGTGAGTCGTGGACTCAAGAATGAACGAGTTACGAGTTCGGATGACCGAATTACGGACGAGCGAGCGAAGAACATTAAAAGCGTAAAAATGAACAAAGGGTGAAGATCAAGCCAATCGAATGGCACGTTAACGAATTCAGAATGAAGTTTTGTCCAAGGGGTATTGAAGTACGTAAGATAAGGAAGAGAATGCATTTGGAACGACCTCGTTCCGAGTTATAACGAAGGAGTTATGAGATCGGGAAGTAAGCGTCTCAAATTGATTTAACACTTAGAGAAATTTTCTAAGGTTAGGGCTTGGCTCCGCGGCGCCAGTCATACCTTGTAATGTGGTTCTGTAGCGCCAGACCGAGAAGCCAGGTACTGCCAACTCACGCCATGGTGCCAGAGTTAATGAGGAGAGTGGCGCCGCAGCGCCAGTGTAGAGAAAAAAGTCAGAGATGAGTTTTTAACTGCTCAGCTCTTGGGGGAAACGTAAGGGACGATAAAGAACATAATGTCCAATTAATGTAACACTTAAGCAAGTGAATTAAACCTATAGTAAAGGTTGAACTAAAAGATTAAACAAGATTAAAAGACAAAGATTTTAGGTACGGGTTACGGAACCGATATCCGGGGACCGTGGTCGCGATGAACAAATGTGAGGAATTGTTATGATTGTGATTCCTTAGACGTTGAGTGACGAGGGTAATGAATAAAATTTTGATGTTATGTCTTGATAATGAGATATAAGTGTGAAGCGTATAGATGCTGTGAACGCAATGTTATTGCGATGGACGATCGGTCTTAGCATACAATGATCGGTATGGCTTCGACACTAAGAACGAGTAATGAACATGGGGTTCATGTAATGGATAACAAAAGTATTAAATAAGATATGAATTATCAAGAAAGCCGTAATGAACGGTAATAAGATTAATGAAAGCCGAATGTGAGTCAGATAAGAATATAAATCATCAAAGATGATGAACGTATGAGTAAAACATCTCCGTATGTCATTAAGCCGTAAACTAGTAAAGGAAGTTAGTCGTTTAAACTTATATTGCAAAGAACGCAAACCCTAAGAAGTAAAGTTAAGTAAACCAATGCGTAAGTTCAATATATAACTAATTGGTGTTTATGTTTTCTCCTTATGTATTATATAGGAATTGGATTGAGCAGTTTAGCATACGTTGTAGCTAGGCGTAAGGCAAGTTTCCTAACTTCATTCATATTCAAAATGAAATGCTAGTTCCTTAAACTTCTCAGATGTTGAGCTTGAGAAGTCTTGTCTATGTGCATATGTACAATGTATGTACAAGGTGGTAGTATGTATGAGGCCTTGTGCCACAATTTGAATACTTCGGTGTTTCTATGATATGAACTGTTCTATGATTGAGCTGTTCAATATAAGTATGTTCTGTTTATACATGAACCGTTATTGTTAAGTCTGTGCTAATGATTCTAGCCAGACATGATGTGTATGAAAAAGGTAGAGGAATGAAAGTATTTCAAAGTAAAAGTGACTATTGTTTTAAAATGATAGGAATCGAGACTATTCCTATTATTCAAGCTACTTCATAACCTTTGTTCGGTTATAGAAGTTCTAAAGAAATGTTTTAATTCTGAAGTTGTTTGTTCAACTGTTATGACTTGCTGGGAAATTAAATGTTCACTCTTGCTTTAAATGAAAAACAATTTTCAGCGAACAAAGTTAGAAGAACAAAAGGATCCCGTAAAGATCAAGCTGACGGTATCCAGATGAAGTGTCATGCAGAATGTGAATGAGCGAGAAGATCAAGTGAAGACTTGTAATGTAGAAAGATAGAACTGAATGATAGACTAGTTTAATGACCTGTTATGTATCCTTGGTGGCGGATAAAAGTCACTCTTGTAAGATGAAATGAATAATGTATTATTATTATTTGTAATGAAAGAGGTTATAAGGTTTTCAGAACCTGGGATTTGAGAGTGTACGTTGTTATATTTCAGTATATAATGATGTATGTTGGATGAATGATGTACTCGTGACGTACGAAATTCGGGTGTGAAGATAGACCGGATTTCGGGGCGTTACAGCAGTTGGACCGGGCACATTTCTTCATCCGACTCTTGGGTAGAGATCCTTCAGAGGCAGATACTTTTGATCCTTCCAGCTCAGGCACTGGCCCCTCAGGTGACCCATATGGCTTTGCTGGTGCAGATCCTCCCTTTTATAGGCCTGACATCCCTATTAATAGAGATCTAGTGACTCAGGAGGAGTTACATCAGGTGGACAGGATTGATGATGTAGATATTGGCACCATTGTCTTCTTCTGATGTCTTTTCTCGTTATCTCTTTCGATAAGCCTATGTTATATATGGGAGGTTGTGCCCCATTCTCGCTATATCTTTTGATAGGCCTCTGTTAGTAGTAGGGCGTCTGTGCCCCATTTCCCTGTATTTTTAGCTGTACAGAGATGATGTATGTAGACGATGATGTAATTAGGAATGTATATACTATTTTCCATTCCCTACATCATATTGCCATCTATTATCTGTAATTCATGTATCATGTTATGCATATGTATGTATGTCAAGAGATAGTCATCATTGATTACTAGATGGTCTTATGATACGGCCTACACAGGTGTCTTCTTTGACAGTCAGCCACATAGATCACACCCTACCAGTGTTGATAGTTTCCCGTTTGAGGTCGTGGTATGATAGTATGTCACCTATAGATAGGGTGACTGTAGGTCAGATATTACATCATTCTATGATCCTCTTGATGTTTAAGGTTACCGCAGGCTTTGTTGAGGGTATGCTGGAGCATTGGATACAGGAGAGATAGGTTTTCTTGTTTAGCACCCAGGAGTTGACTCCTACATTGGAGGAGTACGAGCGGTTGACAGCTTTGCCCTTAGACAGTCCTTGCGATCATTTGGCTGTCAGAGATATGCGCCGACAGTTAATGACCCTCACCGGGTTATGGCGTAGAGTAGTAGAGGACAAGATTACATCCGGTCATGTATTATCCCAGCGTTTCATGATAGATAGGTTTGGCTCATTGGACAGCTACGCACGACATTCTGGGGATTTCACATGTGACAACCCGAGAATTTGAATATTTATAAAATCTTAAATTATTGAATTAAGGTTAAATAATAAACCTAGACAGAAAATAAGTGAATGGATTTTAGATTTCCGAGAAGGAATTTTGTGAATTTAAAATTTATATGGTGAATCATTCAGGATTAAGTATATACGTGAATATGTTCTATGTATATGGTTATATATGTGTACAGTATGTGGTTAAGGGTCAAGGGTTGACCATGCAGTAGCAAACCCTAATATAATATTAAAAACGTCAACGTTCAGCTATAAAATTATTACAATTTCTAGAAACCCTAAAACCGGTTCTGAAAATCCTAATTTCAGTTCCGAGAATTCGAAACCCTAATTCGGAAGTTGAAAACCCTGATTTGGGAATAAAAATGCGAGTATAAGGTTTAAACGTTATTAATAATAACCTAATTAGGGATAACCTTAATTGATTTAGAAAACCATAATTTCTATATTAGAAGCCCTAATTTATAATTAGGAAAAACTTAATTGTTAATTTAATAATTTTAATGTTAATTAGAAAGCATTAATCCTAATTAGCAAGCTTGGATTATGATTAGGAAATTTTAATATAATTATCGAATCCTAGTTATAATTTAGAAATATTAATTTCTATTTTTTTGAAAACCTAAATTAAAAATTTTAGAAATTGATTTTTATAATCTAAGGTTCCTAAGGGTTAATCCTTAAAAGTCAAACCCTAAGGGTTGTAGCAAATGCCCATTATAACATTCAATTGGTAAGCCAAATGACCAAAGTTCCCTTATCGCATTATTTTACTTAACTTGCAAATCTTGCCATATATTTGGTTGGTGACCAACCCTAACTCTAGCCATGTTATACAAACACAGAAATCAGCCATCTAGATCAGTCAACATGCATTGCATCTAAGTTTTATAAAAGATTAAGAGAGAGAAAGGTTACTAAAATTGCTCATTTTGCTCTCAAGCTCTCACCAACTCCTTCTCTCTCTAAACATCCGAAATTATTAAGTGTATCAGTCCCTAGATTGATCCTTAGCCAGCCATGAACAGATCATAAAGATCAGAATCAAAGATCAAGCTTAAAATGGTATAAACCCTAAACTTGCTAGATCTTCAAGGTTTGTGTTAATGTTGTTAGTTGTTGTTTAGAACAGTGTTAGATGGTGTCAATTACTGATCTGGGTTGTTAGATCCCAGATCCATATCATCAAAGTACTCGAAATCATGTTTTCAAAAAAATCTGGAAATTTTAAGAGGTTGTCTGATAATCAAAAGTCAGGCCTCTTAGATCAGTGTTTGTTTATTGTTTTGGTGTTTTAAAAGTTTGATGTTGTAGTTTGCAATGTTGTTAGTAATCTGAAAGAGTGTTCATGATCACTGCTCGTGTATATCAAAAGTTAATCACGGTCAAAGTCCATTGACCGAACACGAAATCAGTTTTCTGGGAAACCCAGAAAACTGAAGAACATGTTCGGGCAGTGACTTTGACCGACTTTGATCTTGTTATTGTAACACTGTTAGGATGTATGTTTGCATCTATATTATAGTATGACACGAGGACTACAAGTCCAAAGTACTCTCAAACCTTGGGTAGCAACAGATCGGTTGTAGTAATCAGTCAAAAGTCATTGACCATTCAGTTTTATTTTCTGGGAAACCCAAAATTTCATGGCAGCGGTCTGACAATTTCTTTAAGGGCTTATATCTTGCAGCTTGATGATTTGCAGACCTTATAAGTACTTAAAACATGAACCTTGTTAGTTGATTTACAAGGCCCTGCGTCTAAATCAACTATAACATGAACCAATTGAGAGATGTATGGCCCCCAAAAGCGTTGATCGGCCACAACTTTATGTTTCTAGGCAACCCAGAACATGAAGAATATGTCTGACAGATAGTTCAAGGCTTTAGATCTTGTTTGTGTGATGCATTTTAACCCTTATGATTGTTAGATCATGTAGTATTGCATCAATACTACATGATCTGACCATTAGCTAGCCCAAAACATCAGGAACAAGGAATTATTGTTGGTCAAAGGTACTACCCTGCACACTGGCATGAAGGCTCAAGAATAGGCTCAAGAACACCTATAGCGACAGCTCTGTCGCTATAGGGCCATTTATTAATTAATTTTTGAAAATAAGTATTTTTATTAAATAAATTGAAATAAATAGTTTTTAATTATGAAAAATACAAAATAAATTCCTAAAAATTATTTTAAAATCTAAAAATTAGTTTTTAATAATTTTGAATATATTTCATGCTCGAAAAATCATGAAAAATTATATTATGGTGTAAGAAAATATTTTAAGTTAGTTTTAATGATTTTTAATATTTTGTGATGAATTTCATTAATTAATGAATATTAATGATAAATAATTTATTTAGTAAATATATAAAAATAAATTATGGAAAAATTGAATTAATGATTTATAAATCATATAAAAATGATTTAAGTATTATAAAAATATTTGAAGTTATAAAATATAACTTTTAATATTTTGACATGAAAATATTAATATTTTAATTTTAAAAACAATTATCAGATAATGGAATTAAAGGTTTAAAAATCATAAAAATGTGATTTTAAGGTATTAAAAATACTTTGATATATTATAAATATATTATAATATTATGTTATGATTTTCATTAATATTTAGTATTAAATAAATATTAATGATAAAAGAATTATGTGGTATTTAATTCTTATAAATACGATATTAATGATTAAAAATTCATGATAAATGATAGTAATTATCTGAAAATTTTTACGAGCTTATTAAAATTATTTTGACTGATAATATAATTATCTAAGATAATTGTTAAGTATTAGGCAGAGTTTAATTGAACTTAAACTCGATAATTGTTCGACTAGACCGTCAGAATTGTACCGAACTCGACTCAGACTATAAAAATTTGACTTGAGGTTAAGTCTTATGTTTGTTATAGATAGATAGGATTATGTGATAATGTGCTTAGGTTATTTTAAATAATGTGATGATATTATTCTAATGTGTAGATCAATATTATTTATATTATATTTTCAGGCAAAGCTTATTTAAATGCGTAACGATAATCAACGGTTCAGGCAAGTTTTCCTTAACTCAACTTTGAGTTGTTTATTCAAATATAACTTGTGGTTAATCATTGCTGATTGCTATGTCTAAGAATTGTTTAATTGCACTCTATGTGTATTGCATGTGTTCATTAGGTATGAAAGGTTGATCACCTTCATTACCATTCGGCCCAGATATATTTATTCATGTTAAATGTTTGTTCAGTCATAAAAATTTGTTCATGCTAATTCACAACTATTTTGTTGAATTATAGCCAGCTTATTATTCAAATTCTTTCAATCATGATATATCCTTAAATAAACTTATACTTGATGGGCAAACCTATTGCTCACCCTTGTTATATCATGATTAGCATTGCAGATTAAGACGATTACGTCGGATACAAGAAAGGACGAAGCCAAGTTTAGCTTGGGATTATGTGTGCAGTAAAATTGTAATAATATAGTATGATAATAATATTGTATGTTAGATAGGTTATGAATTGTGTATAAGTTAAGGTTACTCGACCTTGGGAAATAGTGTGTAAAGTTTATTGTATAAGCAATTTATGTTTATATCTTCCGCAATAGTTATAGAATGATTGTACCGGATCCGTGGTGATTTGGGACCCGGATTTAAGGCTATCACAGTTGGTATGAAAGTTGTAGGTTATTAACCTTAGGTAGGAATACCTGACACTAATAACCACAATGATTAGGATTAGTACTAACTCAAATAGAGTTAGTGTGTCGGTAAGATTCAAAGACGAATCTCGACGAGTTAAAAGATACAGAGTTTCCTAACTCTGATAATAAAGTTGAATAGTAGTGATGAATAGATAGAGTCTAAAAGACTAAAAGTACAGTGATAGGAGATCGTAAAATCAAACGATCATAGTATAGAAATGAATCGTAATATATACAATGAGATCACCCCGTGATCTGATAAGGTTATAGAATGGAGAAGGATCAAGTGAATGATTGAAAAGTTTATGGAAAGAATGTTGTGTGTCAGTTGTACTATGAATTGGTACATATTCAGGAAATAATTATGAATACGGATTAAATGAAATTCGTATAGAGAAGGGAGTTAGAATTAAGTGGGGATTTCAATTGAGGACTCATGTCAGCAGCTAAGTTGTATGATTCTTCGTATGGGAGCCGAATTGTATTTGGTGTAACAACCACTTAGTTTCTTACACTGATAATAATTGAAATGTCTGTGTCGCGCTATTTGCTATATGCATGTTGAGAGGGTGATTCCTTTCTCATGTGTATAACAGATAGATATAGGTTATAGGTAGAGAATATCAGGTTAAGTACGAGTTCTTAAAACTCATACTTATGGTACGTTCGTGACTCATTATTATATGAAATATTTATGAACCCCTCAGCGAATGGACGCCAAAGGTCTGACTAAGAAAAGTTCTTAAACTCATATGATTCTGGAATGTTCCTGAACTCATGAGTGTGGTTTGACGAACTGGGTAGAATTTAGTGTAAATGAAATATTGAGGATAATAGGAACAGATAGATTGATTAAGCGATTGATCATTAGTGGGGACATAAGTTTTTCAAAACTCCTAGCTATGCTAGACTTCGAAATTTTTTTACATCAAGTTAAATACGCACTATGTGCGTTTGAAAAGTAAATTTTTATTCTCCACTCCGGGTGACCATTGTGTTAGAGTGGACTTCGGGCCACCGACACATCGTTACCTGTTGAGGTAATAAAACTAATTTGAAATGAATTTTTGAACGGTTTAAAGAATAGTCTATGCTACTTATTTTAGCTAGACGATAATGATTTGAAAAATCAAAATATTTTTATTTATCACTTATGTACCATTTAACCTGGTGCAGAGATGATAAAAGTTGATGGAGTTGTAAATGCAGGAATACTTAGTGTTGAATTTGATCTAAAATCGTTGTTCCACTATTGTATGATGTGTTATGACAAACTCACTCGATGACGGCATCCTCAAACGGACTGTTAATATTGTACGACATCATGACATCATTTTCAAACTATTTTAAAATTTTAATGTGCCAACAGCGTTAGGCTATACACATTCGTAATTCGATTGAAGTTGATTATTGATATGAGTCTAAGCTATTTGATTCAGCTAGACCAACGTTTATGAAAATTCTAAGCGTCCTTTGAAATTTTTCCCGAACCAAATTATTTTGTTGCAGAATCCAATAAGACGAGATAAAATTTTTGTGCCTATGGTAGAGACGAGAAACAGATTCGACCAGCAGTACTTAATAAGTACAGGGCATATCGGGCTAATTACCCACTATGTCCGCAAGTTATGACGATTTATGGATGAATTTCCATAAAACCTTTACGAAAATGACAGACAATAGTTTATATAACCCCTCAGCACAATTGAAATTTTTTACTCTTGTGAGGAATGTATTGGGTAGCATGTGATGATGAGAAGGAATGGTGAATAGTGCATGGTGTAAGGTGTAAGGTAAATTTTGGGGACGAAATTTTTAGAAGAAGGGGTGAATGTGACAACCCAAGAATTTGAATATTTATAAAATCTTAAATTATTAAATTAAGGTTAAATAATAAACCTAGACAGAAAATAAGTGAATGGATTTTAGATTTCTGAGAAGGAATTTGGTGAATTTAAAATTTTTGTGGTGAATTATTCAGGACTAAGTATATACGTGAATATGTTCTGTGTATATGGTTATATATGTGTACAATATGTGGTTAAGGGTCAAGGGTTGACCAGGCAGTAGCAAACCCTAATATAATATTAAGAGCGTCAACGTTCAGCTAGAAAATTCTTACAATTTCTAAGAAAACCTAAAATCGGTTCTGAAAACCCTAATTTCAGTTCCGGGAACCCGAAACCCTAATTCGGAAGTTGAAAACCCTAATTTGGGAATACAAATGCTAGTATAAGGTTTAAACGTTATTCATAATAACTTAATTAAGGATAACCCTAATTAATTTAGAAAACCCTGATTTCTAGATTAGAAACCTTAATTTATAATTAAGGAAAACCTTATTGTTAATTTAATAATTTTAATATTAATTAGGAAGCACTAATCCTAATTAGCAAGCTTGGATTATGATTAGGAAATTTTAATATAATTATCGAATCCTAATTATAATTTAGAAATATTAATTTTTTATTTTTTTGAAAACCTAAATTAAAAATTCTAGAAATTGATTTTTGGAACTTTAGGTTTTAACCCTAAGGGGTCAAACCCTAATGGTTGTAGCAAATGTCCATTATAACATTAAATTGGTAAGCAAAATGACCAAAGTTCCCTTATTGCATTATTTGACTTAACTTACAAATCTTGCCATATATTTGGTTGGTGACCAACCCTAACTCTAGCCATGTGCTACAAACACATAAATCAGCCATCTAGATCAGCCAACATGCATTGCATCTAAGTTTTATAAAAGATTAAGAGAGAGAAAGGTTACCAAAATTTCTCATTTTGCTCTCAAGCTCTCACCAACTCCTTCTCTCTCTAAACATTTGAAATTATTAAGTGTATCAGTCCCTAGATTGATCCTTAGCCAGCCATGAACAGATCATAAAGATCAGAATCAAAGATCAAGCCTAAAATGGTATAAACCCTAAACTTGATAGATCTTCAAGGTTTGTGTTAATGTTGTTAGTTGTTGTTTAGAACAGTGTTAGATGGTGTCAATTAGTGATTTGGGTTGTTAGATCCCAGATCCATATCATCAAAGTACTCGAAATTATGTTTTTAAAAAATTTAGAATTTTTAAGAGGTTGTCTGACAGTCAAAAGTCAGGCCTCTTAGATCGGTGTTTGTTTATTGTTTTGGTGTTTTAAATGTTTGATGTTGTAGGTTGCAATGTTGTTGGTAATCTAAAAAAGGGTCCATGATCACTGCTCGTGTATATCAAAAGTTATTCACGGTCAAAGTCCATTGACTGAACACGAAATTAGTTTTTTGGGAAACCCAAAAAACTAAAGAACATGTTCGGGTAGTGACTTTGACCGGCTTTGATCTTGTTATTGTAACACTGTTAGGATGTATGTTTGCATCTATATTATAGTATGACACGAGGACTACAAGTTGAAAGTACTCTCGAACCATGGGTAGCAACAGATCGGTTGTAGTAATCGGTCAAAAGTCATTGACCGTTCAGTTTTTTGTTCTGGGTAACCCTTCTTTCGTGGCAGCGATCTGGCAATTTCTTTAAGGGCTTATATCTTACAGCTTGATGATTTGTAGACCTTATAAGTACTTAAAACATGAACCCTGTTAGTTGTTTTACAAGGCCCGACGTCTAAAACAACTATAACATGAACCGATTGAGAGATATATGGCCCCCAAAAGCGTTGACCGGCCATGACTTTATGTTTCTGGGCAGCCCAGAACATGAAGAACACGTCTGACAGATAGTTCAAGGCTTTAGATCTTGTTTGTCTGATGCATTTTAACCCTGATGATTGTTGGATCATGTAGTATTGCATCAATACTGTAGGATCTGACCATTAGCTAGCCCAGAAACATCATGAACAAGGAATTATTGTTGGTCAAAGGTACTACCCTGCACACTAGCATGAAGGCTCAAGAACAGGCTCAAAAACACCTATAGCGACGGTTCTGTCGCTATAGGGCCATTTATTAATAATTAATTTCTGAAAATAAGTATTTTTATTAAATAAATTAAAATAAATAGTTTTTAATTATGAAAAATACAAAATAAATTCCTAAAAATTATTTTGAAATCTGAAAATTAGTTTTTAATAATTTTGAACATATTTCATAAATATTTAATATTTTTGGAATAATAATGTTATTTAATTATAATATTAAATAAATTATTTAAAAATAATTTTGATACTCGAAAAATCAAGACAAATTATATTATGGTGTAAGAAAATATTTTAAGTTATTTTAATGATTTTTAATATTTTGTGATGAATTTCATTAATTAATTGATATTAATGATAAATAATTTATTTAGTAAATATATTAAATAAATTATGGAAAATAGAATTACTGATTTATAAATCATATAAAAATGATTTAGGTATTATAAAAATATTTTAAATTATAAAATATAACTTGTGATATTTTGACATGAAAATATTAATATTTTAATAATAAAAACAATTATCGGATAATGGAATTAAAGTTTTAAAAATTATATAAATGTGATTTTATGGTATTAAAAATACTTTGATATATTATAAATATATTATAATATTATGTTATGATTTTCATTAATATTTAGTATTAAATAAATATTAATGATAAAGGAATTATGTGGTATTTAATTCTTGTAAATACGATATTAATGATTAAAAATTCATGATAAATGATAGTAATTAATTAAAAAAATTTACGAGCTTATGAAAATTATTTTGACTGATAATATAATTATCTAAGATAATAGTTAAGTATTAGGTAGAGTTTAATTGAACTTAAACTCGATAATTGTCCGACTAGACCGTCGGGATGTCAGAATTGTACTGAACTCGACTCAGACTGTAAAAATTTGACTTGAGGTTAAGTCTTATGTGCGTTATAGACGGATATGATTATGTGATAATGTGTTTAGGTTATTTTAAATACTGTGATGATGTTATTCTAATGTGTAGATCAATATTATTTATATTAGGTTTTCAGGTAAAGCTTATTTAAATGTGTAAGGATAATCAACGGTTCAGACAAGTTTTTCTTAAATCAACTTTGAGTTGTTTATTAGAATATAACTTGTGGTTAATCATTGTTAATTGTCATGTCTAAGAATTGTTTAATTGCACTATGTGCGTATTGCATATGTTCATTAGGTTTGAAAGGTCTGATCACCTTTATTACCATTCGGTCTAGATATATTTGTTCATGTTAAATGCGTGTTCAGTCATAAAAATTTGTTCATGCTAATTCACAACTATTTTGTTGAATTATAGCCAGCTTATTATTCAAATTCTTTCAATTGTGATATATCCTTAAATAAACTTATACTTGTTGGGCAAACCTATTGCTCACCCTTGTTATATCATGATTAGCATTGCAGATTAAGACGATTACGTCGGATACAAGAAAGGACGAAGCCAAGTTTAGCTTGGGATTATGTGTGCAGTAAAATTGTAATAATATAGTATGATAATAATATTGTATGTTAGATAGGTTATGAATTGTGTATAAGTTAAGGTTACTCGACCTTGGGAAATAGTGTGTAAAGTTTATTGTATAAGCAATTTATGTTTATATCTTCCGCAATAGTTATAGAATGATTGTACCGGATCCGTGGTGATTTGGGACCCGGATTTAAGGCTATCACAGTTGGTATGAAAGTTGTAGGTTATTAACCTTAGGTAGGAATACCTGACACTAATAACCACAATGATTAGGATTAGTACTAACTCAAATAGAGTTAGTGTGTCGGTAAGATTCAAAGACGAATCTCGACGAGTTATAAGATACAGAGTTTCCTAACTCTGATAATAGAGTTGAATAGTAGTGATGAATAGATAGAGTCTAAAAGACTAAAAGTACAGTGATAGGAGATCGTAAAATCAAACGATCATAGTATAGAAATGAATCGTAATATATACAATGAGATCACCCCGTGATCTGATAAGGTTATAGAATGGAGAAGGATCAAGTGAATGATTGAAAAGTTTATGGAAAGAATGTTGTGTGTCAGTTGTACTATGAATTGGTACATATTCAGAAAATAATTATGAATACGGATTAAATGAAATTCGTATGGAGAAGGGAGTTAGAATTAAGTGGGGATTTCAATTGAGAACTCATGTCAGCAGCTAAGTTGTATGATTCTTCGTATGGGAGCTGAATTGTATTTTGTGTAACAATCACTTAGTTTCTTACACTAATAATCATTGAAATGTCGGTGTCACGTAATTTTTTATATGCATGTTGGGAGGGTGATTCCTTTCTCATGTGTATAACAGATAGATAGATTATAGGTAGAGAATATCATGTTAAGTACGAGTTCTTAAAACTCATACTTATGGTACGTTCGTGACTCATGATTATATGAAATGTTTATGAACCCCTCAGCGAATGGACGCCAAAGGTCTGACTAAGAAAAGTTCTTAAACTCATATGATTCTGGAATGTTCCTGAACTCATGAGTGTGGTTTGACGATTTGGGTAGAATTTAGTGTAAATGAAATACTGAAGACAATAGGAACAGATAGATTGATTAAGCGATTGATCATTAGTAGAGACATAAGTTTTCAAAAACTCCTAGCTATGCTAGACTTCGAATTTTTTTTTACATCAAGTTAAATACGGACTATGTACTTTTGAAAAATAAATTTTTATTCTCCATTCCGGGTGACCATTGTGTTAGAGTGGACTTCAGGTCTGTGACGCCCCCAAATTCGGGTATCTTCCAACCCGACAGATGGTGCTCCATGATACTATAATTCATGTAGTCATTCCATTGAGATAATAATAAAATGAGTGTACCTACTATATTCTTATTACATTTATAATCCTTTCGCAGGTTCATAAACCGAATACATTCTTCGTTATTCATAAGTATATTACATACAAATACACTAATCTATTACAGGACGATTAACTGTCCATCTTAGCCTTGCCTTTATCTCTCTTAGAACTCTCAGTTCGTTCGACTTTAGCTGCAATCATATGGTTCAAGCAAGAGTGAGCTTAACTAGCTCAGCAAGTCTAACAAAAGATCATATGAATATCACGTTAAGAATTATATGCTTGACTTCCATAACTGAACATTTAACTACTAAGTACTATGAAACATTTGACTAGTACTTCTCATTTCATAACAATGATTCCAAAGTATATGAGACGCCCCCAAATCCAGGTTCCTTCAAACCTCGAATTCGGTCCGCCACAATACTACTATTGTCAAACTATTTATATTTTTCATTCATAACTTAATAAATAAAACTTTACTTATTACAATTTAGAATATAAATTCATTCCATTTCCAGGATCTGCACAATGACCCCAAACTTTTATAAGTTTCTAATCCTGGTCATTTACTATTCTTGTATTACATCACATTCGATATTATAAAAACGCAGAATAATTTAAACTTTTTCAATCTCTTGAATAAAATCTTTTATTGATTTCATAACTTTGAACCAATTACAATTCTTGAATCAACTATATAATATGGTTCAGTCTATTGAAATTACTGTATAAGATTTTACATCTTGATTCGATATCCTCTATGTATTAATTAATACATCCTTACAATACAACAAGTATTAAACATCGTAAGTATATATCAAGTACACTCCTAAAACCTAAACATGGTTCAAGTAATAATCTAAATAGTATCCTTCGTTGCGAAACTATCTACTTTGTCAACCAAGAAGCACGAAATCTTTACCGTGAGTCCTTAACCTGCAAAAGTGGTTATTTGCAAGGGTGAGCTCGACAGCCCAGCAATTCTAACAGTTTTCATATAGCACATAGCATATAATAGCATATTCAGTTCATGCATTCATAATCAATTAATATTAACTACGCATGTTACTTCACACATAACATGCATAGAAATATACTTCACAAGCATATCATCAAAGATCAACTTTCAAATTTCATAAATAGCTCATATGAATTTCATATATGTACATCAATATTCTCATACCATAATATAGCTCAAATAATAGTTATAGAATTTATATATCAAATAGGAACTGAAAGAATTACCTGATTCGTAGTTTATGAACTACGACTTAACTGCTTAAAGCTTATCCGCACTGCGTGTATTCCTACACAATTATATAATCATGGATTCATATCCATTAGTCACATATTTCATACATTCTTAATGTAATAATAATGTTACATTATTGTTTAACTAGGTTCGTAACACCTAAATTTCACTTTCTCATCATACTCTTAGAATTGCTAGGTAGGTATAGGTATACCTAACCATCCGTACTTGACATCAACATTCATATACATTTATCACACACTTGACTCGCTATGTATTCGACACATATTTAAAGTTTATAGATACGTAATCTACGTCGTTCATATTCAAACTACTTAGTTTTATAATGATTTATTTCAATCAATAAAGCTTAACAACTTTCTTTAACAAGATTCGATGATATAAGCTTTTAAACTAATAAGCCTCTACTAGCATGCTTCACATGTACATATCTTATTTTCATAGCCATAGCATAGTTCATTATTTGAAACGTAATTTAAACCACACTTGATACGTCCAATTCATGCTTAGCTAAAAGATGAATATAATCGTCATGTCTAGGGGCATAAGGCGTTCAAGTTCACTTTTAAAAGTTATTCTAGGCCAAGGTAAAGAAACTAGGTGCAACTTTTAATCTCATTTCATAGCTAACTAATCCATGTATATATGTTATTACATTTAGAACTTTAAGTCCACAAGTTACTTTAAGTTCATCCCTTTTAGTTTCAAAACTTTAAAACTTTATTCTCAAAGTCAATGTCATACTAAACTAATCATTCAAGGCAACTTCAACTCATACATCATACTTGTTTGTACATGTTTCTATGTACGTTTCCAAGGGCAAAATATAACCACTCCATGTTTATAAAACTTTGTTTGCAAATGATATATGAGCTTGTCTTTGAAATCATTTTAACCAAATCAAAGTAATCTAACACACCTATGATACAACTTTGAATCTTACATCATGTGTACTTAGACCTCATATATATATGTTAGCAAGGTCGGAATTAGAGGTACACAAGTTCGTCAAAGTTTGTTTTCAAAAATCTTTAAGTTTCTTTTGAAAACACATACGAAGTCATGATAAAGCATTCCACTATAAGTAAGGTAATCTTATATGTCATGTCTAATATCATGTATTTTCCTGTTACATCACTTAGAATAATATATTCCATCGTCGGGAGCACTATACTTGCGTATGTGCTTGCTCGACGCCCTCCGATGGTCTTCGATTACATAATAGTCACAAAGATGACTATTTTGACCCTTTCTAATGACCTCAAATTGAAAAACTTAAAGCACAAAAGTTGTAGGTCTATCCGTTCTCGTTCCGAATTATCTTGAATATCCTCAATCGGAGTTCGAATGAAAACGTTTTGGGCGTTTTACCAAAACATGTTTTATTAGATTTTTCTCAGCATATGTAACAGACCAGCCCTCGCCGGGGTGGGGGTCTTGCCTTAAAAATGGTCCGCCGGGGCTGGCCTAGCTGCTGGAAACTCGAAGTTTCACTCCCTGCTTCGAGCTTATCAAGCCAAACACCTATCTAACCTTCATAATTTGAGTTATACATATCCAAATTAGTCCGTTTATGATTCTATGAGTTCGTAATTCATAGAACTATAACATACTGTAAAACCCATCAAATAACATAAACATTAACTAACCCAAATATGAATTCACAACTCATGTTCATACTAATTGTTCATGTTTTGACAATTTAGCGAATTCGTTCACTACGAATTCGTTTCTCAACCAAATTGGTTCGTTTAACTTCCGTTGATTTCGTATTGAACTATATTAACAACATCTACCATCAATTCATGGATTATAACAATTCTTAGGCATAAATTTTGTGACTCAAAAGCTAGTTTTTCATGACATTTTTCTAAGAAACTCAAAACTTGAAATGAAGAACATATGTGTATATAAATTATAATCACACAATCATGTTGCCACCATTCCATCACTTATTTAAGTGTAAAGAAATATAAAGGAGTTATAATTGAGTACATTTGATGATTTCCCTCAATTACAGAGTATTACTCCCTTTTACGGTAATCACCAACATGCAAGAGCTTCTTAGAATTCTTCTTAACTCACTAGTTCTCTCCCTATCCAGCAATTTCACTCCATATATTAAACTAACAGAATTCCAGCCAATTGAAATTGGGAAGGGAAGCTCTCTATATATAGCCCAACCATTGTCCAACTTTGATATTTGCCCTAGAAATCAAACTAGTGGGAGAAAGAAGAATCCATTAGATAAGAAGGAGTTGGTGGAAAGTGGCTAACCACTCTCTCCCCACCATTCCCGTAGCCATCATCCCCACCTTCTAGCTTTTGATTTCACTAAGTTTTGAGCATGGAGAAATAAACTAGGACAATGGCTTAGTCACGTGAGTAAGGAGAAATGATTGTGAAATTGGGACAAGACTTATAACTCAGCAACTGAAGCTTAGTCTAGTTCCTTTTAATTTCCAAAATGAAATTTTAATGTGTTAATGGTATTGCACCAAGTAAAATTATGGATTATTTATGTACTCATATCATATACCCCATGTACATTAATCCACATAATATTTTAATTGGGCTAAATATAAATTAGTTGGGTATTCTCAATCCATCAAATAATTACTAGATACTAGTATGTTGTCCATAACAATAATTAATATTATAAGACAATATATCTCATCACTGTGCCACACAAGGCATATTTCACAAGCTCGATCTTGAGCTTCTCTCATTCTCCACACTTATTATTCTTTCAATATAATATTTGTGTGAGTCAAGCATTTAAATGCTAAACTACCTTAATTAATTATAAGTATAACCTTTACGCTTATAATAACTAATATATACTCCATTAGTTATTTAAATGATAGTATCCACGATAAAATAATAACTTAAGCTATTTAATATATTAAAATAACTTAGTTTTCTTTCATTAATTAACTCCCTTAAAAATACATTAGAAATTATGTATTTTGTCATAACATAAATATTATGTTTTCTCCGAATAAAGACATTTACAATTAGAAATTAATTTGCTTATTGTCTCAAGATATTATTCTTAATATAATATCAATTAACTATATGTACGACACATGTACCTATACTATATATAGAAAATAGATAATAAGTTTATTTTCTATTATAATAAATTGTTTCCTTCAATTTATTTACATATAGCAAATACGTTTTTGTAAGACCCCAACTTTTATAAATAAAGATGAATTTTCTATAAATATCATTTTTGAATATTATGGAGTTAATTTGATATAATGTTATAGTTGTGGGTAATATTTATAAATTTTGCAAAGTACGCAAGTTGTTATATAATATTCGATTGGTCGGGAAATATTTGTTTTAACAGGAAATATTCGTACAACGACACAATCATTGGTGGACCCCACAACGGAATTATTGTCGGATTGAGAAAACGACAAAAATATTTTATTAAAAATAACGGCGGAAGTTTTACCATTGTTACTGTTGAACTACTCGGTAGTAAAAGTACAGTAATACGTGTGGTTGCATAGTAGCACACGGTATTGATTATTAATGTTTATGTGAGAAGTCACTCAGTTTAATTCCATTATTGTCAGTTAATAATATGAATTATTTAGCGATAATGACGTTTTGTTTTATTCGTATTATTAACGTAATAAAACAGAAACATCTTTTTATATAAAACAAAATACTTTATTAAAGTTATTCTATAAATAGAATATATTATATTTTATTTAAAAGATTTTTCTTTAGATATGGACCGTCAGATTAAAGTAATCAATCTGGACCGTTCATGGATTAGTTACTATGCATTCTATTTTTCTATAAATAGCAGCTCATTCCTTCATTATTTCTTACGAATTCACTGAACTCTAGAGAGAGAAACTATAGAGAGAAACTATAGAGAGAGAGAAGAAGAGTATTCTGCTACTTAACTACTTCCTTACTTCAGCTCTTCTTTAAAACGGTAAGGGGTGTTATTCTTTCTTATTCATGAAGAGAACTGTTGTTATTTCATTTATTATTATTCTGTTGGAATAACCTGTATACGCGGTCTACCCTATACTTGGTGACATTCTTCTATTATTTTGTTGGAACATCATGTCTGTGTGTTTTACACCGGACCTGGTTCCGTTTTTATTATTATTCTGTTGGAACATCCTGTCTGTGTGTTTTACACCGGACCTGGTTCCATTATTTATTATTCTGTCGGAATATCATGTCTGTGCGTTTACGCCGGACCTGGTTCCATTATTTATTATTCTATCGGAATATCCTGTCTGTGCGTTTACGCCGGACCTGGTTCCATTATTTATTATTCTGTTGGAATAACCTGTCTGTGCGGTCTATCGCATGCATGGTGATTTCTTTTGTTATTCCATTCTTTATTATACTCAGTTGGTTAAGTTTTGACTTCTATACTCCATAAAATTTGTGGAATATCCTTGACATTTGCGCTTCATCTAGTATCTATTCATAAAAATATTCTCCTGATCATTCTTGAATTTTACTCCACAAAGCAGTATCATGTTGACAATTTGGACGTTATTAATTCCTGGATAAATTAATTCTTGAACTTGTTTTATTGAATTCTTATATCATTGTCATCATTCTCATGTTTATAAAATGTTGAAAGTCATCTGTGGCCTGTAGTGCATAGATGGACTTGGTATGATTATGACCAGGGATTATTCGGTATAATCATGACCGTAATGTTACAAATGATGTGGTAAAAGTCCTCATTGGCCCGTAGTGCATTGATGGACAGTTGTTGGCATGATCATGACCATTAATGAATATACGAATATCCTTGGCCGTAGTGCAGGGGTGATTCGATGATGTGGATTATTTTATTAAGCTGAGTCTCAGCGATCACAGTGTTGAAAAACTTTTTAAATCATAAAAGATAGTAGAGTTTATTTTCTACTTGACTCTTTTAATGGATTGTTTTTTCCGCTGCAGTTAAACTTGATGTCTATTATATTTTATCAGTTTAACATTGTTGAAGGCTAATGATAATTTATTCTGCATTATCTTAGTCATAATATTTCTTACTGGGCTAGTTGAGCTCACCCTTTCTTTCACTGTTCTCTTCAGGAAATGAGAACGTAGCTGGGGCAAGTCGGGGAACGGAGTGATGGTTCGAATGATAGTATTAGTTAGTAGTCCTCACTATTCTATGTAATAGTGTGTTAATAAATGTAATGAGGACTCCTTTTGAGTATGAATACTCTCTAGAAGATAATATTTGTATTCAAACTCACAGTTTATGTTTTGTCGTATTGTACACGACAGTTGTATTAGTAAGTTGTATTTGTATTTTGTACTATATATCTGACGACCCAAGATGGGTGATGTATACCTAATTTTGGGGGCGTCACAGTTGGTATCAGAGCTTAGGGATATGATCCCTGGCTAAGATGTGAGAATAGAACTAGGAGGGGAGAGACGGGGAATTCCTTCGCTAGTATGACCTACCTAAGTTTATTTGCATGGTATTTAATTGGTCGGTCATAATATAAGGATAATATATGACATATCAATTAACTTTTATTTTGTGGCAGTATCTGAAAATGGCATCTGAGAATGTTGAGAATAGCAATGGAGCACAGGCGATTATTGATTCACCACATATCAATAATCAGGATAATGTTCATCAGGAAGGTGACAATCCTCATGCAAACAACAACACTGACCAGATGATGAATGATGGAATGTTCAGAGGTTTTATGCAATTCATGCAACAACAGGTGAAAGCGGCTCCTGTCCACAACGTAGGTGGAAATACTGGAAACTCTTAGGCGGTCACCGCTAAACAGTTTAAGGAGCTGGGACCACCGGAGTTTAAGGGAGAACCCAAACCACTTGTAGCTGAAACATGGATAAAGCAGATCACCAAGATATTTGATGTCTTGGGTTGCTCCGAGGAGCAAAAGGTTCCCTTTGCCGCCTTTATGTTGCGAGGAGAGGCAGATTACTGGTGGGAATCGATAAAACGTACTCAACCTGCCGCACTGAAGATGTCTTGGGAGAAGTTCCAAGAGCTGTTTAACGACAAATACTTTCCCGAGAGTATTCGTCACATGAAGGAGGTGGAGTTCATCAAATTGGAGCAGAATAATATGACCGTGTCGCAGTACGAGGCAAAATTTGCGGAGTTATCCCGGTTTGCGTCCCACCTGGTGGATAATAAAGAAAGAATGACGCGGATGTTTTTAAGAGGTTTGAAGCCGGAGATACGTCAACATCTTGTTTCTCATAAACTGTGTTTGTATTCAGATGTTGTGAATAGGGCTCAGTTAGTGGAGCGCGATAACGAGTCAACGCAACCAAAAGAGAGCAGTCGACAAAATGATAATACCAGTGAGAGCAGTCATCGAAGCGGTGACAACAAGCGTGGAGGGAATCAACAGGCCAGAAATGGTAACCACTTCGGTGGTAATCAAGGCCAAAACAATAAGAATGGGCATTTCAAGAAGAGGAGATTTAACAATGATGGAAAGACGTCAGCACCAGCACCTGTCGTTAAGGAAGGAGAACGACCACCTATCATATGTTTCAAATGCGGAGGGGAGGGACACATCAGTCCAAACTGCGCGATGCCATCCAAAGCATGTTATAATTGTGGAAGAGAAGGTCATTTAGCCCGATTTTGTCGTTTACCGAAGATAAATTCAGCTAGGATGGAGGCACCAAAGGCCGTCCCAGAAAAGTCAAAACCGGTTGTGCAAGGGAGAGCGTTTGTTGTGAACTCCCAGAGAGCAAGGAACCCGAATGAGGTCATCACGGGTAAGCTTATCATAAACTCTAACGAAGTCTATACTTTATTTGATACCGGTTCTACCCATTCTTTTATTTCTCCTACTTGCGCTCATCGATTAAATTTGATTCCGGAGAAATTAGACTTTGACTTAGCAGTTGAAACTCCATTGGGAGAAACCTTCATTACATCCACGGTTTATAAGTCTTGTTTGGTTCAAGTTGGTACCCACACATTACCTGTCGATCTTATTTCATTAAAAATACTTGCATTTGACGTGATTCTAGGGATTGATTGGTTAACTACTCATCATGCAAAAATTGATTGTTTTCGTAAGGTTGTTAGCTTTCATATTCCTAATCGACCTATTATGCGAATTCAAGCAACCAAACCATTAAAATCAATCGCTGTCATCTCAAGCCATAAAGCTATTCGTTTATTGAAAAATGGATGTCAAGCTTTCTTAGCTCATGTCACAGATCTAAACAAAAATACGTCAGCTTTGAATGATATTTCTGTTGTTAATAAATTTCCTGACGTATTTCCCGAAGAACTTCCTGGCCTACCCCCAGAGCGTGAAATTGAATTTTGTATCGACCTTGAACCCGGTACAAAACCCATTTCCAAAGCCCCATATCGAATGGCTCCTATTGAACTTCAGGAGTTAAAGACCCAACTGCAGGAATTGTTAGACATTGGTTTTATTCGTCCTAGTACTTCTCCTTGGGGTGCTCCTGTTCTGTTCGTGAAGAAGAAAGATGGGAGTATGCGACTTTGTATTGATTATCGGGAGTTGAATCATGTCACCATCAAAAATAGGTACCCATTGCCACGTATTGATGACCTGTTTGACCAGTTGCAAGGAGCACAATTCTTTTCAAAGATCGATCTTCGTTCTGGATATCATCAGCTGAAGGTTAGAACTGAGGATATTCCAAAGACTGCCTTCAGAACTCGGTATTGGCATTATGAATTCTTAGTTATGTCTTTTGGATTGACTAATGCTCCTGCTGCCTTCATGGATATGATGAACAGGGTATTCAAGGAATATTTGGATCACTTTGTGGTCGTCTTTATCGATGACATCCTTGTTTATTCCAAAAGCCGTGAAGATCATAAGCAACACTTGAGGGTGGTACTCCAAAAGCTTCGTGAATACAAACTTTACGCCAAGTTGAAGAAATGCGAGTTCTGGCTGGAAGAGGTAGCATTCCTTGGGCACGTAGTATCAAGTCGTGGAATATCGGTTGACCCGGCAAAGATTGAAGCTATTCAAAGCTGGGAGCAACCTAAATCAGTGACCGAAGTACGTAGCTTTCTTGGTTTAGCTGGTTATTATCGGAGATTCGTGGAAGGATTTTCTCGAATCGCTACTCCATTAACTCAGCTGACTCGGAAAGATACAAAGTTCGGTTGGAGCGAAGAATGTGAGCAGAGTTTTCAAGAACTCAAGAGGAGACTCATTTCAGCACCTGTTCTAACAATACCATCTGGCTCGGAGGGATTTGTCATCTACAGTGATGCTTCGAGCAAAGGGTTGGGATGTGTTCTCATGCAACATGAAAAAGTCATAGCCTATGCATCAAGACAACTCAAGGAATATGAGAGGAATTATCCTACTCATGATCTAGAGTTGGCAGCTGTTGTCTTTGCACTTAAAATTTGGAGGCATTACTTGTATGGGGAGAAGGTGGAGATCTTTACGGATCATAAAAGCCTCAAATATTTCTTCACTCAAAAGGAACTCAACATGCGACAACGACGTTGGCTTGAACTGTTGAAAGATTATGATCATACCATTCAATACCATCCTGGAAAAGCGAACGTGGTAGCTGACGCATTGAGTAGAAGATCATATGCGGGTACAAGTGCAATATTAACAACGCAAAGGCCCATTTTGTGTGACTTGCAAAGGATGGAGATAGAGTTAAAGACTCCAGGGACCCATGTGATGATGGCGAATATACGAGTAGAACCAACTTTAATCGATAAGTTAAAGCTGCTCAAGCTACAGACCTGGAGCTGATGCGTATGAGGAAGAAAGTGCAAGAAGGTGCTATGCCGGAAGCAAGAATCGATGAAGAAGGAATACTTCGAGTCAACTCCAGACTTTGTGTTCCTAACAACCCTGATTTAAAGTATGAAATCATGATGGAGGCGCACAACACACCGTTTGCAATCCATCCTGGAAGTACCAAAATGTATCATGATCTTCGTCATACATTTTGGTGGAGCAATATGAAGAGAGAGATAGCGCTGTTTATCTCAAGGTGTCTAACTTGTCAACGAGTCAAAGCGGAGCATCAAGTACCAAAAGGTCCATTGCAACCACTTGAAATTCCAGAATGGAAGTGGGAGCACATTACCATGGATTTCGTTACCGGTCTTCCTAGGGTTTCTCAAGGTATTGATGCGATTTGGGTCATTGTTGATAGATTGACCAAGTCTGCTCATTTCTTACCGATACGAGAAACTTATACACTTGAACGTCTTGCTCGTATGTACATAAACGAGATTGTAAGACTGCATGGTATGCCAGTATCCATAGTTTCTGATCGAGACCCAAGATTCACTTCACGATTTTGGGTTAGTTTACAAAAAGCTATGGGCACGGATTTACGATTTAGTTCGGCATATCATCCTCAGACGGACGGACAATCAGAGAGGACTATTCAAACTCTAGAAGATTTATTAAGACTCTGTGTCTTTGACTTCAAGGGAAGTTGGGACAAGTTCTTACCATTGGTGGAGTTTTCCTACAACAACAGTTATCAAGCAAGTATTGGCATGGCTCCATTCGAAGCATTGTATGGAAGAAAATGTCGTTCTCCAGTATGCTGGGATGAGGTGGGTGAAGCAACGTTGTTGGGACCGGAGTTGGTACGTATGACTACAGAAAAGATTCAAACGATCCGACAACGTATAAAAACCTCACAAGATCGACAAAAGAGTTATGCTGATCTTCATCGAAAGGACGTGAAATTTGATGTAGGAGATCATGTGTTCTTACGTGTTGCTCCATGGAAAGGAGTTACGAGATTTGGAAAGAGAGGAAAGCTCAATCCTCGATTCATCGGTCCATTTTTAATCCTCGATCGAGTAGGAACTGTGGCTTATAGACTCGCTTTACCGCCAAGTATGTCTCGTGTTCATAACGTTTTTCACATATCCATGTTACGTAAATATGTGGAAGACCCGAACCACATTATTGAGTTAGAACCGGACGAAATAGCGGAGGATTTGACGTATGAAGAAGTTCCTGTTCAAATCTTGGATAAGAAGGAACATATTCTACGCTCCAAGGTTATACCTCAAGTCAAAGTTTTGTGGAGAAACCACGATGTTGAGGAAATGACTTGGGAGTTAGAATCTGAAATGAAATCAAGGTATCCTTACCTCTTCGACATACCAGGTACGTACCCTAATTTCGAGGGCGAAATTTCATAAGAAGGGGAGGTTGTAAGACCCCAACTTTTATAAATAAAGATGAATTTTCTATAAATATCATTTTTGAATATTATGGAGTTAATTTGATATAATGTTATAGTTGTGGGTAATATTTATAAATTTTGCAAAGTACGCAAGTTGTTATATAATATTCGATTGGTCGGAGAATATTCGTTTTAACAGGGAATATTCGTACAACGGCACAATCATTGGTGGACCCCACAACAGAATTATTGTCGGATTGAGAAAACGACAAAAATTTTTTTAAAATAACGGCGGAAGTTTTACCATTGTTACTGTTGAACTACTCGGTAGTAAAAGTACAGTAATACGTGTGGTTGCATAGTAGCACACGGTATTGATTATTAATGCTTATGTGAGAAGTCACTCAGTTTGATTCAATTATTGTCAGCTAATAATATGAATTATTTAGCGATAATGACGTTTTGTTTTATTCGTATTATTAACGTAATAAAACAGAAACATCTTTTTATATAAAACAGAATACTTTATTAAAGTTATTCTATAAATAGAATATATTATATTTTATTTAAAAGATTTTTCTTTAGATATGGACCGTCAGATTAAAGTAATCAATCTGGACCGTTCATGGATTAGTTACTATGCATTCTATTTTTCTATAAATAGCAGCTCATTCCTTCATTATTTCTTACGAATTCACTGAACTCTAGAGAGAGAAACTATAGAGAGAAACTATAGAGAGAGAGAAGAAGAGTATTCTGCTACTTAACTACTTCCTTACTTCAGCTCTTCTTTAAAATGGTAAGGGGTGTTATTCTTTCTTATTCATGAAGAGAACTGTTGTTATTTCATTTATTATTATTCTGTTGGAATAACCTGTATACGCGGTCTACCCTATACTTGGTGACATTCTTCTATTATTCTGTTGGAACATCATGTCTGTGTGTTTTACACCGGACCTGGTTCCGTTTTTATTATTATTCTGTTGGAACATCCTGTCTGTGTGTTTTACACCGGACCTGGTTCCATTATTTATTATTCTGTCGGAATATCCTGTCTGTGCGTTTACGCCGGACCTGGTTCCATTATTTATTATTCTGTCGGAATATCCTGTCTGTGCGTTTACGCCGGACCTGGTTCCATTATTTATTATTCTGTTGGAATAACCTGTCTGTGCGGTCTATCGCATGCATGGTGATTTCTTTTGTTATTCCATTCTTTATTATACTCAGTTGGTTAAGTTTTGACTTCTATACTCCATGAAATTTGTGGAATATCCTTGACATTTGCGCTTCATCTAGTATCTATTCATGAAAATATTCTCCTGATCATTCTTGAATTTTACTCCACAAAGCAGTATCATGTTGACAATTTGGACGTTATTAATTCCTGGATAAATTAATTCTTGAACTTGTTTTATTGAATTCTTATATCATTGTCATCATCCTCATGTTTATAAAATGTTAAAAGTCATCTGTGGCCTGTAGTGCATAGATGGACTTGGTATGATTATGACCAGGGATTATTCGGTATAATCATGACCGTAATGTTACAAATGATGTGGTAAAAGTCCTCATTGGCCCGTAGTGCATTGATGGACAGTTGTTGGCATGATCATGACCATTAATGAATATACGAATATCCTTGGCCGTAGTGCAGGGGTGATTCGATGATGTGGATTATTTTATTAAGCTGAGTCTCAGCGATCACAGTGTTGAAAAACTTTTTAAATCATAAAAGATAGTAGAGTTTATTTTCTACTTGACTCTTTTAATGGATTGCTTTTTCCGCTGCAGTTAAACTTGATGTCTATTATATTTTATCAGTTTAACATTGTTAAAGGCTAATGATAATTTATTCTGCATTATCTTAGTCATAATATTTCTTACTGGGCTAGTTGAGCTCACCCTTTCTTTCACTGTTCTCTTCAGGAAATGAGAACGTAGCTGGGGCAAGTCGGGGAACGGAGTGATGGTTCGAATGATAGTATTAGTTAGTAGTCCTCACTATTCTATGTAATAGTGTGTTAATAAATGTAATGAGGACTCCTTTTGAGTATGAATACTCTCTAGAAGATAATATTTGTATTCAAACTCACAGTTTATGTTTTGTCGTATTGTACACGACAGTTGTATTTGTATTTTGTACTTATATCTGACGATCCAAGATAGGTGATGTATACCTAATTTTGGGGGCGTCACAGTTTTAATATATTTACTATATTATTAATCATACCTCATAGAAAAATATATAAGGTAATATTGTTATTCAAAAATAACATTTCCTCCTTTTATTAAAATAACTCAATATTAGAAATTATTTTAATATCCTCTATTAGAAATATATAATTATTATTTCTCTCTCCCTCTATAAATTGTTCCCAAACCAAATTCTTCAAATATTAAATATCCATTTAAAGATATAATGATTTATGTCTCCCTTTAATAACGTATATATATTTAACGTTATTCGTACATTAGACTTTCTCGCATATTACCATTCTGAATAACATATATAAAGTATCACATATTCAACACACAAATTAATTCACTCCTTTACTTAAGTAAATTAAACCTTGTACTATATTACCATAGTTATTTAAGGTTTAACATACACATTATATTATTCCATAATATAACTCTCAACTATCAATTAACCGATATTTATTCTTATTAGTTAATTCTCTCAACTAACTCGTGTTTCACTATCCAAACCCATTCGCGGATAACTTACGTACTATCAATAACCTATATTGTAATCATATTAGTTATTAGTACACATACACAAGAAAATGACAATAATACATTAATGTCATCCACTTACAATGATAAAATAATCCTATAAACTATTTAATATTGATAGGAAATTTTATCCACTTCTTTTATCTCAACTGAATCATCTCTGCGATCAACATATAAAAATAATATATTTATTAATCACAAAAATCACATATTACATGGTTCATATTACCATGTGTAACACATTCCTACATATCTCGTATCACATAACTGTTTTTATTCGAACCCATTTCACACTTAAGAATTTTATTCACTAAATTCTTATTTTAATATTTTCTAAAAATTCGGGTTCTTACATCATCTTCCCCTTATAAGGATTCCGTCCTCGGAATCACTAAAACCTCATCTACTCGGTGTTATTCCGAATATTACCTATTCTTTTTGAATAATTTTATCCATTCTCTTTTCGGAAGTTTTATTATAACTTGCTCACTTGCATTCTACCACATTCTCCTTTCTAAGGATCATTCTACTTACTACATTCATCCTTCAGAAGACTAAGAATCTTCCACAATTTTTCAATAATCGGGAAGTAGTATGAATAACTCAGATCCCAAATTATGTTGAGGGATCACAAGACCATGAACTCTTTTCCAGGTTTGCAAATGCTTCAACAAAATCCTTCACACTACAAACCAGAGTATTTATCAATCACAACGACTAAAAACACCATCCACGCGTACACTAGGTGGCCAGCCTATTGTACCACTACGTTGGGCCGCAACGTAGTGTTTTGTAACGACTATATGCGTTACGCTCGGAACCATTGTCCCCGAAAATATATCCCCTTATAGGGTTGTTCACCTCAGCTTTTCAACGACTGAATCCGCACCAGAGCAATCTGGTTTGGCACAAATACACAAGAACGCTTGAATTCTATAATTACTTTTCAACAGTTGTCTAGCCAAATCAAATAGCTTAGACTCTTATCAACAGTTCGGACATCAATCGAAATAATTTAGTCAACTCTTCATAATTCGAAAGAAAACCAAAAATTCTTTTATGACGTCATGATACCGTACCAGATTAGTAGTACGTTGAGGATTCCGTCATTATGTGACTTTGTCATATTACATCATACCATAGTGGGCTGACGATCTTTCGATCACAACCAACACTAGGTTCGACTGCATTGATGACTCCATCATTTACCATTTTTACACCATATCAAATGATGCACATGGTTAGAAATACCTTTTTGAAAATTTTCAAATCATTTTTGTCTTAGCCGAAACAATTAGCATAGACATATGGATAACAGTATTATTTTTAAAACATCATTAGTTCAATCACATGATCCAATGTTTTTCAAGAAAATAGAAGTGCGAACATTAGCACGAAGTCAATAAATTTTGAAAATCTAGCAGAGCTAGAAGATTTAGAAAATTTATGTTTCTCCATCAACTTCAATCTTTACTCCATTGCTTAACTCTATCAATCTCTAACACCATCAATGCTTACCATACTAAAATTTCTAACTTCACAACATACATATACCCGATATAGTTCATCAAACTTACCACACTTTGGAAATCTAGGAACTTGCCATAATTATATGAGTTTAAGAACTTATCCTAGTCAAACCATAGGCGTCCATTCGCTGAGGGGTTCAAAAATATTTCATATAATTATGAGTCACGAACGTACCATGTGCATGAGTTTTAAGAACTCGCGCCTAATCTTAATATTCTCTATCTTAATCTTAATAGTCTCTATCTATCAAATATGATATGAGAAAAGAATCACCTTCTCACCATAAGCATATCGATAGCGCGACACCGACATTTCATTGATTATCATTGTCAGGAACCGAGCGTGAGCACAAAGCCTCCGCCCATATAAAGGTTTGTACAACTCAGCTCTCACATGAGTTCTCAACTGAAATCTCACTTAACTATATCTTACTCTTAACTTTCTCTTTGCTCGATACGAATTCTTTATATTTCATCACATACAACTCCTCATGAGTTAATGTCGTACCATTTCATAGTACATTCTCTTATAGCATCAAGCTATACACACTTAGTCGTTACAAACTATTTATCACTTCATAGCTCATTCTGATCACGTCGTGATTATCAATTTACCTTAGGGTTCTCTCCTTATTATCAACAAAACTCCACTCAAGTTCATTCTCATTATCTTTGTCATATAGACACCATCTTAACATTTTTATTACCGGAGTTAAGAAACTCCTGAATTCTCATTCTCTTAGATACTTTAAGATTCTTCTTTGAATCTTCACTTATATATTTTAATCCTTATCTTTCTCTCTCTAAGGTTATAGCCTAAGGTACACTTACCTAAGTTTATAACCTATAGCTTTGATACTAACCTGTGACGCCCCCAAATCCAGGTTCCTTCAAACCTCGGATTCGGTCCACCACGATACTACTATTGTCAAACTATTTATATTTTTCATTCATAACTTAATGAATAAAACTTTACTTATTACAATTTAGAATATAAATTCATTCCATTTCCAGGATCTGCACAATGACCCCAAACTTTTATAAGTTTCTAATCCTGGTCATTTACTATTCATGTATTACATCACATTCGATATTATAAAATCGCGGAATAATTTAAACTTTTTCAATCTCTTGAATAAAATCTTTTATTGATTTCATAACTTTGAACCAATTACAATTCTTGAATCAACTATATAATATGGTTCAGTCTATTGGAATTACTGTATAAGATTTTACATCTTGATTCGATATCCTCTATGTATTAATTAATACATCCTTACAATACAACAAGTATTAAACATCGTAAGTATATATCAAGTACACTCTTAGAACCTAAACATGGTTCAAGTAATAATCTAAATAGTATCCTTCGTTGTGAAACTATCTACTTTGTCAACCAAGAAGCACGAAATCTTTACCGTGAGTCCTTAACCTGCAAAAGTGGTTATTTGCAAGGGTGAGCTTGACAGCCCAGCAATTCTAACAGTTTTCATGCAGCAAATATCATATAATAGCATATTCAGTTCATGCATTCATAATCAATTAATATTAACTACGCATGTTACTTCACACATAACATGCATAGAAATTTACTTCACAAGCATATCATCAAAGATCAACTTTCAAATTTCAGACATAGCTTATATGCATTTCATATATGTACATCAACATTCTCATAGCATAATATAGCTCAACTAATAGTTATAGAATTTATATATCAAATAGGAACTGAATGACTTGCCTGATTCGTAGTTTATGAACTACGACTTAACTGCTTAAGCTTATCTGCACAGCGTGTATTCCTACACAATTATATAATCATGGATTCATATTCATTAGTCACATATTTTATACATTCTTAATGTAATAATAATGTTACATTGTTCTCTAACTAGGTTCGTAACACCTAAATTTCACTTTCTCATCATACTCTTAGAATAGTTAGGTAGGTATAGGTATACCTAACCATTCGTACTTGACATCAACATTCATATACATTTATCACACACTTGACTCGCTATGTGTTCGACACATATTTAAAGTTTATAGATACGTGATCTACGTAGTTCATATTCAAACTACTTAGTTTTATAATGATTTATTTCAATCAATAAAACTCAACAACTTTCTTTAACAAGATTCGATGATATAAGCTTTTAAACTAATAAGCCTCTACTAGCATGCTTCACATGTACATATCTTATTTTCATAGCCATAGCATAGTTCATTATTTGAAACGTAATTTAAACCACACTTGATACGTCCAATTCATGCTTAGCTAAAATATGAACATAATCGTCATGTCTAGGGGCATAAGGCGTTCAAGTTCACTTTTAAAAGTTATTCTAGGCCAAGGTAAAGCAACTAGGTGCAACTTTTAATCTTATTTCATAGCTAACTAATCCATGTATGCATGTTATTACATTTAGAACTTTAAGTCCACAAGTTACTTTAAGTTCGTCCCTTTTAGTTTCAAAACTTCAAAACTTTATTCTCAAAGTCAATGTCATACTAAACTAATCATGCAAGGCAACTTCAACTCACACATCATACTTTTTTGTACATGTTTCTATGTACGTTTCCAAGGGCAAAATATAACCACTCCAAGTTTATAAAACTTTGTTTGTAAATGATATATGAGCTTGCCTTAGAAATTATTTTAACCAAATCAAAGTAATCTAACACACCTATGATACAACTTTGTATCTTACATCATGCGTACTTATACATCATATATATATATATATATATATATATATATATATATATATATATATATATATATGTGTGTTATCAAGGTCAGAATTAGAGGTACACAAGTTCATCAAAGTTTGTTTTCAAAAATCTTTAAGTTTCTTTTGAAAACACATACGAAGTCATGATAAAGCATTCCACTATAAGTAAGGTAATCTTATATGTCATGTCTAATATCATGCATTTTCCTGTTACATCACTTAGAATAACATATTCCATCGTCGGGAGTACTATACTTGCGTATGTGCTCGCTCGACGCGCTCCGATGGCCTTCTATTACATAACAGTCACAAAGATGACTATTTTGACCCTTTTTAATGACCTCAAATTGAAAACCTTAAAGCAAGAATGTTGTAGGTCTATCCGTTCTCGTTCTGGATCATCTTGAATCTCCTTAATCGGAGTTCATATGAAAACGTTATGGGCGTTTTACTAAAACATGTTTTGTCAGAATTTTCTCAGCATATGTAACAGACCACCCCCCACCGGGGTGGAGGTTTTGCCTTAAAAATGGCCAGCTAGGGCGCGCCTAGTTGCTGGAAACTCGAAGTTTCACTCCCTGCTTCAAGCTTATCAAGCCAAACATCTATCTAACCTTCATAATTTGAGTTATACATATCCAAATTAGTCCGTTTTTGATTCTATGAGTTCGTAATTCATAGAAATACAACATACTATAATACCCATCAACTAACATAAATATTAACTAACCCAAATATGAATTCACAACTCATGTTCATACTAATTATTCATGTTTTGACAATTTAGCGAATTCGTTCACTACGAATCCGTTTCTCAACCAAATTGGTTCGTTTAACTTCTGTTGATTTCGTATTGAACTATATTAACAACATCTACCAACAATTCATGGATTATAACAATCCTTAGGCATAAATTTTGTGACTCAAAAGCTAGTTTTTCATGACATTTTTCTAAGAAACTCAAAACTTGAAATGAAGAACAAATGTGTATATAAATTATAATCACACAATCATGTTGCCACCATTCCATCACTGATTTAAGTGTAAAGAAAGATAAAGGAGTTATAATTGAGTACCTTTGATGTTTATCCTCAATTACAGAGTATTAGTCCCTTTTACGGTAATCACCAACATGCAAGAGCTTCTTAGAATTCTTCTTAACTCACTAGTTCTCTCCCTATCCAGCAATTTCACTCCATATATTAAACTAACAGAATTCTAGCCAATTGAAATTGGGAAGGGAAGCTCTCTATATATAGCCCAACCATTGTCCAACTTTGATATTTGCCCTAGAAATCAAGCTAGTGGGAGAAAGAAGAATCCATTAGACAAGAAGGAGTTGGTGGAAAGTGGCTAACCACTCCTTCCCTACCATTCCCGTAGCCATCATCCCCACCTTCTAGCTTTTGATTTCACTAAGTTTTGAGCTTGGAGAAATAGACTAGGACAATGGCTTTGTCACGTGAGTAAGGAGAAATGACTGTGAAATTAGGACAAGGCTTATAACTCAGCAACTGAAGCTTAGTCCAGTTCCTTTTAATTCCCAAAATGAAATTTTAATGTGTTAATGGTATTACACCAAGTAAAATTATGGATTATTTATGTACTCATATCATATACTCTATGTACATTAGTCCACATAATATTTTAATTGGGATAAATATTGTGACACCCCCAAATCTAGGTACTTCGATTCCACGGGATTTGGTGTTCACTGTACAAATATCATCTATCTATCTACCCATAATAATTGCAAACCATTCAATAAATAGAATTAAAATCCTCCCTTTATAGGGTTACAACATCTGAGTAATAATACAATCCCAGGTTAAACTAACCTTAAACATCTATGTAGAATTATAAATAAATAAGTATTGAACAACTTCTTTAACTTAAGTCTTAAACAAATACATCATATAAAATAATGAGTCATATAAAATAACAAGTCTCCATCATTTGCTAACTTTGCCCTTACCCTTACTAGTGGAAGGTTCGTCAGTTCTTTCGTTCTTAACTGCAATGTTATTATTAAGCAAGAATGAGCACAAATGCCCACAAGTATAAAAATGAAATAACAGTATAATAACATGCGAATAAATCAAAGGCATCTGAATAAAAGTTCAACTTTTGAATCAAGAATGAATAACAAGAATCAAAAGAATTCTGAGGGTCATAAGACCTTGAACTATGTCCTAGGTTAACAAGGGTTATACTTAAAATCTTTAACAGTCATAAGATTATGGACCTTCTTCTCGTACTTAGGGGGATCAGCCCTTAGTACCATACTGTGCACAATATCTTAACGCTAAAGCGTAAATAATCCCCTATACAGGGTTGTTCATCTCAGTTTGACATTCGAGTCCGCACCAAAGGAAGTTTGGTTTGGATAATTCATCAAGGATTTTGAAATTTAGAACTCTCATCAGCTATGGACTAGTTGAATCATTAAGGTTTCACTAGTCTAATAAGGTTCAACAATAATGATATTCAATTTGAATAATAATCTCAAGAAGTATACAATAGAACAATTATTGTATAACTAAATTATACTTTGAAAAGATAATCAATCTTTAATATAACATTTGAACTTGAATAATAGTAACGATAATTTATTCAAGGTAAATAATAAGCTTGAACAATAATGATAAGTAGGGTTAGGGAACTTGCCTCGTGCGTAGATTACACTTTAACTACACTCGTTCTTTGATTTTAAATCCTACATACCATTCACATTCACAATACCAGTTAATTATAACTTAGCTAATCATCAAAACTCATTCACTTTGTCTACTTTAATTATTGACTATACTTAGTCAATTTATCACATTTACTGCCACATAATAACACTTCATGAATAATAATCTAATCATGTATTTATTAATTCAATCCACATGTAATTATGTTATTTACATGTTAAACATCTATTTTATCATCACATTATACTTCTAACATGTTTACATGTTCATTACATAAATTTACTAACACTTTGTTAGACTTAGACATTTTAAAATTTACATTTCTAAAATTTCTGGAGAGTGGCGCTGCGGCGCCACTGTTGTACATGATATTCGCGCTGTGGCGCGATGGCGCTGCGGCGCTGTGGCGTTGCGGCTGAAATCTTGGCGCTGCGGCGTGGATGTTTAGGAGTAAGACTGGCGCCGCGGCGCGGCGAGCCAGAAACTGCTCTGCAATTAGCGAAAATTGCATACAACAGCAAAAAACTCCAATTTAATTTATTACTACACGAATTTAGACATACCCACATGTTATAATTCATGTATAATCATAATACAACGCCTATAAAGTGATTTTAACCCATTACAACATATAATCACAGAATTAAAACATAAAATTTTCCTCTGTTCTTGATGTTCTTGAAGTTTTAACATAAATTCCTAAAATTTAACGCCACGGATTCGTTATAAAGCCAAATTCGTTCATTTAAAGTTTGGTCGCTTCGTATTAACATGCACAATAATATACGAGTGTAAAATCTACGAAAACATTTATGTTTGACATACTAAAATCACGTATAAGGCCATATGGCCAAAAACCCAAACTCTGTAATTTTTTTTTTTTGAAATAGCAAGTCATCAGATTACGAAACTTAGGATATGGAATCATGCAATATATATATAAAACATGTTATGCTACTATTATTATTACACATATCCATATAATAGCACAATTTCTCAATTACAGAAACATAACAAAGGTTTTGAAAACCAAAAACTATGAAACCCAAAGACGTAAAAATAGAATTTGGGAAAGAAGAGATTACTCTGTAGAGTATAAAAAGATGATTAATGATGATCCTTTCACAAGTATTTGATTGATTACACACTCACAATCTTTTATCAATCTCACAAATTCTCTCTGACTCTCAAATGCTCTCCTTCTCTATTTTCAGACTTAGACAAATAATGAAGAATAAAGAGAAGACGTATAATAATTAAACCAACTGACGCATTGGTGGTCAGTTATCCAGTCATGGGTTAACTGGCCCCAACTCCCTTTAGTGCCATGTTTGGCTAGATTAACATAATACAAAACCATTTAATTTAATAAAGCTTTATCATATAGTTTAATAAATGTCACACCCAATTGCACAATAATTCATATATCTTATAAATAAAATATAATAATTTCTCATAAATTCACATAGTCATATATTTAATGTTCTCATAAATAAATAATGTCAAATTATTAATTCTCTAATTAATAATTAAATTAATTTAAATAACATTAGGCTTATTAAATATTTCTTTTAATACAATAAGCTCACATAATGACCTACTTCGAATAATAATTATTCTCTATATTAATTTAATAAATGTAACACGTATAATTAAATTAAACTATCACAATTACATCAAATAATTATTTAATCCAATAATTAAATCATCGAAAAAATATTTATTTAATTCAATAAATATAAGAAATTAATTACAAAATCTCGTTCGTCACATCTTTCCCCCCTTAAAAGGATTCTGTCCCCAGAATCACGACTCAATAATTTTCGACCCGTTACATTCTCCCCCCCCCCCTTACAAAGATTCTGTCCCCAGAATCGCTTACAAATAATTAAGTAAATAAATGAGGGTAATTCTTCATCATATTCTCTTCCAGTTCCCACGTAGCTTCTTCAGCGTTGTGGTTTTCCCAAATTACCTTAACTGAAGGTTTAACTTTATTTCTCAGAACTTGTTCTTTTTGGTCGACAATTTGGACAGGAATTTCTTCGTAAGATAAGTCTTTCTCAAAATGTAGGGGTTCATATTTAATTACATGCTTGTAATCAGGCTTGTGGGGTCGCAACACAGAAACATGGAAGACGTTATGGATATTCTCGAGTGCTAGAGGTAAGGCTACCTCATACGCAACTTCTCCGATTCTTCTCAGTACTTCAAAGGGTCCAATGAATCTTGGGCTCAATTTCCCTTTCTTTCCGAACCTGATCTTCCCTTTCCAGGGAGAGACCTTCAAGAAAACATAACTACCTGATTCAAACTCGATAGTTTTACGATGTGGATCAGCCTATTTCTTCTGTCGATCTTGAGCCGCTACCAGTCGTGCTCGGATTACTTTGACTATTTCTGCCGTCTGCTGTACCAATTCTGGCCCTAGCAATTGTCTTTCACCAACTTCATCCCAGTAAAGCGGAGTTCTACACTTTCTGCCGTATAAAGCTTCATAAGGCGGCATGCCAATACTAGCGTGGTAACTGTTGTTGTAGCTGAACTCTACTAATGGTAGGTGATCATCCCAATTTCCTTTAAAGTCTATCACACAGGCTCTTAGCATATCTTCTAATGTCTGAATCATTCTCTCACTCTATCCGTCTGTTTGAGGGTGGTAAGCTGTACTCATTCGCAATTGCGTACCCATGCATTCCTGAAGACGTTTCCAGAAATTTGATGTGAAGCGCGGATCCCTATCTGAAATAATTGATACCGGAACTCCGTGCCTCGAAACAATCTCTTTTACGTATAGCCTGGCTAATTGATCTAAGTTGAATCTTATTTTGATCGGAAGGAAGTGTGCAGATTTTGTCAGTCGGTCAATGATAACCCATACTGCGTCGTAGCCTTTCTGAGTCGTCAGAAGGCCAACCACGAAGTCCATTGTAATATGTTCCCATTTCTACTCTGGGATCTCTAACGGTTGTAGCAATCCACTCGGTTTCTAATGTTCCACTTTCACTTTCTGACACGTCAGACACTTGGCAACACATTCTGCAACATCACGCTTCAAATTCGGCCACCAAAAATATTGTCAAAGATCTTGGTACATTTTGGTACTACCAGGGTGAATCGAATATCGTGAACTATGAGCCTCGCTTAAAATATCTTCCTTAATCTCTTGTACTGGCTGTACCCAAATTCTACTCTCAAATCTCAGTATTCCTTCCTTATCCATCTTAAATCTCAGTTCGGTCTTTTCGGATATCTTCTTTGCCACCTTTTTGCATTCATCATCCTGAAGCTGAGCCTCCTTCACTTTATCTAGTAAAGTTGTACCAGATTGCATCTAAAATAGCTTCTCATCAATCTCCATTAAATACTTCACTTCTAACTCCAGTTTCTCCATTTCTGTGATTAGCTCCTCCTGAGCAGTCAACATCATCAATTTCTCACGACCCTTTCTACTTAAAGCGTTGGCAACTACATTCGCTTTACCCGGATGGTATAAAATCTCACAGTCGTAATCCTTAATTAATTCTAACCATCTTCTTTGACGCATATTCAAATCCTTCTGTGTGAAAATATATTTCAGACTCTTGTGGTTCGTATATATCTCACACTTCTCCCTGTAGAGATAGTGCCTCCAAATTTTAAAGTAAAAACAACTGCAGCTAACTCCAAATCATGGGTCGGGTATCCCTTCTCGTAATCCTTCAACTGTCATGATGCATACGCGATGACTTTACCGTTTTGCATTAGCACACAGCCAAGTCCTTTATGCGACGCATCACTAAAAATAATAAAATTGCCTGTATCATCCGGAAGAGATAACACAGGTGACATACTCAACCTCTTCTTTAATTCTTGAAAGCTCTCCTCACACTTCTCCGTCCAAACAAATTTCACAGCTTTTCGAGTTAAATTCGTTAATGGAGTTGCGATCTTGGAAAAATCTTCTATAATATCCCGCCAATCCAAGAAAACTTCTTACTTCTGACGGCGTTCTCGGCTGATCCCAGTTAATCAAGACTTCTACTTTGGATGGATCTACCGAAATTCTTTTTTTATCGATCACGTGACCAAGAAATTGTACTCGCTCGATCCAGAATTCGTATTTCGAAAATTTAGCGTACAACTTCTCCCTTCTTAATACTTCCAACGTTAACCTCAAATGTTCTTCGCGTTCTTCTTTGGTTTTGAAATATACCAGAATGTCGTCTATAAATACCACCACGAATTTGTTCAAAAACGGCTTAAACACACCATTCATTAGTCCCATAAATGTTGCAGGAGCATTCGTTAGACCAAACGACATTACTAAAAATTCGTAGTGACTGTATCGCGTTCTGAACGCTGTCTTCGGTACATCTTCTAGCCTCACCTTCAGTTGGTGATAACCACTCCTCAAGTCTATCTTGGAAAAGTATCTTGCTCCCTTTAATTGATCAAACAGATCATCGATTCTTGGTAATGGATATCTATTCTTAATCGTGACATTGTTCAGTTCTCTGTAGTCAATGCAGAGCTGCATCGATCCGTCCTTCTTTTTCACAAACAACACCGGCGCTCCCCACGGCGATACGCTCGGTTGAATGTACTTTTTGTCCAGCAATTCTTGTAGTTGGACCATCAGTTCTTTCATCTCTACTGGTGCCATTCGGTATGGTGCCTTCGATATTGGAGCGGTTCCGGACACCAAATCGATCATGAAATCTACCTCTCTATCTGGTGGAAGTCCTGGCAAATCTTCTAAAAATACATCTACGAAGTCCCTCACAATCGGTATCTCTTCTACCTTCGGATTCTCTTTTCGACTGTTGACTATGTAAGCTACATATCCTACACAGCCTTGTCTTAACAACCTCCTGGCCTGCATCATCTTCAGACAACTCACTTGTCTAGGTAACTTGCTACCATAAAACACAACCTTTGACGGAGTCATAAGGTTAATACGCTTCTATTGGCAGTCAATTACAGCCCCAAAATTTGATAACCAATCCATACCCAAAATAACGTCAAATTCCCCAAGCCGAATAGGGATAAGATCTACGTTCATGATATTACCCTTAATATCCACCCTACAGTTCTTAAACATGTACTTAACAGGAATTATCTCTCTATTCCTAATTTTTATATTCATGGGATATTCCAACTTATCCATAAGCAAATCTAAACTATTAGCAAAGTCTTCAGATATAAAGGAATAAGTAGCACCCGAATCAAATAAAACATAAGCATTAATTTCATTGATCGGAATGATACCTGACACCACATCACGAGACTGGATTGCGTCTTGCACTGTTATATTGAAAGTTCTGGCGGTCGGTCGGTTTGTTGCAGGTGGTCCGGTAATGGTTAAGGTATTTCCACTGCTATTTTCACGGTTACCTCCTTGCACTGCTCCTCCTGATCCCTTCTTGGGGCAGTCTCTTGCTAGATGATCCTTAGAACCACAGTTGAAACAAGCACCTTTCTTTGGGTTTGGACAGTTTGGTGCTATGTGGCCTTCCTGACCACAATTGTAGCACACTCGCTTCCCTTTCATGCAAACTCCCAGATGAGCTTTTTCGCAGTTTGAGCACGCTTCAATTTTCTTCTTCTGCCCTCCTTGTTGACTTCCAGCTGACGAATTATCCGTCTACTTCCTCTTCTGATTATGACTACCCCCAGTGTTACTCCCACCAGTCTTGTTATTTCCTTCACCTTCACTCTTCTTCTTCTTCTGCTCTTGATTGTACTTGGTCACCGCATCGCTCCCACCTTCAGCGAGGATGGCCTTTTCCAGTACTCCGACAAATGTGTTTATCTGAAACATTGACACCTTACTGTAAACCCAAGGCTTTAGTCCTTGTTTAAATCTTCTGGCCTTTCTTTCGTCAGTGTGTACTTGGTACGGGGCAAACCTTGCCAACTCATCGAATTTAGCCGCGTAATTAGGTACGCTCATGTTTCCCTGCTTCAGTTCCAGAAATTGAATCTCCATCTGATTCTGCGAACTAGTTGGGAAGTACATTTCAAAAAACATTTCTTTAAATCTCTCCCACGTAATTACACCTTCACCTCCTCGCACTTTATTTGCTTGCCACCAGTAGCTAGCCTCAGACTTCAGCATAAACGTTGCGAAAGCGGTCTTCTGGTCTTCTCTAACCCTAGCAACATCGAATACTTTCTCCATTTCCATGACCCACGTTTGAGCCTCGATTGGGTTCCTAGAACCTTTGAACTCTGGCGGTCCCACCGCCTTGAAGTCTTTAAACGTTGTGTTTGGTGGAGCTTGAGGTTGATTGTTCATTCCTCCCGTCAGTAAGTTCACCAACTGCTGAACAGGATTAGCGTTGGCGTTATTGTTATTATTGGTTGACTCTTCCTGAGCCGGTTGACGCTGTTGTCTTCTCCTTTGAGGCATATTTCTGATAAAATAAACGCTTATTAGAACTTTATTAATTTCTCTAAATAGTTAAGGCATTACTCAATAATTTAACACATCATCTCATACAACTTAATATATTTAATTCAACTCAAAGTTTTAACATCAAACTATAGCATAACTGCTATTTACATCAACTATCCTGGAATAAAGAATCCACAGGATTTAAAATATTAGCATATTCCTTCGTTCATAAACACATCGGAATTTACATATAAAAACTAATTAAGTCTTTCACATAATTAAACGGATTCTAATCCTGTCTATCAAGGTGCTGAATAGCCTTGCCACGCTTCTCATCCATGATACGAGACATCGTCCTGCGATCCAACATATACGACGGAAGTCCTTCGAACTGGATGGGGTAACTCAAAACTCATTCATGGGCCTCATCCATTGCATAATTAAGTGTGGAGTATGTCTCTTCAAGCTTTGCCTTCTTTGCACGACTATCATCTTCTGCACGATCAGCTCGGCGTGATTCTCTTACCCATCCTTCCTCTGCTATTTTCAGTCTTCCGGAGGTTTCTTTCAGTTCCTTCTTCAGCTTCTCTATCTCCTCGGTCTTATCTTCGGTTTGACCCTTCCCATGGACCAAATCCCATTCTATATTTCCCAATCGTGAGTGAAGAGTCGAAATCTCCCTCTCCTTTTCCTCTAAAGTAGACTGCTGAACAGTCGCTCGCTCAGTCAATTCCTGAACCTCGTCTTGTAATTCCACGTTACGGTCGTATAACGTGTCAAACATCTCCGCATCAATGGTGCACCGTGGTAACTCCTCTTCTTCTTCTTCCTCATCAAACTCCTCAGGATCCTCCTCAGGATCAGTCTCGGGCTCATGCTCCTGACCAACAACGGTGATCAATGGAGATGACTCCCTCTGAACTAATTATTCCCTAACAATATGTATGTCTCGGGGCTCCTCCTCTGTAGGTACTATAGGTAATCAGGGTTCTTCCTCCCCAGCTTGACTAGCTTCTCCAACATTCGTCATCCTGACAACAAAATTTTAAGTTTTAGTTACTAAGTCGTACTAACGAGCACATAAATTAACACATAAACACATAATGTATTTTATTATCTTCAATGAATTACAAAAATTTATTTCTTAAAACTCGATAAGAGTTTTCCTTTACTATCTTCTTTCTATAAGGTTACTACCTAAGGTTGTTCCCCCACCTAAGGTTCATAACCTATGGCTCTGATACCAACTTGTGACACCCCCAACTCTAGGTACTTCGATTCCACGGAATTTGGTTTTCACTGTACAAATATCATCTATCTATCTACCCATAATAATTGCAAACCATTCAATAAATATAATTAAAATCCTCCCTTTATAGGGTTACAACATCTGAGTAATAATACAATCACAGGTTAAACTAACCTTAAACATCTGTGTAGAATTATAAATAAATAAGTATTGAACAACTTCTTTAACTTAAGTCTTAAACAAATACATCATATAAAATAACGAGTCATATAAAATAACAAGTCTCCATCATTTGCTAACTTTGCCCTTGCCCTTACTAGTGGAAGGTTCGTCAGTTCTTTCGTTCTTAACTGCAATGTTATTATTAAGCAAGAGTGAGCACAAATGCCCACAAGTATAAAAATGAAATAACAGTATAATAACTTGCGAATAAATCAAAGACATCTGAATAAAAGTTCAACTTTTGAATCAAGAATGAATAACAAGAATCAAAAGAATTCTGAGGGTCATAAGACCTTGAACTATGTCCTAGGTTAACAAGGGTTATACTTGAAACCTTTAACAGCCATAAGACTATGGACCTTTTTCTCGTACTTAGGGGGATCAGCCCTTAGTACCATACTGTGCACAATATCTTAACGCTAAAGCGTAAATAATCCCCTATACAGGGTTGTTCATCTCAGTTTGACATTCGAGTCCGCACCAAAGGAAGTTTGGTTTGGATAATTCATCAAGGGTTTTGAAATTTAGAACTCTCATCAGCTATGGACTAGTTGAATCATTAAGGTTTCACTAGTCTAATAAGGTTCAACAATAATGATATTCAATTTGAATAATAATCTCAAGAAGTATACAATAGAACAATTATTGTATAACTAAATTATACTTTGAAAAGATAATCAATCTTTAATATAACATTTGAACTTGAATAATAGTAACGATAATTTATTCAAGGTAAATAATAAGCTTGAACAATAATGATAAGTAGGGTTAAGGAACTTGCCTCGTGCGTAGATTACACTTTAACTACACTCGTTCTTTGATTTTAAATCCTACATACCATTCACATTCACAATACCAGTTAATTATAACTTAGCTAATCATCAAAACTCATTCTCTTTGTCTACTTTAATTATTGACTATACTTAGTCAATTTATCACATTTACTGCCACATAATATCACTTCATGAATAATAATCTAATCATGTATTTATTAATTCAATCCACATGTAATTATGTTATTTACATGTTAAACATCTATTTTATCATCACATTATACTTCTAACATGTTTACATGTTCATTACATAAATTTACTAACACTTTGTTAGACTTAGACATTTTAAAATTTACATTTCTGAAATTTCTGGAGAGTGGCGCTGCGGCGCCACTGTTGTACATGATATTCGCGCTGTCGCGCGATGGCGCTACGGCGCTACGGTGTTGTGGCATTGCGACTGGAATCTTGGCGCTGCGGTGCGGTGGCGCTGCGGCGCGGATGTTTAGGCGTGAGACTGGCGCCGCGGTGCGACGAGCCAGAAACTGCTCTGCATTTCGCGAAAATTGCAGAACACAGCCAAAAACTCCAATTTAATTTATTACTACACGAATTTGGACATACCCACATGTTATAATTCATGTATAATCATAATACAACGTCTATAAAGTGATTTTAACCCATTACAACATATAATCACAGAATTAAAACATAAAATTTTCCTCTGTTCTTGATGTCCTTGAAGTTTTAACATAAATTCCTAAAATTCAACGCCACGGATTCGTTATAAAGCCAAATCCGTTCATTTAAAGTTTGGTCGCTTTGTATTAACATGCACAATAATATACGAGTGTAAAATCTACGAAAACATTTATGTTTGACATACTAAAATCACGTATAAGGCCATATGGCCAAAACCCAAACTCTGTAAATTTTTTTTTTTTTAAATAGCAAGTCATCAGATTATGAAACTTAGGATATAGAATCATGCAATATATATATAAAACATGTTATGCTACTCTTATTATTACATATATCCATATAATAGCACAATTTTTCAATTACAGAAACATAACAGAGGTTTTGAAAACCAAAAACTATGAAACCCAAAGACGTAAAAATAGAATTTGGGAAAGAAGAGATTACCCTGTAGAGTATAAAAAGATGATTAATGATGATCCTTTCACAAGTATTTGATTGATTACACACTCACAATCTTTTATCAATCTCACAAATTCTCTCTGACTCTCAAATGCTCTCCTTCTCTATTTTCAGACTTAGACAAATAATGAAGAATAAAGAGAAGACGTATAATAATTAAACCAACTGACGCGTTGGTGGTCAGTTACCCAGTCATGGGTTAATTGGCCCCAACTCCCTTTAGTGTCATGTTTGGCTAGATTAACATAATACAAAACCATTTAATTTAACAAAGCTTTATCACATAGTTTAATAAATGTCACACCCAATTGCATAATAATTCATATATCTTATAAATAAAATATAATAATTTCTCATAAATTCACATAGTCATATATTTAATGTTCTCATAAATAAATAATGTCAAATTATTAATTCTCTAATTAATAATTAAATTAATTTAAATAACATTAGGCTTATTAAATATTTCTTTTAATACAATAAGCTCACATAATGACCTATTTCGAATAATAATTATTCTCTACATTAATTTAATAAATGTAACACATATAATTAAATTAAACTACCACAATTGCATCAAATAATTATTTAATCCAATAATTAAATCATCGAAAAAATATTTATTTAATTCAATAAATATTAGAAATTAATTACAAAATCTCGTTCGTCACAAATATAAATTAGTTAGATATTCTCATTCCATCAAATAATTAATAGATACTAGTATATTGTCCATAACAATAATTAATATTATAAGACAATATATCTCATCACTGTGCCACACAAGGCATATTTCACAAGCGCGATCTTAAGCTTCTCTCATTCTCCATACTTATTATTCTTTCAATATAATATTTGTGTGACTCAAGCATTTAAATGCTAAACTACCTTAATTAATTATAAGTATAACCTTTACGCTTATAATAATTAATATATACTCCATTAGTTATTTAAATGATAGTATCCACGATAAAATAATAACTTAAGTTATTTAATATATTAAAATAACTTAGTTTTCTTTCATTAATTAACTCCCTTGAAAATACATTAGAAATTATGTATTTTGTCATAACATAAATATTATGTTTTCTCCAAATAAAAACATTTACAATTAGAAATTAATTTGCTTATTGTCTCAAGATATTATTCTTAATATAATATCAATTAACTATATGTACGACACATGTACCTATATTATATATAGAAAATAGATAATAAGTTTATTTTCTATTATAATAAATTATTTCCATCAATTTATTTATATATAGCAAATACGTTATTAATATATTTACTATATTATTAATCATACCTCATACAAAAATATATAAGGTAATATTGTTATTCAAAAATAACATTTCCTCCTTTTATTAAAATAACTCAATATTAAAAATTATTTTAATATCCTCTATTAGAAATATATAATTATTATTTCTCTCTCCCTCTATAAATTGTTCCCAAAATAATTTCTTCAAATATTAAATATTCATTTAAAGATATAATGATTTATGTCTCCCTTTAATAACGTATATATATTTAACGTTATTCGTACATTAGACTTTGTCACCTATTACCATTCTGAGTAACATATATAAAGTATCACATATTCAACACACATATTAATTCACTCCTTTACTTAAGTAAATTAAACCTTGTATTATATTACCATAGTTATTTAAGGTTTAACATACACATTATATTATTCCATAATATAACTCTCAACTATCAATTAACCGATATTTATTCTTATTAGTTAATTCTCTCAACTAACTCATGTTTCACTATCCAAACTCATTCGTGTATAACTTACGTATTATCAATAACCTATATTATAATCATATCAGTTATTAGTACACATACACAAGAAAATGACAATAATACATTAATGTCATCCACTTACAATGATAAAATAATCATATAAACTATTTAATATTGATAGGAAATTTTATCCACTTCTTTTATCTCAACTGAATCATCTCTGCGATCAATATATAAAAATAATATATTTATTAATCACAAAAATCACATATTACATGGTTCATATTACCCTATATAACACATTCCTACATATCTCGTATCACATAACTGTTTTTATTCGAACCCATTTCACATTTAAGAATTTTATTCACTAAATTCTTATTTTAATATTTTCTAAAAATTCGGGTTCTTACAGTATATATAATAATTTAGGAATTCTGAACCGGTCTAAAGACCATGAACATACTCGTTTCATTTTCATATTTGAAAAGGACATTCGGCACTAAGGCCATCCATCCGTCTTTACTTACAAGCACTTCTAGATGATCAGCCTATTGTACTCTATGTTAATCAGCACTCTTCCGTTAAACGTATTTTCATTAAACATTTGGCAACCTCGCGTGCCCATCGAATAATCGATGAAAATACTTTTGTTTGTGCATAGACAAACTTACCTTTACATCCGTACCAAATACTTGGCATATGATAGCGTTAACAGTTCTATATCGAAAGACTTGTACACAAATCAATCAATTCTTCAAGACTTGTCTAGCCGAGTCAAAACAGGCATCGACTCTTTCTTTAAAACCATTCATGCATCTTATAACATGAATCATAGAAAACTTGGCTAACATGGAGGTTAGACAAGCGTTAAGAAAGACTTGCCTTCAAGCGTTAAGAAAGACTTACCTTCAAGCATCTTCGAATATAATATTCAATCAATTCTCAGTCTTTACAGGATCTATATGATATATTCATATAGCACACTGTAATTAGTTTACAAACAACTAACTTTATTGTTTTAACCAACTTCTTTCTCTTCTATATCTTACTTGAATTTATCTCGATTAATAAAGTCAATTCGACTTACAATGCTTTGTTATGGCTTGTTAACGTTCTTACATTATTAACCGACATTCGATCATCATTGGTGAACTACCAATGTTGAATCATCATTCATGGTTTACTTGCTTATACATTTGCGTTCTCCGTTTAATTCTTATTAAACCATACTAAATCTTCTAACGTTATCACTTATAAGTGATTTAAGGTTAGCCTTATCATGTACATTAAGTACATTCATGTCTTACTATTGGTTTACATTCAGTTTAGAATTAAAGCCTAACTTGGTCAACCTTTTTACACTGTCAGCGCTGCGGCGCGGCATCCCTACTATAAACTCAGCGCTATGGTGCCAATTAACAGGAGACAAGGTCGGATCCAGCGCTGCGGCGCAGACCATTTGTGCTGGGTTTGGCGCTGCGACGCTGCCCCTGTGTACCAGTTGGCCAAAATAGTTGGTTTTTCCAACGAAACTCCCGGCTTCATAACTTATTCGTTTTACATCCGAATTGGCTCATTCGAAAGCCCACAACTCAAAAATTACATACTCTATGTGTTCATATAAGAATTTTACATTTTTGAATCCGTTAACTTAGAATTCACCTTTTGGTTCATTTTGAACGTTCGTTTATCGTTTTCGAGCGTTCAATAATCGTTTTCTTTGTTATAAGTCAGAATTCGACGATTCTTGAGTCCACAACTCTTGAATACCTTATCTCATGTGTTGACATTGAAAACCAACGTTTTCAAGTCACACGGCAAATTTTGACCCTTAATCCGAGATTTTTACGTTTTAGACGTTTAAAGTCTATTTTCGCAAAATTCGCCATAACTTCGTTACTCGTGTTCTATAAGCCAAATCAAATGGAACACTCCATTGATTCATCATCTACATCCTAACCAAACAATATTCACATACCCTAGCCATGATGGTTTTCAAATCGTCCTATCATAACTAAGTTCACGTTCATGACTTTCTTTGGTTTTTAACTTACGTAAACACTTACGATTTTCATTCAACCATGACCTATCAATGTTTTAACTATTAATAGTCATGACTATTTTGTTGTTGGGAATTTTCACTCAAGGTTTTTAGCAGATCTTGTAATCAGCCACAGTCCAGAATTTCTCTCTCTCTATCTTCTTTTTCTTCTCTTGTCTGCTACGAAATGCATTGACGGCATAGCATTTCCTCCAATCCACAGTCTCTCTCTTCAAGGTTTGTTCTTTAATTATATTCTCTACTTTGATCAATTTTGATCTTTTAGTTCCCCTGAAGAATCTATAATTTCATCAACTAGATCTCCTTGCCTTAATTCACCCCGTTTTTCACTTTTTCTACTTTGTAATGTAATGACATGTAAAATCTCCATTAACTGTATTCACCTCAATTGTGAAAAAGTTCGAATTTTGATTTAAACCCATGTTGATCTGCCTTTTTGTTGATCAATTTTTGGGGATTTCAGTTGAATAGTTTTGAAATTTATTGGCTTTGAATTAAATCTGATTAATGCACCGACACTGAGATTTGAATATGTTATGTTATACATTACTACCTTTTTTTTATCGACTTCATTTGATATATAAATTGGTTTGTTTGATGAGTTGAAGTCGTTACTTCTCATTTTTGTTGACATGTTTGGATATTTTTGTATGAAAAATTGAATTCTTATGTCTTTGATTGGGAATCTTTGCAATTGTATAATTGGAAGTTAATCACTGTCTATTTGTTTAAATATTTTGATTTTGGATTTGTGGTGGTGATTTTGCAGGAAGCTTTTATTTAGCTTTATGTATTTCAAGTTCCAATTATGTTGCATATTTATTTTTTGCTCGATATGGAAAAGAAAAGCACTGGTAACTCATAACCCAACATCACTAACAAATTTTATCCTCTTGAATGTATAGTGTTGCAATTGGTAACTGGAATTGTAAGCCAAACAGTTGAGATAGTAGTGTGCCTATAACTCCTTTTTTCAAAACATTATCCTTTTTAAAAAACAAAACATGATCCTTTTTACAAACTCAGTCATGATGGGACAGTTTCATAGAGAGGTGGATCACTACAAAAACAATGGGGCTTTAGCAACGGTTTTTCGGGCAACGACTTTATAAGTCGTTGCTAAAAGTATATGTTTAGCAACGAAAGTTGTCCTTCGTTGCAGATTGTGTAAGGCTTTCACTTTTTGCAACGAAATTCATAAGTCGTTGCAAAATTCCGTTGCTAATTCATTGTCGGAAAAAAAGTTCGTTAGAAATTCGTTGCAAAATTTTCGGCCACTTGATTTCTCGTCATCGTGGGCAACGAAAGTTTTTTGTTGTTAAAAATGGGGATTTAGCGGCGATTTTTCAGGTAACGACTTTATAAGTCGTTGCTAAAAGTGTATGTTTAGCAACGAAACTTGTCCTTCATTGCATATTGTGTCAGGCTTTCACTTTTTGCAACGAAATTCATAAGTCGTTGCAAAATTTAGGAACAAAATTTGTTAGAAATTCGTTGCAAACTTTCTAACCACTTGATTTCTCCTCATCGTAGGCAACGAAAGCTTTTTTGTTGCTATATTTCGTTGCCTAATATGGACCACATTCATTGGCAATAATTTTTATTTTCGTTGCATATTTTATACAACTTTTTGCAGCGACTATTAAAATGTTGCATTAAATTAAGATAATCCCTATAAGCATGTTTTTGTAAGTCCATATTCGGTATTTGGAGAATTGTCAAAAAATATTCATATTTAGTATTTAAAAATTATGTCCAAATGCGGAATATATTCGAACATGTGACCTATCATTTGGAACTTTGGTCATTTGACCGCTGGAGCAACACAAGTTATATGTTAATATCTTGCAAAGATTAATATTTATATCAAAACATGAGATTTCCTCCATATATTCCTTTTTTCTCCTTCACTATATACCATTAATATAATATCAGGAAGTTATATACTACTACAATAATAATAATAATAATAACAATAATAATAATAATAATAATAATAATAATAATAATAATAATAATAATAATAATAATAATAATAATATCAATAATAATAATAATAATAATAATAATAATAATAATAATATTACTAATAACAATAATAATAAAATAATAATAATAACAATAACAATAACAATAATAATAATAATAATAATAATAATAATAATAATAATAATAATAATAGTAAATAAATAAAAATAAAATTTATAACACTATAATTTCTGCTTATATATGACAAATACTTACAAAATTATGATATTTATCCTACCTGTTCTTTAATTTATTTATTTTGCCTTGGAATATAGTATAAGTTATTCTTTTCAATTATCTTCTTCTTTTGCAGCAAAAAATTAATGGGCGATCGAACACTTTTTTGATGGAAATTGGTAATAAAATAATTAAATGACATATCGATGATCATACATGATCACTATATAGAAGATTATAACGTAAATTAATAGCCAAGTTAATTAATTAGTTTTTTAATATTGGACATTTTAAAATAAGGAATAATTAATGCTATTGTTTCCCGAAAATCTACTGCTTTTTTATTTTGTAAAAAAAAGAATTGATATAATAATTAGCGCTTGTGGAAAAAGGGAAAAAAGAAGAAGTCAAACAGGTCTTTCCATACTAACGATCTTATATATCACAGAATAAAACGACAAATTAGTGTGTTATTATTATAAGATAATATATTTGTATTTCATGCATAAATTGTTGTACACATTATAAAACGTATAACCATATATATATGAATCATATGTTATGTATGCATGAAGTAACTTTTATGTATACATTGAAAACCAATGAACTTTTATTTTTATAGTAACATTGTAAATAGCCACGATCCTATTTTATTTTTATTATTATTATTATTATTATTATTATTATTATTATTATTATTATTATTGTTGTTGTTGTTGTTGTTGTTGTTGTTGTTGTTGTTGTTGTTGTTGTTGTTGTTGTTGTTGTTATTATTATTATTATTATTATTATTATTATTATTATTGTTATTAGTACTATTATTATTATTATTATTATTATTATTATTATTATTATTATTATTATTATTATTATTATTATTATTATTATTATTATATATTCCTGAGATTATATTAATGGTCTGTACTGAAGGAGAAGAAATGAATATATGGGAGAAATCTCATGTTTTGATATAAATATTAATCCTTGCAAGATATTAATAAATAACTTGGGTTGCTCCAGTGGTTAAATGACTAAAGTTCTAAATGATAGGTCACAGGTTTGAATCTATGTAGAAGCAAGTTTTGGAAAAAATTCAAAAGACCTGCAACATCAGCAGCAGACACGTGTTAATTTATAATATTAAATACCACGTCAGACCTGCCACGTGTGCCACGTCAGTAAATCAATGTACATGTGGCGCCTGGGGGTTCAAAGTCCAAGTTTTGGAATAAAAAGAAGCTCAGTTTGCATTGACCAAAAGAAAGGGGCTCAATACGCAAATATCAGAAAAGTTCAGTGGTCGACTTTGCATTTAACCCGATAATATAACAAGAAACCAGCTGGTGAAACCAAAACATCATAACCTGCAGACTAAACCCAATAATAGTGCCCAAAAAATAGTACCACAACCTTATAAACTTACAATAACTTCTCATATTTGCAAACTAAATGCATATATAGTGTCCCTTTTTTCAAATTCTTATTCCAATTAAAGTGATATATTATAATGATATCACTTAAAATTAATCAAATTATTATTATAAATATTGTCATTAAAATATGTCATATTTAAAATTTATCTAATAAATTATTTATAAATTTAGTTGTATTTTGCACCAGTTATTAAACTTATTTATTAAAAGATAAATTTATATGAATATTTAGAGATAAATTTATAAATTTATATATATATATATATATATATATATATATATATATATATATATATATATGGTAATTGAATTTATCTAATACACAAAAAATATAACATAAGAAGCAAAAATATCACAGCTAGGTTTCGAACCTAAGACCTATGGGTTATTGGGTCATTAAGCTACCGCTAAGCTATTCTAATTTATTTATTAACTAAACTACTGCCATAACTTGTAACGGTAGACAGTGTAGCACATGAGCAAATGAGTAATTTCTCATGTCGCTACGGCCTGTAGTGGTAGGGAAAAATTCATTTCAATCCGTGCCATCCAATGTTGATATCAACGATATAGATTTTGGTTGTTAAAATAGTACATGTGACAACCGATTGCCAAGAATGGGGACCCATATATATATAGCCGTGTATATTCTATTTGTGCGCAGTCTTTCAAAACTGCATCGTTTTGGCATATTAATTTTTGATTTCTGATTTGGGAGGAGAGAAGCTATTTTTTTAATAAATAAAAAAAATCTGCCAAAACGACATAGTACCACACACACACACACACACACACACACACACACACACACACACACATATATATATATATATATATATATATATATATATATATATCAGTAGAATAAATTTAAAAATATTAGAGACAAGGTTTGTTCATATACATATATATACACACACACACACACACACACACACACACACACACACACACACACACACATATATATATATATATATATATATATATATATATATATATATATATCCACAGTCTCTCTCTTCAAGGTTTGTTCTTTAATTATATTCTCCACTTTGATCAATTTTGATCTTTTAGTTCCCCTGAAGAATCTATAATTTCATCAACTAGATCTCCTTGCCTTAATTCACCCCGTTTTTCACTTTTTCTACTTTGCAATGTAATGACATGTAAAATCTCCATTAACTGTATTCACCTCAATTGTGAAAAAGTTTGAATTTTGATTTAAACCCATGTTGATCTGCCTTTTTGTTGATCAATTTTTGGGGATTTCAGTTGAATAGTTTTGAAATTTATTGGCTTTGAATTAAATCTGATTAATGCACCGACATTGAGATTTGAATATGTTATGTTATACATTACTACCTGTTTTTTTTTATCGACTTCATTTGATATATAAATTGGTTTGTTTGATGATTTGAAGTCGTTACTTTTCAATTTTGTTGACATGTTTGGATATTTTTGTATGAAAAATTGAATTCTTCTGTCTTTGATTGGGAATCTTTGCAATTGTATAATTGGAAGTTAATCACTGTCTATTTGTCTAAATATTTTGATTTTGGATTTGTGGTGGTGATTTTGCAGGAAGCTTTTATTTAGCTCTATGTATTTCAAGTTCCAATTATGTTGCATATTTATTTTTTGCTCGATATGGAAAAGAAAAACACTGGTAACTCATAACCCAACATCACTAACAAATTTTATCCTCTTGAATGTATAGTGTTGCAATTGGTAACTGAAATTGTAAGCCAAATAGTTGAGATAGTAGTGTGCCTATAACTCCTTTTTTCAAAACATTATCCTTTTTAAAAAACAAAACATGATCCTTTTTACAAACTCAGTCATGATGGGACAGTTTCATAGAGAGGTGGATGTTGTGGCTGATTGCATGGAGACATCCTGAATTAGTATATCATCTCATTGTGCATTTTTGTAACTGCTTGACCTAATGATATATTATGATGGACATGGAATGTACAGCTCAAACATTAGTTATGCCCATGATTTGTCTAAAATTATACTATATATGTTGAGAACAACTTGTGGATACTTGATTATTATCTTTTCTTATTTCTTCCCAGGACTTGTATTTCATGAAACTCACAAAATGTGCTCATTATGCGACTAAATAATCTTTCCTTGAAGCTTGCATTTTGTGTGGCTAAACATTTCCCCGTTTCTTCAATTTGGTCATTGGATTTATAATTATTTGCATTCAATCACTAAAATTTAAAAAACTTTTGTAGCATACCTTCAAACCCTTCAAGGTAAAGTTTTTTTCTTTATCAGTTACCTAGTACAGGGACGAAAATTGGTATTACTGTATCAATCGATGCATTGAATCTTAGTTATGAATTCATGTTTAATTTATTGTTTAAAAGTCCTTTAGCAGGAAATTGGAATTTGAGCGGGTTTATTCAATATAGTTTGCAATGGGTTGGAAAGCTGCTGAGAAACTCATACATCACTGGAATATTCTCAGAGGAGATAATGTAAGATGGAAATTGTCTTTATTGATTCCTGCATTTTGTTATACGATTTTTTTCTTGGTTTAATTTTTAATGTATAAATTACTATTACCTATTCTTGATTATTTGCAGGTGATGATAATCAGAGGCAAGGATAGAGGCGAGACTGATGTTGTTAAGCGTGTGGTTCGTTCTCAAAATCTGGTGAATTAAACTGTTTCCCTTAGCATACCTTGTTATGTAGTTGTTTTTGTTTTACATGAAGAGTTGTTGTATACAACTGAAGTTATAACTGATAAAATTTGTGGTTTTTGGTTGTTTTATTGTTCAAGTGGACAAAGTATGTTTTTTTAGAAGAACTATATTATCGTGTGGGCATTAGTTTGTTACTCTAATTTTGTTGGGCAACTTAGTAAGATTTACAGCAGGAAGTTATTATTACTTTTGGGTTCTTAAATGCATTATATTTCTCATTTTATTAAACAAAATGTTGTTTATGGAATTCAGTTAAACTGTTTTATTATTGTAGTTATTTTTTTGTGAGAGATCAGTTCTTAGGCATGGTGAATCTAACAATAAAACACTAATATTAAGCTCAATGATTGATTCTCAGACCCTTAATAAGGTTTCTGTTATGCTTATGTAGTTATGTTTGGTTAAAGCCTACCTATGCAATGTTTTAGTGAATGACTGGCGATAACCCGTGCCTGAAGGCACGGCGAAATGAAAAATAGGGAAAGAACTTCTGTTTATTGATTGATGTACACATTTAAGCTATAGAAACATATAATGGTTAACATAACTCTTCCACTCTATCCAGTACAAAACTTATGTCTTTATATATGGAAAAGTAGTAAGATCTTTCTCTGCTTGTCTCTTCTTGATTTGTTCTATTTTATTGGGTTGGGGTGGATGGGTCGGGATGGGTTTGTTTGGGTTGACCCATTGGTGGTTCTGGCAGATACATTGTTGATACAAAGGAGCCCTATAAAGTTTTCTCATCGAGATTCGGGATGCTAAGTGAAACATGAATGTTACTTTATAGTTACACGAAACATGATATAGGTAAAAGCATAATGATGTCATACTCTGTTTACTTTTGCATTTTATTTTTGTCACCAAATAGACTTACAATGATTGTTTGTTTGTTATAATCATATGTTGTCCACTCCACAAAGATGTAGAACAAATTTCAATTTTGAAAGTTATTTATTTATTTGCAAAAAATTTAAGGGGAAAAAAATGAAAGTGTTATTTTTTTTGGTGAATGGTGGATTGTTGCTCTGAAGCACCCTCATTCCCTCAGTGTATACGAGTTGTACCTTTCAAAATTGTTATTTGTAAAAAGAAATATGTAGCGTTCTAATAAATAACGTGGGAAGACTTTTGATGCATGAATATTGTTGGGGGTCTCAAATATTGGGTCTTAAATGTGTCTTAGATACACATGTCATCATTGCATTGGTATGTAATAATTGCTTAAGTCACACCATGATGTTGAGCAACCAATGTAATGATGACGTGTTTTTTAGACAAATTTGAGACCCCTATCATTACCCTTGTCCCTTGGTTGATACAGCAGTATTGAGAACTTGGTGTTTAATTGGCTTCTTATCTCCTTAAGTTGACAAATTATTGGTGTATGCTTATTGTATGTGTTCTTCGTGTGCCCAATATTTTATCTTATCCAGATAAGATAGTAGCCTCCAACAGGGCCAAATGTCCTGCAGTTTTTTCATAACCTGCTAACATAAGGTCCATCACCATACTGTTTCTTCATTATTTAACTCTCCTTTCAGCCACATTTCTTCTAAAAAATCTCCTCCTTTAGCAATCCCCACATGATCATCCTTCTTCTATAATCCCTTTGACAGTGAATGAGATAGATTCTTGCTTTAGCCTGAATACAAAAAGAAACCCTATTTATTACATATATACCCAATTATTACTTACCAAATATTTTTAAAAAGTTGCAATATTAGCGCGCGTATATTAACGTGCTTGAACATCAGTTGCAAGAATGATTATTAATGCCAAGGTTGTGACTCCCCCAAAACAAGAATGAAAAATTAGAAAACATCTATATAAAAGCACATCGTAAGCTTTTTTTCCTGAGCAAATAGCGTACTCAACATCTTATAAAATAAACATCTATTAATAAAGGTTTTCAATTTTGATATTCATTAAAATTGTAATTCCTTTGTAGAAGGATACTTCAGCACACCTTAGCAGATTTCTATTTTGTAGCCGTCTTCACTCTTGGATTTAATATTTAATTTTTTTTAGCGGATAATATCTTCTTCTATTGTTTTATTTGTTTGATCAAAGATATTGTTAACACGATAACCAAAATGTGCAGGTGGGTATGTCTCTGAAGCTGCTGAAGGCAGGAAAACATGTTCTTCAAGGTGAATACATTTAAATATTTGATTTTTGAATTAGGACCCTCATTATGGGAATAAGGTAATATATATAGTTTTAGATATAAATCTTTATCTTTTGAATATATTAAAATATTTGTGTTTTGGATATATAGTTTTGATTATTTTTTTGGGGTGATAAGCTTTAACGTAATTTGGGAATTGAATTTTAATTGTTTGATATATTATATAGATTTGAATTTCGAAATCAAAATCAAACAAATTAAATTATTATCGCTTGGAAAGATAAAGCAACCGATAAAACCAAGGAACAACATATACATGAGCTTTTGTCAACGTCTAATCTAATTACTGTTTGGTAATGAGGATCAATATTCAGGTATTGCAACTTATAACTACCTTTTTTGGGTCATTAGTACTATTTGTTATTTTATTTTTTTTGAACTTTAAGGTGTGCATAAAATAAACTAAAATGTATGTGATTATATATGTTGATTGTTGTTTTGCTATGCAGAATTACATAGTTGCAGTGGTCGGATGAGACGAAATGTAACAGTTGCACACAGAGAAAGTATGTTAGATTCACTGCTTCGTTGATGTAACTTTGGCCCTACGGTGAAGCCATGTTTATATATCTCTGAAAGTTGTAAGTTGTGATATATTTCCACTCTCATTATAAGTTTTCATCAATCAAACTCTGTAAGTTGTATGATCATATATTTTCAGGTAAACATTGAAGGATACTTGGTGTAAGCTGTAAAGAATACGAAGTTGTTTCTTTATTTTCTGCATGTGTATATTTTTTTGTATTCCATCTTTTGTAAAGTCAACTAATTATACATGGTTATGATGATTTTGGATATGGACTGATGGTTGTTCTGGTGGTTTGAATATTTATTGAATATTGTAAATGTTGTAGACAGGTTTAGATTTTTCTGGATATCTATTTTTAAAGAAAACTTTGTCGAAATTTATTGAAATTAGTAGCGACTAGCTTGATGTTTTGGTGGTTAGATATGTGTTGATGCTTGGGTATGTATTAATTATTGTGGTTGTATAATGAATTATGATAATTGTTATGTCTGATTGTAAGTTATTTTAAGTTGCAAAAAGTCTTTAGGTAATGTATTTCTTTTTGAATTTTAATCTAAATTTTCGTTTCGTCGTGCCTTCAGGCACAGGTTTTCGCTAGTTAAAGAACAAACCTTGAAGAGAGAGACTGTGGATTGGAGGAAATGCTATGCCGTCAATGCATTTCGTAGCAGACAAGGGAAGAAGAAGAAGAAGATAGAGAGAGAGAGAGAAATTCTAGAGTGTGGCTGATTACAAGATCTGCTAAAAACCTTGAGTGCAAATTCCCAACAACAAAATAGTCAAACTAAAACAAAATGAAACAGGAAAAATAAGAAAAAAGATCAATTAAATATTGAACCCTCTCTTTTTCAAATACCCACCAGAAATTCTCAAATACCCGAGAAAAACGATAGAGAAAAGAACCTTGCTGCTTGGTGCGATAGTGATCAAAAATGAAGAACCTTGCTGCTTGCTGGGATAGTGATCCGAAAAAGGCTTGATTTTAGGGGAAATATCTGTATCGGATTTTGGGGGAAAACTTTGGGGAAAAAGGAGACAACTTTCTCTCTCTTCAAAATGAAGGAATTGCCTAGCGGGGTAAGGAGAAGGCGGGCTGGGACTTGGGCAGCGTGTAGGAGGAATTTTTGAATTGGGTATTTTATTTTTTATGTGAAATGAAATAATTGAGATTAAATCTGAGCCATTGGATGATGAAATTTTAATCGAGGCCGTTGTTTGTTGAAGCTGCTCTGTTTTATTATATATATATATATATATATATATATATATATATATATATATTATAATAATATTTAATGTATGAGTAACTTTTACTCCCTCCGTTCCTTAATATATGTCGTTTTAGAGTTGTGCACAAGTATTAAGGAAATGATTGTAAAAAATTAAATATACTATCAATTGTCTATATTGTCCTTGTATTGGAAAAAGAGATTGTTATTTATTGGACAAAAAATAGTGAGAGAATCAAAGTTATATATTTATTAGTTGGGGTAATATTGGAAACTAAGCAATAAATGCTTACTTGAAATTCTCAAACGACTTATATTTAGGAACAAAAATATTTCTCTAAAACGACCTATATTAAGGAATGGAGGGAGTAACAAGTTTCCTCTAATCATGTCAGGCAATAACCTCAAACTCAAGGAAATATAATGTTTACGTTATGTCGTTCTGCTAGAGAACTCTTTATGCTCTTTAGCTCGTGTATGTTGTTTTAAAAACCTTTATTTAATTCTGCGATTTTCCTTTTGCAGATTCGACAGCGACCCTGTAGGACACAATTTTTGTAAATAGCTTTGCTGGAGTGGAGATCTCAGATTTATGAACTTTCAGAAGTTATTGATTGGCTACTTAGTGGTGGTAATAATCTTAGTCATAGAGAACGGCATTAGATTCTAGGTAAAGAACGGTTGGAAGCAGGTTATAGAAATTTGTAGACGACCTTACTCCTATTTAGGCTTTTCTTTAAGCATAAATGTGGAACTTTGTTACAGTGAAGTTGGCATGTGGCTTATTGTTGAACTGCAAACCAAATTTGGAAGATTCATTTTTTTTATTATTATTTTATTTTATTCATTGGTGTTGTACATGCTATCATGCACTAATTGACATAAGTGATTTTAGTGTCATTTGGGACATGCTATTATTGTACTAGTTGGTATCTTAAGCAAATATATTTTATGCTCGACACAAACATTCAGACTTACATTTGCAGGCAGTTGAGTTTAATTATTAGATTGACGTCCACCATGTCTGTTGCAGCTAGTAACATTACTGAATGGCAAGCTAGAATTATCTATCTTGGAATACCTTAGCAGTGAGGTTTTGTGTTTTAGGATGGATCTATTTGAGAAGAAAATTGAACTATTCCAACGGCTTACCTTGTAAAATGAAAGGTTGAACTCCCACTCAAAATTAGGAAAATAGGTCCTCGAATACCTTATGATTTTCTGCTACTCTTCAGATCATAACATAAGCACCTAAAACCGGTCAATTTAACCAATCATTCTGAATTGTACAAAGTCCAATACTTTCCGAGCGCAAGACCAACATTAGTTTTTAGCTGAAACATTCCCATGTCGTAACGTTTTCATAAAACTAACCCCAATGTCAATGCGTCATATAAAACTTTTACACCTCATCTTCTCAAGAAACTGCAGAGCAGTGAATTAATAGCTAGCTCTCAGCCTCTTGCTACCACCATCAAACCCAGTTTTCAAGCATCCATAAACAATCTGGTATTTAGCAGAGTGTGGAACTCTGGAATCTCTGTCCATCTTTCAGAAGATCATAATGAGCTTGTACCTAGTATATTTTCTGGATATTTAGACTTTCCAGTAATATTATCCATCATAAAATCAACAAATTTAGGTTATCATATTCAGTTTTGTTTTCTGGAATATCTGACAACGGTTTATCTATGTTATTCAACATGGATAAAATTCCTTCCATATGAGGGTGAGATCCGTCTCCAACAAGAAATTCGTGGATATTGCCATTAACCTCAATAGAGCTGCAACCAGGTTCCTTTCGGACTCCCAGAGCTCTCATTTTCCTTCTCACCTTCGTAACATCTTTCCATTTGTCAGCAGATGCATAAATATTGGCCAGAAGAGTATGAGCACTAGAATCACCAGACTCAATATCCACAAGCCGTTTAGCGAGACGTTCACCTATATCAACATCACCGTGTATTCTACAAGCACTAAGTAAAGCACTGTAAAGTGGAACTACAATATTGTTATTTCCACTAGGCATCTTTTCCATCAATTCTTCTGCCTCGTCTAACAATCCAGCACGGCCAAGTAGGTCTATCATGCAACCATAATGTTCCAACTTTGGTTCAATCTGATACATCTTTGTCATGGAATAAAAATGCTGACGGCCCTCCTCCACCGATCCTCCATGACTACATGCAGTCAAAACACCAACAAAGGTGATATCATCTGGTTTATACCCAGCTTGTTTCATTGCAGAGAACAACTCAAGTGCTTTGCTGGTCCTCCCATTCACAGCAAGGGAGCAGATAATTAAGATCCATGAAGTTGCATCTTTCTCTTTTAAGCTATAAAAAATCTCCAAGGATTTCTCTATGCACCCACATTTCGCATACATATCTATCAGAGCAGTGCAGGCAACTGCATCAATTGTTATCCTGTTCTCCTCCATGTATGCGTGGATCCATTTCCCTTGTTCCAAGGCTCCCACCTGAGCACAACCTGTAAGTAGGACAACCACCGTGAACTTATCCGGCTTAACCCTATTGAATTGCATCTCCCTAAATAGGAACATTGCCTCATCGACATGGTTAAACTGCACATACCCATTAATCATAGCAGTCCAGAGAACAATATCTTTAACTGGACTCCTCTCAAATAAGAACCTAGCTTCATCCAACTGACCGCAATTCACATACCCCGTCACCATACTTGTCCAACAAATGACATTTTTTCTCGGTATTGCATCAAAAATTCTGCGGGCCACATCTAGACATCCACACTTAGAATACATATCCAACAATGCATTTCCAATTATAGTGGTAAATCCAAGTTCACTGGCAACATAACTGTGAATTTCTCTGCCAAGTTCTAAATTCTTCAATGTTATACAAGCTGAAAGAGTGCTCGCAACACTGGCTTCATCAGGTCTCACTCTTCCCTCCTCTTGCATCCTTGAATAAACCCGAACAGCGTCCTCAAATCTCTTGCACCTAACATACCCAGAAATTAAAATATTCCAGGAAACTAAATCTCTCTCGGGCATTTCATCAAAGAACTTCGTCAAATTCCCATCAAAACCCAATTCAGCATACATGTCCATAAGTGAATTACAAACATAACAATCAAACTCCAGCCCACATTTCACAATAAATCCATGAATCTTTTTCCCTACAGAAACCTCCCTTAAATAACTAACCGCCTTGCACATAAACGGGTACGTGAAATTATCCGGCCACAACCCATAAAATCTCAATTCATCAAACAAAAAGATTGCTTTTTTGTAACAATTGGTCTTCACGTAAGCTTTGATCATCACGTTGTAGATGAACAAAGACGGAGTTTCGATGATGTAATCAAAGATTTTCTGGGCGTAACGTAAATTTCCTTGAGATGGGTCTGCGCATACGACCATGAGCTTTTTGAGAACGTCGTCTTTTTGGTGAATACAGATTCTGAAAAGCTGAGTTTGGATTTGTTTCACTTCTATCATGGATTTGCAGTTCTTGAGGAGTTGAATACACGTTTTGGAGGTGAGTCTTGCCAAACGAGGAGGGGCAGTTGAGAAGTGATGAAGTGATTTTTGTAGGAAATGGTGGGAAGAACTGGATTTGTTGATGATGAGGAATACAAGTTTCCGTTGATTGTCCATCTGGTAGTACTAAACAAAGCAGCAACGGGCAACGGCAGCGTCCTCTAATATAAGTTATATTTGAGAATTGTTTTTTTGTCCCTTATTAAATATTTTCAACTAAACATTTTCTAATATTATCTCAACTATTAAATATTATTTTGGTTTTCTCATTATTTTTTATCCAATAAATAACATTTTTTATCAATACAAGGATAATATAGACAATTAATATTATATTAAATATTATACAATCATTTCTTAATACTTGTGCACAACTCTAAAATTACTTATATTAAGTAATGGAGCTAGTAAATTCAATCCCGAGAATCGAGTCCTTCAATTCTAACATGTTAATACTAGACAAAACTTGTCTCCTTTAGTAACACGTGTTCCGGGAGGTATGTTTGTTATTGGTGTTTACACCGTTTGTCTGAAGATATTAATATTAACATTATATTTTATATGTTGGGACACTTTGCTAGTTATGTTTAGAATAAACTGCTTTTAGACCCACAAAATTTTCAAATTCATTTAACTTGGGCACCAATCTCTTCCTGATAAGCTAGCTAATGAAGTAAAACAAACCACTTGTTCCCTTTTGTAGAAAAGGAGAAAGGTTGAACTCCCACTCAAAAGTAGAAAAAAGATTACTCATATTGCAAGATGTGTATGCATACATCTTCATTTTCTATTTTAGAACACTAGATACTGGTAATCTCATCAGATCATAAAATAAGAACCTAAAAAAGGTTAGTTCTTAGCAATCAAGTAAATATTTCAATAGCCATTGTTATATGAAGCATTTGATTTTTATACATCCCGGTTACATTATATATATAATAAATAATTATTTGATTGCACAAAATTTAATCCTTTTCACGCCCCTACACAGGCCCAGTACTCGGAGCATGGTCTAGATTAGCAATCAAGTCATTCACATCCTCAATTCCGACAGAGATACGAACAAGATCCTCGGTTAGACCTCTAGCCTCTCGTACTGCAACTGATATATATGGATGCATGGGACATAAAGCAGGGCATGCTTATGACCGACTTCACACTCCCTGCAAATTGAAGACGATCACATTATCCAATGAACTTTCAAAATTAAGGAGATGAAATTTTATGCTTTTATATTATTTTCTAAACCAGAGAATGAACTAGCAACTATGGTGAACATATGCACTCGAATAGGAAAAATATCAAAACTGACGGTTATGCTGAAATACTTGGTGGTTTCAGTTATGTGCTTAGAGAGTGCCAATGATCCTGTTAGGAAACTGAGCAAGGATCCTGCCCCCTGTTAGTCAATGGTTCTCACCCATTAATGGGTCAAAGAAAACATCTCACCAACTCTCTTAATGCTCCTCATTTAATACTACCCCCTCCATTCGGCTATAAAAGGAATGCTAAGGAAAGAGAAAATACACACTCAAAAATACAAGCTTTCATCCGAGAGTAGAGAGAAATAAAAAAAGGGTGGGCGAGAGAAATCCTATCCGGGAGAGGATGGAAGAGAGCAAGAAAAAGAGAGAGAGAGAAAGATGGTTCAAATAAAAAGGTGTTTTATTTGGGTTCCATCACATGGTTATTGTGGTGAAGTAATTTGAGTTTGTACTCAAATTAAGATATCTTTGTATTCTCTCAGTTTATTATAGTGAATTATTCGGAGTTTGTCCCGTGATTTTTACCTCTTAGTTTTAGAGGGTTTTTCACGTAAAATTATTGGTGTCTCGTGGTTGGATATTTTCTTGTCATTATTTCCTGCATGGTTATTATTTTGGTGGATCTGCAAATTTAATCTGTTTGGCATGTGCTGATATTTTATATGTCTAATTTATCAAAGACAACAATATTTGGGAGGTGATTTTTTGCCAACAACTGGTATCAAAGCTAAGGTTAATTGCACAGTTATTTTTGATAAATTTTATGGAGGAATCAGTAGAAGTCATGATTAAATTAGTCTCTTCAAAAGAACACGGGATGACGTGGTGAATTCTCGATGAAGGGTTGATGTTTCCCTTGAGGTGCTCTTGATGGTGATATTGAATTCTTGATGGGTTAGCCAAGAATTGGTTCCGAGAATGGTTAGCCAAGAATTGGTGATCCGCGATGATTGAAGAAAAGATGATCAATTCATAATGAGAAGTGGATTGATCAAAGTTTGTTCCACCATGTTTCGCAAGAGATAGAATCTCACTAAAAAGGTCTGTAGTGGTGACTAGAGGAAAGAAGATAGACATTCTTTCCACGATGCAGCTGCATGTGGAAGGTGTTGAAGATGGGGGAGCTAGGTGCAAAAGAATGTGGTATAAAACCATGCAAGATGGAAGAAAAAGCTTTGCATGAGAACCACGAGAAGAAAGCTCTTCACTTGAAATGGGTACCAAAAGTGAAGAAGGAAAGTGATAGCTCGCAGCCAAGATACAAAGCGGTTGTGAAAGAATTTGACAAGCAAAAATCTGTCAAGTTTGAGTTAGATCCTCCCATCAAGAAGAGCCATGCCGATAGATAAAATCGAACGTGAAGAAAGTTAAGAATTCCAAGAAGCTTATGTAGAGTCAAGGCTTCGTTAGATTAACTCCAAGTGAGGAGTTATGGTTTGACGTTCAAATTCAGTCTTGGAAGGTTATACAGAAGTAGACAGAGCAGGTTTCGAAGAGAAGGAGTCTACTTCGGGGTATTTGTTTACTTTTGCAGGGGGGGCCCCCAAATTCCCTTCGTTTCTGTAAAGCCCCCAAATTCAAGTACTTGAAACCCAAACTCGGTGCTTCACGATACCATTTCTATGAGCAAAATAATATTAATAATAATAACAATAATATACATATTTAACTTAATTTACATATGCATCAAAGTCTAGCTCCCAAGTACGTAATATTTAATACATTCATTACATAGTATGATAGATAATATATATCATTGCCCTAATAATATCAAACTATTACATAGAATACCACAAATCTTATTCTGTTTGCTTTCCTTTTCCTTTGTTTCTGCATGAGCCTTCTGGTTATTCACACTTAGCTGAAAACATTTAAATTAAGCAAGGATGAGCATTTGAGTGCCCAACAAGTATTAACAATTATAAATATTAGCTGAAAGAATTTAAATATTTTCTTTATACTACCCTTCTACAACAAATCAATAGTTGTGAAGTAATCTGAACCGATAATAATAACATAACAACCCTCTTTCAAATTTTTAAAACTACGTACTGACTATAAATATGGTTAAGGTGACATACTATGAATATTGTTTTTATTTTCGAAAATGTTAAACAGAACTTCATTTGTAAATCGTCATAACTTACGGGCACGGGGGTGATCAGCTCGTTGTACCCTGTATTGATTAATACTACATGCAAGAACGATGTTATCGTTCACTCTGTCCACCTTGGGTGCATAAAAATTTTTTTCGTGTAACGGATGTTCATACTTGTCTGGGTTCTAAACGAAAGCAATTCAGTTGGATAATAGTAAGGTTTTATCTTATTCAACAATAATCTATATTTCAACATATATATATATATATATATATATATATATATTTACAGGTAATTAACAAAGGTGTATCAACATGTGATTAAATACAATGATTATCCAAGTGGGGACACTTGTATAACCATTTATAAAAATTAACGAACAGAATATATATCTAAATTACCATATACTAACATGTTGATAATCAATGATCGGATATATATATAATAATAGGGTTAGTAATCTAGCATAATAATAATATAGTTCTGAAATATTCTTACTCATGTCCATTGCATAAAAAAATATAAAGGTAAGATACTTGTCTGGTCTGCTGTTTACAATTCGCAACTTTGTTCTATCTTTTATATAACAACCTATCAGTAATAAGATTATTTTACTGATTAGAATCACATACTATAACACATAGCACTGCTTATTGCAGTCAGCACATTACCTAATCACATTATCGCATAAGTTTAACAGTCATTGAATCACAAACAAACATTAATACAGTCAAAATATCTTAGTCCAGATCAATTTCTAAAATATGTCGGTGTACCGACAACTTTATCGGGTAATTATCGAGTCTAAGACTCTATCCTGTAGTTCAATAACTGTAATTATCAGTCATATTATTTTTAAATGACTTATAATAATTTTTAAAACATTTATTATAATTTATCATAAATTTTCAAATATCAGAATCATTATTAAATAATTTAAAGATTAAACAATTCTATTATCATTAATATTTAATTAATATTAAACTATTAATGAAACAATTGCCAAAATATTAAAGTTATTTATAATAACTCAAAATACTTTTAAAGTATTAATATTACCCTTAAATGATTTTTAAAATAATTAAAATTATTTTTAAATAATTACCATTAATATTCAAATATTAATGTACTATTTATCAAAATATTAAAAGTCATTAATTATAACTTAAAATATTTTTAATTCATTTATGTCATTTTTAAATGATTTTTAAATTAATAAAATCATTTTAAAACTATTTATTTAATATAATTATTAAATTAATTTAATATCATTTAATATTAAATTAATATCACTAATATTAAATTATTAATGAAATTATTCTTTAAATATTAAAAGTTATATTTTATAACTTAAAATATTTTTAAACACTTTATTTTCATTTAAAATAATTTTTCTAATATTAAAATCATTTTTAAACTAAATTATTTAATATAATTATTAAATAACTTTAATATCATTAATAATAATTAATTAATGAAATTTACCTTTAAATATTGAAAGTTATATTTTATAACTTAAAATATTTTTAAATACCTTATTATTATTTAAAATGATTTTTAATATAATAAAATTATTTTTAATTAATTTATTTAATTCATTTGGTAAATAACTTAAATATCATTAATATTAATTTATTAATGAATTTCATCACAAAATATTAAAAGTCATCAAAAATAACTTAAAATATTTTCTTATCTCATAATATAATTTTAAATGATTTTTTCAAGTATTAAAACTATTTTTAAATAATTTATTTAATATTATAATTAAATAAATTAAATACCAATAATATTTCAAAAATATTAAATATTTATGAAATATACTTAAAATAATTAAAAACTAATTTTTAGAATTTAAAATAATTTTTAATAATTTATTTGGTATTTTTAATAATTAAAAACTAATTTTTTTCTATTAATTTAATTAAAATCATTAATTTCTGAAAATAATTGTCACTAAAGACTTCCTATAGCGACAGAACCGTCGCTATAGGTGTTCTTCGTATTCTTCATGCAAACCTAGATCTTCATACCTAGTTTTGAGGGGCTTAGGTTGACTAAGCTTTCTAATTAGATCCTGATGTTTCTGGGCATGTTGTTAGTTAGATATTATAGTATTAATGCACGACTACAAGATCCAACAACAAACATGGCCAAACAACACATAACAAAGGAGATCTGGAGCCATGAACAAGATGTCAAAGCTATTCTTCATTTTCTGGGTTACCTAGAAATGAAGAACAGTTCGACTGACTAGTTTTGGGCTTCCATAACTTGTTGATCATGTAATGGTTTAGCGATCTATCGATTTCAGGTTGAAGGAAACATGTACGACTACAGATTCATTACATAATATCATCATAACAGCAACATATCAAGCATAAAAGATCCGGTCAAACTGCTGTCAGAAACACGTTCTTGAAGTTTTCTGGAATTTCCAGAAAACGAAATCCTGAGCTTCTGTACCACTTTGACCAATTACTACTATCGACTCGTTTAATATTAAAGAGATTTTAAGGCACAAACATGGAGTTTATATACCAGACTACAACTTAGACACAACAATAAAACCAACAAATTAACACACTGACAGATCCAAGGCCAACAAAACTTGTCAGACGCTAGTTCACGATTTCTGGGCTGCCCAGAAATGGCCCGGTCATGGTCAGTCAACCGACTTTGACCATCAATAACTTGCAACCTAGACCAGATCTAAGTTTGATTCTTGCTCCAGATCAAAGACTACATGTCAGACTACATATTTAAACCTTTAAACAACAAAAACCAAGATCGTACAAGAATCTAAAGGCACTGACATTCGTTGTCAGACCACAAAACACAATTTTTCCAGTTTTTGCAAATCTTCAAATCCGAGCCTCTAGATGTTATGGATCTAACATCTAGCAACCCATATCATCATTATACACTACTATCAACATATTTTAACACTCAATCATAACATCTAACAACAGATCAATGGTCAGATTTTCTAGGGTTAGTTTATACCTTGATGATCAATAACTGATTCTGGCTTCTAATACTTGTTATATGTATTAGTGGGGATGGTATTTAGGACTTATATGCCTTAAAATTTTTGTGGGTTTGGGTTGAGAGAGGATTGGTCGGGTACTTGCACAAAATGAGCAAAAATGAGACTTTCTCTCTCTCTCTTTGATCTTTATATAGAGGTGTTAGATGCATGTATGGCTGGTACAAGTGGCTGATTTGCTGAGATTTTAAGTCAATAGAAAGTCAAGGTTAGCTCACCAACTCAATTATTGCTAGATATACAAGTTATCTCAAATAATGCAAGAGGGGTATTTTGGTCATTATACTTGAAATTTTAATGGCATTCTTGTAATCTTGACAAACCCTTAGGGTTTAACCCTAAGGTTTAGCACATAGCATTTGTAAGATCTAGCAATTAGGGTTGTACAAAAAATAAAAATAAAATAAAATTTTAGTTTCTAAAATTTAAAATTAGGGTTTTCTAAGTTAGATTAGTTTTCTAATTACTTTATACAGGAACATCAAGGTTTAATATCACTAATTATAATTAACCCTACTAATTAAATAATTAGGGTTTACTATTTTGATAATTAGGATTACCAAATTATAATTAGGGTTTCTAACTACCAAATTAGAGTTTCTAGATATTAAGGTTTTAAATTACTAACTAAGTTTTCCATAATTAGCAATAAAACCTACAATACATGATATTAATCACATTAACACAATTTCTGACTAATCACCCATTTCAGTTTAGGTTTCAAATTAGGGTTTCTCAAAGTAAAACTAAGGTTTTCAAATACTGTACCATAATTGACCAATCATTGTCAATACATACATATAGTACATATTTATAACACTGAAAAATCAAAATATAATTAATATTATATTAGAATTCTCTTTCCTTGATAAAAATCTAAAATTAGGGTTTGGATTCCATATCTGATTTATCTTACATATTTAACATTATTAATTAAGTTAAAATAATTAACTTAAGTAATCTAACATAAATTCTTATAATAAAATAATTATTACAATAATTCTGAAAATCATTTCATATATTATTTAAATAATATATAATTATATTTTCATGGAAAATAATTAATAAAAACATTTTTACTATAAAATTAATTATTATAAGAATATAATTTATAATAATCAATAATTCCAAAATAAAATCATTTTTAATTATTCATGTAATAAATATATTTTAATTTATCACATAAATACATATGCACAATATCTTGTACAAATCCTCATCTTTAAAATAAAAAAAAAATTTATACGCAAAATTTTTGATTTAATTATATAAAAAATATCGGGTTGTTACATTCACCCTCCCTTATATAGATTCTATCGCAGGAATCACCGTTTTAAAACCTATACATATAAGGGTACATAGCACACAAAATCTTCACAAGTAGATATCGACCAACTTTGATCGAACTGATATTTAACTATTCACATAAAGCTTGTCTATCTGATTAAACAGAAATTTAATTTCTAAAAGAACTCAAATTCCTCCCTCAAAATTTCTTTATAAAATAATTTACTATATATAAGAAAATCATGTATAAAAAAATAAAAGTTTTACGAATAATACAAAGTATATAAACAATACCTGGAATTGCACCACCAACTGCTATGGTATCCTGGACAGTCATGTTGTATACTCTCGCAGTAGATTTGATTGGCTTGCTCGATGACGTAGGTCCCGTGATTGCTAAAGTCCCGCTGCCCTGGCCAGTATTCACACTCCCTGCCTCCGTTCTCCTCTTCGGACAATCCTTCACCTTGTGTTCAGTCGACCCGCATAGAAAACATCCACTGTTCATCCTAGGATTGGGGCAGTTGGGAGAGATATGGCCCTCCTGCCCGCACTTATAGCAAATAAATTTTTCCTTCAGACATTCCCCTGTATGGTTCTTTCCACAATTCTTACACTATACCGCTGGCTTCTTAACACCTTCCTGCTTTAGCTGGACATTTCCAAAATAACTCCCCTTTCTTTTGCTATTACCACTTTTACTTCCACTATTAACTTCTGTCTTCCCAGCTCCTTCAACCTTACCTTTGTTCTTCCTCTCCTTGTTGTAGAGGCTCATGGCCTCACTCCCCTCCTCAGCAATAATAGCTTTCTCCATGAGTGCTGCGAATGTAGGAATCTGCAACACCGCCACCTTGTTATAAAGCCAGGGTTTTAATCCCAGCTCAAACCTTCTAGCTTTCCTAGCCTCCGTATCAACTTGATGCAGAGCAAACCTAGCCAACTCATTAAATTTTACAGCATATTCTGACACCGTCATATTCTCCTACTTTAATTCCAAAAACTTTACCTCCATTCTAGCCTGCATACTGGACGAGAAATAGTTCTTGAAGAACAGTGTCTTGAACCTATGTGACGACCCCAAAATAGGTATACAACACCCATTCTGAGTCGCCAAATATATGGTACAAAAAGCAAACTATAACTTCAATAATACAATTATCGTGCAAAATACGACAACACATACTGAGTTTAAATACAAATATTGTCTTCTAGACAATATCCACACTTAAATAAGTCCTCATTACAATTATTCAAAAACTATTTTACAGAAATAGTGAGGACTGCTAAAACATCTTTCTAGAACCATCACTCCATATTCCGACTAGATCCTGCTATGTTCTTACCTCTTGAGAAGAAAAATGGAACAAAAAGGAAAAGGGTGAGCTTAACTAGCCCAGTAAAGAATATTATGACTAAGATAATATACAACAAATTATCATTAGTATTCAACAGGGAAAAATCTGATAGAATATAATCGACAACAATTTTTAGATCAACAACTGTAGCGGAAATAACAAACTATTAGAAGAGTCAAGTAGAGAATGAATTCTACTATCTTTTAAGATTTAAAAGTCCATCATCAATATTTTATCCCTGTAACATCAATTAATAATCATCTTTAACCAAATATTCATCTTTGCACTACAGGCCAAAGATATTCATTTGTAACACCAGTCGGTCATGTTCATCTCAACACCTGTTCATCTTTGCACTACAGGCCAAAGATATTCATCAGGTAATCATACATCTTTGCACTACAGGCCAAAGATATTTAGTAATATCATCATTCAGGACTGAGGATGATGAAAAATATCTTAAAAAAAACGAATCCAGTGAGACAGAAGGATAAATAGTAGGGATTCGTATAACAGTTTATCCAAGATCAATAATACTTCATAATAATCAATTGTGAAGCAGAATTCAAAAATAAAGATCAAAACATAGATACAATCAAAGATAGTAACCATAATAGACATCTTGGACAAAAAGGAAAATTTTATTTTTCGGTGAATAGTGTCGTATTCGTGAATAGTGTCGTATACGTGAATAGTAACCCCGACACAAAAAGTTCCAAATTTGATAAACAAAACTTATATCAATATTTCAGCATAATGATATTGAAGAAAATAATATCATTTAAGAAGGAAGTAATATCCCTTACCTCAAAATAACCGTACTTCTGACTGAATATCAGATATGAGGCTGAATGAAACTTGTGCTAAATAGCAACTTTCAAAGTATCTAAATACTCATAAAATACACTCAATAATCTAGAGAGATAAAGAGAGAAAACTTATGAATTCTAGTGTAATTTTCAATTCTAACTTAGCCCTCTATTTATAGGAAAATGTTAGCACGCCGAAGCAGACTTAATCTGCAACCTGATGGCTTTACCTGCTACTATTCCCACCTACCACATTTGAATAAAAATCTCAGCACATTTCTTCACCAACCAAGAGTGGGGCCCACCAATTCTAGAATTTTCCACCAAAATGATTAACTCCGAAAATTTAACAATTTTTGAACCTGTCATCTCGTAAAATTCGTAACAAATCATTTGTTCATTTTTAACGGTTCAAAATTTGTGGACATATACTCAACTTATATATGTATAACATATCCAAAAATTACTACGATCCAACGGTCGGATTAAAAATTATAACCCCCGCAAAATAACTCAAATACCCTAATTTGATTTTTAATACCTCAATTCCGACAAAAATATTGATAAAACACCTCAACATTAACTCCTTAATTTTTAACCACAAAAATATATCCCTCATTTATATCCACATAAAATAAATATTTCCTTATCATATGAATCAATAATTAATTATTCAAAAATAATATTACAGAATCAAATTTATGACAACCAGGCCGTTCCCAGGAAAGAGGGGGCTTTCCAATAAGAACTTCTCCTTACTGGCGCGCAATTAGGTGACCAAACCTCTCCTTAGACAGAACTTTCTAGACATTGCCAATAATGTTATCTAATAATATTATTCAAATAATATGAATTATTAATCTGATAATAGAAAATACTATGCAGTGACAATTATTGAAACAACAATAATATAAAATATCAACGCAACAATTATTGAATCAATAAAATAAAATATTGAACAGTAATTACTATGACAATTATTCAGTAGTGTCTTCTTACGTAAGAATCAATAATTTCAAAAATACTGTGCAATACCGTGTGCTACTGTGCAATAACGCGTATTACTGTATTTTAAACCACCGGGTATTCCAGCAGTGTTAACGGTAACAACTACGCCGTTAATTATAAAAACTCAATTTTTATCGTTATCTTCATCCGACAGTTATTCTGTTATGGAGCCCATAAATGGCTGCGCCGTCGTACGAATATTCCCCGACAGAAAGAATATTCTACGACCAAACGAATATTCCCCGACAACAATAAATATTTTATAACCACTTGTTTATTTTGCAAAATTTGTACATTTCACCCATAACTTTAAATTTTTATCAATTTAACCATTTACTAAATAGGAAAAATTGAATACTTTTATTTCATAAAATCTGGGGTCATACAATCTCCCCTCCTTATGAAATTTCGTCCCCGAAATTTACGTACCTGATAATTCAAAGAGTTGAGAATACATTGCTTTCATTTCAGATTCCATCTTTTCTGTCATCATGATTTCTCCATTGCTCATCTCCTGTATTTCAGATATCATTCTAGAATACAGCTTCAAAACAAAGGTTAATTGAACAAATTAACATATCACATAATATCTCGATATTATGATTGACCAACAAATAAGCTTAGGTAGGACACACTAGCGAAGGATTTACTCATCTCTCCCCTCCTAGTTCTATTTCTCGATCTCCGTTAGAGATCATATCCCTAAGCTCTGATACCAACTGTGACGACCCCAAAACAGGTCCATTCCATCTAACCTATTCTGAGTCGCCAAATACATGGTACAGAAAACAACTACAACTTTATTACAACAATTGTCGTGCAAAATACAACAACACATATGCTGTGAGTTTGGATACAAATATATACCAAATGTGACACATGTCCCAACCGTGGACAGCACCTAACAATGACACCTTACATAAAGGTATAGTCAAAAACTGTTTTAGAAATTAAAATCTTTGGGAAGTGCTCAAGGAAACCTGCGTACATGGGAGGCCATGCGTCTAGGTTATGATAGATATCATATGGCCACAGAATTATCCTCGGATGACCCAATAGACCCCAAAGAAATATAAGAAGATTACTATCATATTCTTCCCAATGATAAGTCTTCTCTTGACTTACCATTATCTCCACTGTCTCTAATTGAAAATTATACTCCAAACAAACTCCAAGATTATATAGGTAGTGCTCGTAAAGATACTCAGTAAGTGGATGAGCACAACCCTGTCTTATGATGACATGAGGTTGTATGTCATTAGACATCTTGTATGATAGTGACAAAATACCCTTTCAACGTTGGGTTCGCTTCACCCTAGATGATTCACCAAATATAACTACTAAATGATGACCACCGTTCTATTCCCATGCTACCCCCGCTCGACCCAGCTACACTCTTATTACCTGAAAGGAATTGCGAAACAGAAGGGTGAGCACAACTAGCCCAGTAAAGAATATCATGACTAAAGATAATAAATTATCAATAGTCTTCATCAGTAATAAATCAGAGATTTAGAACATATGGTAGACGATAAAAATTTTCAACCATAGTTGCAGCGGAATGAGCAATCCATTAGAAGAGTCAAATAGACCATAAAGTCTATTATCTCCTCCATGTTAAAAATCCACCAACAATGTTTTATCCATGTAACATCACTCAACAGTTCCTTTCCACAATCATATGAATAACTCATAATCATAATTGTGACTCTAAATTTTTCTTCGCACCCAGGACGAAGAATATTTTCATCACCTGTCTTTACCTGAAACATCAAAGATCATGGTTATACCAAATCACAATTCTTGTTCATAATCATACTAATAACTTCATCTTTGCACTACGACCAAAGATATTTATTTGTACCAGTTGGTCATGTTCATCTCAACACCTGTTCATCTTTGCACTACTGGCCAAAGATATTCAACAACATGTCATCTTTGCACTACAGGCCAAAGATATTCATCTACAATTCATCTTTGCACTAAAGGCCAAAGATATTCATCAACAGTTCATATTTGCACTACAGGCCAAATATATTCATATCTCAAAGAAATATATAATCATTTCAGAATTTATATAAACAATAATTATAACCATGTTGATCATTTCACCTTTGCACTTAAGCTAAAGATATTCACTTATAAATTCAATGGTCATGATCATACCAGTCACCAATTCAACTTTGTACAACTGGCCAAAGAGAACCCATAGTCATGATCATACCAAAAATCTACTCATCTTTACACTCAAGTCAAATAGAAATATCATCATTAAGGTTATAAAAATGTTATATATAACAGTAAAATTAATATAATCAAAACACCTAGATTTAATATCAAGAGTAATATTCATAAATCAACTATAATTTAGTTAGAAAAGAAACCAATTTTATCATGAATAGTAACTCGTGAATAGTAACCCATAAATAGTAAACCCGACATAAAAAGGTAGAAATTTCACAATAAAATACATACCAATATTTCGGTATAATGATATTGAAAGAATAACATTTCTTAAACTTATAAACAATTTATTTTAATTGTTTACACTTTACTAAATAATACATTTAATCATTCTAAAATGCCAAACTCATAAAATTTCATCATCAATAACCAAAACCCTCATCAAAAATCTGCATATACCTCATATAGGATTCTCAAGCCATAAAATCCTATTTTCTAATTTTCTTACTTCACAAAACATATTTAATTCATTTACTCATAACTAGACTATTTTCATAAAAAATATCAAATCAGTTCCAAAAATATTTCTTTTCTGGGATTTAGCATAATATAGTTCCATAGTGAACATATATTTTTCTCAGAATTTTTAAAACTCATTTACTATTTTTCATATGGCCAAAATCGCCGAATATTTAGACATTTATCATAAATAGTACTTTTGTCCAAAAATTCTAAAATTTACAGAGTATACTTCTATCATATACATGTACTTCTAATAAAAATTTCATCAATTTTGGAGTTAACCACAAGGAATTATAAGCGGTTACTTTTAAAATAGTCTTGTCCCGTAAAATTTATAACTCTTAATCTATACATCCAAAAATCACCATTTTTGGACACAATCAAGAAAACTCATCAAAATATCATTTCAAATTTTTCCAAAATTTTTGAAGGTCAGAAAAATTACGAAACTGAAAAACATAACAACCCTTAAAATCCCTTACTATCCCTTACTATCCCTTACCTCAAAAGTGCAGTACTTTTGATCGGTATAAGGCTGAAGAAAACTTGCACTGATGAATAGAAACTCACAGAGTATTTAAATATTCATAAAATACACTCAATAATCTAAAAAGAGAAAGAGAGAAAGCTTATGTTTCTGGTGTGATTTTTAATTCTAACTTAGCCTTCTATTTATAGGAAAATGTTAGCACGCCGAAGCAGACTTAACCTGCAACCTGATGGCTTTACCTGCTACTATTCCCACCCACCACATTTGAATAAAAATCTCAACACATTTCTTTACCAACTAAGAGAGGGGCCCACCAATTCTAGAATTTTCCACCATAATGATTAACTCCGAAAATTCAACAATTTCTGAACCAGTCATCTCGTAAAATTCGTAACAAATCATTCGTTCATTTTTAACGGTTCAAAATTTTTGGACATATACTCAACTTATATATGTATAACATATACAAAAATTACTACGATCCAACGGTCGGATTAAAAATTATAACCCCCGCAAAATAACTCAAAAATCCTAATTTGATTCTTAATACCTCAATTCTGACAAAAATACTGATAAAACACCTCAACATTAACTCCTTCATTTTTAACCACAAAAATATATCCCTCATTTATATCCACATAAAATGAATATTTCCTTATCATATGAATCAATAATCAATTATTCACAAATAATATTACAGAATCAAATTTATGACAACCAGGCCGTTCCCAGGAAAGAGAGGGCTTTCCAATAAGAACTTCTCCTTACTGACGCGCAATTAGGTGACCAAACCTCTCCTTAGACAGAACTTTCTAGACATTGCCAATAATGTTATCTAATAATATTATTCAAATAATATGAATTATTGATCTGATAATGGAAAATACTATGCAGTGACAATTATTGAAACAACAATAATATAAAATATCAACGCAGCAATTATTGAATCAATAAAATAAAATATTGAACAGTAATTACTGTGACAATTATTCAGTAGTGCCTTCTTACGTAAGAATCAATAATTTCAAAAATACTGTGCAATACCGTGTGTTACTGTGTAATAACGCGTATTACTGTATTTTAAACCACCGGGTATTCCAAAAGTGTTAACGGTAACAACTACGCCGTTAATTATAAAAACTCAATTTTTGTCGTTATCTTCATCCGACAGTTATTCTGTTATGGGGCCCATAAATGGCTGCGCCGCCGTACGAATATTCTCCGACAGAAAGAATATTTCACGACCAAACGAATATTCCCCGACAACAATGAATATTTTATAACCACTTGTTTATTTTATAAAATTTGCACATTTCACCCATAACTTTAAATTTTTATCAATTTAACCATTTACTAAATAGGAAAAATTGAATATTTTTATTTTATAAAATCTGGGGTCTTACACCTACGGAGAGTTTGGCTTTGGTACATTCCACAAAGGAAGTCACCAGATAGAGGCTCGGGTACCAACTTCTATAGTTGGGTTTTTAACTCCTGAAGTTCAATAGGAGCTATTCAATATGATAGTTTAGAAATGGGTTTTGTATAGGGTTGATCAATACAAAAATTCAATATCACGCTCTTGGTTAGGCCAGGAAATTCTTCAGGAAATACGTCAGGAAATTCACTAACAACAGAAATATCATTCAAATATGACGTATTTTTATTCAAGTCCATGACATGGGCTAAGAAAGCTTGACATCTATTTTTCAATAAACGAATGACTTTATGGCTTGGTATGACAGCGATTGATTTTAGTTGTAAGACCTCGAATTTTATGAAATAAAAGTATTCAATTTTTCTATTCAGTAAATGGTTAAATTGATAAAAGTTAATGTTAAGGGTGATATATGAATTTTTTTCAAAATAAACAAGTGGTTATAAAATAATCATTGTTGTCGGGGAATATTCGTTGGTCGTGGAATATTCTTTCTGTCAGGGAATATTCGTACGACGGCGCAGCCATTTGTGGGCCCCATAACAGAATAACTGTCGGATGAAGAAAATGACAAATTTAAGTTTTTACAAATAACGGCGTAGTTATTACCGTTAATACTGTTGAAATATCCGGTGGTTAAAATACAGTAATACGCGTTATTGCACAGTAGCACACGGTATTGCACAGTATTTTTGAAATTATTGATTCTTACGTAAGAAGGCACTACTCAATAATTGTTACAGTAGTTACTATTCAATATTTTATTTTATTGATTCAATAATTGCCGCGTTCAGATTTTATATTATTGTTGTTTTAATAATTGTTGCTGCACAGTATTTTCCATTATCAGATCAATAATTCATATTATTTAAATAATATTATTAGATAGAATTATTGACAATGTCTAGAAAGTTCTGTCTAAGGAGAGGTTTGGTAATCTAATTGCGCGCTAGTAAGGAGAAATTCTTATTGGAAAGCCCCATATTTCCTGGGAACGGCCTGGTTGTCATAATTGTGACTCTGTAATATTATTTGTGAATAATTAATTATTGATTCATATGATAAGGAAATATTTATTTTATGTGGATATATATGAGGGATATATTTTTGTGGTTAAAAATAAAGGAGTTAATGTTGAGGTTTTTATCAGTATTTTTATCGGAATAGAAGTATTAAAAATTAGGGTTTTTGAGATATTTTGCGAGGGTTATAATTTTTAATCCGACCGTTGGATCGTGGTAATTTTTGGATATGTTATACATATATAAGTTGAGTATATGTCCACAAATTTTAAATCGTTAAAAATGAACGTATAATTTGTTATGAATTTTACGAGATGACTGGTTCAGAAATTGTTGAATTTTCGGAGTTAATCATTTTTGTGAAAAATTCTAGAATTGGTCACTCTTGGTTGGTGAAGAAATGTGCTGAGATTTTTATTCAAATGTGTTGGGTGGGAATAGTAGCAGGTAAAGCCATCAGGTTGCAGGTTAAGTCTGCTTCGGCGTGCTAACATTTTCCTATAAATAGAGGGCTAAGTTAGAATTGAAAATCACACCAAAATTTATAAGTTTTCTCTCTTTCTCTCTCTAGATTATTGAGTGTAATTTATGAGTATTTAGATACTCTGTGAGTTTCTATTCATCAGTGCAAGTTTCCTTCAGCCTTATACCGATCAGAAGTACTGCTCTTTTGAGGTAAGGGATAGTGAGGGATTTTAAGGGTTGTTATGTTTTTTTCAGTTTCGTAATTTTTTTGACCTTCAAAAATTCTGGAAAAATTTAAAATGATATTTGATGAGTTTTCTTGATTGTGTCCAAAAATGGTGATTTTTGGATGTATAGATTAAGAGTTATGAATTTTATGAGAAAAGACTATTTTAAAAGTAACCGCTTATAACTCTTTGTGATTAACTCCAAAATTGATAAAATTTTTATTGAAAGTATATCTATATAATATCAGTATACTCTGTGAGTTTTGGAATTTTGGATAAAAGTACTATTTATGATAAATGTCTAAATATTCGGCGGTTTTGGCCATATGAAAAATAGTAAATGAATTTAAAAAATTCTGAGAAAAATATATGTTCTTTATGGGACTATATTCTGTTAAATTTCAAAAAAGAAATATTTTTAGAACTGATTTGGTATTTTTCATGAAAATAGTCTAATTATGAGTAAATGAATTAAATATGTTATGTGAAGTAAGAAAATTGAAAAATATGATTTTATGGCTTGAATATCATATATGAGTTATATGCAGATTTTTGATGAGGGTTTTGGTTATTGGTGATGAAAACTTAAGAGTTTGGCATTTTAGGATGATTAAATGCATTATTTAGTAAAGTGTGAACAATTAAAATAAATTATTTATAAGTTTAAGAAATATTATTCTTTCAATATCATTATACCGAAATATTGGTATGTATTTTATTGTAGAATTTCTACCTTTTTGTGTCGAGTTTACTATTCATGAGTTACTATTCATGAGTTACTATTCACGAGTTACTATTAATGAGTTAATATTCACGAGTTACTATTCACGACAAAATTGGTTTCTTTTTCTGACCAAATTATAGTTGGTTTATGAATATTACTCTTGAGATTAAATCTATATGTTGATTATATTGATTTTATTTTATAACCCTAATGATGATATTTCTCTTTGACTTGAGTGTAAAGATGGGTAGATTTCTGGTATGATCATGACTATGTGTTCTCTTTGGCCAGTAGTGCAAAGTTGAATTGTTGACTGGTATGATCATGACCATTGAATTTATAAGTGAATATCTTTAGCTTAAGTGCAAAGGTGAATTGATCAACATGGTTATAATTATTGTTTATATAAATTCTGAAATGATTATATATTTCTTTGAGATATTAATATATTTGGCCTGTAGTGCTAATATGAACTGTTGATGAATATATTTGGCCGTAGTGCAAATATGAACTGTTGAGAAATATCTTTGGCCTGTAGTGCAAAGATGAATTGTTGATGAATATCTTTGGCCTGTAGTGCAAAGATGGTCTGTTGATGAATATATTTGGCCGTAGTGCAAAGATAAAATTGTTAGCATGATTATAAACAGGAACTGTGATTTGGTATAACCATGATCTTTGATATTTCAGGTAAAGACATGTGATAAAAATTATCTTCGTCCTAGATGCGAAGAGGAATTTAGAATTACAATTATGATTATGAGTTATTTATATGATTGTGGACCAGAACTGTTGATTGATGTTACAGGGATAAAACATTGTTGGTGGATTTTTAACATGGAGAAGATAATAGACTTTATAGTCTATTTGACTCTTCTAATAGATTGCTCGTTCCGCTGCAACTATGGTTGAAATTTTTTATCATCTATCATATATTCTAAATCTCTGATTTATTACTGATGAAGGCTATTGATAATTTAATTATCTTTAGTCATGATATTTTTACTGGGCTAGTTGTGCTCACCCTTTTGTTTCACAATTCCTTTCAGGTAATAGGAGTGTAGCTAGGTCGAGCGGGGGTAACAATGGAATAGAACGGTGGTCATCATTTAGTAGTTATATTTGGTGAAGAAAATAGGGTGAGGCGAACCCAACGTTGGAAGGGTGTTTTGTCACTGTCATACAAGATGTCTAATGACATACAACCTCGTGTCATCATAAGACAGGGTTGTGCACATCCACTTGCTGAGTATATTTACGAGCACTACCTATATAATCTTGGTATTTGTTTGAAGTATAATTCTCATTTAGAGATAGTGGAGATAATGATAAGTCAAGAGAAGACTCACCATTGGGAAGAATATGATAGTAATCTTCTCGTTTTTCTTTGGGGTCTATTGGGTAAACCAAGGATAATTCTGTGGCCATATGATATCTATCATAACCTAGAAGCATGGCCTCCCATGTACGAAGGTTTCCTTGAGCACTTCCTAAATATTCTAATTTCTAAAACAGTTTTTGACTATACATTTATGTAAGGTGTCATTGTGAGGTGATGTCCACGGTTGGAACATGAGTCACATTTGGTATATATTTGTATCCAAATTCACAGCATATATGTTGTTGTATTTTACACGACAATTGTTGTAATAAAGTTGTAGTTGTTTTCTGTACCATGTATTTGGCGACTCAGAATAGGTTGGATGGAATGGACCTATTTTGGAATTGTCACATTTGGTATCAGAGCTTAGGAATATGATCTCTGGCGGAGATCTGGAAATAGAACTAGGAGGGGAGAGATGAGTAAATCCTTCGCTAGTGTGTCCTACCTAAGCTTATTTGTTGGTCAGTCATAATATCAGGATATTATGTGATATGTTAATTTGTTCAATTGACCCTTGCTGTATTCTAGAATGATATCTGAAATACAGGAGATGAGCATTGGAGAAATCATGATGACAGGGAAGATAGAATCTGAAATGAAAGCAAGGTATTCTTAACTCTTTGAAATACCAGGTACGTAAATTTCGGGGACGAAATTTCATAAGGAGGGGAGATTGTAAGACCCCGAATTTTATGAAATAAAAGTATTCAATTTTTCTATTCAGTAAATGGTTAAATTGATAAAAGTTAATGTTAAGGGTGATATATGAATTTTTTTCAAAATAAACAAGTGGTTATAAAATAATCATTGTTGTGACGCCCCCAAAATTAGGTATACATCACCCATCTTAGGTCGTCAGATACATAGTACAGAATACAAATACAACTTAATAATACAACTGTCGTGTACAATACGACAAAATACAAACTGTGAGTTTGAATACAAATATTATCTTCTAGAGAGTATTCATACTCAAAAGGAGTCCTCATTACATTTATTAACACACCATTACATAGAATAGTGAGGACTACTAACTAATACTATCATTCGGACCATCACTCCGTTCCCCGACTTGCCCCAGCTACGTTCTCATTTCCTGAAGAGAACAGTGAAAGAAAGGGTGAGCTCAACTAGCCCAGTAAGAAATATTACGACTAAGATGCAGAATAAATTATCATTAGCCTTCAACAATGTTAAACTGATAAAATATAATAGACATCAAGTTTAACTGTAGCGGAACAATCAATCTATTAAGAGAGTCAAGTAGAAAATAAACTCTACTATCTTTTATGATTTAAAAGATTTTCCAACACTGTGATCGCTGAGACTCAGCTTAATAAAATAATCCACATCAGCGAATCACCCCTGCACTACGGCCAAGGATATTCGTATATTCATTAATGGTCATGATCATGCCAACAACTGTCCATCAATGCACTACGGGCCAATGAGGACTTTTACCACATCATTCGTAACATTACGGTCATGATTACACCGAATAATCCCTGGTCATAATCATACCAAGTCCATCTATGCACTACAGGCCACAGATGACTTTCAACAGAATATAAACATGAGGATGATGACAATGATATAAGAATTCAATAAAACAAGTTCAAGAATTAATTTATCCAAGAATTAACAACGTCCAAATTGTCAACATGATACTACTTTGTGGAGTAAAATTCAAGAATGATCAGGAGAATATTTTCATGAATAGGTACTGGATGAAACGCAATTATCAAGGATATTCCAGAAATTTTATGGAGTATAGAAGTCAAAACTTAACCAACTGAGTACAATAAAGAATGAAATAACAAAAGAAATCACCATGCATGCGATAGACCGCACAAACAGGTTATTCTAACAGAATAATAAATAATGGAACCAGGTCCAGCGTAAACGCACAGACAGGATATTCCGACCGAATAATAAATAATGGAACCAGGTCCGGCGTAAACGCACAGACAGGATATTCCAACAGAATAATAAATAATGGAACCAGGTCCGGCGTAAACGCACAGACAAGATATTCCGACAGAATAATAAATAATGGAACCAGGTCCGGTGTAAAATACACAGACAGGATGTTCCAATAGAATAATAACAAGACGAAACCAGGTCCGGTGTAAAACACACAGACAGGATGTTCCAACAGAATAATAACAAAAACGGAACCAGGTCCGGTGTAAAATACACAGACAGGATGTTCCAACAGAATAATAGAAGAATGTCACCAAGTATAGGGTAGACCACGTATACAGGTTATTCCAACAGAATAATAAGAAATGGAATAACAACAGTTCTCTTCATGAATAAGAAAGAATAACACCCCTTACCGTTTTAAAGAAGAGCTGAAATAAGGAAGTAGTTAAGTAGCAGAATACTCTTCTTCTCTCTCTCTATAGTTTCTCTCTATAGAGTTCAGTGAATTCGTAATAAATAATGAAGGAATGAGCTGCTATTTATAGAAAAATAGAATGCATAGTAACTAATCTATGAACGGTCCAGATTGATTACTTTAATCTGACGGTCCATATTTAAAGAAAAATCTTTTAAATAAAATATAATATATTCTATTTATAGAATAACTTTAATAAAGTATTCTGTTTTATATAAAAAGATGTTTCTGTTTTATTACGTTAATAATACGAATAAAACAAAACGTCATTATCGCTAAATAATTCATATTATTAACTGACAATAATTGAATCAAACTGAGTGACTTCTCACATAAGCATTAATAATCAATACCGTGTGCTACTATGCAACCACACGTATTACTGTACTTTTACTACCGAGTAGTTCAACAGTAACAATGGTAAAACTTACGCCGTTATTTTTAATAAAATATTTTTATCGTTTTCTCAATCCGACAATAATTTCGTTGTGGGGTCCACCAATGATTGTGCCGTTGTACGAATATTCCCTATTAAAACGAATATTCCCCGACCAATCGAATATTATATAACAACTTGCGTACTTTGTAAAATTTATAAATATTACCCACAACTATAACATTATATCAAATTAACTCCATAATATTCAAAAATGATATTTATAGAAAATTCATCTTTATTTATAAAAGTTGGGGTCTTACAACCTCCCCTTCTTATGAAATTTCGCCCTCGAAATTAGAGTACGTACCTGGTATGTTGAAGAGGTAAGGATACCTTGATTTCATTTCAGATTCTAACTCCCAAGTCATTTCCTCAACATCGTGGTTTCTCCCAAAACTTTGACTTGAGGTATAACCTTGGAGCGTAGAATATGTTCCTTCTTATCCAAGATTTGAACAGGAACTTCTTCATACGTCAAATCTCCGCTATTTCGTCCGGTTCTAACTCAATAATGTGGTTCGGGTCTTCCACATATTTGCGTAACATGGATATGTGAAAAACGTTATGAACACGAGACATACTTGGCGGTAAAGCGAGTCTATAAGCCACAGTTCCTACTCGATCGAGGATTAAAAATGGACCGATGAATCGAGGATTGAGCTTTCCTCTCTTTCCAAATCTCGTAACTCCTTTCCATGGAGCAACACGTAAGAACACATGATCTCCTACATCAAATTCCACGTCCTTTCGATGAAGATCAGCATAACTCTTTTGTCGATTTTGTGAGGTTTTTATACGTTGTCGGATCGTTTGAATCTTTTCTGTAGTCATACGTACCAACTCCGGTCCCAACAACGTTGCTTCACCACCTCATCCCAGCATACTGGAGAACGACATTTTCTTCCATACAATGCTTCGAATGGAGCCATGCCAATACTTGCTTGATAACTGTTGTTGTAGGAAAACTCCACCAATGGTAAGAACTTGTCCCAACTTCCCTTGAAGTCAAAGACACAGAGTCTTAATAAATCTTCTAGAGTTTAAATAGTCCTCTCTGATTGTCCGTCCGTCTGAGGATGATATGCCGAACTAAATCGTAAATCTGTGCCCATAGCTTTTTGTAAACTAACCCAAAATCGTGAAGTGAATCTTGGTCTCGATCAGAAACTATGGATACTGGCATACCATGCAGTCTTACAATCTCGTTTATGTACATACGAGCAAGACGTTCAAGTGTATAAGTTTCTCGTATCGGTAAGAAATGAGCAGACTTGGTCAATCTATCAACAATGACCCAAATCGCATCTATACCTTGAGAAACCTTAGGAAGACCGGTAACGAAATCCATGGTAATGTGCTCCCACTTCCATTCTGGAATTTCAAGTGGTTGCAATGGACCTTTTGGTACTTGATGCTCCGCTTTGACTCGTTGACAAGTTAGACACCTTGAGATAAACAACGCTATCTCTCTCTTCATATTGCTCCACCAAAATGTATGACGAAGATCATGATACATTTTGGTACTTCCAGGATGGATTGCAAACGGTGTGTTGTGCGCCTCCATCATGATTTCATACTTTAAATCAGGGTTGTTAGGAACACAAAGTCTGGAGTTGACTCGAAGTATTCCTTCTTCATCGATTCTTGCTTCCGGCATAGAACCTTCTTGCACTTTCTTCCTCATACGCATCAGCTCCAGGTCTGTAGCTTGAGCAGCTTTAACTTTATCGATTAAAGTTGGTTCTACTCGTATATTCGCCATCATCACATGGGTCCCTGGAGTCTTTAACTCTATCTCCATCCTTTGCAAGTCACACAAAATGGGCCTTTGTGTTGACAATATTGCACTCGTACTTGCATATGATCTTCTACTCAATGCGTCAGCTACCACGTTCGCTTTTCCAGGATGGTATTGAATGGTATGATCATAATCTTTCAACAGTTCAAGCCAACGTCGTTGTCGCATGTTGAGTTCCTTTTGAGTGAAGAAATATTTAGGCTTTTATGATCCGTAAAGATCTCCACCTTCTCCCCATACAAGTAATGCCTCCAAATTTTAAGTGCAAAGACAACAGCTGCCAACTCTAGATCATGAGTAGGATAATTCCTCTCATATTCCTTGAGTTGTCTTGATGCATAGGCTATGACTTTTCCATGTTGCATGAGAACGCATCCCAACCCTTTGCTCGAAGCATCACTGTAGATGACAAATCCCTCCGAGCCAGATGGTATTGTTAGAACAGGTGCTGAAATGAGTCTCCTCTTGAGTTCTTGAAAACTCTGCTCACATTCTTCGCTCCAACCGAACTTTGTATCTTTCCGAGTCAGCTGAGTTAATGGAGTAGCGATTCGAGAAAATCCTTCCACGAATCTCCGATAATAACCAGCTAAACCAAGAAAGCTACGTACCTCGGTCACTGATTTAGGTTGCTCCCAGCTTTGAATAGCTTCAATCTTTGTCGGGTCAACCGATATTCCACGACTTGATACTACGTGCCCAAGGAATGCTACCTCTTCCAGCCAGAACTCGCATTTCTTCAACTTGGCATAAAGTTTGTATTCACGAAGCTTTTGGAGTACCAACCTCAAGTGTTGCTCATGATCTTCACGGCTTTTGGAATAAACAAGGATGTCATCGATAAAGACGACCACAAAGTGATCCAAATATTCCTTGAATACCCTGTTCATCATATCCATGAAGGCAGCAGGAGCATTAGTCAATCCAAAAGACATAACTAAGAATTCATAATGCCCATACCGAGTTCTGAAGGCAGTCTTTGGAATATCCTCAGTTCTAACCTTCAGCTGATGATATCCAGAACGAAGATCGATCTTTGAAAAGAATTGTGCTCCTTGCAACTGGTCAAACAGGTCATCAATACGTGGCAATGGGTACCTATTTTTGATGGTGACATGATTCAACTCCCGATAATCAATACAAAGTCGCATACTCCCATCTTTCTTCTTCACGAACAGAACAGGAGCACCCCAAGGAGAAGTACTAGGACGAATAAAACCAATGTCTAACAATTCCTGCAGTTGGGTCTTTAACTCCTGAAGTTCAATAGGAGCCATTCGATATGGGGCTTTGGAAATGGGTTTTGTACCGGGTTCAAGGTCGATACAAAATTCAATTTCACGCTCTGGGGGTAGGCCAGGAAGTTCTTTGGGAAATACGTCAGGAAATTTATTAACAACAGAAATATCATTCAAAACTGACGTATTTTTGTTTAGATCTGTGACATGAGCTAAGAAAGCTTGACATCCGTTTTTCAATAAACGAATAGCTTTATGGCTTGAGATGAACAGCGATTGATTTTAATGGTTTGGTTGCTTGAATTCGCATAATAGGTCGATTAGGAATATGAAAGCTAACAACCTTACGAAAACAATCAATTTTTGCATGATGAGTAGTTAACCAATCAATCCCTAGAATCACGTCAAATGCAAGTATTTTTAATGAAATAAGATCGACAGGTAATGTGTGGGTACCAACTTGAACCAAACAAAACTTATAAACCGTGGATGTAATGAAGGTTTCTCCCAATGGAGTTTCAACTGCTAAGTCAAAGTCTAATTTCTCCGGAATCAAATTTAATCGATGAGCGCAAGTAGGAGAAATAAAAGAATGGGTAGAACCGGTATCAAATAAAGTATAGACTTCGTTAGAGTTTATGATAAGCTTACCCGTGATGACCTCATTCGGGTTCCTTGCTCTCTGGGAGTTCACAACAAACGCTCTCCCTTGCACAACCGATTTTGACTTTTCTGGGACGGCCTTTGGTGCCTCCATCCTAGCTGAATTTGTCTTCGGTAAACGACAAAATCGGGCTAAATGACCTTCTCTTCCACAATTATAACATGCTTTGGACGGCATCGCGCAGTTTGGACTGATGTGCCCCTCCCCTCCGCATTTGAAACATATGATAGGTGGTCGTTCTCCTTCCTTAACGACAGGTGCTGGTGCTGACGTCTTTCCATCATTGTTGAATCTCCTCTTCTTGAAATGCCCATTCTTATTATTTTGGCCCTGATTACCACCGAAGTGGTTACCATTTCTGGCCTGTTGATTCCCTCCACGCTTGTTGTCACCGCTTCGATGACTGCTTTCACTGGTATTATCATTTTATCGGCTGCTCTCTTTTGGTTGCGTTGTCTCGTTATCGCGCTCCACCAACTGAGCCCTATTTACAACATCTGAATACAAACACAGTTTATGAGAAATAAGGTGTTGACGTATCTCCGGCTTCAAACCTCTTAAAAACATTCGCGTCATTCTTTCTTCATTATCCACCAGGTGGGATGCAAACCGTGATAACTCCGCAAATTTTGCCTCGTACTGCGACACGGTCATATTATTCTGCTCCAATTTGATGAACTCCACCTCCTTCATGTGACGAATACTCTCGGGAAAGTATTTGTCGTTAAACAGCTCTTGGAACTTCTCCCAAGACATCTTCAGTGCGGCAGGTTGAGTACGCTTTATCGATTCCCACCAGTAATCTGCCTCTCCTCGCAACATAAAGGCGGCAAAGGGAACCTTTTGCTCCTCGGAGCAACCCAAGACATCAAATATCTTGGTGATCTGTTTTATCCATGTTTCAGCTACAAGTGGTTTGGGTTCTCCCTTAAACTCCGGTGGTCCCAGCTCCTTAAACTGTTTAGCGGTGACCGCCTGAGAGTTTCCAGTATTTCCACCTACGTTGTGGACAGGAGCCGCTTTCACCTGTTGTTGCATGAATTGCATAAAACCTCTGAACATTCCATCATTCATCATCTGGTCAGTGTTGTTGTTTGCATGAGGATTGTCACCTTCCTGATGCACATTATCCTGATTATTGATATGTGGTGAATCAATAATCGTATGTGCTCCATTGCTATTCTCAACATTCTCAGATGCCATTTTCAGATACTGCCACAAAATAAAAGTTAATTGATATGTCATATATTATCCTTATATTATGACCGACCAATTAAATACCATGCAAATAAACTTAGGTAGGTCATACTAGCGAAGGAATTCCCCGTCTCTCCCCTCCTAGTTCTATTCTCACATCCTAGCCAGGGATCATATCCCTAAGCTCTGATACCAACTGTGACATTGGATACCATCATGTGTCAGCACCTCACAAAGGTACCTATCAGCTTGCCACCGCAGAACGGCGTCCCCTACGGAGAGTCTGGCTTCGGTGCATTCCCCATCAACAGGATGTCACCAGATAGAGGCTCGGGGCTCTTTACTTATAGCTCTGATACCAACTGTGACGCCCGCAAAATTAGGTATACATCACCCATCTTGGTTCGTCAGATACATAGTACATAATACAAATACAACTTAATAATACAACTGTTGTGTACAATACGATAAAATATAAACTGTGAGTTTGAATACAAATATTATCTTCTAGAGAGTATTCATACTCAAAAGGAGTCCTTATTACATTTATTAACACACCATTACATAGAATAGTGAGGACTACTAACTAATACTATCATTCGGACCATCACTCCGTTTCCCGACTTGCCCCAGCTACGTTCTCATTTCCTGAAGAGAACAGTGAAAGAAAGGGTGAGCTCAACTAGCCCAGTAAGAAATATTACGACTAAGATAATGCAGAATAAATTATCATTAGCCTTCAACAATGTTAAACTGATAAAATATAATAGACATCAAGTTTAACTGTAGCGGAACAAGCAATCCATTAAGAGAGTCAAGTAGAAAATAAACTCTACTATCTTTTATGATTTAAAAGATTTTCCAACACTGTGATCGCTGAGACTCAGCTTAATAAAATAATCCACATCATCGAATCACCCCTGCACTACGGCCAAGGATATTCGTATATTCATTAATGGTCATGATCATGCCAACAATTGTCCATCAATGCACTACGGGCCAATGAGGACTTTTACCACATCATATTCTACAAATTTCATGGAGTATAGAAGTCAAAACTTAACCAACTGAGTACAATAAAGAATGAAATAACAAAAGAAATCACCATGCATGCGATAGACCGCACAAACAGGTTATTCCAACAGAATAATAAATAATGGAACCAGGTCCGACGTAAACACACAGACAGGATATTCCGACAGAATAATAAATAATGGAACCAGGTCCGGCGTAAACGCACAGACAGGATATTCCAACAGAATAATAAATAATGGAACCAGGTCCGGCGTAAACGCACAGACAGGATATTCCGACAGAATAATAAATAATGGAACCAGGTCCGGTGTAAAACACACAGACAGGATGTTCCAATAGAATAATAACAAGACGAAACCAGGTCCGGTGTAAAATACACAGACAGGATGTTCCAACAGAATAATAACAAAAACGGAACCAGGTCCGGTGTAAAACACACAGACAGGATGTTCCAACAGAATAATAGAAGAATGTCACCAAGTATAGGGTAGACCACGTATACAGGTTATTCCAACAGAATAATAAGAAATGAAATAACAACAGTTCTCTTCATGAATAAGAAAGAATAACAACCCTTACCGTTTTAAAGAAGAGCTGAAATAAGGAAGTAGTTAAGTAGCAGAATACTCTTCTTCTCTCTCTCTATAGTTTCTCTCTATAGTTTCTCTCTCTAGAGTTCAGTGAATTCGTAATAAATAATGAAGGAATGAGCTGCTATTTATAGAAAAATAGAATGCATAGTAACTAATCTATGAACGGTCCAGATTGATTACTTTAATCTGACGGTCCATATTTAAAGAAAATTTTTTTAAATAAAATATAATATATTCTATTTATAGAATAACTTTAGTAAAGTATTCTGTTTTATATAAAAAGATGTTTCTGTTTTATTACGTTAATAATACGAATAAAACAAAACGTCATTATCGCTAAATAATTCATATTATTAACTGACAATAATTGAATCAAACTGAGTGACTTCTCACATAAGCATTAATAATCAATACCTTGTGCTACTATGCAACCACACGTATTACTGTACTTTTACTACTGAGTAGTTCAACAGTAACAATGGTAAAACTTCCGCTGTTATTTTTAATAAAATATTTTTGTCATTTTCTCAATCCGATAATAATTTCGTTGTGGGGTCCACCAATGATTGTGTCGTTGTACGAATATTCCCTATTAAAACGAATATTCTCCGACCAATCGAATATTATATAACAACTTGCGTACTTTGTAAAATTTATAAATATTACCCACAACTATAACATTATATCAAATTAACTCCATAATATTCAAAAATGATATTTATAGAAAATTCATCTTTATTTATAAAAGTTGGGGTCTTACAATTGTTGTCGGGGAATATTTGTTGGTCGTGGAATATTCTTTCTGTCGGGAAATATTCGTACGACGGCGCAGCCATTTGTGGGCCCCATAACAGAATAACTGTCGGATGAAGAAAATGACAAATTTGAGTTTTTACAAATAGCGGCGTAGTTATTACCGTTAATACTGTTGAAATACCCGGTGGTTAAAATACAGTAATACGCGTTATTGCATAGTAGCACACGGTATTGCACAGTATTTTTGAAATTATTGATTCTTACGTAAGAAAGCACTACTCAATAATTGTTACAGTAGTTACTGTTCAATATTTTATTTTATTGATTCAATAATTGCTGCGTTCAGATTTTATATTATTGTTGTTTCAATAATTGTTGCTGCACAGTATTTTCCATTATCAGATCAATAATTCATATTATTTAAATAATATTATTAGATAGAATTATTGACAATGTCATATAAATGAGGGATATATTTTTGTGGTTAAAAATGAAGGAGTTAATGTTGAGGTTTTTATCAGTATTTTTTTCGGAATGGAGGTATTAAAAATTAGGGTTTTTGAGATATTTTGCGAGGGTTATAATTTTTAATCTGACCATTGGATCGTGGTAATTTTTGGATATGTTATACATATATAAGTTGAGTATATGTCCACAAATTTTGAACCGTTAAAAATGAACGTATAATTTGTTATGAATTTTTTGAGATGACTGGTTCAGAAATTGTTGAATTTTCGGAGTTAATCATTTTGGTAGAAAATTCTAGAATTGGTGAGCCCCACTCTTGGTTGGTGAAGAAATGTGCTGAGATTTTTATTCAAATGTGGTGGGTGAAAATAGTAGCAGGTAAAGCCTTCAGGTTGCAGGTTAAGTCAGCTTCGGCGTGCTAACATTATCCTATAAATAGAGGGCTAAGTTAGAATTGAAAATCACACCAGAATTCATAAGTTTTCTCTCTTTCTCTCTCTAGATTATTGAGTGTAATTTGTGAGTATTTAGATACTCTGTGAGTTTCTATTCATCAGTCCAAGTTTTCTTCAGCCTTATACCGATCAGAAGTACTGCTCTTTTGAGGTAAGGGATAGTAAGAGATTTTAAGGGTTGTTATGTTTTTTTCAGTTTCGTAATTTTTCTGACCTTCAAAAATTTTGGAAAAATTTGAAATGATATTTTGATGAGTTTTCTTGATTGTGTCCAAAAATGGTGATTTTTGGATGTATAGATTAAGAGTTATGAATTTTATGAGAAAAGACTATTTTAAAAGTAACCGCTTATAACTGCTTGTGGTTAACTCTAAAATTGATGAAATTTTTATTGGAAGTATATCTATATAATATCAGTATACTCTGTGAGTTTTGGAATTTTGGATAAAAGTACTATTTATGATAAATGTCTAAATATTCGGCGGTTTTGGCCATATGAAAAATAGTAAATGAATTTTAAAAATTCTGAAAAAAATATATGTTCAATATGTGACTATATTCTGCTAAATTCCAGAAAAGAAATATTTTTGGAACTGATTTGGTATTTTTCATGAAAATAGTCTAATTATGAGTAAATATATTAAATATGTTATGTGAAGTAAGAAAATTAAAAAAATATGATTTTATGGCTTAAGAAATATTATTCTTTCAATATCATTATACCGAAATATTGGTATGTATTTTATTGTGGAATTTCTACCTTTTTGTGTCGAGTTTACTATTCATGAGTTACTATTCACGAGTTACTATTAATGAGTTAATATTCACGAGTTACTATTCACGACAAAATTGGTTTCTTTTTCTGACCAAATTATAGTTGGTTTATGAATATTACTCTTGAGATTAAATCTATATGTTGATTATATTGATTTTATTTTATAACCCTAATGATGATATTTCTCTTTGACTTGAGTGTAAAGATGGGTAGATTTCTGGTATGATCATGACTATGGGTTCTCTTTGGCCAGTAGTGCAAAGTTGAATTGTTGACTGGTATGATCATGACCATTGAATTTATAAGTGAATATCTTTAGCTTAAGTGCAAAGGTGAATTGATCAACATGGTTATAATTATTGTTTATATAAATTCTGAAATGATTATATATTTCTTTGAGATATTAATATATTTGGCCTGTAGTGCTAATATGAACTGTTGATGAATATATTTGGCCGTAGTGCAAATATGAACTGTTGAGAAATATCTTTGGCCTGTAGTGCAAAGATGAATTGTTGATGAATATCTTTGGCCTGTAGTGCAAAGATGGTCTGTTGATGAATATATTTGGCCGTAGTGCAAAGATAAAATTGTTAGCATGATTATAAACAGGAACTGTGATTTGGTATAACCATGATCTTTGATATTTCAGGTAAAGACATGTGATAAAAATTATCTTCGTCCTGGATGCGAAGAGGAATTTAGAATTACAATTATGATTATGAGTTATTTATATGATTGTGGACCAGAACTGTTGATTGATGTTACAGGGATAAAACATTGTTGGTGGATTTTTAACATGGAGAAGATAATAGACTTTATAGTCTATTTGACTCTTCTAATAGATTGCTCGTTCCGCTGCAACTATGGTTGAAAATTTTTATCATCTATCATATATTCTAAATCTCTGATTTATTACTGATGAAGGCTATTGATAATTTAATTATCTTTAGTCATGATATTTTTTACTGGGCTAGTTGTGCTCACCCTTTTGTTTCACAATTCCTTTCAGGTAATAGGAGTGTAGCTAGGTCGAGCGGGGGTAACAATGGAATAGAACGGTGGTCATCATTTAGTAGTTATATTTGGTGAAGAAAATAGGGTGAGGCGAACCCAACGTTGAAAGGGTGTTTTGTCACTGTCATACAAGATGTCTAATGACATACAACCTCGTGTCATCATAAGACAGGGTTGTGCACATCCACTTGCTGAGTATATTTACGAGCACTACCTATATAATCTTGGTATTTGTTTGAAGTATAATTCTCATTTAGAGATAGTGGAGATAATGATAAGTCAAGAGAAGACTCACCATTGGGAAGAATATGATAGTAATCTTCTCGTTTTTCTTTGGGGTCTATTGGGTCAACCAAGGATAATTCTGTGGCCATATGATATCTATCACAACCTAGAAGCATGGCCTCCCATGTACGAAGGTTTCCTTGAGTACTTCCCAAATATTCTAATTTCTAAAACAGTTTTTGACTATACCTTTATGTAAGGTGTCATTGTGAGGTGATGTCCACGGTTGGAACATGAGTCACATTTGGTATATATTTGTATCTAAACTCACAGCATATGTGTTGTTGTATTTTGCACGACAATTATTGTAATAAAGTTGTAGTTGTTTTCTGTACCATGTATTTGGTGACTCAGAATAGGTTGGATGGAATGGACCTATTTTGGGGTTGTCACATTAGTGGTTTGCTTGCTTGAATTCGCATAACAGGTTGGTTAGGAATATGAAAACTAACAACCTTACGAAAATAATCAATTTTGGCATGATGAGTAGTTAACCAATCAATTTCTAAAATCACATCAAAAGTAAGTATCTTTAAAGAGATAAGGTCAACAGGTAATGTGATTATGCCAACTTGGATTAAGCAAGATTTATAAACTGTAGATGTAATAAAAGTTTCTCCTAACGGAGTCTCCACAGATAGGTCAAAATCTAATTTCTCCGGAGTCAAGTTTAAACGTTGAGCACAAGCAGGAGAGATAAAAGAATGGGTAGAACCGGTATCTAGTAAAGTATAAACTTCACAAGAATTTATAATTAACTAACCCGTTATACCTTCATTCGGGTTCCTCGCGTTTTGGGCAGTCACGACAAATGCTCTTCCAGAAACCGCTGACTTTATTTTGTTCGTATCCGCCTTTGGTGTCACCGTCCCAACTGGACTTGGTTTCAGTATAGTACAATCTCGAGCGATATGTCCTTCCTTTCCACAATTATAACATACATTGAACTGTTATGGACAGTTTGGACTTATATGTCCCTCATCTCCGCATCTGTGACATCTAACTGGCGGTCGTTTTCCTCCCCTAGAATTTGTTCCTGGTGCTGGTGCTGCTGTCGACGTCTTCCTGTCATCGTTAAATCTTCTCTTCTTAAAATTTTCACTTGACTCACCTCTCCTATTATCATGGCCACGATGACCACCCGAGTGGTTACCACTTTTATCTGCATTTTTCCCTTCTCGCTGGTTCTCATCGCTCCGATGGCTGCTGTCACCAGTATGACCCTGGTTGTGGTCCCTCGGTTGAACATACTCATTATCTCGCTCTAATAATTGAGCCCTATTTACAACATCTGAATATAAAGAAAATTTATGAGAGATAAGATATTGCCAAATCTCGGGTTTTAAACCTCTCAGAAACATCCTTGTCATTCGTTCCTCATTCTCGACCAAATGAGGTGCAAACCTGGATAACTCTGCAAACTTCGCCTCGTACTGGGACACCGTCATGTTGTTTTGTTCCAGTCTAATAAACTCTACCTCCTTCATATGACGAATACTTTTAGGAAAGTACTTGTCATTAAACAATTTCTAAAACGTTTCCCAGGACATGTTGAGTGCGTCAGGCTGGGTACGCTTCACAGACTCCCACCAGTAGTCTGCCTCACCACGGAACATAAAGGTGGTGAATGGAACCTTCTGTTCCTCCGTTCATCCCAAGACATCAAATATCTTGGTAATTTTGTTGACCCACGTTTCCACCATGATCAAATCCGGCTTTCCCTTAAATTCTGGTGGTCCCAATTCTTTGAACTGCTTGGCTGTGACAAACCGCGCGTTGTTATCATTTCCACCCGTATTCTGCACACGAGTCTCCCTCGTCTGATTTTGCATGAACTGCAAAAAGCTTCTAAACATTCCATCATTCATCGTTTGCTCGGTAACGTTGTTTACAGGAGGAATATGGCATCCTGTTGCACTTTCCCCTGGGTGGTGATTAAAGGTGTCTCCACAGTCTCATTCACTCTATTGTTAACGTTCTCTCCTGCCATTCTCAAATACTGCCACAAAACAAGGGTTAATTGACATGTCACATATTATCCCTATATCTGACCAACCAAATAATTACCAAATAAACTTATTCAGGTCATACTAGCGAAAGAATTCCCCGTCTCTCCCCTCCTAGTTCTTGTCTCACATCTCACCTAGGGATCATATATCTAAGCTTTGATACCAACTGTGACGACCCCAAAATAGGTATACAACACCCATTCTGAGTCGCCAAATATATGGTACAAAAAACAAACTATAACTTCAATAATACAATTGTTGTGCAAAATACGACAACACATACTGTGAGTTTAAATACAAATATTGTCTTCTAGACAATATCCACACTCAAATAAGTCCTCATTACAATTATTTAAACACTATTTTACAGAAATAGTGAGGACTGCTAAAACATCTTTCTAGAACCATCACTCCATACCCCGACTAGATCCTGCTATGTTCTTACCTCCTGAGAAGAAAAATGGAACAAAAAGGAAAAGGGTGAGCTCAACTAGCCCAGTAAAGAATATTATGCCTAAGATAATATACAACAAATTATCATTAGTATTCAACATAGAAAAATCTGATAGAATATAATCGATAACAAGTTTTAGATCAACAACTGCAGCGGAAACAACAAACCATTAGAAGAGTCAAGTAGAGAATGAATTCTACTATCTTCTAAGATTTAAAAGTCCATCATCAATATTTTATCCCTGTAACATCAATTAATAATCATCTTTAACCAAATATTCATCTTTGTACTACAGGCCAAAGATATTCATTTGTAACATCAGTCGGTCATGTTCATCTCAACACTTGTTCATCTTTGCACTACAGGCCAAAGATATTCATCAGGTAATCATACATCTTTGCACTACATGCCAAAGATATTCAGTAATATCATCATTCAGGACTGAGGATGATAAAAAATATCTTAAAGAAAACGAATCCAGTGAGACAGAAGAACAAATAGTAGGGGTTCGTATAACAGTTTATCCAAGATCAATAATACTTCATAATAATCAATTGTGAAGCAGAATTCAAAAATAAAGATCAAAACATGGATACAATCAAAGATAGTAACCATAATAGACAGCTTGGACAAAAAGAGAAATTTTATTTTTCGGTGAATAGTGTCGTATTCGTGAATAGTGCTGTATACGTGAATAGTAATCCCGACACAAAAAGTTCCAAATTTGATAAAAAAAACTCATATCAATATTTCAGCATAATGATATTGAAGAAAATAATATCATTTAAGAAGAAAATAATATCCCTTACCTCAAAATAACCGTATTTCTGACTGAATATCGGATATGAGGCTGAATAAAACTTGTGCTAAATAGCAACTTTCAAAGTATCTAAATACTCACAAAATACACTCAATAATCTAGAGAGATAAAGAGAGAAAACTTATGAATTCTGGTGTGATTTTCAATTATAACTTAGCCCTCTATTTATAGAAAAATGTTAGCACGCCGAAGCAGACTTAACCTGCAACCTGATGGCTTTACCTGCTACTATTCCCACCTACCACATTTGAATAAAAATCTCAGCACATTTCTTCACCAACCAAGAGTGGGGCCCACCAATTCTAGAATTTTTTACCAAAATGATTAACTCCGAAAATTCAACAATTTCTGAACCAGTCATTTCGTAAAATTCATAACAAATCAAACGTTCATTTTTAACGGTTCAAAATTTGTGGACATATACTCAACTTATATATGTATAACATATCCAAATATTACCACGATCCAACGGTCGGATTAAAAATTATAACCCTCGCAAAATATCTCAAAAACCCTAATTTGATTTTTAATACCTCCGTTCCAACAAAAAATACAGATAAAACACCTCAACATTAACTCCTTCATTTTTAACCACAAAAATATATCCCTCAATTATATCCACATAAAATAAATATTTCCTTATCATATGAATCAATAATTAATTATTCACAATTAAAATTACAGAATCACATTTATGACAACCAGGCCGTTCCCAGGAAAGAGGGGGCTTTCCAATAAGAATTTCTCCTTACTAGCGCGCAATTAGGTGACCAAACCTCTCCTTAGACAGAACTTTCTAGACATCGCCAATAATGTTATCTAATAATATTATTCAAATAATATGAATTATTGATCTGATAATAGAAAATACTGTGCAGCAACAATTATTGAAACAACAATAATATAAAATATCAACGCAGTAATTATTGAATCAATAAAATAAAATATTGAACAATAACTACTGTAACAATTATTGAGTAGTGCCTTCTTACGTAAGAATCAATAAATAGTGCAATACCGTGTGCTACTGTATTTTAACCACCGGGTATTCCAACAGTATTAACGGTAACAACTACGCCGTTTATTTATAAACAACTTATACTTGTCGTTTTCTTTATCCAATCGCTTTCCGTTATGGGGCCCACACAAGACTGCGTCGTCGTACGAATATTCCCCGACAATAAGAATATTCCACGACCAAACGAATATTCCCCGACAAAATAAATATTTTATAACCACTTGCTTATTTTGTAAAATTTGCACATTTCACCCATAACCAAAATATTATATCAAATTAACCCCTTATTATTCACAATCATATTTAGAAAAAATTTAATTTTATTCATTAATAAGTTGGGGTCTTACAACCTAGCCCAAGTTATCACTCCTCCTGCTCTCGCCTGATTAGTTTCCCACCAAAAGTTTGCCTCCCCCTTCATCATGTAAGTGACAAAAGTTGTCTTTTGCCCTCAGCTACCCTAGCTATCACGAATGCTTTTTCAATCTCTTTAACCCAAGTTTGGGCTTCAACAGGATCAGTTGTACCTTTAAATTCTAACGGTCCTACAGCCTTGAAGTCTTTGAAGTTCGCCAAGCGGTTATCCGGCTGGTTCCCTGCGGCTGGCATTCCTTGTTGCATAGCTTGTGCTACCATATTTGTAAAGTGTTGTATCGGGTCTGCTTGTTGTTGTCCCTCAACGTTATTGACAGATTCTTCTGCCCTTTGGTTTCGTGTTCTACGTCTTGGCAACATTATCTAATTAAATAAAATCATAAATTTAACTTACATTCTAAACCTTATCACATAATATGAGTATGTTAAACTTGTTTCATTACTCAAACATAGATTCATATTCATTTAGCGAATATTTTACATAGCATAACACATAATGCTTTAAACATCAGCTATCCCTTTGTGACTATAAAAGTCAGAATTTACAACCTTGATTAATACAAAAGTTGGGAACATTACATTACACAGACATACATATCATATATATTACATTAAACACACCTATGCCACATAACCTATACTACCTATTTGCTACGCCTTTTTCTTGGACAACCTTTCGCCTGATGACCTTCCAATCCACAAATAAAACATGCTCCTGGTTTATAGTCGGGGCAATACAGAGTGGTGTGTCCCTCATAACCGTAAATGTAACATATTCTTTTCCCTTTCTTCTTATCAGGTTTTCCTAAGTCATGATCTTCTATCTTTCATTTTCTCTTATTTCTCGGAGCTGCACACGATGTGTTGCTTGTGGCTCCCATCTTATCAATTTGGATTTTAAGATTATCTTGTTCTTCCATTGTTTCTATTAACGCCTAACGCAGTTGACTATTTAGCAGCTTTTCTATTTCCCATAGCTTTTCCAGAGAAGAAATCTTGTTTATTAGATTCTGCACCTCCGTTGATGCTTGATCAGCTTCAACTTTAGTGTCCGAATCACTATCTGTCAGTTCCACCATTTTCGGATCTAGTACTACGTTTTCTAAAATAACCACCTCATCCGAGTTGGTTTCATTGTGAGCCTCTATTTCAGCTATTGGCTTTGATATTAGCTCGGGTGTATGAATCTGATCCTTCTTCAAGTTATAAGCATATAACAAGCATTTTCCACCAGACATCTACACACATAAATTATCCTGATTAGCATATAATATATACACACAACAAATAATAGTTTTATATAAGTTATCTTTTATTTTGTTTTACGATGAATTTATTCAATTCATCTCTTTTTAAACTCTGTATGAGTTATTTATATTTTCAACGTTTTCCTCTGTTCTAAAGTTATAGCCTAAGGTCTATCCCACCTAATGTTTCTAATCCTAAGCTCTGATACCAACTTGTAAAGCCCCCAAATTTAGGTACTTGAAATCCGAACTCGGTACTTTACGATACCATTTCTATGAGCGGAATAATATTAATAATAATAACAATAATATACATATTTAACTTAATTTACATATGCATCAGAGTCTAGCTCCCAAGTACGTAACCTTTAATACATTTATTACATAGCATGATAGATAATATATATCATTGCCCTAATAATATCAAACTATTACATAGAATACCACAAATCTTATTCTGCTTACTTTTCTTTTCCTTTATTTTTGCATGAGCCTTCTGGTTGTTCACACTTAGCTGAAAATATTTAAATTAAGCAAGGATGAGCATTTGAGTGCCCAACAAGTATTAACAATTATAAATATTAGCTGAAAGAATTTAAATATTTTCTTTATACTTCCCTTCTACAACAAATCAATAGTTATGAAGTAATCTGAACCGATAATAATAACATAACAACCCTCTTTCAAATTTTTAAAACTACGTACTGACTATAAATAGGGTTAAGGTGACATACTATGAACATTGTTTTTATTTTCGAAAAGGTTAAACAGAACTTCATCTGTAAACCGTCATAACTTATTGGCACGAGGGTGATCAGCCCGTTGTACCCTGTATTGATCAATACTACATGCAAGAACGATGTTATCGTTCACTCTGTCCACCTTGGGTGCATAAAAAATTTTCCCGTGTAAGGGATGTTCATACTTGTCTGGGTTCCAAACCAAAGTAATTCAGTTGGATAATAGTAAGGTTTTATGTTATTCAACAATAATCTATAATTCAACATATATATATATATACAGGTAATTAACAAAGGTGTATCAACATGTGATTAAATACAATGATTATCTAAGTGGGGACACTTGTATAACTATTTATAAAAATTAACGAACAGAATATATATCTAAATTACCATATACTAAAATATTGATAATCAATGATCGAATATATATATAATAATAGGGTTAATAATCTAGCATAATAATAATATAGTTCTGAAATATTCTTACTCATGTCCATTACATAAAAAAATGTAAAGGTAAGATACTTGCCTGGTCTGCTGTTTACAATTCGCAACTTTGTTCTATCTTTTGTATAACAGCCTATCAGTAATAAGATCATTTTATTGATTAGAATCACATACTATAACACATAGCACTGCTTATTGCAGTCAGTACATTACCTAATCACATTGTCACATAAGTTTAACAGTCATTGAATCACAAACAAACATTAATACAGTCAAAATATCTAAGTCTAGATCAATTTTTGAAACATGTCGGCGTACCGACAGCTTTATCGGGTAATTATCGAGTCTAAGACTCTATCCTGTAGTTCAATAACTGTAATTATCAGTCATATTATTTTTAAATGACTTATAATAATTTTTAAAATATTTATTATAATTTATCATGAATTTTCAAACATCGGAATCATTATTAAATGATTTAAAGATTAAACAATTCTATTATCATTAATATTTAATTAATATTAAACTATTAATGAAACCATTGCCAAAATATTAAAGTTATTTATAATAACTCAAAATACTTTTAAAGTATTAATATTACCCTTAAATAATTTTTAAAATAATTAAAATCATTTTTAAATAATTACCATTAATATTTAAATATTAATGCACTATTTATCAAAATATTAAAAGTCAGTAATTATAACTTAAAATATTTTTAATTCATTTATGTCCTTTTTAAATGATTTTTAAATTAATAAAATCATTTTAAAACTATTTATTTAATATAATTATTAAATAAATTTAATATCATTTAATATTAAATTAATATCACTAATATTAAATTATTAATGAAATTATTCTTTAAATACTAAAAGTTATATTTTATAACTTAAAATATTTTTAAACACTTTATTTTCATTTAAAATAATTTTTCTAATATTAAAATCATTTTTAAACTAAATTATTTAATATAATTATTAAATAACTTTAATATCATTAATAATAATTAGTTAATAAAATTTACCTTTAAATATTGAAAGTTATATTTTATAACTTAAAATATTTTTAAATACCTTATTATTATTTAAAATAATTTTTAATATAATAAAATTATTTTTAATTAATTTATTTAATTCATTTAGTAAATAACTTAAATATCATTAATATTAATTTATTAATGAATTTCATCACAAAATATTAAAAGTCATCAAAAATAACTTAAAATATTTTCTTATCTCATAATATAATTTTAAATAATTTTTCAAGTATTAAAACCATTTTAAATAATTTATTTATATTATAATTAAATAAATTAAATACCAATAATATTTTAAAAATATTAAATATTTATGAAATATACTTAAAATAATTAAAAACTAATTTTTAGAATTTAAAATAATTTTTAATAATTTATTTGGTATTTTTAATAATTAAAAGCTAATTTTTTTCTATTTATTTAATTAAAATAATTAATTTCTGAAAATAATTGTCACTAAAAACTGCCTATAGCGACAGAACCGTCGCTATAGGTGTTCTTTGTGTTCTTCATGTAAACCTAGATCTTCATACCTAGTTTCAAGGGGCTTAGTTTGACTAAACTTTCTGATCAGATCTTGATGTTTCTGGGCATGTTGTTAGTTAGATATTGTAGTACTAATGCACGACTACAAGATCCAACAACAAACATGGCCAAACAACACATAACAAAGGAGATCTGGAGCCATGAACAAGCTGTCAGAGCTGTTCTTCATTTTATGGGTTACCTAGAAATGAAGAACAGTTCGACTGACTAGTTTTGGGCTTCCATAACTTGTTGATCATGTAATGGTTTAGCGATCTATCGATTTCAGGTTGAAGGAAACATGTACGACTACAGATTCATTACATAATATCATCATAATAACAACATATTAAGCATAAAAGATCCGGTCAAACTGCTGTCAGAAACATGTTCTTGAAGTTTTCTGGAATTTCCAGAAAATGAAATCGTAAGCTTCTGTACCACTTTGACCAATTACTACTATCGACTCGTTTAATATTAAAGAGATTTTAAGGCACAAACATGGAGTTTATATACCAGACTACAACTTAGACACAACAATAAAACCACAAATTAACACACTGACAGATCCAAGGCCAACAAAACTTGTCAGACGCTAGTTCACGATTTCTGGGCTGCCCAGAAATGGCCCGGTCATGGTCAGTCAACCGACTTTGACCATCAATAACTTGCAACCTAGACCAGATCTAAGTCTGATTCTTGCTCCAGATCAAAGACTACATGTCAGACTACATATTTAAACCTTTAAACAACAAAAACCAAGATCGTATAAGAATCTAAAGGCACTGACATTCGTTGTCAGACCACAAAACACAATTTTTTCAGATTTTGCAAATCTTCAAATCCAAGCCTCTAGATGTTATGGATCTAACATCTAGCAACCCATATCATCATTATACACTACTATCAACATATTTTAACACTCAATCATAACATCTAACAACAGATCAATGATCAAATTTTTTAGGGTTAGTTTATACCTTGATGATCAATAACTGATTCTGGCTTCTAATACTTGTTATATGTATTAGTGGGGCTGGTATTTAGGACTGATATGCCTTAAAATTTTCGTGGGTTTGGGTTGAGAGAGGATTGGTCGGGTACTTGCACAAAATGAGCAAAAATGAGACTTTCTCTCTCTCTTTGATCTTTATATAGAGGTGTTAGATGCATGTATGGCTGGTACAAGTGGCTGATTTGCTGAGATTTTAAGTCAATAGAAAGTCAAGGTTAGCTCACCAACTCAATTATTGCTAGATATACAAGTTATCTCAAATAATGCAAGAGGGGTATTTTGGTCATTATACTTGAAATTTTAATGGCATTCTCGTAATCTTGACAAACCCTTAGGATTTAACTCTAAGGTTTAGCACATAGCATTTGTAAGATCTAGCAATTAGGGTTGTACAAAAAATAAAAATAAAATAAAATTTTAGTTTCTAAAATTTAAAATTAGGGTTTTCTAAGTTAGATTAGTTTTCTAATTACTTTATACAGGAACATTAGGGTTTAATATCACTAATTATAATTAACCTTACTAATTAAACAATTAGGATTTACTATTTTGATAATTAGGGTTACTAAATTATAATTACGGTTTCTAATTACCAAATTAGAGTTTCTAGATATTAGTATTTTAAATTACTAATTAAGTTTTTCATAATTAGCAATAAAACCTACAATACATGATATTAATCACATTAATACAATTTCTGACTAATCACCTATTTCAGTTTAGGTTTCAAATTAGGGTTTCTCAAAGTAAAACTAAGGTTTTAAAATACTGCACCATAATTGACCAATCATTGTCAATACATACATATAGTACATATTTATAGCACTGAAAAATCAAAATATAATTAATATTATATTAGTATTCTCATTCCTTGATAAAAATCCAAAATTAGGTCTTGGATTTCATATCTGATTTATCTTATATATTTAACATTATTAATTAAGTTAAAATAATTAACTTAATTAATCTAACATAAATTCTTATAATAAAATAATTATTACAATAATTCTGAAAATGATTTCATATATTATTTAAATAATATATAATTATATTTTCATGGAAAATAATTAATAAAAACATTTCTACTATAAAATTAATTATTATAAGAATATAATTTATAATAATCAATAATTCCAAAATAAAATTATTTTTAATTATTCATGTAATAAATATATTTTTATTTATTACATAAATACATATGCACAATATCTTGTACAAATCCTCATCTTTAAAATAAAAAAAAAAATTTATACGCAAAATTTCTGATTTAATTATATAAAAAATATCGGGTTGTTACAGTTTCAAATTATAAGATCATTACTGACTTTTGAAAGTCAATTTGAGATATTCAAACTCAAAATTGAGATAATTTATTAAAAATTATGAAATAATAAATTTTACATTGAGTAATTCTTTTTAGATAGTTAACAATATTCATCAACGTACTGACTAAAATTAATAAAAAATATATCACGTCAATTTTGAGTTTAAAAATGTCTTAAGTTGACTTTAAAAAATCATTACTGATCTTATATTTTAGAAGACAAGCTATAATGCCTATATTATATAGCAGATCCAACTGTACAATGAAACATTTGGTTGAAGCCACAAAATCAATTTAAAGAAAAGCAAATTCCAAAAAAATGGAAAAGTATCTTTTCATCTAATTTATATACTTAAATAACAAACTGAACGATAAAATAACAAAAAAATCTCTTAGTTTTAAAATAATCATAAACATTTAGAAAATGATCACAAAAATTACCTGCTTGAACGTGGTTGTTTGATAAAAAGGTACACTCATTGAACCATAAGGATCAAACTTACTCTCAAAATTCAGTAACATTGTTGCGATACTTGGCTCTTCAGCTTCCTCCTCCGCCATAAAAATAAACTAAACTAATAAATAATTAGAAGTAAGCCCAAATTAAGCTACAATTAACACCATGACAACACAAACTTTCTCAATTCCGGCAACACTATCCAACTAATGCCGATGCTTTCACATCCATTTCTTTGTCACAAGCAGTTCAATACAACTTTCTTTGTAAACAACATGGAATTACCCTTACTGATAACCGATTTTTTGCAACCGAAAGGTAAACTCCTAGTAGTTATAAACCCCTACAAGTTTAACATACATCAGAATTAGAATAACCCCAAAAACTCCCTTTTGTAATCAAATAAAATCAGAAAGAGAACGCCAGTCGAATATTATTTCACTGTTGTCTCGGAATCTTCCAAAACATTGCTATCAAATTTTCTCAGTTTTCAAAGAAAATAAGTGTTTTTTTATATTCAAGTACAATAGGGCATACAGTAATTTTGTTTATGTATTTGTTTTGCAAAATAGAGAAACCTAAACAAAGTCAAAATAGTAGTCATAGCCAGCATCTCAATTAATTTTCAGTTCATGAAACATAAACAAAAGGGTCCTTTCAATAATTTCAGCATTTCTTCTTTAATTATTTATTCAAAAAAGAAAAGCACATATATTTATTTATTATAATAAAGAGAGAGTTAGGAACTTACATGATTGTTAAGCTCATTTGGAAGAGCAGTGAAGAGGGATTTTACAGAAGAAGAAGAAGAAGCCATCGCCAAAGCCACCTAAATTCATAATGTGATCGTCATTTCAACTGATGATATGATATGACCAGGCTTTACATAGAGAGAGCAAAGTAAAGAGAATTTTTTTACAAAAGAAAAAAATAAATAAAAATTCTTATCCACGTCACTGCCTCTTAAGTACCATTTTTTTTTTCTTAATCTAATAAATTGATTGACTAGATTGATCTTTATTCATATAAAATGTTTTATATTTCCAAATATCGTTTAATAATACATAAACTATTAGTTTCTAATATTCTTTTATGTTAATTGGTATATTGCAATACATAATTTTTCTTACCGTTTTCATCCATCCCTTCCATATTATATTATATGATACTTTTTAAAATAAACTTAAGAAATTTTAATTTAGATTTTTTTAATTTTAATTAATACAATACAATGATGAATATTATAAATTATCTAAAAATTATTACCCATTATAAGTTTCATTGTTTCATAATAATTTTTAATGAGTTATCTCAATTTTATGTTTAAAAATATTTGAAAACAGAAGGACTAGGGAGTATTAGTAATTTTAATTATATAACAAAAATTAAATTAGGTAACTAGAAAATATATTTTAAAATTTTCAGTCAGACAAGCTCAATTTAACCCTATGAAAATTAGGGTTAGAAGTAGGCTATGCTGAACTCAATATGAATATGGGCTAGTCCGATTCAAGCCAAAACTAGGTAGTTAATTCGGGCCAAAACCAAACAGGACGTGTCTGAACTTGACTCTCCAGTTCACTTCTTCCTTTTAACATGTTAGGAGTTGTAACTGAAAGTAGTATGCATACAAGCCAAACATATATGATGATAAAGTATATACTTTATAATCAATCTTATTTGTTTATTAATAAAAGAATTATTTATTAAAGGCATTTATTATCTACATGGTGCTGTTTTAATAATATGTGATAAACCCGTAGTTTAAAGTAATGATTTTAGAATCATGATAAGATCATGCTAATGAGATCTAAATTTTAGATAGCTTAAAACTAAAATGTTCCCAATCAATGGATTACTAAAAGGGGATTGGTGAATCCGGATAGATTGGTACGTACGTTGTTTGCTCATTGGATGAGGATAATTGATCTCATTTGGAGACACTAAAGCAAGTATGTATGTGCTTATTAGAGAATAAGTTCACTGAACGTGACTCACAAAGGAATACCTAATGGAGTTTTACTTGCTTGTCAATAGGAATTCTTGTAGTGATAGTAGTACAAATGATCCTTAGACTTGAAATCATCATAGTATCTTATATATAATGAATTACACTTTGACTTATTCCTTAAGACTCTTAGAGTATATCAAAGGATATGATTGGGTGTAATGAGTTATATATGAAGATAATGAATGATCAATAAAGAATCTACCACTTCTAGTAAAAGAAGAGAAATGTCCTATGTGATTCGATAAATGACAACCCAGGAATCCTTGGCCAATGTGGAATGAAATTAGAAAGTAGTTTCTAATTTGCATTCATTTGGAGTTGTGCATTTAGGAATCGAAATACATATAATTAAATAAAATAAGACTTGACAGTAATTTCATATCATATATTTAATTGGGACATTGTATGGAGGAAGGATTGAATTGTACGGTAACTATTAACTCAAAGGTTCTTTTATGATTAATGTTGAAATCTATATTATCTGAAAAGTCGTTGATCGCTAGGGAGGCTTATCCCTATTGTAGAATAAATATTATTTATTTAAATAAATTAATCGTTTAATTTATTTATTTAAATAAGATTAGAATTGTTCTAATTGATTTATTCACAACCGGTTTAATATGGAGAACCTAAAGGGTCACACCATAAAAGGAAGAATAATTATTTAAGAAGTTAATGGCATAATCGTAGTAATATGTTAAGTATATTTAATTTAATCTATGGTGATTGAATAAATTAAATAGCTTAATATTTATTATTTAATATTTTAAAAATATTAAATATAAATTAATAAGAGGAGTCTTATTAATATTATTACAATTATTATTATTTTAATTTCTAAAAGAGTTTGAGAATTAATTTAATATAAGTACTCTCATTTATTCCTAATAAGTTTAGGAGGGAAAATTAGTTAAAGGAGTTTAATTAATTATCCCTAATAAGATTAGGGAGCCCATTTAATTAAAAGAGTTTAATTAAACAGATAATGCCTTATTTTAATTAAATAAGGTTACCTGATATCTTTATAAGAGGAGTCTTATATCAGATATCAAGGATATACGTAATTCTAATAGTTGGAGAGTACGCCACTTTTTTCTATAGAGGTAGGAAAAACTAGGGTTTGAGCCAATACACCAATCTTCTTGAAAAAATTTCTTTCTTAGTGGATCACCTCTAGAGGCTAAACACTTGGGTGGCAAACATTGATCGAAGGAAAGAATCTACCCGGAGATTCAAGGAGATTGCAGAGAAGTAGGAGGTGAACTCGTACATGAGGAAGCTCGTTTTTACAAGGGTATATTTTCATAATTTCTTATTCTTCGTTTAATTAATAATATGCATAAAGGATGATCCGAGTAATAGATTTGTAAAAAATTTTAAAATCTGATTTTATTTTGCTTTCGCTATTTTTGTAATTTGATTGCTACTTTGATTTTCACAAAACCTAACAGTGGTATTAGAGCCAAACTTTATACAAATTATTAATTATTTTGATTCCATATATGTATGGGTATGTATTTTGAATAATTTATTAGACATAATTTGTTGTATAAAATTATTATTTTATGGAAGAAAAAAAAATATCGCAAAAGCCTGTTAATCACGAACTGTTGCGGAATGACGGTTTATTCAAAATTGCTAACTGTTTTGAAGATCGGTTTATTATTTTGCTATTCCATGATTGTTTGATTATTTTATCTTAAATAATCATATGAGTTCCATGATTCTATTTTTCCAAGCCAAGCCTGTACATATATAAGGTGTATGATTACCTTATATTATTTTTGTAATCATGTCTGTAGTTTAAGTAAGATTCATGGTTTTATCCCATTAGCACTAAAGTGATTCACGGCTTTTCGTCGTTGAATATATATATATATATATATATATATATATATATATATATATATATATATATATATATATATTACGTTACAGAGTTTTTTTTAAAATCCGGATTTATATTTATATATATAATATTCTAAATAATTTTATAATTAAAAATAAAGAGTTTATTTTAATCTTGAAATTGGATTTCATGCAACATAAAATTGCCCATTAAATAATATTCATACATATATATGGAATGATTTTATTTATTTATACATATGTTGATATGTATGATAATAAATGTGATTGATTATGGACTATTGACCAATGTGATTGGATTTATTTTGGTTGGATGTTTGAATGAATGAGTTTTATTAAATGGGGTCTGTGTACCTCGTCTTTTCTGTTTTACTTATTGATGTAAATTCTATCTCTCTCCTATGTACTTCTCCTTGACTGCTGATCAAGGTTTCTATTTAAATTAAATAGTTTATGTAATAGGATTAGTTAGAATTTTTTTTGAAGAACCGGAGATCAAGGAACAAGGACCGCTTGAAGATCCGTTTGTAATAGAGCCCGAGTTTAAATGTAATAGTTATATTTAAATATTTATTCTTGCACCATAGGGTTTGACCTTTTGGTTCATTTGGTGGCTCTAGTGAACCAAACTAGAATAAAAGTCCATAATCAATCCGGGTAGAATATAGTATTCTATATGTGCATGCTAATATTATATATATTATATATTATGCAAACATGCTTCGCATGTTTAATAACATGACACGTATGTTATATATATATATATATATATATATATATATATATATATATATATATATATATATATATATATATATATATATATATATATGCATGTGCGCTAAACAAGATGAAACAAATAATAACAAATCCCTCAAAATTTTTATATATTAAGTGTTAAACGTTGAAAGATATTTAGAATATCTAACGTCGCCTTCTAGCATGATAAAATTAATAGAGTATTAAATATTTAATATGAATTTGTTGTGTCACCACAAGACAAGTATTAAGTATTTAAGATGTTAATTTATCACATTTGATGCTTATAAAGAAAATTGAATAATATTGTTTTGTTGTGTCACCACAAGGATAATATTTTTTTTTTAAATATATGAAAGTGCTAGGTTGGACTTAACTTAGATAATTTTGATTCGGATGTGCCACCACTTGATCAAAATAATCTAAGAGGCAAAACATAAGGAGTTACATGATGATGTAATTGACAAGGAGTTGTCTACCTATTTATTTATATATAGTTTATTGTGTCACCACAAGGCTATATATATTTGAAATGAGATCCTTATTCTCACTAGCAAAAATTTTAATTAGATTTTACCGAACTATATAAATGAGGGTAATATAGTTTGAAGAAAATAGTGGGAGATACCACTATATAATAAGACCTAATTTATTTTGGTAATTAATTAAATGAATTTTTGATAAAATATTGTCTTTTTACATACAGAAATTTAAAAAATGTCACATTCACTAATTTCACTGCGTAGCATACTTGATGCTAACAAAATGATCGGACCGAATTACATGGACTGGTTAAGGAATCTGAGAATTGTTCTCAGTGCTGAAAAGATTTCTTATGTCCTAAATTCGCATGTACCTGCAAAAGTTTCAGAAACAGCCTCTGAGGAAGAGATTGCTACTTTTAAACAGTGGCAAGATGATGTATCAGTGGCTCAATGCATCATGCTCGCATCCATGAGTAACGAGTTTCAGCGTCAGCATAAAAATATGGATGCTCCTGCTATGCTACTACACCTTCAAGAGTTGTATGGTGAGTAAAGTAGGACTGCTAGATATGAAATATCTAAGGAGCTCTTCCGATCTCGGATGACCGAGGGCACTACCGTTGAGACTCATGTCTTAAAGATGATCAATCTGATTGAACGTCTTGGACAACCTAGGTTCGTCATGGATGGGGAGTTGAGTTAAGATTTTGTCTTGCAGTCACTCCCAAACACCTTCTCATAATTTGTTATGAATTTTTACATGAATAAGTTAGATGTCAGCTTGCCTGAATTACTTAACATGTTGAAAACTGCTGAAGGTCATTTCCCATCCAAGAAGAACCATGTCTTACTGGTGGATGATTCTTCCAAGAAAAGGAAGAGGCCCAAGGTATCTTCTGAAAAGAAGAAATCCAAGAAGGCTAAGGGAAAGACAAAAGTGAAGGATCAAAAGAAACCTGATTCAGCTTGCAAAAGAATTTGCTTCCATTGCAACAAGCCAGGTCATTGGAAGAGAAACTGCAAGGATTATCTTGCGGAACAAAAGCAGAAGAATCTTGGAGAAGCTTCGAATCCTAATCAAGGTTTGTTTATGATTAAAATTAATTTTTCTGAAAGTCAATCTTCTACTTAGGTATTGGATACCGGTTGTGGTTCTCACATATGTAATAATATGCAGGGACTGGTCAGAAGTAGAAAGCTGAGCAAGGATGAGATAGTCCTACGAGTGGAAAATGGAGCAAAGGTTACTGCATTAGCTGTAGGGACTTATTGTTTAGCACTGCCTACGGACAAGTTCATTAATTTAAATAATTGTTATTTTGTTCCAAATATCATTAGAAATATTATTTCTATCTCTGTATTAGATATGGATGGTTTTAATATTATAATAAAGAACAACAGTTGTTCTATTTATAATGATAATATTTTATATGGTGTTGGTAATTTGCGAAATGGACTTTATATGCTTGACTTGCATGAAAATATACTTCAAATTGAACAAACTAAGAAAAGAAAAAGAGATTATGTTAATTATACCTATATGTGGCATTGTAGACTCGGTCATATTAATGAAATAAGATTATCCAAGTTGCATAAAGATGGGCTCCTAGAGCTATCAGATTATGAATCATATCCAACTTGTGAATCTTGTCTCATGGGAAAAATGACTAAATCTCCTTTTAGTGGAAAAGGAGAAAGAGTTATAGAGTTGTTAGCGTTGGTACACACAGATGTATATAGACCTATGACAACGAATGTATGAGGAGGGTATTCTTATTTTATTACATTCACTGATGATCACTCAAGATTTGGATATATGTATTTAATGAAATACAAATCTGAATCATTTGAAAAGTTCAAAGAGTTCATAAGTGAAGTAGAGAAACAAACGGGCAAAAGTATTAAGATTCTTCGATCAGATCGAGGTAGTGAATACTTAAGCGGTGAGTTTCTCAATTGTCTAAAAGAAAATGGTATAATCTCACAATAGACTCCGCCAGGGACGCCACAGCTGAATGGTGTATCTGAAAGGAGAAATCGAACATTGTTGGACATGATTCGATCCATGATGAGCTTTATCGACCTTCCAGTTTCCTTCTGGGGATATGCCCTAGAATCGGCTGCATACCTACTTAACAAGTTACGTACAAAATCCGTCCCCAAGACTCCATATGAGTTATGGACAAGGAGGAAACTAAATCTTAAGCATGCTAAGACTTGGAGTTGTCCAACTTATGTCAAAAAGTTTGAAAACGATAAGCTACAGACTAGATCTGACAAATGTAGATTTGTGGGATACCCTAAAGAAACATCGGGGGTATTATTTCTATCATCTAACTGATCAAAAGGTGTTTGTTGCGAAACATGCTGCCTTCTTGGAAAAGGAGTTTATCCTTGAAGGGGTTAGTGAGAGTAAGATATATCTTGAAGAGGTTCAAGAACCACAAAATGCTACAGATCAAAGTTAGGTACCTAACCAAGTAGAGATTCCTTCTGTACCATACCTTATTCGTAAATCTGGAAGAGTACCAAAGATACCTGATAGGTATGGACTTGTCATAGAGGATGCCGATGAGTTACACATCATAGATGATGATGATCCATTGAATTATGAATAGGCTATGAGTAATAAAGACTCAGAGAAGTGGCAAGAAGCCATGAAATTCGAGATGGTCTCCATGTATGAAAACCAAGTATGGACTTTGGTTTCACCACCTAAAGGCATTAAGCCTATTGGGTGTAAATGAGTTTTTAAAAGAAAGACTAGAGAAGACGACAAGGTAGAGACCTATAAGGCCCGACTGGTCACAAAAAGTTTTAAACAAAGACAAGGAGTTGACTATGACGAAACCTTCTCACCAGTAGGAATGCTCAAGTCCATTCGGATTTTGCTTGCGATTGCAGCTTACCATGGCTACGAAATCTGGCAGATGGACGTGAAAACAGCCTTCCTCAATGGGAAACTTGAGGAGGATGTGTATATGACACAGCTAGAGGGATTTGTTTCAAAGGTTGGAATAAATCAAGTCTGTAAGCTACAACGATCTATTTATGGATTGAAGCAAGCTTCTCGTAGGTGGAACATCCGTTTTGATGAGACAATCAAAGAGTTTGATTTTATCAAAAATTAGGATGAACCATGTGTGTACAAGAAGGTTAGTGGGAGCGCTGTTTTATTCCTCGTATTATATGTTGATGATATATTACTGATAGGGAATGATATTCCTATGCTACAATAAATTAAAATATGGTTATCTAAACACTTCTCCATGAAGGACTTGGGAGAAACATCCTATATTTTGGGGATAAAGATCTATAGAGATAAATCTAAAAGGATGCTTGGCTTGTCCCAAGGAACGTACATTGACTCGATTCTAAAGAGGTTTAGCATGGAAGATTCCAAAAGAGGTCTCATGCCGATGAGCCATGGAATAAATCTCTCTAAGAAATAGGCCCCAAAGACACCTGATGAGAGAGACCGTATGTGTAAGATTCCTTATGCTTCAACAATAGGATCTATCATGTACGATATGATATGTACTAAACCAGATGTCGCTCATGCACTTAGTGTAACAAGCAGATATAAGTCGAATCCAGGAGAAGAACACTAGAAGGTAGTGAAAAATATCCTAAAGTACTTAAGAAGAACTAAGAATGTATTTCTTGTCTACGGTGGATCTGAATTGAAACTAGAGGGCTTCACAGACTCAAGTTTTCAAACGAACCAAGATGACAGTAAATCCGTTTCGGGGTATGTGTTTACCTTGAATGGTTGCGCAGTGAGTTGGAAGAGTTCCAAACAGCAAACAGTTGCTGATTTAGTGACAGAGGCAGAGTACATAGCTACAAGTGAAGCTGCAAAGGAAGCTGTTTGGATGAAGAAGTTCATTACCAAACTTGGTGTGGTTCCTAGCATTACAGGACCATTACCTTTATTCTGTGACAACACCGGAGCTGTTGCATAGGCTAAGGAACCCAGGTCTCATCAGAAATCTAAACACGTGTTGCGGCGATTTCATTTGATCAAAGAGATCATTGAAAGAGGAGACGTCACCCTGGAGCATGTGGACTCTCAAGACAATATTGCAGATCCATTTACTAAAGCGTTAACACAACATCAGTTTGATCGTCACTTAGAGAAGATGGGTATGAGATACCACGGCGATTGACTTTAGTGCAAGTGGGAGATTGAAAGTAGTATGCATACAAGCCAATCATGTATGATGATAAAACATATACTTTGTAATCAATTTTATTTGTTTATTAATAAAAGAATTATTATTAAAGGCATTTATTATCTACATGGTGCTGTTTTAATAATATGCGATAAACCCATAGTTTTAAGCAATGATTTTAGAATCATAATGAGATCATGCTAATGAGATCTAAATTCTTAGATAGCTTAAAACTAAAATGTTTCCAATCAATGGATTACTAAAAGGAGATTAGTGAATCCGGATAGATTGGTACATACGTTGTTTGCTCATTGGACGAGGATGATTGATCTCATAATCATTTGTGTGGAGACACTAAAGCAAGTATGTAGGTGCTTATTAGAGAATAAGTTCACTGAACGTGACTCGCTAAGGAATACCTAATGGAGTTTTACTTGCATGTCAATAGGAATTCTTGTAGTGATAGTAGTACAAATGATCCTTAGACTTGAGATCATCATAGTATCTTATATATAATGAATTACACTTTGAGTTATTCCTTAAGACTCTTAGAGTATATCAAAGGGTATGATTGGGTGTAATGAGTTATATATGAAGATAATGAATGATCAATAAAGAATCTACCACTACTAGTAAAAGAAGAGATATGTCCTATATGATTCGATAAATGACAACCCAGGAATCCTTGGCCAAGGTGGAATGAAATTAGAAAGTAGTTTCTAATTTGCATTCATTTGGAGTTGTGCATTTAGGAATCGAAATACATATAATTAAATAAAATAAGACTTGACAATAATTTCATGTCATATATTTAATTAGGACATTGTATGGAGGAATGATTGAATTGTACGGTAACTATTAACTCAAAGGTTCTTTTATGATTAATGTTAAAATCTATATTATCTAGAAGGTCGTTGATCGCTAGGGAGGCTTATCCCTATTGTAGAATAAATATTATTTATTTAAATAAATTAATAGTTTAATTTATTTATTTAAATAAGATTAGAATTGTTCTAATTGATTTATTCACAACCGGTTTAATATGGAGAACCTAAAGGGTCACACCATAAAAGGAAGAATAATTATTTAAGAAGTTAATGACATAATCGTAATAATATGTTAAGTATATTTAATTTAATCTATGGTGATAGAATAAATTAAATAGCTTAATATTTATTATTTAATATTTTAGAAATATTAAATATAAATTAATAAGAGGAGTCTTATTAATATTATTACAATTATTATTGTTTTAATTTCTAAAAGAGTTTATGAATTAATTTAATAGAAGTACTCTCATATATTCCTAATAGGATTAGGAGGGAAAATTAGTTAAAGGAGTTTAATTAATTATCCCTAATAAGATTAGGGAGCCCATTTAATTAAAAGAGTTTAATTAAACAAATAATACCTTATTTTAATTAAATAGGGTTACCTGATATCTTTATAAGAGGAGTCTTATATCAGATATCAAGGATATACGTAATTCCAATAGTTGGAGAGTACGTCCCTTTTTTCTATAGAGATAAAAAAAACTAGGGTTTGAGCCAATACACTCTTCTTCTTGAAAATTATTCTTTCTTGATGGATCACCTCTAGAGGCCATACACTTGGGTGGCTAACATTGATCAAAGGAAGGAATCTACCCGGAGATTCAAGGAGATCGCGGAGAAGTAGGAGGTGAACTTGTACCTGAGGAAGCTCGTTTCTACAAGGGTATGTTTTCATAATTTCTTATTCTTCGTTTAATTAATAATATGCATAAAGGATGATCCGGGTAATAGGTTTGTGAAAAATTTTAAAATCTGATTTTATTTTGCTTCCGCTATTTTTGCAATTTGATTGCTACTTTGATTTTCACAAAACCTAATAGTAAATGCTGCTATAAGCACGGAAAGAAAATTTACAAAAAATTATTTATTTCTTTAATTTATAGATTAATCAATTTCACTGAATTAAAGTTAATTTTTTTTAAAAATTGAATGGTGTCTATATGTGGTGTTTGAGTTAAAAAGAAAAGAAGAGACTTTAAATTTTTTTTAGAGAAATGGTGTCTACAAATTTGTAAAATTTATCTTACAATTTTGAGTTTAAAATTTTATAAATTGAATGGAGTCTATTTGTGGTGTTTGAGTAAAAAAGAAAAGAATTAAACTCAAATTTGTAAGATAAATTTTCAAATCCTCCTGTATTTCCTATCTTTGTTTTTTTTAAACTAATTTTTTTTTAAAAAAAATAAGGTTAAGAAGTTTTAGTAGTTTCTTTTAGATTGATTGCAACAAAGCAAGGCAATAAAATCACTTTATAAATCAAAGGCAACCTGAATTACATAATAATAATACAAATATTTTTCTATAAAAGATAGAAATATAACAACAATTTGAGTGAGCATATTTTTCTGAATGCTGACAAAAATTACCTAAAATAACACGCACACATTTACATTATCCAAATATAGCTTATGACAGTTCAGTTGTTCCACTATAAGAAAGAATCAAAACACGAGCCAAGCCAAGCCAAGTGATTTTCTCCTTCATTACCTGGACGATGATAACAACAGACATTTAACTTCTATTGAGTAACGATATTATCATATGTTCTCAAGGAAAAATAGAAATTGATAGTCATAAAATAGATTTCTTGGAAACATTATAGCAAGTCAAATATTTTGCTTTAATCCTCCAAATAATGGAAAGTGCCCCAACAAGTAATGTAACCAGTGTTAGATATCTCCACATCTAACTCCAAAACAGCTCAAGCACAAGGTAAGTCCTGATGTATTTTTCTCCCTTTAGCTTACTACCAAGTTGTCATTTGGATAGGGTTGAAGAGATATTTCTTCATTTCTTACAAAAATGGCCTAAGTAACAAGTAAAAGGTGCAGCAATTTTGATAAAATGAACTGAGCAGATAAATAGATATGAACATATGAGAATGCTACCTTCCCCTTGACCTGGTACTTCTTCTAATGAAGACTTGAGAATCGCTCTTTTGATCCTTCATGCTACTTTTCTTGACTATGGACTTGGAAACACCTGCAAGAATATTGTTAAGTATTTCGACTAACTAAGATAATCATAATACAGCAGACCTAAAAGCTTAAGACTACCTCTAGAATAAGCTTTGGGCGACTAAACCTCGTTATCACCAGCGTCAAATTCTATCGCCTCATTGGAAGCATGTGAATTCTCTTCTGACTCCACATATTTTGTTTTTGGTACATAAGATGAAGACTCGACAACTACTTCCATTGATGGATCACTGACCTCACCGTCTGTTCCATGTTCAAGAAATTCAAGGCTAGAGCAAAATCATGAGAAAACTAGACAAGAGTAGAAAAGTGCATCACATAACCATCTATGCGATAAAAATTTCTCCACAAACGAAACACTAAACTAAACACTCAAAAAAATAGGGGACACGAAAAATATCCTTAAAATTTGTAAATTTTATAAATGGTACTCTTTTTGTGGAATAGGGGAAGTCGTAATCTACCTAATTTAGAGCTATATAGACGACATGGATTCAAGTGGAAGTAATAAGTACACCAACCTCCAGAGGTTTCGGATCCTGTACATTCCTCACCATCTTCCTTAGAAACCCTAATGTTTTCCAAGATTTGAACTTTTTGTTGATGGACTTCGACATTTTTAGCAGTAATTTCTAGCTCCTTCTTTTCGATATGAAACTTATTTATCTTCTCCTCAAACTCCTCAACGCAAGCTTTAAGTTCTGGTTTAGCAAACTTCTTCACCTGTTTGAGAATGTTGAAAATATATTAACATGAACTACATAATATAATAACTACTACTAATTAGGCCACTAAACTTGTAACAAATTTACTGATGCAAAATTAACAAGCAGTACCTTGTTGATTATATTTTTAAAATGATCCATCACACAATCATCGGATAGAACATGCTCATATGTCTTAAATGAGTCCATCAGCTTTTTCATGCCCTTATCAGTAAAAGATAGCTGAGAGAGGCAGTAAGATATATATTCCCATTGCTTAATATCTGCACCAAAGAGCAGTATACGAGTGAACGAAAGCCACCATTAGCTTCTAGGCTTCTCATCCTCCAACTGAATATAACTAAATATAAGAGATAAAATACAAATAGAGACCTGAAATATTGAAATTTAGAAAATAATGATATGCAACAAAATATAGAACTAAAATTCAGAAATAAGATGTGAAATAAATATAACTAACTTTATTTTTGCAAGTTGACATACTGAAGAAAATGTTTAAAAATGGGAAGGCCTAAATAATAACCTCGATCCACTTTAGATAATGACTTAAGCTTCGCCACATTACATTTATGTGGGAAAATAATAGTTACAGAGGATTTGCTAAACTGATGGCAAAAAATGTAAGAATTTCATGCTTAGACTAGTACGCTTTCAACTGGTTACTCACTTGAATGACATAACTAGTAATTACAAAACAAGCATATATTGGCAATCATAGTTACTGGAAACAGACCACAAAAATGGCTCAAAATTGAAATCAACATTTTACAAAACTTTCCAAGGCAAGCATGACCTACAAATCCATTCTGGACAGTGCTCTAATCTACAAGTCCAACATATCATGTAATTATTTTGTACCATTGCAGTTTAAGATATGCCTTGCCAATGCTTAAGAAGAAATAGACACTCAATAGTGTTTAATCTTATTTGGTACGACAATACTTTTGAAATGGCTAGCACAAGAAGATGAGCTCATACCAGCGCAAATGCTGGTATGAAATTCAAATTAAAATAGTTGTAAATATCTATACCTGTGACTCCACTAAATCTATTGCAGAGCTTCTCAACAAGAGCTTCCATTTGTTTATCCTGAAGAAAATACAAAGTTTACCCGCAAAAATGAAAAGAAGATCACACTCGGGAAACCTTTTTTTATACATATAAAAGAAGTCCCTAAAAATGAATTAACATCACTAGAGCCAAGTTACAGTAATACCTTCTTGATGGAACTGATTAAAAACTGCATGATGTTGCAGAAAGATTCCCTTGTTAAGTTCTGGTTGGATAATTTGCCAAGGATATCCGGCAGCAAATTATAAATAGGATTACTCCCTGTAAGTGGAATGTAGATATTTCAATATCACATGCCTTGGTGCACATACAAAATAGAAAAAATAAAATGCAGTAAACCGCCAATAAAGAGGGATAGTGACAGTTGACCTTTCTTTGACAACTTATGAAAGAAAAGTTTGGCAAGGCTAGAAATCCTTTCATCTCCATCTTCTAATCGCACGACCATTTCATTTATATAGTGTAACGACCCCAAAATCTATACAACTTAATTCTCGACTTCGGTCGTTAACCATACATTAAATCTCAAATTTTACATCATTATTCGATATTAAAAATCACTAAAATTGCGGAATAATTAAAACTTTTATACATTTCCTTCTTTCTTGCCCTGAATCGCAACCATTACATTACATCTCTTTGATTCAATCTTATGTCATGAATCGTTACAACAAAATAACTATACAAAGTCTTACATCATAACTAAATATCCATATACATTAGATAGCTCAACTTACATTTAACAACATCTTACGTTCAAAATAGGAAATACATTTCGCATAAAACATAAGTAATCTTCGTGAATATAGATCTCTATAACTCACATAGCACGTATCTTTACCTTAAAATCTTGACCTACAAAAGTGGTTATTTGCAAGAGTGAGCTCGACAGCCCAGCAAAGTCTAACAGTTTTCATGCATCATATATCACATAATAACATGCTCGACATATATCTCATTAAAGTAACATGGCATACATGCTTTTAATTCACATAACAAATATAAAGATTGAGTTCCTTACTCAATCATCATTACTTAGCCAAAATAATGCAGTCATATATTGACTTTAACATTTCATGATTTCAACATGCATAACATATCATGCAATTTAAAACAGTTCATCAAGTCCACGTAGAAAATAGGAACCGAAAGACTTGCCTTGATCGTTGTTTACCAATAATAGCTTAACAGCTTACAGTTATCTGCACTTCACGTGCCCTACACAATTATATAATCATACACATCAACTATTAGTCACATAACAACACATAGCAATTGTAATGTAAACTCTACTCCACATCTCAAAATCTTTCCTATTAATTAGCACACAATGTTCAATTATATTGTGTTAACTTTCAACTTATATCTCACTGTAATTCATATTCGCAGTTCATTCAAGTGCTTAAGTCTTGCTAGGACTACTTATTGGTTTTATATTAAACTCATTCCATATCTTATAATATCCATTTCAATTGAATTGAAACACTTTTTAAGTTCATTAACACTTGGCACGGCGTTTCGACGTTCATTCGTCACACGCCCGATTTGCCTCTCTTGTGTATGCTTACTATGCTTCTATAACTTATCTAATACATTATTTATTAATGTTAAGCATCATTATATTTACTAAGATTCATGTTTTATAACTTAGGACATCATCTTTTACGGTCTGGAGCACTACACATGCATATGTGCATGCCCGACACCCTCCGATTGCCTCCGAAAACATAACAGTCCTAAAGATGACCATTTTGACCTATCTTAATGACCTCAAATTGAAAAACTTAAAGAACGAAAGTTGTAGGTCTACTCGTCCTCTTTCCGGATCATCTTGAATCACCTCAATCGGAGTTCGTATGAGGAAGTTATGGCCATTTTACTACAGGAGGTCAAAACTGCCCAACTAGGCCACTTTTCCGGCGCCGGGGCGCGGAACATCAGCGCTGGGGCGCGAGCATCAGCGCTGGGGCGCGAGCTTCAGCGCTGGGCGCGAGCTACGGGCCCATTTTTGACGTTGGGGCGCGAACCTTGGCGCCAGGGCGCGAAATTTGGCGCTGGGGCGTGAATTTTGACGTTGGGGCGCCGAAACTCACAGAAACCAACCACGAACAACTAAATTTTCTGTCTATAACTTCAATTCCAACACTAATTGACATGAATAACTAATGCAAATTACACATAAACTTCACCGAGCATACAAATACTAAATTTACACAACTTAAACCATAATTTTAGAAAATTAAATACTAGAATAACATATTTTAAAACTCAAAAACTCCATTTTTATATTTTTCATAAAAATCAACACTGTGATTTTGTTATTCAACCAAAAAAGAAATTTTAAAGCATCATAATTATGTTTTTACATACTCTATCAATTCTAACAATTAATTTATCCATTTAACAACAATTAAAACCTTAATTTCTATTTTAAAATAGCCATATTCATACATATTGTCATATGAACACTCTGTAATATATTTTCTTCCACAAAACACATATATGCATGAACTAATTTCTCTATAATCATATATAAGTTCATAGAACAACCATATAGTCAATAATCATGCCAAACCATATACATAACAACAATTTATCTTTTATAAAATTTTTACAGAGACTTTTTGGGAAGAAGAAATCTAAATTTTTAAAGAAAGAGCTAGAGCTCCTACCTTGGATTATGAAAGATGATGACACTATCCCTTTTTCTCCAAATCTTTTCTCCAAAACCTGTAAAATTCTCTTAATTCTCTCAATTTTTCTCTTAGTTTTCTTCTTTTCTTCTTCTTCTTCCTCTGAGTTTTTCTCTTTTTCTCTCCTTTCTCTCTCCTCTAATCTTACGTGTAACGACCCCAAAATAGGTTCATTCCACCCAACCCATTCTGAGTCGTCAAATGCATGGTACAGAAAATAACTACAACTTTATTACAACAATTGTCGTGCAAAATACAACAACACATATATTGTGAGTTTGGATACAAATATATACCAAATGTGACTCATGTTCCAACCGTGGACATCACCTCACAATAACACCTTACATAAAGGTATAGTCAAAAACTGTTTTAGAAATTAGAATCTTTGGGAAGTGCTCAAGGAAACCTTCGTACATGGGAGGCCACGCGTCTAGGTTATGATAGATATCATATGGCCACAGAATTATCCTTGGTTGACCCAATAGACCCCAAAGAAAAATGAAAAGATTACTATCATATTCTTCCCAATGGTGAGTCTTCTCTTAACTTGTCATTATCTCCACTGTCTCTAATTGAGAATTATACTTCAAACAAACACCAAGATTATATAGGTAGTGCTCGTAAAGATACTCAGCAAGTGGATGAGCACAACCCTGTCTTATGATGACACGAGGTTGTATGTCATTAGACATCTTGTATGATAGTGACAAAACACCCTTCCAACGTTGGGTTCGCCTCACCCTATTTTCTTCACCAAATATAACTACTAAATGATGACCACCGTTCTATTCCCTTGTTACCCCCGCTCGACCCAGCTACACTCTTATTACCTGAAAGGAATTGTGAAGCAAAAGGGTGAGCACAACTAGCTCAGTAAAGAATATCATGACTAAAGATAATTCAATTATCAATAGCCTTCATCAACAATAAATCAGAGATTTAGAACATATGGTAAATGATAAAAATTTCAACCATAGTTGCAGCGGAACGAGCAATCCATTAGAAGAGTCAAATAGACTATAAAGTCTATTATCTTCTCCATGTTAAAAATCCACCAACAATATTTTATCCATGTAACATCACTCAACAGTTCCTTTCCACAATCATATGAATAACTCATAATCATAATTGTGACTATAAATTTTTCTTCGCACCCAGGACGAAGAATATTTTCATCACCTGTCTTTACCTGAAACATCAAAGATCATGGTTATACCAAATCACAGTTCCTGTTTATAATCATACTAACAAATCCATCTTTGCACTACGGGCCAAAGATATTCATCAACAAACCATCTTTGCACTACGGGCCAAAGATATTCAACAACAGTTCATCTTTGCACTACAGGCCAAAGATATTCATCAACAGGCCATCTTTGCACTACATGCCAAAGATATTCATCAACAATTCATATTTGCACTACAGGCCAAATATATTCATATCTCAAAGAAATATATAATCATTTCAGAATTTATATAAACAATAATTATAACCATGTTGATCAATTCACCTTTGCACTTAAGCTTAAGATATTCAATTATAAATTCAATGGTCATGATCATACCAGTCACAATTCAACTTTGCACTACAGGCCAAAGAGAACCCTAGTCATGATCATACCAATAATCTACCCATCTTTACACTCCAGTGAAAGAGAATTTCAACATCAGGGTTATAAAAATGTTATATATGATGATAAAAATAATATGATCAACATATAGTTTTAATCTCAAGAGTAATATTCGTAACTCATAAATAGTAAATCGTGAATAGTAACTCATGAATAGTAACCCGACACAAAAGATAGAAATTCCACAATAAAATCCATACCAATATTTCGGTATAATGATATTGAAAGAATAACATTACTTAAATTTATAAACAATTTATTTTAATTGTTTACACTTTACTAATTAATGCATTTAATCATCATAAAATGCCAACTCTTACAATTTCATCATCAATAACCAAAACCCTCATCAAAAATCTGCATATACCTCATATAGGATTCTCAAGCCATAAAATCCTATTTTCCAATTTTCTTTCTTCACATAACATATTTAATTCATTTACTCATAACTAGTCCATTTTCATGAAAAATATCAAATCAGTTCCAAAAATATTTCTTTTCTGGGATTTAGCATAATATAGTCCAATATTGAACATATATTTTTCTCAGAATTTTTAAAACTCATTTACTATTTTTCATATGGCCAAAACCACCGAATATTTAGACATTTATCAAAAATTATACTTTTGTCCAAAAATTCTAAAATTTACAGAGTATACTTCTATCATACACATGTACTCCCAATAAAAATTTCATCAATTTTGAAGTTAACCACAAGGAATTATAAGCAGTTACTTTTAAAATAGTCTTTTCTCATAAAATTCATAACTCTCAATCTATACATCCAAAAATCACCATTTTTGGACACAATCAAGAAAACTCATCAAAATATCATTTTGAATTTTTCCAGAATTTTTGAAGATCAGAAAAATTACGAAACTGAAAATCATAACAACCCTTAAAATCTATTACTATCCCTTACCTCAAAAGAGCAGTACTTCTGACTGGATATCGGATATGATGCTGAAAGAAACTTGCACTAATGAATAGCAACTCACCAAGTATCTAAAAACTCACAAAATATGCTTCATAATATAGAGAGAGAAAGAGAGAAAGCTTATGTTTCTGGTGTGATTTTCAATTCTAACTTAGCCCTCTATTTATAGGAAAATTTTGGTAGGTTTGACCTGCAACCTGATGGCTTTACCTGCTACTATTCCCACCCACCACATTTGAAATATAATTCAGCACATTTCTTCACCAACCACAAGTGGGGCCCACCAATTCTAGAATTTTCCACCAAAATGATAAACTCCGAAAATTCAACAATTTCTGAACCAGTCATCTCGTAAAATTCATAATAGATCATACGTTCATTTTTAACGGTTCAAAATTTGTGGACATATACTCAACTTATATATGTATAACATATCCAAAAATTACCACGATCCAACGGTCGGATTAAAAATTATAACCCCCGCAAAATATCTCAAAAATCCTGATTTTTAATACCTCCATTCCGACAAAAATACGGATAAAAATCTCAACATTAACTCCTTCATTTTTTTTTAACCACAAAAATATATTCCTCATTTATATCCACATAAAATAAATATTTTCTTATCATATGAATCAATAATTAATTATTCACAAATAATATTACAGAATCACATTTATGACAACCAGGCCGTTCCCAGGAAAGAGGGGGCTTTCCAATAAGAATTTTTCCTTACTGGCGCGCAATTAAATGACCAAACCTCTCCTTAGACAAAACTTTCTAGACATTGCCAATAATGCTATCTAATAATATTATTCAAATAATATGAATTATTGATCTGATAATAGAAAATACTGTGCAGTGACAATTATTGAACAACAATAATATAAAATTTTAACGTAGCAATTGTTGAATCAATAAAATAAAATATTGAACAGTAATTACTGTAACAATTATTGAGTAGTGCCTTCTTACGTAAGAATCAATAATTTCAAAAATACTATGCAATACCGTGTGCTACTGTGCAATAACGCGTATTACTGTATTTTAACCACCGGGTATTCCAACAGTGTTAACGGTAATAACTACGCCGTTATTTGTAAAAATTCAAATTTGTCGTTTTCTTCACCCGACAGTTATTCTGTTATGGGGCCCACAAATGGCTGCGCCGTCGTACGAATATTCCCCGACAGAAAGAATATTCTCCGACAACAATGATTATTTTATAACCACTTGCTTATTTTGAAAAAAAATCATATTTCACTCATAACTTTAAACTTTTATCAATTTAACCATTTACTGAATAGTAATTATAAGAAAAATTGAATACTTTTATTTCATAAAATTCGGGGTCTTACAATCTCCCCTCCTTATGAAATTTCGTCCTCGAAATTTACGTACCTGGTATTTCAAAGAGTTGAGAATACCTTGCTTCTATTTAAGATTCCATCTTTCCTGTCATCATAATTTCTCCATTGCTCATCTCCTGTATTTCAAATATCATTCTAGAATACAGCTTCAAAACAAGGGTTAATTTAACAAATTAACATATCGCATAATATCCCGATATTATGACTGACCAACAAATAAGCTTAGGTAGGACACACTAGCGAAGAATTTACTCATCTCTCCCCTCCTAGTTATATTCCCCGATCTCCGTCAGAGATCATATCCCTAAGCTCTGATACCAAATGTAACGACCCCAAAATAGGTTCATTCCACCCAACCCATTCTGAGTCGTCAAATGCATGGTACAGAAAATAACTACAACTTTATTACAACAATTGTCGTGCAAAATACAACAACACATATGCTGTGAGTTTGGATACAAATATATACCAAATGTGACTCATGTTCCAACCGTGGACATCACCTCACAATAACACCTTACATAAAGGTATAGTCAAAAATTGTTTTAGAAATTAGAATCTTTGGGAAGTGCTCAAGGAAACCTTCGTACATGGGAGGCCACGCGTCTAGGTTATGATAGATATCATATGGCCACAGAATTATCCTTGGTTGACCCAATAGACCCCAAAGAAAAATGAGAAGATTACTATCATATTCTTCCCAATGGTGAGTCTTCTCTTAACTTATCATTATCTCTACTGTCTCTAATTGAGAATTATACTTCAAACAAACACCAAGATTATATAGGTAGTGCTCGTAAAGATACTCAGCAAGTGGATGAGCACAACCCTGTCTTATGATGACACGAGGTTGTATGTCATTAGACATCTTGTATGATAGTGACAAAACACCCTTCCAACGTTGGGTTCGCCTCACCCTATTTTCTTCACCAAATATAACTACTAAATGATGACCACCGTTCTATTCCCTTGTTACCCCCGCTCGACCCAGCTACACTCTTATTACCTGAAAGGAATTGTGAAGCAAAAGGGTGAGTACAACTAGCTCAGTAAAGAATATCATGACTAAAGATAATTCAATTATCAATAGCCTTCATCAACAATAAATCAGAGATTTAGAACATATGGTAAATGATAAAAATTTCAACCATAGTTGCAGCGGAACGAGCAATCCATTAGAAGAGTCAAATAGACTATAAAGTCTATTATCTTCTCCATGTTAAAAATCCACCAACAATATTTTATCCATGTAACATCACTCAACAGTTCCTTTCCACAATCATATGAATAACTCATAATCATAATTGTGACTATAAATTTTTCTTCGCACCCAGGACGAAGAATATTTTCATCACCTGTCTTTACCTGAAACATCAAAGATCATGGTTATACCAAATCACAGTTCCTGTTTATAATCATACTAACAAATCCATCTTTGCACTACGGGCCAAAGATATTCATCAACAAACCATCTTTGCACTACGGGCCAAAGATATTCAACAACAGTTCATCTTTGCACTACAGGCCAAAGATATTCATTAACAGGCCATCTTTGCACTACATGCCAAAGATATTCATCAACAATTCATATTTGCACTACAGGCCAAATATATTCATATCTCAAAGAAATATATAATCATTTCAGAATTTATATAAACAATAATTATAACCATGTTGATCAATTCACCTTTGCACTTAAGCTTAAGATATTCAATTATAAATTCAATGGTCATGATCATACCAGTCACAATTCAACTTTGCACTACAGGCCAAAGAGAACCCTAGTCATGATCATACCAATAATCTACCCATCTTTACACTCCAGTGAAAGAGAATTTCAACATCAGGGTTATAAAAATGTTATATATGATGATAAAAATAATATGATCAACATATAGTTTTAATCTCAAGAGTAATATTCGTAACTCATGAATAGTAAATCGTGAATAGTAACTCATGAATAGTAACCCGACACAAAAGATAGAAATTCCACAATAAAATCCATATCAATATTTCGATATAATGATATTGAAAGAATAACATTACTTAAATTTATAAACAATTTATTTTAATTGTTTACACTTTACTAATTAATGCATTTAATCATCATAAAATGCCAACTCTTACAATTTCATCATCAATAACCAAAACCCTCATCAAAAATCTGCATATACCTCATATAGGATTCTCAAGCCATAAAATCCTATTTTCCAATTTTCTTTCTTCACATAACATATTTAATTCATTTACTCATAACTAGTCCATTTTCATGAAAAATATCAAATCAGTTCCAAAAATATTTCTTTTCTGGGATTTAGCATAATATAGTCCAATATTGAACATATATTTTTCTCAGAATTTTTAAAACTCATTTACTATTTTTCATATGGCCAAAACCACCGAATATTTAGACATTTATCAAAAATTCTACTTTTGTCCAAAAATTCTAAAATTTACAGAGTATACTTCTATCATACACATGTACTCCCAATAAAAATTTCATCAATTTTGAAGTTAACCACAAGGAATTATAAGCGGTTACTTTTAAAATAGTCTTTTCTCATAAAATTCATAACTCTCAATCTATACATCCAAAAATCACCATTTTTGGACACAATCAAGAAAACTCATCAAAATATCATTTTAAATTTTTCTAGAATTTTTGAAGATCAAAAAAATTACGAAACTGAAAATCATAACAACCCTTAAAATCCATTACTATCCCTTACCTCAAAAGAGCAGTACTTCTGACTGGATATCGGATATGATGCTGAAAGAAACTTGCACTAATGAATAGCAACTCACCAAGTATCTAAAAACTCACAAAATATGCTTCATAATATAGAGAGAGAAAGAGAGAAAGCTTATGTTTCTGGTGTGATTTTCAATTCTAACTTAGCCCTCTATTTATAGGAAAATTTTGGTAGGTTTGACCTGCAACCTGATGGCTTTACCTGCTACTATTCCCACCCACCACATTTGAAATATAATTCAGCACATTTCTTCACCAACCACAAGTGGGGCCCACCAATTCTAGAATTTTCCACCAAAATGATAAACTCCGAAAATTCAACAATTTCTGAACCAGTCATCTCGTAAAATTCATAATAAATCATACGTTCATTTTTAACGGTTCAAAATTTGTGGACATATACTCAACTTATATATGTATAACATATCCAAAAATTACCACGATCCAACGGTCGGATTAAAAATTATAACCCCCGTAAAATATCTCAAAAACCCTGATTTTTAATACCTCCATTCCGACAAAAATACGGATAAAAATCTCAACATTAACTCCTTCATTTTTTTTAACCACAAAAATATATCCCTCATTTATATCCACATAAAATAAATATTTTCTTATCATATGAATCAATAATTAATTATTCACAAATAATATTACAGAATCACATTTATGACAACCAGGCCGTTCCCAGGAAAGAGGGGGCTTTCCAATAAGAATTTTTCCTTACTGGCGCGCAATTAAATGACCAAACCTCTCCTTAGACAAAACTTTCTAGACATTGCCAATAATGCTATCTAATAATATTATTCAAATAATATGAATTATTGATCTGATAATAGAAAATACTGTGCAGTGACAATTATTGAACAACAATAATATAAAATTTCAACGTAGCAATTGTTGAATCAATAAAATAAAATATTGAACAGTAATTACTGTAACAATTATTGAGTAGTGCCTTCTTACGTAAGAATCAATAATTTCAAAAATACTATGCAATACCGTGTGCTACTGTGCAATAACGCGTATTACTGTATTTCAACCATCGGGTATTCCAACAGTGTTAACGGTAACAACTACGCCGTTATTTGTAAAAACTCAAATTTGTCGTTTTCTTCACCCGACAGTTATTCTGTTATGGGGCCCACAAATGGCTGCGCCGTCGTACGAATATTCCCCTACAGAAAGAATATTTTCCGACAACAATGATTATTTTATAACCACTTGCTTATTTTGAAAAAAAATCATATTTCACTCATAACTTTAAACTTTTATCAATTTAACCATTTACTGAATAGTAATTATAAGAAAAATTGAATACTTTTATTTCATAAAATTCGGGGTCTTACATTACGTAAAATATTATAACGCATATAAGATATAATTATAATAATTATATAATATAAGTACTGACATAAGTTATGTCAGTTACATAAGTTTTAAAAATCAAAAGCCTTAAGGCTTGTTTGGCTAGCATAATAAAAATAACCCATTAATCCTTATACCTTGTTTGGTAAACTGAATTAAAACAAATTGATTAATCCTTATACCTTGTTTGACAAAATTAAATTAAACCATTTTTTTATTTATTTTAATAACTCCTTTATAGCAAGGTTATTAGTCACACCTTTATTAAATTAATAAATCAATTAAATATTAATCTATTAAATTACTTTTAACACATAAATCATTATCACATAATTATAATTTCTTTTATAATTTTATTTAACCAACGAATATTTTAAATTACAATTTCCCATTTAAAATATTATAACTTATTTAAATCACCATAAGCTCTCTAGCTTAAATTATATTATTATATAATCTCATAACAATTAATTTACTTAGCTCCTTAATTATTTACTCACAAATAATTAAATCACATCAACTCAAATTGCCATATAATTCAATAAATATTTAATATTACCAATAAATATTTAATATTTAATATTTAATTATTTATTCAACAAATAATTAAATAAACCACATCACTCAAATTGAACAATTATTTATTCAACAATAACATATCCATTAAATACTTAAATAAATCAATAAATATTTAATATCACGCTTTAAAATTATAGAATGTTACATATAGCATTTAACCTACCCAAACCATGATCAGGATCAGGCCCTAAAAAACTCATTTAGAAAGATATATAAGATGGAATGATTTTGCAGCCTCTCAAACCTTCATCATGTCATTTAAAATAAGGTGAGAAAGAACCAATATAGCATTCTTCCTGACAGAAGTCGAAGTATCCCTCCACCTTGTATACATATTTTCAGTCCATGGTTCCATAAGATTAGGAAATCGAACCGCCAGGTCTCCAAGAGCAATAGTGCAATTGGAGCGAACAATTTTTGTAAGACCCCAAATTTCATGAAATGAAAGTATTCAATTTTCTTATAATTATTATTTTATTTTGTAAATAGTTAAATTGATAAAAGGTTAAAGTTAAGGGTGATATGTGAAAATTTTGCAAAGTATGTAAGTTGTTATAAAATATTCTTTTTATCGAGAAATATCCGTACGATGGCACAATCATTGGTGGACCCCACAACGGAAGTATTGTCGTAATTAGAAAACGACGGAATTATCTTTTTATAAAAATAACGGCGAAAGTGTTACCGTTAAAACTGTTGAACTACCCAGTAGAAAAAGTACAGTAATACGCGTGGTTGCATAGTAGTACACGGTATTGATTATTGATGCTTACGTAAGAAGTCACTTAGTTATACTCAATTATTGCTACAGTAATTGCTGCATCATATCTCTCATATTATTGATTTAATTATTATCATAGTATCATCTGCATAATATGATATATTATTAAATCAATAATTGAGACGACAAAGTTATTCATATTATTATTTGCAATATTAACAATATCTAGAAGTTCTGTCAAGGAGAGGTTTGGTCACCTAATTGCGTGCCAATAATGAGAAATCCTTATCGGAAAGCCTCCTCTTTCCTGGGAACGACCTGGTTGTTAAATATTGTGAATTATAATATTAATGATGAATAAGTTCATGTTGATTAAAGATGAAATTGATAGTTCCATTGTGTTGGAATTATTTGTGTTAGTAAAAATCGACATTTATTTCGATAATAATTGATGTCTGGAGGTTATATTGACCAATCAGGTAATTAACCGGATAAATAAGCAATTAATTACTATTGATTCACATGATTATAGCTATTTGGTCACATGTGTGTACTATTGATTCACATTCATTTACTATTAGGGGAGTTGATGCAAGATTGATAATACTTGCATGACTAAGTTAAAAATGGAGGTATAGATGGAGGTACTGTACTGTAATTCATATTTTCACATGTCTAGAACTATTGATTCATATGATTTACTATTAGGGGAGGTGGTGCAAGTTTGATAATACTTGCAGGACTAAATTAAAAATTAAAGGAAAAGAGGTTCGAGCCCCAAAACGTGTAATTATCGAAACTATATTTTTCTATAAATAGAAGCTCATTCTTCCTTCATTTCTCACCAATTCACTAAAGTTATAGAGCAATTATTATAGAGAGAAAGAAGAAGAGAAGTCTGCTAACTCACTATTCCAGTATCCAGTCTTCTTTTGGGGTAAGGGATATTATTTCTTTCGTATTCATGAAGAGAGCTTCTATTATTCCATTCTTTATTAGTATATTGGAATAACCTGTCTATGCGAAGTACCGCATACATGGTAAAATTCTTTTATTATTCCATTCTTTATTATTATGTTGGAATAACCTGTCTATGCGAAGTACCGCATATATGGTAAAATTCTTCTGTTATTCCATTCTTTATTATTCTGTTGGAATATCCTGTCTGTGCGGATTACACATGACCTGGTTCCATTCTTTATTATTCAGTTAGAATATCTTGTCTGTGCGTATTACGCATGACCTGGTTCCATTATTAATTATTCTATTGGGAATAACTTGTGTGTGCGGTCTATCGCATGCCTGATGAATTCTTCTGTTATTCCATTCTTTATTATTCTGTTGGGAATAACTTGTCTGTGTAGTCTATCGCATGCCTGATGAATTCTTCTGTTATTCTATTCTTTATTATTCTGTTGGGAATAACCTGTCTGTGCGGTCTATCGCATGCCTGTTGAATTCATTTGTTATTCCATTCTTTATTATTCTGTTGGAAATGATCTGTCTACGTGGATTACCGCATGGCGGATGAAATCCATTTGCAGTTTCGTATATTCTATTATACTCGTATGAGATATCATTTCTTTTGTACTCTTCATGGAATATCATTTTCTTTGGTATTTTTCTTCCTGATTACTATTTACTCTAGTATCATTCATTCGGGTATTCAGGGTATTTTTTGTGTCGGAGTATTATTCACGAGTTACTATTCACCCAAATATTATTCCCTCGGGTATTTGGAGTACTTTTCATGTCGGGGTACTATTCACGAGGTACTATTTCTGAAGTACTATTCACGGGGTACTATTCACGGGGTACTATTTACCCGAAAAATATATTTCTTTTCTATCCAAATTATTTTTGGTACATGAATATTATTTTTAAATTTTACTCCACAAAGCAGTATCATGTTGACAATTTGGACGTAATTGATTTCTGGATAAATTAAATTATAAATCACTAAAATTTATCCTTGAACTTGTTTTATTGAATTATTATGTCATTGTCATCATCCTCATGCTTATATTGTGATGAAAGTCATCTTTGGCTTACGTGCATAGATGGACTTGGTATGATTATGACAAGGGAGTATTCAGTATAATCATGACCGTAATGTGATGAAAGTCCTCATTGGCCTGTAGTTCATTGATGGACAGTTGTTGGTATGATTATGACCAGAGATTATTTGGTATAATCTTGACTATTGATGATTACATGAATATCCTTGGCCGTGATGCAGGGATGATTCGATTTTATTTATTAAGCTGAGTCTCAGCGATAAAGTTGATGAAAAACTTTTTAAATCATAGAAGATAGTAGATTTTATGCTCTACTTGACTCTTCTGATGGATTGCTTATTCTGCTGCAGTTGTTGATCTAAAACTTGTTGTCTATTATATTCTATAAGTTGTTATACTGTTGAAGGCTAAGGATAATTTATTCTGCATTATCTTAGTCATAATATTTCTTACTGGGCTAGTTGAGCTCACCCACTGTTCTCTCAGGAAATGAGAATATAGCTGGGACGAGTCGGGAAACGGATTGACGGTCTAGATGGTTGTTTTAGTAGTCCTCACTATTCTATAAAATAGTGTGACAATAAATATAATGAGGACTCCATTGAGTGTGGATATTGTCTAGATGACAATATTCTTATTAAAACTCTTAGATTATGTTTTGTCGTATTTTACACGACTGTTGTATAATTAAGTTGTATTAAAATTTTGTACTATGTATTTAGCGACTCAAAATGGGTGATGTATACCTGTTTTGGGGGCGTCACAGTTTCTGACTACGCACTCTCCACGACAGTGAACAGAAGCTGTTGATTTGCATCACTGGATATAATATAGTTAAAAAGTTAAGATTTTTTTCTTTTATCTCAACAAAACAAACATAGAGACATACTGAAAGTTTACCAAAAATCTGCATCAATAATCATGAATCGACATAAAGCAAGCATTCCAGATGCCTGCAATTCAGGATACTGCAAAAAAAACCAAATTCATGCAAGTTCAATAAAAATGGACAAACCATAACTAGAAGAAAAATTAGTTTGACACTCATAAGGTACATAAACAACATAGTAAGGTGGGGAATATAAGTCATTCAGTATCGTTGATGAAAAAAATTAAAATAATAAAAATTGAAAGAATGTATCTCCTTCTTTCTCTAGAAGTAATAACATTTGAATTAATACGTCACGTAATAATATGGTTAACATATAAGATCTATCAGAAGTTTTTAACAAAATATGAAGAACGATCATTTGTATATAAACCCCAAGAGGTGAGAGAAATGGCGAAGACCTTGAGGAATAACCTCAAGGTAGCTGGTTCCAATCTTCATGCTTGGGGTCAAAAAATACCTATCCCAAAAATAAAACAACAAATACTCTATATCTAAGGGAAACAAAAGGAAATTTTATTTCCACACAAATATGGCCTTAGATGTGGGATAAAATATGTCAGGAAATCACCTTCTGCATTAAAGTAATATTTCTACAAACTTTTGATAGGAAAGGTGCACAATGCCCAATCAAGTTCTTCTCACTAGAACCACTAGAAATGATTTCTTTCTCCGCTCTTTCTGATAGGGTATCAAGTATTGCATCCTCAGAGCCAGCAAGACCTAGCTCTGCATTAATACCATTTTCCTGCAAGAAGGCAATAAAGGAAAATAGATACAGATGAAATTATAGAATTTTTAACACAAGAAAGGATAATAGCACTCTGCATGTATAAAAACTCATCTCAAGTTCCGTTACCTTCGGTGCATCAAGAGGTGTGGTGCCATTACAATGAATGCTCTGGCATTCGGTAACCATTCTCTCTTTCTTTGCTTTCTCTTTTTGTATTTTTCGAACACATGATTCTATATAGACCAATTGATTCATGGAAATATGGCTTACAACATAAAAAAATCTTCTGAGTTTTGTTACTTGAACTGTGGCAACTATACTTAAGTTGCCGCTGGAAGAGTCATTTTGCAACTCATCTCCTCCACTACAGTCAAATACAGATTTAAGATTTTTTTTCAGCAGATCAGCTGCTAAGGTCTCAGGAGTTAGATGGATTGTATATATGGTACCAATAGCTTTATCAACAGCAGCATACCATATGCTTTCTGGAATCCCAAACCCAGAAATTAAGCTTTCTAATAAACCAAACAACCGATTGCCACTATTAGACAACAGTTTTTTTTATCCTCTCCTGACAGCCTCTGAACAGCAATACAAGCTGTCCTAGCAAGTAAAGGCTCCACTTTCGCCCAACGACCAAAACCAATATCAATAATGTCCTGTAGGTGAGAACTGGAAATCCCTGGAGATTATTTTGCAGCCATGCACAAGACAGATAAAGCACCACGACTTTGCTCTGCGGTGGTTCCACTAATGTTAAAACAAAAGAAATCCCACAATGCTGATATCTGCAACAACAAATGCAACAGAAAGGGTTTAATGTTCAAATTTGGTGAACAAAAGACAGATAATAAGCTTCTCTAAATTGCTACTGAGAATTAACTTTATGAAGTGAGCATACTCAGAACAAAAGAATATGGAGGTCCATAATGGATAATTTTTGCACAATCTAAACTTTGGAACTGAAATTTTCTTCAAATCACCAGTGATAAAAATTTCAAGCATAACTCATTCTATATTTGCAAAGTGACTAGCATATAGAAAGAAGAAAAAAGAAAAGATGCTTCACGCTCAGCAAGGTCCAGAAATTCCCGCACAAGCAATTAGAATCAAAATAAGGAGAAATTATTTGCAGTTATAGGCTACTGGACTAAATTTGATTCTAGTAGGAAAGAAGTTTTAATTTTTTCATATATTAATTTGTTAAGAATTTCTCAGATTATTGATAATAGCGTTCAGGATACCAAAATAACATAATTTGACCAACATACGATAGAATCTTAGTTGAACATTATCGCTCAATGTCAGAATAGAATAGAAACATTCAACTAAGTTGTCAAAAATATCACTCAGTTATAGAAAAGAAGCATACCATGCTACTACTAATGTCGCCTTTAGATACCAAGGCAACAACTATGAACTCCAAATATGCAAGATCTCCAATGTTAGAATCAGTAGCAAGATTCAGAAGATTTTTAGCAGTTTCTGTTGGGTTCTTCCTTAGATAAATTGTAATAAATGCATTCTCCACAGCTTCATAAATAGATTTGTCCTGGGAAAATACATGTACAAAACCATAAATACATGCTATTACTTTGCACCACAGTTATCAAGGTCAAAACTAAAGGCATATTAGTTAAAGGTAAAAAATATATCATTTGATTACATATAAAGAATTACGCAATATATCCCAGACATAATCATAAACCAGTACCAGTGGCAACATTGTACGAAGGCAGGCTTCTAAGCCATCAATTTGAAACTGTTTGCACCTCATTAGCAATAAAATAGTGTTCTCAACATCAGTAGCAGAAGATGAAGCCATTAATTGAATAAGGGTTGGCATTGTAGCAGACACACACTTAGAAACAGACAAGCCTGCCTCAAGTGATGCAATTAATGTCCTTGTTTGCTCCACATTTCCAAAGTCTGGTACAGAACTATCCTTCTGATCAATCCCATTGTCTACTTTAGGCATACAACTGTCTGTCATGCTATCTTGCTACTGCTTAGACATTGTCCTAGCATTTGAATCATCAATCTCACCATCTCCATTGGAAGTATCATTATCCAACGGCAACCCATCCAAAACACTCTCTGACAGGGCGTCTGGTACAAGCTCCTTTAACTTCTTATTGTACTGCTCTAAAGTCGCTTCAAAAGAAGCTATTCGAAGTTGTAGACCAAAGGGGTTATGCTGCAACATCATGGTAAGTAAATTCAGTGCATATTTTCTAACAATAACACTTTTATCCTCCAACCTTCCAGCAGCTACCGCTGCCACCTCATTCCATAATCCAATTGAAACAACATGTTCATCACATAATTCAGCCCAGACTTGCAGAACTCGACTCCTAGTATAAGCAGAAACATCACGGTAGCGTTCTAACAAGATTTCTAACATGGCTTGCTTGGTTCGAAGATGAATGGATTTTAAACTCACTTCACCCTCGGCATCATTGAAGGCCTTTGCAACTAACTTCCCTAATACCCCAACAAGAGCATTTCTTATCTTATAAGACTCTCCACCAAAGTGCGAGACCAATAAACCTATGTTGGTTGAAATTAACTTTGGTAGTCTATCAGAAAGTTCCACTAGAAATCGCCCAATATTTTTAGCCCCAACAATGTCTTTCACATAGTCTTTCGGGTTAGTCCTTCCAATTTCTCTAACGAGAGAGGTGGCCAGACTTCCATCAGTATACTTTTTTTCAGCCCCAACAATTGCATCAGCCAAGTGAAAAACAACAAAATCATATTTGTGAATTAAGTGAATGATTGAAGCACACGATTGTGGTGTGTAGTGGTATTTTGTAGCGCAAGTGCCAATTATACCACATAAAGCATCTTTTGTGTCGGAATCCTTTAACATTGTTGCATTCTCAAACATAGAGAATGAATTTCTACAATAACCAAAATTGCAAATAATACGATAACATTATGTAAACACAAACATTTTTCACTAATAAGGTAAGATTTCATCCAACTTACTTCACGATGAATGATAAATAATTTTCATCAGGATTTGATGATCCAAAGAGTAAGGAAAGGTTGATCTCCAAAGAATTAATGACCATATTGTTAGAAATCAAAGCTCACAGAAGCACAAGATCAATTCAACAATAGCTGAATCGTCGTTTATTGAATAGCCAATAAGCTAGCTTAAATAGCCATTACAAAATAGAAATACAAAATGCATAAGCACGTCTCAACAAACCTTAAGATAGTGATAAAGACTTGGTCTATCTAAAACAAACCCAACTGACTTTCTAACTCTCCTAAAACCTAGGAGTTTATTTAACTAAAGAAAACAGTCCTAGACTAACAAGAACTGTAAGACCCCAACTTATTAATGAATAAAATTAAATTTTCTCTAAATATTATTGTGAATAATAAGGTGTTAATTTGATATAATACTTTGGTTATGGGTGAAATGTGCAAATTTTGCAAAATAAACAAGTGGTTATAAAATATTCATTTTGTCGGGGAATATTCGTTTGGTCGTGGAATATTCTTTCTGTCGGGGAATATTCATACGACGGCGCATCTATTTGTGGGCCCCATAACGGAAAACGATTAGATGAAGATAGCGACAAAAATTGAATTTTTATAAATAACGGCGTAGTTGTTACCGTTAACACTGTTGAAATACCCGGTGGTTAAAATACAGTAATACACGTGGTTACACAGTAGCACACGGATTGCACAGTATTTTTGAATTATTGATTCTTACGAAGGAAGGCACTACTCAATAATTGTTACAGTAGTTACTATTCAATATTTTATTTTATTGATTCAATAATAGCTGCATTGATATTTTATATTATTGTTATTTTAATAATTGTCGCTGCACAGTATTTCCCATTATCAGATCAATAATTCATATTATTTGAATAATATTATTAGATAGCATTATTGGCAATGTCTAGAAAGTTCTGTCTAAGGAGAGGTTTGGTCATCCAATTGCGCGCCAGTAAGAAAAAATCCTTATTGAAAAATCTCCTCTTTACTGGGAACGGCCTGGTTGTCATAAATGTGATTCTGTAATATTAATTATGAATAATTAATTATTGATTCATATGATAAGGAAATATTTATTTTATGTGAATATAAATGTTGGATATATTTTGTGGTTAAAAATGAAGGAGTTAATGTTGAGGTGTTTTATCATTATTTTTGTCGGAATGGAGGTATTAAAAATCAATCAGGGTTTTTGAGATATATTGCGGGGATTATAATTTTTAATCCGACCGTTGGATCGTTGTGATTTTTGGATATGTTATACATATATAAGTTGAGTATATGTCCACAAATTTTGAACCGTTAAAAATGAACGTATGATTTGTTATGAATTTTAAGAGATGACTGGTTCAGAAATTATTGAAGTTTCAAAATTTTATCATTTTGGTGGAAAATTCTAGAATTGGTGGGCCCTACTTTTGGTTGGTGAGAAATGTGCTGAAATTTTTATTCAAATGTGGTGGGTGGAAATAGTAGCAGGTAAAGCCATCAGGTTGCAAGTCAAGTCTACTTCGGCGTGCTAATATTTTCCTATAAATAGAGGGCTAAGTTAGAATTGAAAAACACACCAGAATTCATAAGTTTTCTCTCTTTCACTCTCTATATTATTGAGCGTATTTTGTGAGTATTTTGATACTTTGAGAGTTGCTATTCAGCACAAGTTTCATTCAGCCTCATATACGATATTCTGATCAGAAGTACTGATATTTTGAGATAAGGGGTGTTATATTCTTTTTAAAATGATATTTTCTTCAATATCATTATACATAAATGTTGGTATGAACTTTTTATCAAATTTGGAACTTTTTGTGTTGGGGTCACTATTCACGTATACGTTACTATTCATGTATACGGCACTATTCACGAATACGGCACTATTCTTTGAAAAATAAAATTTTCTTCTTTTTGTCCAAGTTATCTATTATGGTTACTATCTTTGATTGTATCTATGTTTTGATCTTTATTTTTGAATTTTGCTTCAAAATTGGTTATTATGGAGTACTATTGAACTTGGATAAATTGTAATACGAATCCCTAATATTTATTCATTTATCTCACTGAATTCGTTCTCTTTAAAATATTTTTCATCATCCTTAGTCCTAAATGATGATACTACTGAATATCTTTGGCCTGTAGTGCAAATATGTATGGTTACCTGATGAATATCTTTGGCCTGTAGTGCAAAGATGAACAGGTGTTGAGATGAACATGACCAACTGGTGATACAAATGAATATCTTTGGCTTGTAGTGTAAGACCCCGAATTTTATGAAATAAAAGTATTCAATTTTTCTTATAATTACTATTCAGTAAATGGTTAAATTGATAAAAGTTTAAAGTTATGGGTGAAATATGATTTTTTTTCAAAATAAGCAAGTGGTTATAAAATAATCATTGTTGTCGGGGAATATTCGTTTGGTCGTGGAATATTCTTTCTGTCGGGGAATATTCGTACGACGACGCAGCTATTTGTGGGCCCCATAACGAATAACTGTCGGGTGAAGGAAAACGACAAATTTGAGTTTTTACAAATAACGGCGTAGTTGTTATCGTTAACACTGTTGGAATACCCGGTGGTTAAAATATAGTAATACGCGTTATTGCACAGTAGCACACGGTATTGCATAGTATTTTTGAAATTATTGATTCTTACGTAAGAATGCACTACTCAATAATTGTTACAGTAATTACTGTTCAATATTTTATTTTATTGATTCAATAATTGCTACGTTGAAATTTTGTATTATTGTTGTTCAATAATTGTTGCTGCACAGTATTTCCCATTATCAGATCAATAATTCATATTATTTGAATAGTATTATTAGATAGCATTATTGGCAATGTCTAGAAAGTTCTGTCTAAGGAGAGGTTTAGTCATCTAATTGCGCGCCAGTAAGGAGAAATCCTTATTGGAAAGCCCCCTCTTTCCTGGGAACGACCTGGTTGTCATAAATGTGATTCTGTAATATTATTTGTGAATAATTAATTATTGATTCATATGATAAGAAAATATTTATTTTATGTGGATATAAATGAGGGATATATTTTTGTGGTTAAAAATGAAGGAGTTAATGTTGAGGTTTTTATCAGTATTTTTGTCGGAATGGAGGTATTAAAAATCAGGATTTTTGAGATATTTTGCGGGGGTTATAATTTTTAATCCGACCGTTGGATCGTGGTAATTTTTGGATATGTTATACATATATAAGTTGAGTATATGTCCACAAATTTTGAACCGTTAAAAATGAATGTATGATTTATTATGAATTTTACGAGATGACTGGTTCAGAAATTGTTGAATTTTCGGAATTTATCATTTTGGTGGAAAATTCTAGAATTGGTGGGCTCCACTTGTGGTTGGTGAAGAAATGTACTGAATTATATTTCAAATGTGGTGGGTGGGAATAGTAGCAGGTAAAGCCATCAGGTTGCAGGTCAAACCTACCAAAATTTTCCTATAAATAGAGGGCTAAGTTAGAATTGAAAATCACACCAGAAACATAAGCTTTCTCTCTTTCTTTCTCTATATTATGAAGCATATTTTGTGAGTATTTAGATACTTTGAGAGTTGCTATTCAGTGCAAGTTTCCTTCGGCTTTGCATTCCAGTCAGAAGTACTGCTCTTTTGAGGTAAGGGATTGTAAGGGATATTAAGGGATTTTAAGGGTTGTTATGATTTTCAGTTTCGTAATTTTTCTGATCTTCAAAAATTCTGAAAAAATTTAAAATGATATTTTGATGAGTTTTATTGATTGTGTCCAAAAATGGTGATTTTTGGATGTATAGATTAAGAGTTATGAATTTTACGAGAAAAGACTATTTTAAAAGTAACCGCTTATAATTCCTTGTGGTTAACTCCAAAATTGATGAAATTTTTATTGGGAGTACATGTGTATGATAGAAGTATACTCTGTAAATTTCAGAATTTTTGGACAAAAGTATAATTTTTGATAATTGTCTAAATATTCGGTGGTTTTGGCCATATGAAAAATAGTAAATGAGTTTTAAAAATTCTGAGAAAAATATATGTTCACTATGAGACTATATTATGCTAAATCCCAGAAAAGAAATATTTTTAGAACTGATTTGGTATTTTTTTATGAAAATGGTCTAGTTATGAGTAAATGAATTAAATATGTTTTGTGAAGAAAGAAAATTGGAAAATAGGATTTTATGGCTTGAGAATCCTATATGAGGTATATGCAGATTTTTGATGAGGGTTTTGGTTATTGATGATGAAATTGTAAGAGTTGGCATTTTATGATGATTAAATGTATTAATTAGTAAAGTGTAAACAATTAAAATAAATTGTTTATAACTTTAAGTAATGTTATTCTTTCAATATCATTATACCGAAATATTGGTATGAATTTTATTGTAGAATTTCTATCTTTTGTGTCGAGGTTACTATTCATGAGTTACTATTCACGATTTACTATTCATGAGTTACGAATATTACTCTTGAGATTAAAACTATATGTTGATCATATTATTTTTATCATCATATATAACATTTTTATAACCCTGATGTTGAAATTCTCTTTCACTGGAGTGTAAAGATGGGTAGATTATTGGTATGATCATGACTAGGGTTCTCTTTGGCCTGTAGTGCAAAGTTGAATTGTGACTGGTATGATCATGACCATTGAATTTATAAGTGAATATCTTTAGCTTAAGTGCAAAGGTGAATTGATCAACATGGTTATAATTATTGTTTATATAAATTCTGAAATGATTATATATTTCTTTGAGATATTAATATATTTGGCCTGTAGTGCAAATATGAACTGTTGATGAATATATTTGGCCATAGTACAAATATGAACTGTTGATGAATATCTTTGGCCTGTAGTGCAAAGATGATATGTTGTTGAATATCTTTGGCCTGTAGTGCAAAGATGAACTGTTGTTGAATATCTTTGGCCAATAGTGCAAAGATAAACTGTTGACGAATATCTTTGGCCCGTAGTACAAAGATGAAATTATTAGTATGATTATGAACAAGAATTGTGATTTGGTATAACCATGATCTTTGATGTTTCAGGTAAAGACAAGTGATGAAAATTATCTTTGTCCTGGATGAGAAGAGGAATTTAGAATCATAATTATGATTATGAGTTATTTATATGATTGTGGACCAGAACTGTTGATTGATGTTACAGGGATAAAACATTGTTGGTGGATTTTTAACATGGAGAAGATAATAGACTTTATAGTCTATTTGACTCTTCTAATGGATTGCTCGTTCCGCTGCAACTATGGTTGAAATTTTTATCATTTACCATATGTTCTAAATCTCTGATTTATTGTTGATGAAGGCTATTGATAATTGAATTATCTTTAGTCATGACATTCTTTACTGAGCTAGTTGTGCTCACCCTTTTGCTTCACAATTCCTTTCAGGTAATAAGAGTGTAGCTGGGTCGAGCGGGGGTAACACGGGAAAATAGAACAGTGGTCTCTAGCTGTGGATGTTCTCCCGAAGCAGTATAGAAAAGTTCATTTAGTTGTTATATTTGGTGAATCCAATAGGGTAAGGTGTACCCAACGTTGGAAGGGTGTTTTGTCACTATCATACAAGATGTCTAATGACATACAACCTCGTGTCATCATAAGACAGGGTTGTGCTCATCCACTTGCTGAGTATATCTATGGGCACTACCTATATAATCTTGGTGTTTGTTTGAAGTATAATTCTCAATTAGAGACAGTGGAGATAATGATAAGTCAAGAGAAGACTCACCATTGGGAAGAATATGATAGTAATCTTCTCGTTTTTCTTTGGGGTCTATTGGGTCAACCAAGGATAATTCTGTGGCCATATGATATCTATCATAACCTAGACGCGTGGCCTCCCATGTACGAAGGTTTCCTTGAGCACTTCCCAAAGATTCTAATTTCTAAAACAGTTTTTGACTATACCTTTATGTAAGGTGTTATTGTGAGGTGATGTCCACGGTTGGAACATGAGTCACATTTGGTATATATTTGTATCCAAACTCACAGCATATGTGTTGTTGTATTTTGCACGACAATTGTTGTAATAAAGTTGTAGTTGTTTTCTGTACCATGTATTTGACGACTCAGAATGGGTTGGATGGAATGGACCTATTTTGGGGTCGTTACATTTGGTATCAGAGCTTAGGGATATGATCTCTGGCGGAGATCGGGAAATATAACTAGGAGGGGAGAGATGAGTAAATCCTTCGCTAGTGTGTCCTACCTAAGCTTATTTGTTGGTCAGTCATAATATTGGGATATTATGTGATATGTTAATTTGTTCAATTAACCCTTATTTTGAAGCTGTATTCTAGAATGATATCTGAAATACAGGAGATGAGCAATGGAGAAATCATGATGATAGGGAAGATGGAATCTGAAATGAAAGCAAGGTATTCTCAACTCTTTGAAATACCAGGTACGTAAATTTCGGGGACGAAATTTCATAAGGAGGGGAGATTGTAAGACCCCGAATTTTATGAAATAAAAGTATTCAATTTTTCTTATAATTACTGTTCAGTAAATGGTTAAATTGATAAAAGTTTAAAGTTATGGGTGAAATATGATTTTTTTTTCAAAATAAGCAAGTGGTTATAAAATAATCATTGTTGTCGGGGAATATTCGTTTGGTCGTGGAATATTCTTTCTGTCGGGGAATATTCGTACGACGACGCAGCTATTTGTGGGCCCCATAACGAATAGCTGTCGGGTGAAGGAAAACGACAAATTTGAGTTTTTACAAATAACGGCGTAGTTGTTATCGTTAACACTGTTGGAATACCCGGTGGTTAAAATATAGTAATACGCGTTATTGCACAGTAGCACACGGTATTGCATAGTATTTTTGAAATTATTGATTCTTACGTAAGAAGGCACTACTCAATAATTGTTACAGTAATTACTGTTCAATATTTTATTTTATTGATTCAATAATTGCTACGTTGAAATTTTGTATTATTGTTGTTCAATAATTGTTGCTGCACAGTATTTCCCATTATCAGATCAATAATTCATATTATTTGAATAGTATTATTAGATAGCATTATTGGCAATGTCTAGAAAGTTCTGTCTAAGGAGAGGTTTGGTCATCTAATTGCGCGCCAGTAAGGAGAAATCCTTATTGGAAAGCCCCCTCTTTCCTGGGAACGACCTGGTTGTCATAAATGTGATTCTGTAATATTATTTGTGAATAATTAATTATTGATTCATATGATAAGAAAATATTTATTTTATGTGGATATAAATGAGGGATATATTTTTGTGGTTAAAAATGAAGGAGTTAATGTTGAGGTTTTTATCAGTATTTTTGTCGGAATGGAGGTATTAAAAATCAGGATTTTTGAGATATTTTGCGGGGGTTATAATTTTTAATCCGACCGTTGGATCGTGGTAATTTTTGGATATGTTATACATATATAAGTTGAGTATATGTCCACAAATTTTGAACCGTTAAAAATGAATGTATGATTTATTATGAATTTTACGAGATGACTGGTTCAGAAATTGTTGAATTTTCGGAATTTATCATTTTGGTGGAAAATTCTAGAATTGGTGGGCTCCACTTGTGGTTGGTGAAGAAATGTGCTGAATTATATTTCAAATGTGGTGGGTGGGAATAGTAGCAGGTAAAGCCATCAGGTTGCAGGTCAAACCTACCAAAATTTTCCTATAAATAGAGGGCTAAGTTAGAATTGAAAATCACACCAGAAACATAAGCTTTCTCTCTTTCTTTCTCTATATTATGAAGCATATTTTGTGAGTATTTAGATACTTTGAGAGTTGCTATTCAGTGCAAGTTTCCTTCGGCTTTGCATTCCAGTCAGAAGTACTGCTCTTTTGAGGTAAGGGATTGTAAGGGATATTAAGGGATTTTAAGGGTTGTTATGATTTTCAGTTTCGTAATTTTTCTGATCTTCAAAAATTCTGGAAAAATTTAAAATGATATTTTGATGAGTTTTATTGATTGTGTCCAAAAATGGTGATTTTTGGATGTATAGATTAAGAGTTATGAATTTTACGAGAAAAGACTATTTTAAAAGTAACCGCTTATAATTCCTTGTGGTTAACTCCAAAATTGATGAAATTTTTATTGGGAGTACATGTGTATGATAGAAGTATACTCTGTAAATTTCAGAATTTTTGGACAAAAGTATAATTTTTGATAATTGTCTAAATATTCGGTGGTTTTGGCCATATGAAAAATAGTAAATGAGTTTTAAAAATTCTGAGAAAAATATATGTTCACTATGAGACTATATTATGCTAAATCCCAGAAAAGAAATATTTTTAGAACTGATTTGGTATTTTTTTATGAAAATGGTCTAGTTATGAGTAAATGAATTAAATATGTTTTGTGAAGAAAGAAAATTGGAAAATAGGATTTTATGGCTTGAGAATCCTATATGAGGTATATGCAGATTTTTGATGAGGGTTTTGGTTATTGATGATGAAATTGTAAGAGTTGGCATTTTATGATGATTAAATGCATTAATTAGTAAAGTGTAAACAATTAAAATAAATTGTTTATAACTTTAAGTAATGTTATTCTTTCAATATCATTATACCAAAATATTGGTATGAATTTTATTGTAGAATTTCTATCTTTTGTGTCGAGGTTACTATTCATGAGTTACTATTCACGATTTACTATTCATGAGTTACGAATATTACTCTTGAGATTAAAACTATATGTTGATCATATTATTTTTATCATCATATATAACATTTTTATAACCCTGATGTTGAAATTCTCTTTCACTGGAGTGTAAAGATGGGTAGATTATTGGTATGATCATGACTAGGGTTCTCTTTGGCCTGTAGTGCAAAGTTGAATTGTGACTGGTATGATCATGACCATTGAATTTATAAGTGAATATCTTTAGCTTAAGTGCAAAGGTGAATTGATCAACATGGTTATAATTATTGTTTATATAAATTCTGAAATGATTATATATTTCTTTGAGATATTAATATATTTGGCCTGTAGTGCAAATATGAACTGTTGATGAATATATTTGGCCATAGTGCAAATATGAACTGTTGATGAATATCTTTGGCCTGTAGTGCAAAGATGATATGTTGTTGAATATCTTTGGCCTGTAGTGCAAAGATGAACTGTTGTTGAATATCTTTGGCCAATAGTGCAAAGATAAACTGTTGACGAATATCTTTGGCCCGTAGTACAAAGATGAAATTATTAGTATGATTATGAACAAGAATTGTGATTTGGTATAACCATGATCTTTGATGTTTCAGGTAAAGACAAGTGATGAAAATTATCTTTGTCCTGGATGAGAAGAGGAATTTAGAATCATAATTATGATTATGAGTTATTTATATGATTGTGGACCAGAACTGTTGATTGATGTTACAGGGATAAAACATTGTTGGTGGATTTTTAACATGGAGAAGATAATAGACTTTATAGTCTATTTGACTCTTCTAATGGATTGCTCGTTCCGCTGCAACTATGGTTGAAATTTTTATCATTTACCATATGTTCTAAATCTCTGATTTATTGTTGATGAAGGCTATTGATAATTGAATTATCTTTAGTCATGACATTCTTTACTGAGCTAGTTGTGCTCACCCTTTTGCTTCACAATTCCTTTCAGGTAATAAGAGTGTAGCTGGGTCGAGCGGGGGTAACACGGGAAAATAGAACAGTGGTCTCTAGCTGTGGATGTTCTCCCGAAGCAGTATAGAAAAGTTCATTTAGTTGTTATATTTGGTGAATCCAATAGGGTAAGGTGTACCCAACGTTGGAAGGGTGTTTTGTCACTATCATACAAGATGTCTAATGACATACAACCTCGTGTCATCATAAGACAGGGTTGTGCTCATCCACTTGCTGAGTATATCTATGGGCACTACCTATATAATCTTGGTGTTTGTTTGAAGTATAATTCTCAATTAGAGACAGTGGAGATAATGATAAGTCAAGAGAAGACTCACCATTGGGAAGAATATGATAGTAATCTTCTCGTTTTTCTTTGGGGTCTATTGGGTCAACCAAGGATAATTCTGTGGCCATATGATATCTATCATAACCTAGACGCGTGGCCTCCCATGTACGAAGGTTTCCTTGAGCACTTCCCAAAGATTCTAATTTCTAAAACAGTTTTTGACTATACCTTTATGTAAGGTGTTATTGTGAGGTGATGTCCACGGTTGGAACATGAGTCACATTTGGTATATATTTGTATCCAAACTCACAGCATATGTGTTGTTGTATTTTTCACGACAATTGTTGTAATAAAGTTGTAGTTGTTTTCTGTACCATGTATTTGACGACTCAGAATGGGTTGGATGGAATGGACCTATTTTGGGGTCGTTACATGTAGTGCAAAGATAAATATTTGATTCAAGATGTATATTGATTGATGTTACAGGGATAAAATATTGATGATGGACTTTTAAATCTTAGAACATAGTAGAATTCTTTCTCTACTTGACTCTTCTAATGGTTTGCTGTTTCCGCTGCAGTTGTTGATCTAAAACTTGTTGTCTATTATATTTTATCAGATTTTTCCCTGTTGAAGACTAACGATAATTTGTTGTATATTATCTTAGTCATAATATTCTTTACTGGGCTAGTTGAGCTCACCCTTTTTCTTTTTGTTCCATTTTTCTCAGGAGACAAGAATATAGCGGGAACTAGTCGGGGTGTAGAGTGATGTTTCCAGTCAGTTGTGTTAGCAGTCCTCACTATTTTGTAAAATAGTGTTTCAATAATTGTAATGAGGACTTATTTGAGTGTGGATATTGTCTAGAAGACAATATTTGTATTTAAACTCACAGTATTTGTGTTGTCGTATTTTGCACGACAATTATTATAATGAAATTGTATTTGTTTCTTTACCATGTATTTGGCGACTCAGAATGGGTTATGTATACCTATTTTGGGGGCGTCACAGTTGGTATCAGAGCTTAGGGATATGATCCCTGGCTGAGATGTGAGACAAGAACTAGGAGGGGAGAGACGGGGAATTCCTTCACTAGTATGACCTGACTAAGTTTATTTGGTATTTATTTGGTCGGTCAGAGTATAGGGATAATATATGACTTGACTATTAACCCTTATTTTATGGCAGTATTTTAGAATGGCAGCTGAGAACGTTAATAATGGAGTGAATCAGACCATGGAGACACCTTTAATCACCACCCAGGGGAACGTACAACAGGAAGGCAATATTCCTCCTGTAAACAACACTACCGAACAAATGATGAATGATGCGATGTTTAGATATTTTTTGTAGTTCATGCAAAACCAGACGAGGGAGACTCGTGTACAAAATACGGGTGGAAATGATGGCAACGCGCGGTTTGTCACAGCCAATCAGTTCAATGAGTTGGGACCACCAGAATTCTGGGGAAAGCCAGATCCGATTAAGGCGGAAACGTGGGTCAAACAAATTACCAAGATATTTGATGTCTTGGGATGCACGAAGGAACAGAAGGTTCCATTCGCCACATTTATGTTTCGTGGTGAGACAGATTACTGGTGGGAATCTGTAAAGCGTATCCAGGTAGCCGCACTCAGCATGTCTTGGGAAACATTTCAGAAGCTGTTCAATGATAAGGACTTTCCTGAAAGTATTCGTCATATGAAGGAGGTAGAATTTATCAGACTAGAACAAAACAACATGACCGTGTCTTAGTACGAGGCGAAGTTCGCGGAGTTATCCAGGTTTGCACCTCATTTGGTGGAGAACGAGGAACGTATGACAAGGATGTTTTTGAGAGGTCTAAAACTCGAGATTCGGTAATATCTTATCTCTTATAAATTTTCTTTATATTCAGATGTTGTAAATATGGCTCAATTATTAGAGCGAGATAATGAGTATGTTCAACCAAGGGACCACAACCAGGGACATACCGGTGGTGGCAGTCATCGGAGCAATGAAAACCAGCAGGGAGGAAAACATTCGGACAAAAGCGGTAACCACTCTGGTGGTAATCGTGGTCGTGATAATAGAAGGAGCGAGTCGGGAGGAGATTTCAAGAAGAGAAGGTACAACAATGATAACGTGAAGACGTCAGCACAAACATCAACTGTTTCTAGGGGAGGAGAACGACCACCGGTCGTATGTTACAAATGTGGGAAAGAGGGACATATCAGCCCAAACTGCCCACAACAATCCAAGGTATGTTATAACTATGGAAAGGAGGGTCATATAGCTCGAGAGTGTTCTGTAGCAAAACCAAGTTTAGCGGGGATGGTGACTCCAAAAGTTGTCTCGGATAAGTCGAAGTCAGTGGTTCCTGGAAGGGCGTTTGTCGTGACTGCCCAAAACGCGAGGAACCTGAACAAGGTGATCACGGATAAGTTAATCATAAACTCTTGTGAAGTTTATACCTTATTAGATACCGGTTCTACCCATTTTTTTTATCTCTCCTACTTGTGCTCAACGTTTGAACTTGACTTCGGAGAAAATTGACCTTTGACTTATCTATTGAAACTCCGTTGGGTGAAACTTTTGTTACATCTACAGTTTATAAATCTTGCTTAATCCAAGTTGGCACCATCACATTACCTGTTGACCTTATTTCTTTAAAGATACTTGCATTTGATGTGATTTTAGGGATTGATTGGTTAACTACTCATCATGCCAAAATTGATTGTTTTCGTAAGGTTGTTAGTTTTCATATTCCTAACCAACCTGTTATGCGAATTCAAGCAACCAAACCATTAAAATCATTCGCTGTTATATCAAGCCATAAATCCATTCGTTTATTGAAAAACGGATGTCAAGCTTTCTTAGCCCATGTTATGGACTTGAACAAAAACACGACAGATTTGAATAATATTTTTGTTGTTAGTGAATTTCCTGACGTATTTCCTAAAGAACTTCCTGGTCTACCCGGTACAAAGCCCATTTCTAAAACCCGGTACAAAGCCCATTTCTAAAACCCCATATCGAATGGCTCCTATTGAATTTCAGGAGTTAAAAGTCCAATTACAGGAGTTATTAGACATCAGTTTTATTCGTCCTAGTACATCTCCTTGGGGTGCTCCTGTTTTATTCGTAAAGAAGAAAGACGGGAGTATGCGAATTTGTATTGACTATAGGGAATTGAACCATGTCACCATCAAGAATAGGTATCCGCTTCCTCGCATTGATGATCTGTTCGACCAGTTACAAGGAGCACAATTCTTTCAAAGATCAACCTTCGTTATGGATATCATCAGCTGAAGATTAAAACTGAGGATATTCCAAAGACTGCATTCAGAACTCGGTACGGGCATTATGAATTCTTAGTCATGTCTTTTGGATTGACTAATGCTCCTGCTACTTTCACGGATATGATGAACCGTATGTTCAAAGAATATTTGGATCAGTTCGTTGTTGTCTTTATTGATGACATCCTCATCTATTACAAAAGCCGTGAAGATCATGAGCGCCATTTGAAGCTGATATTGCAAAGGCTTCGTGAAAATAAGCTATATGCCAAATTGAAGAAATGCGAGTTTTGGCTTGAGGAAGTAGCATTCCTTGGGCACGTGGTGTCAAAACATGGAGTATCTGTCGACCCGACGAAGATTGAAGCCATACAAAGTTGGGAGCAACCGAAGTCGGTAACCGAAGTACGTAGCTTTCTGGACTTAGCTGGTTATTATCAGAGATTTGTGGAAGGATTTTCTCGAATCGCTACTCCGTTAACTTAGCTGACTCGGAAAGATACAAAATTCGTATGGAGTGAGGAATGCGAGAAGAGTTTCCAAGAACTCAAGAGGAGACTCATTTCGGCACCTGTTCTGACAATACCATCTGGTTCGGATGGATTTGTTATCTACAACGATGCTTCAGGCAAAGGGTTAGGATGTGTTCTCATGCAACATGGGAAAATCATAGCTTATGCCTCGCGACAACTCAAAGAATATGAGAGGAATTATCCTACTCATGATTTGAAGTTGGCAGCAGTCATTTTTGCATTGAAGATCTGGAGACACTACCTGCATGGGGAGAAAGTGGAGATCTATACAGATCATAAAAGCCTCAAATATTTTTTCACCCAAAAGGAACTCAACATGCGGCAACGACGTTGGCTCGAGCTGCTGAAAGATTACGATCATACCATCCAATATCATCATGAAAAAACAAACGTAGTAGCTGACGCATTGAGTAGAAGATCATATTTGGGTACGAGTGCAATGTTGTTAACACAAAGGTCCATTTTGTATGACTTGCAAAGGATGAAGATAGAGATGAAGGCTCCAAGTACCCACATGATGATATCAACTATACGAGTAGAATCGACTTTAATCGATAAAGTTAAAGCTGCTCAAGCTACGGACATGGAGCTGATGCGTATGAAGAAGAAAGTGCAAGAAGGTGCTATTCTAGAAACAAGAATCGATGAAGAAGGAATACTTCGAGTCAACTCCAGACTTTGTGTTCCTAACGATTTTATCTTGAAGCATAAAATAATGATGGAGGCACACAACACACCATTTGCAATCCATCCTGAGAGTACCAAAATGTATCACGATCTTCGATATACATTTTGGTGGAGCAATATGAAAAGAGAGATCGCGGAGTTTATCTCGAGGTGTTTAACTTGTCAACGTGTAAAAGCGGAGCATAAAGTACCAAAGGGTCCATTGCAACCACTTGAGATTCCGAAATAGAAGTGAGAACACATTACCATGGATTTCGTGATGGGTCTTCCCAAGGTTTCTCAAGGCATAGATGCGATTTGGGTTATTGTTGATAGATTAACCAAGTCTGCCCATTTCTTGCCTATACGTGAGACTTATTCCCTTGAACGTCTTGCTAGTATGTACGTGAATCAGATTGTGAGATTGCATGGCATGCCAGTATCCATAGTTTTAGATCGTGACCCAAGATTCACTTCACGATTTTGGGTTAGCTTGCAGAAAGCTATGGGCACGGATTTACGATTCAGTTCAGCATACCATCCTCAACCAGACGGGCAATCAGAGAGGACTATTCAAACCCTTGAAGATCTATTAAGACTCTGTGTTCTAGATTTCAAAAGAAGTTGGGATAAGTACTTGCTACTGGTGGAATTCTCCTACCACAACAGTTATCAGGAAAGTATAGGTATGGCTCCATTTGAAGCCTTATATGGACGAAAGTGTCGTTCTCCAGTATGCTAGGACGAGGTGGGTGAAGCAACGTTGTTGGGACCAAAATTGGTACGCATAACTATAGAGAAGATCCAAACGATTCGACAACGTAAACAAACGGCACAGGATCAACAAAAGAGTTATGCGGATCTTCATCGAAAGGATGTAGAATTTAGTATTGGGGATCATGTATTGTTACGTGTTGCACCATAGAAAGGAGTTACAAGATTTGGGAAGAGAGGAAAGCTCAATCCACGATTTATTGGTCTATTTGAAATTCTTGACCGAATAGGAAATGTGGCATATCGACTCGCATTACCTCAAAGCATGTCTCGTGTTCATAATGTTTTTCACGTATCTGTGCTTCGTAAATATGTAAAAGACCCGAACCACATAATTGAGTTAGAACCAAACGAGATAGCCGAAGATTTAACGTACGAGGAGGTACCTGTTAAGATCTTGGATAAGAAAGAGCATGTTCTATGCACGAAGGTTATACCACAAGTTAAGATTTTGTGGAGAAATCATGATGTTTAAGAAATGACCTGGGAGTTAGAATCAGAAATGAAAGCGAGGTATCCTCACCTTTTCAAAACACCAGGTACGTACGTCAATTTCGAGGACGAAATTTCATAAGGAGGGGAGGTTGTAAGACCCCAACTTATTAATGATTAAAATCAAATTTTCTCTAAATATTATTGTGAATAATAAGGTGTTAATTTGATATAATACTTTGGTTATGGGTGAAATGTGCAAATTTTGCAAAATAAACAAGTGGTTATAAAATATTCATTTTGTCGGAGAATATTCGTTTGGTCGTGAAATATTCTTTCTGTCGGGGAATATTCGTACGACGGCGCAGCTATTTGTGGGCCCCATAATGGAAAACGATTGGATGAAGATAACGACAAAAATTAAATTTTTATAAATAACGGCGTAGTTGTTACCGCTAACACTGTTGGAATACCCGGTAGTTAAAATACAGTAATACGCGTGGTTGCACAGTAGCACACGGATTGCACAGTATTTTTGAATTATTGATTCTTACGAAGGAAGGCACTACTCAATAATTGTTACAGTAGTTACTGTTCAATATTTTATTTTATTGATTCAATAATTGCTGCATTGATATTTTATATTATTGTTGTTTCAATAATTGTCACTGCACAGTATTTCCCATTATCAGATCAATAATTCATATTATTTGAATAATATTATTAGTTAGCATTATTAGCAATGTCTAGAAATTTCTGTCTAAGGAGAGGTTTGGTCATCTAATTGCGCGCCAGTAAGAAAAAATCCTTATTAGAAAGCCCCCTCTTTCCTGGGAACGGCCTGGTTGTCATAAATGTGATTCTGTAATATTAATTGTGAATAATTAATTATTGATTCATATGATAAGGAAATATTTATTTTATGTGAATATGAATGTTGGATATATTTTGTGGTTAAAAATGAAGGAGTTAATGTTGAGGTGCTTTATCAATATTTTTGTCGGAATGGAGGTATTAAAAATCAATCAGGATTTTTGAGAAATATTGCGGGGGTTATAATTTTTAATTCGACCATTGGATCGTTGTGATTTTTGGATATGTTATACATATATAAGTTGAGTATATGTCCACAAATTTTGAATCGTTAAAAATGAACGCATGATTTTTTATGAATTTTAAGAGATGACTGGTTCAGAAATTATTGAAGTTTCGAAATTTATCATTTTGGTAAAAAATTTTAGAATTGGTGGGCCCCACTTTTAGTTGGTGAGAAATGTGTTGAAATTTTTATTCAAATGTGGTGGGTGGGAATAGTAGCAGGTAAAGCCATCAGGTTGCAAGTCAAGTCTGCTTCGGCATGCTAACATTTTCCTATAAATAGAGGGCTAAGTTAGAATTGAAAATCACACCAGAATTCATAAGTTTTCTCTCTTTCTCTCTCTATATTATTGAGCGTATTTTGTGAGTATTTTGATACTTTGAGAGTTACTATTCAGCACACGTTTCATTCAGTCTCATATACGATATTCTGATCAGAAGTACTAATATTTTGAGGTAAGGGGTGTTATATTCTTCTTAACATGATATTTTCTTCAATATCATTATACCGAAATGTTGGTATGAACTTTTTATCAAATTTGGAACTTTTTGTGTCGGGGTCACTATTCACGTATACGACACTATTCACGTATACGACACTATTCACGAATACGACACTATTCACCGAAAAATAAAATTTTCTTCTTTTTGTCCAAGTTATCTATTATGGTTACTATCTTTGATTGTATCTATGTTTTGATCTTTATTTTTGAATTCTGCTTCAAAATTGGTTATTATGGAGTATTATTGAACTTGGATAAATTGTAATACGAATCCCTAATATTTGTTCTTTTATCCCACTGGATTTGTTCTCTTTAAAATATTTTTCATCATCCTCAGTCCTAAATGATAATACTGTAAGGTTTTTGTGAAAATCAAAGTAGCAATCAAATTGCAAAAATAGCGGAAGCATTATAAAATCAAATTTTAAAATTTTTCACAAACCAATTACCCGGATCATCCTTTATGCATATTATTAATTAAACGAAGAATAAGAAATTATAAAATCATACCCTTGTAGAAACGAGCTTCCTCAGGTACGAGTTCACCTCCTACTTCTCCGCGATCTCCTTGAATCTCCGGGTAGATTACTTCCTTTGATCAATGTAAGCCACCCAAGTGTATGACCTTTAGAGGTGATCCACCAAGGAAGAAGAATTTTCAAGAAGAATGGTGTATTTGCTCAAACCCTAGTTTTTCCTATCTCTATAGAAAAAGGGGGCGTACTCTCCAACTATTGGAATTACGTATATCTGATATCTGATATAAGACTCCTCTTATAAAGATATCTGGTAACTCTATTTAATTAAAATAAGGTATTATTTATTTAATTAAACTCTTTTAATTAAATGGGCTCCCTAATCTTATTAGGGATACTTAATTAAACTCCTTTAACTAATTTTCCCTCCTAATCCTATTAGGATTAAATGAGAGTACTTATATTAAATTAATTCCTAAACTCTTTTAGAAATTAAAATAATAATAATTGTAATAATATTAATAAGACTCCTCTTATTAATTTATATTTAATATTTCTAAAATATTAAATAATAAATATTAAGTTATTTAATTTATTCTATCACCATAGATTAAATTAAATATACTTAACATATTATTACGATTATGCCATTAACTTCTTAAATAATTATTATTCCTTTTATGGTGTGACCCTTTAGGTTCTCCATATTAAACCGGTTGTGAATAAATCAATTAGAACAATTCTAATCTTATTTAAATAAATAAATTAAACGATTAATTTATTTAAATAAATAATATTTATTCTACAATAGGGATAAGCCTCCCTAGCGATCAACGACTTTTCAGATAATATAGATTTCAACATTAATCATAAAAGAACCTTTGAGTTAATAGTTACCGTACAATTCAATCCTTCCACCATACAATGTTTCAATTAAATATAAGACATGGAATTATTGTCAAGTCTTATTCTATTTAATTATATGTACTTCGATTCTTAAATGCACAACTCCTAATGAATGCAAATTAGAAACTACTTTCTAATTTCATTCCACCTTGGCCAAGGATTCCTGGGTTGTCATTTATCGAATCACATAGGACATTTTTCTTCTTTTACTAGAAGTGGTAGATTCTTTATTGATCATTCATTATCTTCATATATAATTTATTACACCCAAGCATACCCTTTGATATACTCTAAGAGTCTTAAGGAATAAGTCAAAGTGTAATTCATTATATATAAGATACTATGATGATCTCAAGTCTAAGGATCATTTGTACTACTATCACTACAGGAATTCCTATTGACAGGCAAGTAAAACTCCATTTGGTATTCCTTAGCGAGTCACGTTCAGTGAACTTATTCTCTAATAAGCACCTACATACTTGCTTTAGTGTCTCCACACAAATGATCATGAGATCAATCATCCTCATCCAATGAGCAAGCAACGTACATACCAATTTATCCGGATTCACTAATCCCCTTTTTAGTAATCCATTGATTGGGAACATTTTAGTTTAAGCTTTCTAAGAATTTAGATCTCATTAGCATGATCTCATCATGATTCTAAAAGCATTGCTTAAAACTATGGGTTTATCACATATTATTACAACAGCACCATGTAGATAATAAATGCCTTCATAAATAATTCTTTTATTAATAAATAAATAAATAAGATTGATTACAAAGTATATGCTTTATCATCATACATGATTGGCTTGTATGCATACTACTTTCAATCTCCCACTTACACTAAAGCCAATCGCCGTGGTATCTCATACCCATCTTCTCTAAGTGGCGATCAAATTGCTGTTGTGTTAACGCTTTAGTAAATAGATCTGCAATATTGTCTTGAGAGTCCACACGCTCCAGGGTGACGTCTCCTCTTTCAATGATCTCTCTGATCAAATGAAATCGCCGTAACACGTGTTTGGATTTCTGATGAGACCTGGGTTCCTTAGCCTGCGCAACAGCTCCAGTGTTGTCACAGAACAAAGGCACTGGTCCTGTAATGCTAGGAACCACACCAAGTTCGGTAATGAACTTCTTCATCCAAACAGCTTCCTTTGCAGCTTCACTTGTAACTATGTACTCTGCCTCTGTCACTGAATCAACAACTGTTTGCTATTTGGAACTCTTCCAACTCACCGCGCCACCGTTTAAGGTAAACACAAACCCCGAAACGGATTTACTATCATCTTGGTCTGTTTGAAAACTTGAGTCTGTGAAGCCCTCTAGTTTTAATTCAGACCCACCGTAGACAAGAAATACACCCTTAGTTCTTCTTAAGTACTTGAGGATACACTGCCTTCCAGTGTTCTTCTCCTGGATTCGACTGATATCTACTTGTTACACTAAGTGCATGAGCGACATCTGGTCTAGTACATATCATACCATACATGATATATCCTATTGCTGAAGCATAAGGAATCTTACTCATACGGTCTCTCTCCTCAGGTGTCTTTGAGGCATGTTTCTTGGAGAGATGTATTCCATGGCTCATTGGCATGAGACCTCTTTTGGAATCTTCCATGCTAAACCACTTTAGCATCGAGTCAATGTACGTTCCTTGGGACAAGCCAAGCATCCTTTTAGATCTATCTCTATAGATCTTTATCCCCAAAATATAGGATGCTTCTCCCAAGTCCTTCATGGAGAAGTGTTTAGATAACCAGATTTTAATTGATTGTAGCATAGGAATATCATTCCCTATCAGTAATATATCATCAACATATAATACGAGGAATGAAACAGCGCTCCCACTAACCTTCTTGTACACACATGGTTCATCCTCATTTTTGATAAAATCAAACTCTTTGATTGTCTCATCAAAACGGATGTTCCATCTACGAGAAGCTTGCTTCAATCCATAAATGGATCGTTGTAGCTTACAGACTTGATTTGTTCCAACCTTTGAAACAAATCCTTCTGGCTGTGTCATATACACATCCTCCTCAAGTTTTCCATTAAGGAAGGCCGTTTTCACGTCCATCTGCCAAATTTTGTAGTCATGGTAAGCTGCAATCGCAAGCAAAATTCGAATGGACTTGAGCATTGCTACTGGTGAGAAGGTTTCGTCATAGTCAACTCCTTGTCTTTGTTTGAAACCTTTTACGACCAGTCGGGCCTTATAGGTCTCTACCTTGCCGTCTGCTCCAGTCTTTCTTTTAAAGACCCATTTACACCCAATAGGCTTAATGCCTTCAGGTGGTGAAACCAAAGTCCATACTTGGTTTTCATACATGGAGTTCATCTCGGATTTCATGGCTTCTTGCCACTTCTCAGAGTCTTTACTACTCATAGCCTGTTCGTAATTCAATGGATCATCATCATCTATGATGCGTACCTCATCGTCATCCTCTATGACAAGTCCATACCTATCAGGTATTTTTGGTACTCTTTCAGATTTACGAATAGGGTGTGGTACAGAAGGAATCTCTACTTGGTTAGCTACCTCACTTTGATTTGTAGCATTTTGTGGTTCTTGAACCTCTTCAAGATATATCTTACTCCCACTGACCCCTTCAAGGATAAACTCCTTTTCCAAGAAGGAAGCATGTTTTACAACAAACACCTTTTGATCAGTTGGATGATAGAAATAATACCCCGATATTTCTTTAGGGTATCCCACAAATCTATATTTATCAGATCTAGTCTGTAGCTTATCATTTTCAAACTTTTTGACATAAGTTGGACAACCCCAAGTCTTAACATGCTTAAGATTTGGTTTCCTCCTTGTCCATAACTTATATGGGGTCCTGGGGACGAATTTTGTAGGTACTTTGTTAAGTAGGTATGCAACCGATTCTAGGGCATATCCCCAGAAGGAAACTGGAAGGTCGGTAAAGCTCATCATGGATCGAACCATATCCAACAATGTTCGATTTCTCCTTTCAGATACACCATTCATTTGTGGTATCCATGGTGGAGTCCATTGTGAGATTATACCATTTTCTTTGAGACAATTAAGAAACTCACCACTTAAGTATTCTCCTCCTCGATCAGATCGAAGAATCTTAATACTCTTACCAGTTTGCTTCTCTACTTCACTTCTAAACTCTTTGAACTTTTCAAATGATTCAGATTTGTATTTCATTAAATACACATATCCAAATCTTGAGTGATCGTCAGTGAATGTAATAAAATAAGAATACCCTCCTCGTGCAGTCGTTGTCATAGGTCCACATACATCTGTGTGTACCAACGCTAACAACTCTGTAACTCTTTCTCCTTTTCCACTAAAAGGAGATTTAGTCATTTTGCCCATGAGTCAAGATTCACAAGTTGGATATGATTCATAATCCGATAGCTCTAGGAGCCTATCTTTATGCAACTTGGATAATCTTGTTTCATTAATATGACCGAGTCTACAGTGCCACATGAAGGTATAATTAACATCATCTCTTTTCCTTTTCATAGTTTATTCAATTTGAAGTATATTTTTATGCAAGTCAAGTATATAAAGTCCATTGCGTAAATTACCAACACCATATAAAACATTATCATTATAAATAGAACAACTATTGTTCTTTATTATAATATTAAAACCATCCATATCCAATACAGAGATAGAAATATTGTTTCTAATGATATTAGGAACAAAATAACAATTATTTAAATTAATGAACTTGCCCGTAGGCAGTGCTAAACAATAAGTCCCTACAGCTAATGCAGCAACCTTTGCTCCATTTTCCACTCGTAGGACGACCTCATCCTTGCTCAGCTTTCTACTTCTGACCAGTCCCTGTATATTATTACATATGTGAGAACCACAGCCGGTATCCAATACCCAAGTAGAAGATTGACTTTCAGAAAAATTAATTTCAATCATAAACAAACCTTGATTAGGATTCGAAGCTTCTCCAAGCTTCTTCTGCTTTTGTTCCGCAAGATAATCCTTGCAATTCCTCTTCCAGTGACCCGGCTTGTTGCAATGGAAGCAAATTCCTTTGCTAGCTGGATCAGGTTTCTTTTGATCCTTCACTTTCGCCTTTCCCTTAGACTTCTTGAATTTCTTCTTTTCAGAAGATACCTTGGGCCTCTTCCTTTTCTTGGAAGAATCATCCACCAGTAAGACATGGTTCTTCTTGGATGGGAAGTGACCTTCAGCAGTTTTCAACATGTTAAGTAACTCAGGCAAGCTGACGTCCAACTTATTCATGTGAAAATTCACAACAAATTGTGAGAAGGTGTCAGGGAGTGACTGCAAGATCAAATTTTGACTCAACTCCCCATCCATAACGAAGCCAAGCTGTCCAAGACGTTCAATCAAATTAATCATCTTTAGGACATGAGTCTCAACAGTAGTACCCTCGGTCATCCGAGATCGAAAGAGCTCCTTAGATATCTCATATCTAGCAGTCCTACTTTGCTCACCATACAGCTCTTGCAGGTGCAGTAGTATAGTAGGAGCATCCATGTTTTCATGCTGACGCTGAAACTCGTTACTCATGGATGCGAGCATGATGCATTGAGCCACAGATGCATCATCTTGCCACTGTTTAAAAGTAGCAATCTCTTCCTCAGAGGTTGTCTCTGCAACTTTTGCAGGTACGGGCGAATTTAGGACATAAGAAATCTTTTCAACAGTGAGAACAATTCTCAGATTCCTTAACCAGTCCGTGTAGTTCGGTCCGGTCAGTTTGTTAGCATCAAGTATGCTACGTAGTGAAATTAGTGAATGTGACATTTTCAAAATTCTGCATGTAAAAAGATAATATTTTAGCAAACATTCATTTAATTAATTACCAAAATAAATTAGGTCTTATTTTATATTGGTATCTTCCACTATTTTCTTCAAACTATATTACCCACATTTATATAGTTCAGCAAAATCTAATTAAAGTTTTTGCTAGTGAGAATAAGGATCCAATTTCAAATATATATAGGTTTGTGGTGACACAACAAACTATATATAAATAAATAGGTAGACAACTCCTTGTCAATTACAGCATCATGTAACTCCTTGTTTTTGCCTATTAGATTATTTTGATCAAGTGGTGGTACATCCGAATCAAAATTATCTAAGTTAAGTCCAACCTAGCACTTTCATATATTCAAAAAAGAAAAATATTGTCCTTGTGGTGACACAACAAAATAATATTATTCAATTTTCTTTATAAGCATCAAATGTGATAAATTAACATCTTAAATATTTAATACTTGCCTTGTGGTGACACAACAAACTCATATTAAATATTTAATACTCTATTAATTTTATCATGCTAGAAGGCGACGTTCGATATTCTAAATATCTTTGAACGCTTAAGACTTAATATATAAAAACTTTGAGGGGTTTGTTATTATTTGTCTCATCTTATTTTTCGCGCATGCAAATATATATATATATATATATATATATATATATATATATATATATATATATATATATATATATAATACGCGTCATATTATTAAACATGCGAAGCATGTTTGTATAATATATAATATATATAATACTAGTATGCACATATAAAATACTATATTCTACCCGAATTGATTATGAACTTTTATTCTAGTTTGGTTCACTAGAGCCACCAAGTGAACCAAAATGTCAAGCCCTAGGGTGCAAGAATAAACATTTAAATATAACTATTATATTTAAACCCGGGCTCCATTACAAATGGGTCTTCGAGCGCTCCTTTCTCCTTGATCTCCGGTTCTTCGGAAAAATTCTAACTAATTCTATTACATAAACTATTTAATTTAAATTGAAACCTTGATCAGCAGTCAAGGGGAAGTACATAGGAGAGAGATAGAATTTACATCAAGAAGAAAACCAGAAAATACGAGGTACGCAGACCCCATTTAATAAAACTCATTTATTCAAACATCCAACCAAAATAAATCCAATCACATTGGTCAATAGTCCATAATCAATCCCATTTATTATCATACATATCATTATATGTATCAATAAATAAAATCATTCCATATATATATGAGTATCATTTAATGGGCATTTATAAATTGCATGAAATCTAATTTCAAAATTAAAATAAACTCTTTATTTTAATTATAAAATTATTAAGAATAATATATATAGATATATATATAACTATTATATATAATATTATAGTGGCGTGAATCAGCATGTATAATATAAAAGTATACATATTATAACGGAAACAGCAAGTTATGTTCCAGGATAACATATGAAAGTATATATATAAAATTAAGATCATTAGTAACTATATATATATAAACCGTATTATTATATATATAATATACAAGTACATGTTTTAAATCACGGACAGCGAGGAGCAAGATTAGTATATATATAGTACTGCAACATGATATCTCTCTATATATATACAATTCATATGGTACCGCAGCACTGCAACACGACCACAGACAGCGAAGAAAAAAAACAGGTTTGCGAATATCCAAAAAACAAAGAATAGTTCGCAATAAGTAACGAACTTCGCGATTTTTTTTCTTCATAAAATAATAATTTTACACAATAAATTATGCCCAATAAATTATTCAAAATATATATACCCATACATATATGGAATCAAAAGAATTAATAATTCGCATAAAGTTTAGCTCTGATACCACTGTAAGGTTTTTGTGAAAATCAAAGTAGCAATCAAATTGTAAAAATAGCGGAAGCATTATAAAATTAGATTTTAAAATTTTTCACAAACCAATTACCCGGATCATCCTTTATGCATATTATTAATTAAACGAAGAATAAGAAATTATGAAATCATACCCTTGTAGAAACGAGCTTCCTCAGGTACGAGTTCACCTCCTACTTCTCCGCGATCTCCTTGAATCTTCGGGTAGATTCCTTCCTTTGATCAATGTAAGCCACCCAAGTGTATGGCCTCTAGAGGTGATCCACCAAGGAAGAAGAATTTTCAAGAAGAAGAGTGTATTGGCTCAAACCCTAGTTTTTCCTATCTCTATAGAAAAAGGGGGCGTACTCTCTAACTATTGGAATTACGTATATCTGATATCTGATATAAGACTCCTCTTATAAAGATATCAGGTAACCCTATTTAATTAAAATAAGGTATTATTTATTTAATTAAACTCTTTTAATTAAATGGACTCCCTAATCTTATTAGGGATAATTAATTAAACTCCTTTAACTAATTTTTCCTCCTAATTCTATTAGGAATAAATGAGAGTACTTATATTAAATTAATTCCTAAACTCTTTTAGAAATTAAAATAATAATAATTGTAATAATATTAATAAGACTCCTCTTATTAATTTATATTTAATATTTTTAAAATATTAAATAATAAATATTAAGCTATTTAATTTATTCTATCACCATAGATTAAATTAAATATACTTAACATATTATTACGATTATGCCATTAACTTCTTAAATAATTATTATTCCTTTTATGGTGTGACCCTTTAGGTTCTCCATATTAAACCGGTTGTGAATAAATCAATTAGAACAATTCTAATCTTATTTAAATAAATAAATTAAACGATTAATTTATTTAAATAAATAATATTTATTCTACAATAGGGATAAGCCTCCCTAGCGATCAACGACTTTTCAGATAATATAGATTTCAATATTAATCATAAAAGAACCTTTGAGTTAATAGTTACCGTACAATTCAATCCTTTCACCATACAATGTCCCAATTAAATATAAGACATGAAATTATTGTCAAGTCTTATTCTATTTAATTATTTGTACTTCGATTCTTAAATGCACAACTCCTAATGAATGCAAATTAGAAACTACTTTCTAATTTCATTCCACCTTGGCCAAGGATTCCTGGGTTGTCATTTATTGAATCACATATGACATTTCTCTTCTTTTACTAGAAGTGGTAGATTCTTTATTGATCATTCATTATCTTCATATATAATTTATTACACCCAAGCATACCCTTTGATATACTCTAAGAGTCTTAAGGAATAAGTCAAAGTGTAATTCATTATATATAAGATACTATGATGATCTCAAGTCTAAGGATCATTTGTACTACTATCACTACAGGAATTCCTATTGACAGGCAAGTAAAACTCCATTAGGTATTCCTTAGCGAGTCACGTTCAGTGAACTTATTCTCTAATAAGCACCTACATACTTGCTTTAGTGTCTCCACACAAATGATCATGAGATCAATCATCCTCATCCAATGAGCAAGCAACGTACATACCAATCTATCCGAATTCACTAATCCCCTTTTTAGTAATCCATTGATTGGGAGCATTTTAGTTTAAACTTTCTAAGAATTTAGATCTCATTAGTATGATCTCATCATGATTCTAAAAATATTACTTAAAACTATGGGTTTATCACATATTATTACAACAGCACCATGTAGATAATAAATGCCTTCATAAATAATTCTTTTATTAATAAATAAATAAATAAGATTGATTACAAAGTATATACTTTATCATCATACATGATTGGCTTGTATGCATACTACTTTCAGATACTACTGTATATCTTTGGCCTGTAGTGCAAAGATGTATGATTACCTGATGAATATCTTTGACCTGTAGTGCAAAGATGAACAGGTATTGAGATGAACATGACCAACTGGTGATACAAATGAATATCTTTGGCTTGTAGTGCAAAGATGAATATTTGATTCAAAATGTATATTGATTGATGTTACAGTGATAAAATATTGATGATGGACTTTTAAATATTAGAAGATAGTAGAATTCTTTCTCTACTTGACTCTTCTAATGGTTTGCTGTTTTCGCTGCAGTTGTTGATCTAAAACTTGTTGTCTATTATATTTTATCAGATTTTTCCCTGTTGAAGACTAACGATAATTTGTTGTATATTATCTTAGTCATAATATTCTTTACTGGGCTAGTTGAGCTCACCCTTTTCCTTTTTGTTCCATTTTTCTCAGGAGGTGAGAATATAGCGTGAACTAGTCGGGGTGTGGAGTGATGTTTCCAGTCAGTTGTGTTAGTAGTCCTCACTATTTTGTAAAATAGTGTTTCAATAATTGTAATGAGGACTTATTTGAGTGTGGATATTGTCTAGAAGACAATATTTGTATTTAAACTCACAGTATTTGTGTTGTCGTATTTTGCACGATAATTATTATAATGAAGTTGTATTTATTTCTATACCATGTATTTGGCGACTCAGAATGGGTGATGTATACCTATTTTGGGGGCGTCACAAGAACACATCTCAACAATCCTTCCCCTAAACTGAAGCTGCTGGAAGTAGTTTAGTTTACTTCCTTCTTATCCACAACTCCAAACATTCCTCGAAGTTTTTCAAAGGCTTCCAGCTTCATAAGTTTTGTCAATATGTCTACGAGTTGCTCACCGCTGCAATAAAACTCGAGTTTCACAACACCATCCCTTGTTAAATCTCGAATGAAATGAAATCTCACATGGATGTGTTTGCTCCGACCATGAAAAATAGGATTCTTGGCTAATTTAATTGTAGAAGTATTGTCACAAAATAAAGTAACACACTTACACTTATCATAGCCAAGACTTTGAAGAACTCTTTGCATCTATACACACTGACAGACATAAGCTGCAGCAGCCACATACTCCGCTTCTGTAGTTGACAAAGTTACAATAAAATATTTTCTTGAGGACCAAGAACCTGCTCCGGCACTCAACATAAATACGAAACCAGTTGTACTTCGAGAATCATCAATATTTCCAGTATAATCACTATCACAATATCCTACCAAGTCATCAAGCACTTCTCTTCTATAGTATATTCCCATATCAACAGTTCCTCTGACATATCGCAGAACCCTCTTAGCTGCTGCCCAATGTGCTTCTTTAGGACAAGCCATAAACAACCTGATGAGGCAAACCACATACATAAGATCTGGTCTAGTGGCAGTCGAATACATAAGGCTGCCAATGAGTTTCTTGTATCGCGTTCCATCAACCTCTGCTCTACCTCCTTCTTTTGACAATTTTAAACCAGGTACAATTGGATTTCTCACCGGATTACTATCTGCCATTCCAAACCTGTCGAGTACTTCCTTGGCGTACTTACTTTGACATAAATGTATACCCTTCTCTCTTTGCCTCACTTTTACTCCCAAGAAATATTTTATCTCTCCCAAATCCGTCATTTCAAACTCACTCATCATGGAACTTTTAAATTCTTCAATCAAGACTCTATCATTACTGGTAAAAATAAGATCATCAACGTAAAGACTAACGATCACAATTTTACCTTCTTTTGTAGCCTTCACGAACAGTGTGTGTTCATAGCTGCATTTTTCAAAACCTGCCTTGATGAAGTATCCCTCAATTCTGCTGAACCAAGCCCTCGATGCCTACTTTAGACCATACAACGCCTTCTTTAACTTGTAAACCTTCTGTTATGCTCCTTTCTTGATGTAGCCAAGGGGTTGATCCACAACCACTAACTCACTTAATTCACCATGCAAGAACGCGCTTTTGACATCAAGCTGAAACACGGTCTAACCCTTTTGAGCAGCCAAAGCTATCACCATTCTTATTGTGTCCCACTGAGCCACAGGAGCATAGACTTCATTGTAGTCAATCCCATGTTCTTGGGCATAGCGCTTGTCTACTAGGCGTGCTTTACACTTGTCAAGCTCTCCCCTTTCATTGAATTTAGTCTTAAACACCCACTTCACCCCAATTTTCTTTTCCCTTGTAGGCAGATCAACAAGTTCCCATGTATCATTGTTGATTATGGATTCTATCTCCAAGTCCATTGCCTTTCTCCATTTTACACTTTTAGCTGCTTCTTCATAACTAGTAGGGTCTACATTAGAAATGAATAAAGCTAAGCTTTCAAGGCCTTCAGTTAAATTCTCCACATCTTCTTCCTCTGAGAGTCCTTCCCCGCTTTCATAATCTACAATCCAAACTGGAGCTCTTCTGTTCCTCATTTCTTGAATTGGTTATTCTGGCGGACTTGAAGAGAGTCCATTGGATGAACCCCCGGCGTTTGCTATTCCTTCATTACTATCAACAACTGCTTCATCTTGTGTCTCACCTGCCTCGCTGTCATTTTTGATCTCTTCATCATCTCCCCATGTTAATACATCAAGCACTACCTCTTCTTCATTTCTTCCCTAGTCCTAACTCTTGTCTTCCTCAAATAGAACATCTCTACTGATAACAACACGACCCTTAATGGGATCGAAGAGTCTATAGGATTTTGACTCTTCACTAACTCCAAGTAACACGACCTTAAAACTCTTATCCTCTAGTTTTGTTCTCTTGGCATCCAGAATATGCACATGACAAATGAAACCAAAGACCCTAAAATAATCGACATTAGGTTTCAAGCCACTCCAATATTCTTCAGGAGTTTTCTCCTCCACAGCTATGGTGGGACTTCGATTCAAGATGTGCACGACCTACCTTACTACCTCTGGCCAAAATGCCTTTGGCATTCTCCTTTCTACTAACAAACATCTCACCATGTTCATAATAGTACGATTTTTCCGCTCTGCTACTCTGTTTTGCTGAGGTGTGTAGGCAGTTGTAAGTTGTCCCTTAATGCCATAACTTGCACAAAACTCGTTAAACTCGTTTGAGGTGAATTCACCACCTCTATCTGTTCTAAGACAACGAATATAACATTCTACCTCCTTTTCAACCATACTCTTGAACATTTTGAACATTAAAAAAGCTTCACATTTTTCAGTAAGGAAATAAACCCAAATTTTCCTACTGTAATCATCAATAAGACTCATCATGTACCTTTTTCCACCATTTGAAATAGGGGTTATTGGGCCACACAGATCAGCATGCACGAGCTGAAGTCTTTCCGAGGCTCTCCACCGACTCTTTCTTGGAATAGCATCTCGATGTTGTTTACCAACCATGCAGCTTGAACACACCCTACTAGCAGCTTTAAGTTGAGGTAGTCCATCTACTAGTTTCTTGCATATCTAGGTTTGAAGATTTTTGTAGCTCAGATGATCGAATCTTTGGTGCCATAGTTCCATAATGTCTTCAGTTGTGATATTGAGGCAGGCTGACTGTTGGTTTGCTACGAGGGCAAACAACACAAACATGTGATTAGTTGTTATCTTTGTTTCCATGATAAGACCTCGTCTCTTGTGATAAACCTTTCACGTTCCATCTTGGATCAAAATGGCTAGACCCTTCTCCTGTAATTGTTCGATGCTAAATAGGTTGTTTGTTAGATCAGGAATGTAATACACATCAGACACCACTTGTGTGAGACCCTAGATTTTATTAATAAATATTTAATATTCTCAAAATAAATTTTTTTGAATATTATGGTGTGGATTTGATATAATGTTATAGTTATGGGTAGTATTTATAAATTTTGCAAAGTATGTAAGTTGTTATATAATATTCAATTGGTCGGGGAATATTATTTTTGACAGGGAATATTCGTAAGACGGTACAATCATTGGTGGACCCCACAACAAAATTATTGTCGGATTGAGAAAACGAAAAAAATATTTTTATGAAAATAACGGCGGAAGTTTTACAGTTAACTGTTGAAACACCCGGTGTTAAAAGTACAGTAATACGCATGATTGCATAGTACCACACGGTATTGGTTATTAATTCTTACGTGATAAGTCACTCAGTTTTGTTTTATTAGTATTATTAATGTAATAAAACAAAAAAACTTTTTATATAAAACAGAATACTTTTATAAAGTTATTCGTTTTATTAGGCTAATAGTAAAATCTTTTTATATAAAATAGAATACTTTTATAAAGTTATCTATTTTATTAGATAATAATTAGAATATATTATATTTTATTACGTATAGTGTTTGCATAGTGCCTGCATAGTGTTTGCATAGTAAAATATTTTATAATGTTACTCGTTTTATTAGATTATAAATAGAATACATTATATTTTATTTAAAAGATTTTGCTTTAAATATGGATCGTCAGATCAAAGTAAATCAATCTGAACCATTCACGAGTTAGTTACTATGCAGTCCATTTTTCTATAAATAAAAGCTCATTCCTTCATTATTTTCTTACGAATTCACTGAAACTCTAGAGAGAGAAATTATAGAGAGAAAGAATAAGAGTATTCTGCTACTTCACTACTCCGATATCAAGTTTCTTTTACGATAAGGGATATTATTTGTTGTACCCGTAAGAGATATTATTTCTTTTGTATTCATGAAGAGAACTTCTGTTATTCCATTCTTTATTATTCTGTTGGAATAACCTGTATACGCGGACTACACTATACTTGGTGAAATTCTTCTATTATTCTATTTTTTATTTTTATGTTGGAATAACCTGTCTGTGCGAAGTACCGCATGCATGGTGATTTCTGTTGTTATTTCATTCTTTATTATTCTGTTGGAACATCCTGTCGGTGCGAATTTCGCCTGACCTGGTTCCGTTACTTATTATTCTGTTGGAATAACCTGTTTGTGCAAAGTACCGCATGCATGGTGATTTCTTTTATTATTCCATTCTTTATTATACTCAGTTGGTTAAAGTTTTGACTTCTATACTCCATGAAATTAGTGGAATATCCTTGATATTTGCGCTTCATCCAGTATATTTTTATGAAAATATTCTTCTGAGCATTCTTGAATTTTACTCTACAAAGAAGTATCATGTTGACCATTTGGACGTTATTAGTTCCTGGATAAATTAATTCTTGAACTTGTTTTATTGAATTCTTATATCATTGTCATCATCCTCATGTTTATATTTTGTTGAAAGTCATCTGTGGCCTGTAGTGCATAGATGGACTTGGTACGATTATGACCAAGGATTATTTGGTATAATCATAACCGTAATGTTACAAATGATGTGAAAAAAGTCCTCATTAGGCCGTAGTGCATTGATGGACCGTTTTGGTATAATTATGGCTATGGATTCTCTTTGGCCGTAGTGCAAAGATGAATTATTTTATGGCATGATCAGGACTGTTGATGAAAACATGATTATCTTAAGCCGTAGTGCATGGATAATTCGTGGTCGTGATACTAAAGAATATCCTTGGCCGTAGTGCAGGGGTGATTCGATGATGTGGATTATTTATTAAGCTGAGTCCCAGCGATAAAAGCCATGAAAAACCTTTTAAATCATAAAAGATAGTAGATTTTATTCTCTACTTAACTCTTTTAATGGATTGCTTGATCCGCTACAGTTAAACTTGATGTCTATTGTATTTTATCAGTTTAACATTGTTGAAGACTAATGATAATTTATTTTGCATTATCTTAGTCATAATATTTCTTACTGGGCTAGTTGAGCTCACCCTTTCTTTCACTGTTCTCTTCAGGAAATGAGAATATAGTTGGGACGAGTCGGAAAACGGAGTGATGGACCAGATGATAGCATTAGTAGTCCTCACTATTCTATGTAATAGTGTGATAATAATTATAATAAGGACTCCTTTTGAGTTTGTATACTCTCTAGTAGACAATATTTGTATTCAAACTCACAGTTTATGTTTTGTCGTATTGTACACGACAGTTGTATTATTAAGTTATATTTGAATTCTGTACCATGTATCTGGCGACTCAAGATGGGTGTATACCTAATTTTGGGGGCGTCACAGTTGGTATCAAAGATTAGGGATATGATCCCTGGCTGAGATGTGAGACAAGAATTAGGAGGGGAGAGACGGGAAATTCCTTCGCTAGTATGACCTACCTAAGTTTATTTGGTATTTAATTGGTCGGTCAGAGTATAGAGATAATATGTGATATGTTAATTAACCCTTGTTTTGTGGCAGTATTTAAAAATGGTATCTGAAAATGTTGAGATAAGCAATGGAGCACAGGAGACCGTTGAGTCTCCACAGATCAATAATCAGGACAATGTGCAATAGGAAGACAATAATCCTCATGTAAACAACAACACTGATCAATTGACAAATGACGGTACGTTTAGGAGTTTTTTAGAATTCATGCAACATCAGGCGAAGGCGGCTCCTGTTCATAATGCAGGTAAAAATAATGGCAACCCACGGTTGGTCATCGCTAAGTAGTTCAAGGAGCTGGGACCACCAGAGTTTTTGGAAAAGCCAAAACCACTTAAGGCAGAGATATGGTTAAAGCAGATCACCAAGATATTTGATGTCTTGGGATGCTCAGAGGAGCAAAAGGATTCCTTTGCCACCTTTATGTTGCGTGAAGAGGCAGATTACTGGTGGGAATATGTAAAACGTACCCAGCCTGACGCACTCAAGATGTCTTGGGAGAAGTTCCAAGAACTGTTCAATGACAAGTACTTTCCCGAAAGCATTCGTCACATGAAGGAGGTGGAATTTATCAAGTCAGAGCAAAACAACATGACCGTGTCGCAGTACGAAGCCAAGTTTGTCGAGTTGTCCTGATTTGCGTCCCATTTGGTTTATAATGAGGAGAGAATGACGCGAATATTTCTAAGAGGTTTGAAACTTGAGATACGTCAATATCTTATCTCTCATAAACTGTGTTTGTATTCAGATGTTGTTAATAGGGCTCAGTTATTGGAGCGCGATAACGAGTCAACCCAACCAAAAGAGAGCAGCCGACAAAATGATAATACCGGTGATAACAGTCATTAAAGAGATGACAATAAGCATGGAGGGAATCAACATGCCAGAAATGGTAACTACTTCGGTGGTAATCATGGCCAAAACAATAAGAATGGACATTTCAAGAAGAGAAGGTTCAACAATGATATGAAGACGTCGGCACCAACACCCGTTTCAAAGGAAGAAGAACGACCACCGGTCGTATGTTTCAAATGCGGACAGGAGGGACACATCCGTCTAAACTGTACGCAGCAATCTAAAGCGTGTTTTAATTGCGAAAGAGAAGGTCACCTAGATCGATTTTGTCGTATGGTGAAGTCAAGTCCAGCTGGGATAGTGATGCCAAAGGATGTCCCAGATAAGCCAAAACCGGTAGTTTAAGAGAGAGCTTTTTTTTTCGTAACGAGGAACCTGAATAAAATTATCACGGGTATGTTAGTCATAAACTCTTTTAAAGTCTATACCATGTTAGATACCGGTTCTACTCACTTTTTTATTTCACCTAGTTGTGTTCAATGTTTGAAGTTAACTCCGGAGAAGTTAGACTTTGATATATCTGTTTAAACTCAGTTGGGAGAAACCTTCGTTACCTCCACTATTTATAAATCTTGTTTGATTCAAATCAACACTTTCACGTTACCTGTCGATCGTATCTCTTTAAAAATACTTGCCTTTGATGTGATTTTAGGAATCGATTGGTTAACTACTCATCATATTTTTTTGTAAGGTTGTTAGCTTTCATACTCCTAACCAACCTGTTATGCGAATTCAAAGTAACCAAACCACTAAAGTCAATCATTGTCATATCAAGCCATAAGTAAAGAGCCCTGAGCCTTTATCTGGTGACTTCCTTGTGTGGAATGCACTAAAGCTAGACTTTCTGTAGGCGACGTCGTGAATGACGATGGCAAGTTGATAGGTATCAATGTGACGTATTATCCAAGTCTTGGATGAGGGTCACAGTTTTAAACGATATTCTATTATTAATAAAGTTCCTGACGTATTCTTGAAGACTTCTTAGCCTACCCCAGAGCGTGAAATCGAATTTTGTATTGACCCCAGTACAAAACCCATTTCTTAAACCCTCAAATATTTCTTCAACTAAAATGAACGTATCATGCGCCAAAGACGTTGGCTCGAGCTGTTGAAGATTTCGATCGTACCATTCAATATCATCGTGGAAGAGTGAACGTGGTAGCTAACGTGTTGAGTAGAAGATCGTATGCGTTTACGAGTGCGATGTTGTTAACACAAAGACTCATTTCGTATAACTTACAAATGATGAAGATAGAGTTAAAGACTCTAGGGACCCACATGAAGATAACGAATATACGATTAGAATCAACTTTAATCGATAAAGTTAAAGCCGTGCAAGCTACAGATCCGGAGTTGATGAATACTAAGAAGAAGGTTCAAGAGGGCGTTATTTTAAAAGCAAGAGTTGCTGAAGAGAGGAAATCTCAACCCTCGATTTAATTGGCCCATTTGAAATCCTCGATTAAGTAGGAGCTGTGGCTTATAGACTCATTTTACCGCCAAGTATGTCGTGTGCTCATAACGTTTTTAACGTATCGATGTTACGACCCGAACCACATTATTAATTTAGAACCGGACGAGATAGCGGATGATTTAACATTTGAGGAGATACGTGTTAAATCTTAGATAAGAAGAATTATATTCAACACTCAAAGGTTTTACCTCAAGAGTTATAATCTGAAATAAAGTCAAGGTATCCTCATCTCTTCGGCATACCAGGTACGTACGTAAATTTTGAGGGCGAAATTCCATAAGGAGGAGAGATTGTGAGACCCCAGATTTTATTAATAAATATTTAATTTTCTCAAAATAATTTTTTTTGAATATTATGGTGTGGATTTGATATAATGTTATAGTTGTGGGTAGTATTTATAAATTTTGCAAAGTATGCAAGTTGTTATATAATATTCGATTGGTCGAGAAATATTATTTTTGACAGGAAATATTCGTACGACGGTACAATCATTGGTGGACCCCACAATAAAATTATTGTCGAATTGAGAAAACGACAAAAATATTTTTATGAAAATAACGGTGGAAGTTTTATCGTTAACTGTTGAAACACCCAGTATGTTAAAAGTACAGTAATACGCGTGGTTGCATAGTAGCATACGGTATTGGTTATTAATGCTTACGTGATAAGTCACTCAGTTTTGTTTTATTAGTATTAGTAATGTAATAAAATAGAAAAACTTTTTATATAAAACAGAATACTTTTATAAAGTTATTCGTTTTATTAGGCTAATAGTAAAATCTTTTTATATAAAACAGAATACTTTTATAAAGTTATCTGTTTTATTAGACAATAATTAGAATATATTATATTTTATTATGCATAGTATTTGCATAGTGCCTGTATAGTGTTTTCATAGTAAAATCTTTTATAAAGTTATTCGTTTTATTAGATTATAAATAGAATATATTATATATTATTTAAAAGATTTTACTTTAAATATGGACCGTCAGATTAAAGTAAATCAATCTGGACCGTTCATGAGTTAGTTACTATACAGTCCATTTTTCTATAAATAGAAGCTTATGCCTTCATTATTTTCTTACGAATTCACTGAAACTCTAAAGAAAGAAAATATAGAGAGAAAGAAGAAGAGTATTCTGCTACTTCACTACTCCGATATCAAGTTTCTTTTACGATAAGGGATGTTATTTGTTGTACCCGTAAGGGATATTATTTCTTTTGTATTCATGAAGAGAACTTCTGTTATTCTATTTTTATTATTCTGTTGGAATAACCTGTATACGCGGACTACCCTATACTTGGTGAAATTCTTCTGTTATTCTATTTTTTATTTTTATGTTGGAATTACCTGTCTGTGCGAAGTACAGCATGCATGGTGATTTTTGTTGTTATTCTATTCTTTATTATTCTGTTGGAACATCCTGTCGGTGCGAATTTCGCCTGACCTGGTTCCGTTACTTATTATTCTGTTGGAATAACCTGTTTGTGCGAAGTACCGCATGCATGGTGATTTCTTTTGTTATTCCATTCTTTATTATACTCAGTTGGTTAAAGTTTTGACTTCTATACTCCATGAAATTAGTGGAATATCCTTGATATTTGCGCTTCATCCAGTATCTTTTTATGAAAATATTCTTCTGAGCATTCTTGAATTTTACTCTACAAATAAGTATCATGTTGACCATTTTGACGTTATTAGTTCCTGGATAAATTAATTCTTGAATTTATTTTATTGAATTCTTATATCATTGTCATCATCCTCATGTTTATATTTTGTTGAAAGTCATCTGTGGCCTGTAGTGCATAGATGGACTTGGTATGATTATGACCAAGGATTATTCGGTATAATCATAACCGTAATGTTACAAATGATGTGGAAAAAGTCATTATTGGCCCGTAGTGCATTGATGGACCGTTTTGGTATGATTATAGCCATGGATCTTTGGCCGTAGTGCAAAGATTAATTGTTTTATGGCATGATCAGGACCGTTGATGAAAACATGATTATCTTAAGCCGTAGTGCATGGATAATTCGTGGTCGTGATACTAAAGAATATCCTTGGCCGTAGTGCAGGGGTGATTCGATGATGTGAATTATTTATTAAGCTGAGTCCCAGCGATAAAAGCCATGAAAAACCTTTTAAATCATAAAAGATAGTAGATTTTATTCTCTACTTGACTCTTTTAATGGATTGCTTGATCCGCTGCAGTTAAACTTGATATCTATTATATTTTATCAGTTTAACATTGTTGAAGACTAATGATAATTTATTTTGCATTATCTTTGTCATAATATTTCTTACTGGGCTAGTTGAGCTCACCCTTTCTTTCACTGTTCTCTTCAGGAAATGAGAATATAGTTGGGACGAGTCGGGAAACGGAGTGATGGACCAGATAATAGCATTAGTAGTCCTCACTATTCTATATAATTGTGTGATAATAATTGTAATGAGGACTCCTTTTGAGTTTGTATACTCTTTAGTAGACAATATTTATATTCAAACTTACAGTTTATGTTTTGTCGTATTGTACACGACAGTTGTATTATTAAGTTGTATTTAAATTTTGTACCATGTATCTAGTGACTCAAGATGGGTGATGTATATCTAATTTTGGGGGCGTCACAACTTGCTTCACATCTCCTATTTGCAAACTCACACTCCCCTTTCCCATTACAGTCATTCGCATACTATTTCCAAGCTTAACTGAGTGTCTAAAGCTCTCATCTAACTCAGTAAACTATTGCTTATTGTATGTCATATGGTTGCTACAACCAGACTCAAGAAACCACACACCTTCTCGACTTGCATTGTTACTTTCCATGTAGGCCATTAGAAGCAATTCTTCTTCTTCATCTATCTCGGCATAGTTAGCTTCTTTCTCCCATTTAGGACACTCGTACTAAAAATGCCCTAATTGATAACATTTGAAACACTTAATCATTGCCATGTTAAGGGCTTGACCTCTGCCTCTTCCCCTTGCTGCACCTCCACCTCTCATAGTTCCTCGTCCTCTTCCTCGATTGCCAGCTTCATGTGAGATTTTAAGTGCCTGATCATCCCATCCATCCTTTCGAAACTTTTGTTCATGCACCAACAAAGAGCTTCGTAATTCATCAACTGAGAGTCCATTGATATCCTTAGACTTTTCTATCGAGCAAACTATGTAGTTGAACATCTCCGTGAGCATTCTCAAGATCTTCTCAACTATCTTTACGTCTGGCATGTCTTCTCCGTAATTTCTCATCTCATTGGCTACTGTCATTACCCTTCCAAAGTAATCAGCTACTATTTCCCCTAGCTTTATTTCCAGGATTTCGAAATTCCTACGAAGAATCTGAAGTTGTGCTCTTTGAACCCTAGCATTTCCTTGATATCTGACCTTCATACAGTCCCATATCTGCTTGGATGTTCCTTTTGTTGTAGAGTCTTTAGTACACTCTTGTCAATGGACTGAAGGAGGTAATTTCTCACCTTCAGATCCTTTAGCTTCAACTCATCTAGAGCCTTTCTTTGACCTGCAGTCACGGCTTCTCCTGCAATAGGTTCTGCATACCCCGTCTATATTAAGGTCCAGTACTCCTTGGACCTTAAGAGATTCTCCATTAGCAAGCTCCAAAACTCATAGTCTCCATCAAACTTAGGAATACTTAACAAATTATGCCCTTCATTGGACATCTCTCTTTCCCTAGACTCTCTTTCTATACTCACAGTGTTTCATTCTTCTTAATTTCAGGTCCCTTTCAAGCTCTGATACCACTATTAGAAATCAAAGCTCACAGAAGCATAAGATCAATTCAACAATAGCTGAATCGTAGTTTATTGAATAGCCAACAAGCTGGCTTAAATAGCCATTACAAAACAGAAATACAAAATGCATAAGCACGTCTCAACAAACCTTAAGATAGTGCTAAAGACTTGGTCTATCTAAAACAAACCCAACTGACTCTCTAACTCTCCTAAAACCTAGGAGTTTATTTGACTAAAGAAAACAGTCCTAGACTAATAAGGACACATCTCAACACAAATTTAGTATCCGACTCCTCTAGGGCTCCCTGTTCTAGGAATTAATAAGTTGTTTCTTCCTACTACTTGCCACCACCTGTGCCCACAATAAGAAAATGATAAAAACTCCTCATAAATATAGCCAAGGCAATATCAATAACCTACTCAAGTAGTCAACATTAATTTATATGTACTTTACTTTGGTCGTATTATTGGAAGTACTGTTCGACTCCTCGGCGAGGATAACATAAATGAGGAAGAAAGTGTAGATTTTGAAGGCATTACGATGAGAAGCGATGCGATCATGCACTGGAGGTTCATCATCATCCCGAGATTGGGAAGCCCTAGAGAGGGAATCAACGTTGGGAAGAAAAACACTGAAATTGGAGCAAAGACTCTCAACGAGATTGAACTTACAAGCCTGAGTGAGATTAGAGAAATCCTTAACTAGCGAGTAAACCCGATCGAACAAATCTTGGTCTTCCACATAGAATAGCTCATTGTCTGATAGATCAAAGGATATGCCTTTTACGAATTCTTCAAGGGAGGACGGTCTAAATGAGGAAATGGCGGTGGGGTTTTGAACTGATAGGCGGTCGTCGTCATACTCTTTTTCGAGAGCCTGGAGATCCTGGGGTAATATGAACGGTGGAGCCATTTTTGGAGAGAGATTGGGTTTTTTTCTTGTATGAGAAGATAAGAGAGAGAGGGGGGGGAATTGAAATGAAATTGAAAAAGTAGATGAAGCGGGAAATGCGAATTGTAAAAGGGGAGTACAATCTTATTGGGTCCTTAACACTAATATACAACAATTAGAAAGTAATTACAAAAATAAAACACACACAAAATAATTATAAAAATAACACAACACAATATTACGTTGCTAAAATCACGTATCATCAACTCCTATACGTCAGTTACCGACTTTGCTATTTGCAACTAACCGCTCCTAAATTGAAGTAATTGAAAAAAATATGTAACTTTCATATCGGAGAAATCCAAATCTTCTGTCGCAACACAACTCTGAGATCGAAGAAGACGAAACCTTTTGCAGCGACACAACTCTGAGATCGAAAAATAGCATACAAAATCAACAACAACTTCAAGTTCAGTAATAAAAATAATCGTACTACAGTGATTATTGAATACAAGATCACAACAACTTCAATACAAATCTGAATACTGAGGTATGCGAGTTTAAAATTCGTATGCATGTAGTTACCTATGGTTACTACGAATTCCTATATTGATTATCTTTCTTAAGTTTTTCACACTTAAAATGGTCACAAATTAAGAATACTGAACGTTTTGAATGGTCATTAATATGTTTTATATTATGGTTACTAAATAGATATAAATTGGTTACTGATTATTATGTATTTAGTTGCTGAATAATGTTTATTTGATTGCTTTATAATTTTTATACGAGTTCTACTGATTTTTTTATATTAATGGTTACTCATCAAATACATTGGTTACCTTCCTGCAACTGTCGGTTACTGTGTAATGTTGTCTTGGTTATTGTGTAACATTATACTGTCTAATACTGTATTGGTTACTGTCTAATGATATCTTGGTTACTTTGTAACATTAAATTGCTTACTGACTAATGCTGACTTGGTTACTGTATAACATTATAATGGTTACTGACTATTGCTTAGTTGGTTGCTGTGTAAAATTATAATGGTTAGTGCATAATATTACTGAATAATGTTGACTTGGTTATTGAAAAATGCTGACTTGGTTACTGACTACTGCTGACTTGGTTACTGTTTAACATTATATTGGTTACTGACTAATGCTGACTTGGTTACTATGTAAAATTATAATGGTTACTCATTAGTGCTGACCTGATTACTGTATTAATCTAATTATACTTATACTTATATTTTTTATATTAATGGTTACTTGTTAGCTACATTGGTTACATTCTTACAATATTTAGTCTTTAGTTGGTAACAATCAATTTATATACTGGTTAGATTTTACTATAAAAATTTAATGGAGAATGTGTTTATCTTGTGGCTACTAAATAAATATGTGTTGGTTACTGTTTAAATTGGATTTGGTCAATGTATAATGTTGTTATGATTACTATATAATATCATGATGTTTTATATTTGTTTGTTTTATTATGATGGTTACTTATTGGCTACATTTGTTACTTTCATACAATTGTTATAGTTTAATTGATAATAAATATCAATATACTGATTATTTTCATTCTAAGATGAATGTACAAATGTATTTTATGTACTGGTTACTAACATTATGTAGTTTGATTACTGGCTAACATTGATTTGGTTACCTTCATACAACTGTTAGTCTTTAGTTGGTAACAAACACATTATACTAGGGTTTTTTTTACTGTAAAATGCAATGAAAAGTGTGTTTATATTCTGGTTACTAAATAAATATATGTTGGTTACTGTCTAATCTAAATTTGGTTACTGTATAATGTTGTTATGATTAATGTATAATATTAGTGTGTTTTATACTGATTTATTTTATATTTGGTAATTTCTATCAAGTTCGCAGTGTCAAATTTTGGTTTTTTCGGAGCCTAATTTCATTGGAAACGGGTCAACGATCAAAAGTCACCAGCTTTGCTGGTGAACTGCAGGGTTTTTTTGGTCAAATTCCATTATTTAGGCCTTCAAAATTGCATGTAAAACTATGGTTTATATTCTGGTTACTAAGATTTTGTAATTTGGTTACTGTCTAATATTAATTTGGTTACTTTACAATGTTTATTCAGTTGTTAGACAATGGAGACTGACAGTAACCAATACAACAAATTTAATTCTTTACAGGAATATATAATTGTTTACTGTTAGTAACCATTAACCACATTGTTGGTAACATTTTTGATGGTGTACAATAACCAAAATTGATGTTGATTAATATTTTATTTTTTAATTCCATCATGAGTTGTCAATATAAAGTAAGCATATACATTGAACAATTGGTAACTATTCTGAAATATTTTTGTGTAAATTTGGTTACCCATCTAAAATAAAATGGTTACCTCTATATGCATATTTAGTTACCAACTGGCATGGACCATTTCGAAATAACTTTTATAACTACGTAATTTAAAAGTATCCATCAACTAGATAAATGTGAACCCTCACATGTACATTAAGCACTTGATAACTGTTCTAATATAAGTTTTTAATTATTTGGTTACTAACAAAAACTAAAATGGTTACCCTTATATGCATGTTTGGATACCAACTGCACCTCTCAAACTATTTTTATTTTAATATGAGATCTATAAATGACTATCATATATATAAATGGGAACTCTTAATTGGAGTTTCTAATTCTATCATGATGACATGGTATAAATAAAATATATACATTTAACACTTTATAACAGTCCTGATGCAAACTTATAATTATCTGGTTACTAACAAAAACAAAAATGGTTATTATATATATAGGTTTGGATACCAACCTAACATTTCAACTGAAATAGCTGATGGATACTGTTCTGAACCAATTTTATGTAAATTTGGTTACTCACAAAAGATAAAATGGTTGCCTCTATATGCATATTTAAATACCAATTGTACAATTTACAGATAATTTTTATGAGTATGTAAATAGGACAATCTCACATGTACATGTAACACTTGAAGTTTGTCCTTATACAAGCTTATAACTATCTGGTTACTAATAACATTAATCATAATGTAACATAATAAAACAGTAACCACATAATTATATGATAGTAACCAGAACAAGTTTAAATGGTAACCAAAATAGAAACATCATTTAATGAAACCCAGTTAAGGCAATCTATGTATAGTAAACAATTACATATTAACCAGAATAAAAAATAAAAAAAAAACCAAAATCCCACATTGAGGACACAATGATAATAGCCAAACCATAAGGTAAAAGTAACCAAAACATATTACAGAAGTAACCAAATAGTTATATGAAAGTAACCAGAACATGTTTTAATGGTAACCAAAACAGAAACAACATGTATATCCAACCCAGTTTAGGCAACCCATGTATACTCTCACATGTACATTTAACATTTGATATATGTCATGATACAAGCTTGTAACTATCTGGTTACTTAGAAGTAACAAATACGAACCAACAAACAATGTCAAATAATTGATAATATAATCAAATAAGTAATCTCATTTACATAAGCTCCAATAAACATTACATACTTACTAATCATAACAAATGATTATGGATATCCAACAAAAACTAAAGTATGAAACACAATTCAGAAGGACAAGACAACAACAACCAAACTAATCAAAATCTGGTACAAATCTTCCTGAAACTTTAGCTTTTTGGCTGCTGCTACTTTCTTCTTCATGGCTGCTCTCATTCTCTAGAAAAGACTTATGCATTATGAACTTGTGGGAGGAAGAGAAATTCCTTGGGATTAGTAAATAGAGAACCCATGTAGGATGTGTTTGTGGAAATAGAAGTAGAACATAATTTAATTTAAAGGTCACCAAAACAAAAACATGTATACTAAAAAATATACTAAAGAAGTAACCAAATAATTATATGATGGTAACCAAACCATGTTTTAATGGTAACCAACACATAAACAACATGTAGACTAAACCCAGTTTAGTCAACCAATGTGTACTAAGCAAATACATTGAAACCAAAACAACATATAAAAGTAACCAAAATCCCAATTGAGGGGAAAAAATGGTATCCAAATCATAAGCTAACAGTAACAAAAACTATACTCATGAAGTAACCAAACAGTAATCAAAAAATATATTAATGGTAACCAATACATAAATAACATATAGACCAAACACAGTTTAGTCAACCCATATATACTAAGCAAATACATGGTAACCAGAACAACAAAAAATAGTAACCAAAATCCCAATTCAAGGAAACAAAAATGGAATCCAAATCAGAAACTAACAGTAACCAAAAATATACTAAAGAAGTAACCAAATATTTATATGATAGTAACCAAAATATGTTTTAATGGTAACCAATACATAGACAACATGTACACCAAAACCAGTTTAGTCAACCATGTATACTACGCAAATACATGGTAACCATAACAACATAAAAAAGTAACCAAAATACCAAATCAAGGTAACAAAAATGGTATCTGAATCACAAGCTAACAGTAACCAAAACATAATGCAAAAGTAACCAAACAGTTATATGATAGTAACAATAACAAAATTTAAATTAACACACCTTTAAAATTTTTTGGGTTGGAAATATCTTCTAGCTATGAACTTGAGCTTCTGTCTTAACTACAGGGACATCAAAATCAAAATCTAACTACACAAATCCAAACAAACTTCTTCAAGTCCTTAACAGAATCACCCTCCGTGATTCTTTTTCTCTTTCCATCCTTCTTCCTTGTATCAACCATTTTATACAAAACATAAAAACAACACAAACCCAAACAATCAATACTCCATTCTGTTAGTAAACTACTTTAATAGATAATACATTAAACTATTTAGAAAATACTCACTTGAAACAATAATAAACACTAGAATCGATCAATGGAGAAGAAGAAACCAACTGAACCACTGTGCAACAGCGATAACGAGTAACAACGTCAATGACGAACAACTAAACGAAGATGATATCGATCAATAGAGATGAAGAATGCACGAACAAAAGAGAGAAACAAGGGTTTCAGTATGCAGAACAAGAGTTTGTAACTGAAGAGTCCCAATCAAATGATAGATGGCGGTTATCACGCGTTTAAAAAAAATCCAACCCGATTTTAAGATGGACACTAATTTTCCATGTCAGCCCATTAATATTAATCCCTTAAATTAAGGACTTCTAATTGTATTAGTATTGTAAATAAATATGATGAAGTGTCATATTTTTGTAATTATTTTATGGATGTATGATTATTGTAATTATTTTTAAAAATGTACTATAATATGTAAATAATCCTTGAATTAATGGGGAAGCCCAAGTTCAAAATTTTTAGTAAGCATGATAATAAAAGTGCAAGTCCATTAAACATTTAATTGCAAGCCCAATTGTTAAGCCCACTTGGAGAGGTTATTATAGTCATTAATTAAGCTAGCTAATAACAACCAAATTGGTGGATAAAGAGGGCATGTGGCCAAAAATTAGAGGAGGGGAAAAAGGAGTGGAATGTAATGATTAAGTTAGCTTTAGTAGGTAAACAACTTCTTTATTTGGCAACTTATTATTTGGACAACACATTAAGTGTTGCTTGCAAGTTTGCTTTGCTATGATGAGAGAGTAGGTAAGATATGATGAGATAAAATCTAATCCTTTGGATTATGCTAGAAAATTAGGATATCAATTTTATTCTCATTTTATTTGCTAGAGAAAGAAAAATAGAGAGAGAAAAGGAAAATTCTAGAAAGAGAGAGAGAGAGAGGAACTTGTAGGAAGAAGAAGAAGAAAGGAAGAGGTCCTAAGCTCATGCACCCAAAAATTTATAACTTACTTTGGGTATAGAAGGAATGAGGCTAAGAAGTCAAGGTACAACATAAATTTCTAGACTTTATCTTCTTTTCGTTTTATGAATTTGATTAAAGGGGGTTTTTGATTTGGAAGTTCAAACCCTTATAATCTATGTGTTTTCATAGATTCAAGTGTGGATCTACCCATAATGGGTGTTGATTTGGTTTTAATCAAAAAGAAAAGAAAAATAATTTTTCTAGTTTTGAAACCTAACTTTTAGGTGCTTTGAAAATCCACTGTTTTTGATCTATGCATTCTTTTCTCGATTCGTCGAAGAGAGATGCTAGATATATGTGTTTACTAGTAAACCCAAGTGGTAGAACTCAAATATCACGTTTGTAAAAGTCGTGGGGTAGATTTTGGTGAAAATAGTCCCGTTTTCTTGGTACTATTTTGGACCAGTCAGCAGCAGAGGCATTTTCGTCCACTTTTTGTGCTTTAACAATTCTGGAAAATTTTGGAGTGTTAATATAAGAAGATATGAAGGTTGTGTAAAAATTTGAGAATTGTTGGCCATACGGTTTAAGAGTTATGGATTTTACGGTGAATGACTATTTTTATGAAGCCACCCGAATAATTCTCTGTGTATAAGTCCAAAAATTACAAAATGTGTACCGGAAGTATATGTGTATAACAGGAACATACTGTATAAATTTCAGAATGTTTGGAGTTAATCTCGATTTATGAAAAATCTGAGAAGATTTGGCTATTATAGACTATTTAAATATAGTAAATTGATTTTAAAAATTCCGGGAAAAATATATGTTCAATATGGAACTATATTCTGTCAAATCTCAGAAAAGAAATATTTTTGGGACTAATTTGGTGTTTTTCATCTAAATGATGATAAATGGATAAATGGATTTAATTAAATATATGATGTCCAAAATTATGAAAAATACGATTTATGACTTGAGACACTTGAGCATGGCTTATGCATATTTTTGATGAAGTTTTGGGTCGGGTGTGAAGTGTTGTGATGTTTATGGCATTTTAGAATATTTAATGAGTTAATTAAGGAAAGGAAAACAATTGAACTAAATTGTGTATTAATGTGAGTAATGACTTAAATTATTGTTATATGACTAATAATATTGGATTAAGATATTATTAGTAGTATTTGACTGGAATGTTATTAAAAGGTTAATAACCTTAGCGTAAAATATTATTACATAATTAATAATATTCAACGGGAGATTAAAATAAGAGAATTATGTTATTTTTCAATATAATTATTGAATTTGGTATACAATGAACTATATTATGCTTGTAATAGACTAAAATGAGAATTCAGGGTGCTGAATTGGATTTTGGATTGCTGAAATTATTTCAGTCTGCTGAAATAGTAATTTCAGGATGCTGAAATGTAGTCTGATTTACTAAAATGATATTTCAGTTTACTGAAAGGTTATCTAGCTTACTAAGATAACATATAAAGGAAAAACTTATAATTATAAGTTATAAGTGATGAAAAAATTATCAAAGTATAATGATAATAATAAGACTAATGTGTAATGTCTAATACTTAACTTTGTGAGTGAAGGTTAGACAAGTTAATATAAGATGATGAGATTATAAGTAAATAAATGAATATTGTGTTGAGATTATCTAATATGTGACTATGTGATTAAGTGTTAGATATTATTATGAAATAAGGTATGATATGCTAATTGAAAGATCAATCTTATACCTGATAGGTATTTTCAATAAAGAGAATTAATTAAATTGCGTAGCAGTAATCGACTATGCAGGCAAGTTTCCTTAACTCAAACTCGAGTTATATTTCAAAGCATGTTAGTGAATGATTATTGATGATTATTCACGTCTAAACTGATTATTGATTCGCACTTAGTGCATGTTGTATATGTTCATCAGGTATGAAAGGCTGACCACCTTCATTACCATAAGGTTCAGTTAAATTGTTTATGGTCAATGTTTACCTTCAAATATTATTGATTCAGTCATTCAATTATTGACATCTTAAACCATGTTCCTTCACAATTATTAAATTATTGAAAACTTGAAAGATTATTATTCTTTCAATCATGATATATCTTTATTGAATTTAAATTTATTGGGCAAAGTAGTTGCTCACCTTTGCTGTATCATGATAATAATTTTCACATAAATGCGAAGGCTTGAAGAAGGACAGAGACAAAAGGAAAATAAAGTAATAGATTGTTATAAGAATAACTATTTAGTTATCTTATTGTAAACCTTTATAATTTTGAAGGTATGTATTCAGTTAAGGTTAATAAACCTGGAAAAATGTTATAGAATTATGTAAAATAAATAATATATATTTATTTGTTCCGCATTAGATGATAGAATATGTATGATGATGAAGTACCGTAACGTACTAAGTCCGAGGTTCTTGGGACCCAGATTTGGGGACGTCACAGTTTTACTTGCTTGTCAAAAAGAATTCCTGTAGTGATAGTAATACAAGTGATCCTTGGACTTGAGATCATCATAGTATCTTGTGTATGATGAATTATATTTTGACTTATTCATTAAAACCCTTAGGGTATATCAAAGGGTATGCTTGGGTATAATAAGTTGTACATGGAGATAATATATGATCAATAAAGAATCTACCACTTCTTGTAAAAGAAGAGAAATGTCATATGTGATTGGACAAATGATAACCCAGTAGTCCTTGGCCAAGGCAGAATGAAATTAGAAAGGAGTTTCTAATTTGTATTATTTGGAGTTGTGCATTTAAGAGTCGAAATATATATAATTAAATAAAATAAGACTTGACAGTAATTTCATGTCTTATATTTAATTGGGAATTGTATGGTAGAAGGATTGAATTGTACGGTAACTATTTACTCAAATGTTCTTTTATGATTAATGTTGAAATCTATATTATCTGGAAAGTCGTTGATCGCTAGGGAGGCTTATCCCTATTGTAGAATAAATATTTTTTATTTAAATAAATTAATAGTTTAATTTATTTATTTAAATAAGATTAGAATTGTTCTAATTGATTTATTCACAACCGGTTTAATATGGAGAACCTAAAGGGTCACACCATAAAAGGAAGAATAATTATTTAAGAACAAATGACATAATTGTAATAATAAGTTAAGTATATTTAATTTAATCTATGGTGATAGAATAATTAAATAGCTTAATATTTATTATTTAATATTTTAAAAATATTAAATATAAATTAATAAGAGGAGTCTTATTATTATTATTACTATTATTATTATTTAATTCCTAAAGGAGTTTGGGAATTAATTAATAAAAATACTCTCATATATTCCTAATAAGATTAGGATGTTAAATTAATTAAAAGAGTTTAATTAATTATCCTTAATAAGATTAGGGAGCTTAATTAATTAAAGGAAATTAATTAATTAAATAATACCCTATTTTCTAATTAGATTAGAAGGGTTAACTGATATCTTTATAAGAGGTGTCTTATATCAGATATCCATATACGTGATTCCAGTTGCTGGAGAGTACGCTCCTTTTCAATGAGAGATAGAAAAACTAGGATTTTGGCAAACACTCATCTTCTTGAATCTTTCTTCTTCCTTAGCAGATCACCTCTAGAGGACAAACACTTGGGTGGCTAACGTTAATCAAATGAAGGAGCCAAACCCGGTGAATTCAAGTTGAACGCGAAAAAGATTAGAGGTGAACTTGTACCTGAGGAAGCTCGAATCTTCAAGGGTATAATTCTTATTCTTCTTCTTTTCGTTTAATTAATAATTGTGCATAAAGGATGATACATGTATATGGTTTGTAAAATTTTAAATCTTTGATTTTTCATGCTTCCACTTATTTTGTGTAATTTGAATACCTTCATGAATATTACAAACCTAACAGTTGTATCAAAGCCAAACCTTTATGCTAATTATTAATTATTTTAATTTGATATGTATATTGATATGTGTTTAAAATAATTTAATTGGGCATAATTTGTTGTATAAAATTTATTTTATAAAAGAAAAGAAAAGGAAAAAAATCGAAAACTATCTTTAAAATCGATAATCCCGATTCTTTTTTTTTCGCTTTCCGTCATTCGCGAAATTTATAACTGATCCGTTTTTTTTTATTTCACTGAAAGCATTGAATTAGTTATCTAAAGAAGATTTTGGATTCACGTGATGTGAATCACTTTAAGGGAATCAGGATTGATTTCATTTGAAAAAAAAGGATTCAGGATGCTAACTGTTACTAGTTATATATATATATATATATATATATATATATATATATATATATATATATATTAATCTTAATTATTTTATTATTAAAATAAAAAGTTTATTTTAATTTTAAAATTAAATTTTATGCTAACTAATTAGAGTTGGAATTGGATTCCATGATAACTAATTGGAGTTGAAATTGGATTTTATGTTTCCTTAAATAAAGGAGTTTATTTAGATTTGAAATAAGATCTCATATTATTCAAAATAAAATAGTTTATTTGTGAATAGGAAAGAGAATCCGTATTTTTTTTAAATAAAGGAGTTTATTTATATATGAAATAAGATTTCATATTATTTAAAATAAAGGAGTTTATTTGTGAATAGGAAAGAGAATCCGTATTTTTTTAAATAAATGAGTTTATTTAGATATGTAATAAGATTTCATATTATTCAAAATAAAGGAGTTTATTTGTGAATAGGAAAGAAAATCCGTGTTTCCTTTAATAAAGTTTTTTTTACTTGGAATTGGATTCCATAATTAATTAAAATAAATGAGTTTATTTTGATTTAAATAAAATAGTTTATTTTATTCAAAATTGGATAAATTAAAATAAAAGAAGTTTATTTTGATTTAAATTTGGACTAAAATAAAGGAGTTTATTTTGATTTAAAATTAGATTTTATACTAACTAAATTTGCCCATTAAATGATATATGTTTATTATTCATGAGATGAATGTTATTTATTGATGTATATGTAGATGTGTATGATAATAAATAGGATTGATTATAGACTATTGATCAATGTGATTGGATTTTATTTTAGTTGGATGCATGAATGTATGTGTTTTATTAAATGGGATCTGCGTATCTCGTCTTCTCTAATATTTCTTAATGTAAATTATATCTCCCTCTTATGTACTTCCCTTTGACTGCTGATCAATGTTTCTATTTATTTTAAAATAGTTTTGTAATAGAAATAGTTAGAATTAATTTTGAAGAATTGGAGATCAAAAAACAAGGAGCGCTTGAAGACCCGTTTGTAATGGAGCCCGGGTTTAAATGTAATAGTTATATTTAAATTTAATTTTTGCACCCCTAGGGTTGACCTTTTGGTTCACTTGATGGCTCTAGTGAACCAAACTAGAATAAAAGTCCATAATCAATCCAGGTGGAATATAGTATTCTATATGTGCATGCTTATACTATATATATATATATATATATATATATATATATATATATATATATATATATATATATATATATATTATTTAAACATACTTTGCATGTTAATTAATATGACGCGTATTTTATATATATATATATGCATGCGCGCTAAACAAGATGAGACAAAATAATAACATGAAAACCCCTCAAATTTTTATATTAAGTCCTAAGCGTTCAAAGATATTTAGAATATCGAACGTCGCCTTCTAGTATGATAAAAATAATAGTATTAATTAATTATTATAAGTTTGTTGTGTCACCACAAGGCTTATCTTAATTCTTTGAGATATTAATTTTATCACATTTGATGCTTATAAAGAAAATTGAACAATATTATTTTGTTGTGTCACCATAAGGACAATATTTTTCTTTTTTGAATATATGGAGTGCTAGGTTGGACTTAACTTGGATAATTTTGATTCAGATGTGTCATCATTTGATCAAAATAATCTAAGAGGTAAAATACAAGGAGTTGCATAGTTGATGTAATTGAAAAGAGTTGTCTACCTATTTATTTATATATAGTTTGTTGTGTCACCACAAGGCTATATACATTTAAAATGGGATCCTTATTCTCACTAGCATATCTACAATTAGATATTGCCGAACTATATATATTGAAGGTAATATAGTTTAAAGAAAATAGTGGGAGATACCAATTTAAAACAAGACCTAATTTATTTTGGTAATTAATAAAATAATATATGCTAAAATATTGTTAATTACAAATTCATTTATAGAATTTTACAATGTCTAAATTACTATCACTGCGAAACATATTTGATGTTAATTAACTGAACCGAATTACTCGGATTGATTAAAGAATTTGAGAATAGCTCTCATGGCTGAAAAGCTATCTTATGTCCTTAATACGTCTTTCCTGCAATGGTTACAGACAATGCCTCTAAGGAAGAGATTGCTACTTTTAGAAAGTGGCAAGATGATGCACAGTTGGCTCAATGTATCATGCTCGCATCCATGAGTAACGAGCTTCAGCATAGAATGAAACTATGGATGCTCTTACTATATCCTACACATCAAGTAGTTGATGGTGAGGAAAGTAGGACTGATATATATCAGATATCTAAGGAGCTCTTCTGATCTAGAATGACCGATGACACTATATTATAGATAAAAGTCCTTATTATGGATAATCAATTTGATTGATCAATTAGGACAACAGATTTTATTATGGATTGAGAGTTGAGCCAAGATTTGATCAAGCACTCACTCCTGGACTCCTTTCACAATTTTTGTGAATTTTTCATATGAACAAGCCAGATATCAGCCTCACTGATTTGCTTAGCATGTTGAAAAATATTGAGAGTCACTTTCCAACCAAGAAAGACCATGTCTTACTGGTAGGGGCCAAAGTATCTTTTGAAAAGAAGAACGATTTAAAGAATGTAAATAGAAAGACAAAAATAATGGATAATAAGAACAAAACTGATATGGATATCAAAAGAGTTTTCTTTCACTGCAATAAGCCTGGACACTGGAAAGAAACTGCGAGAAGCATCTTGCAGAGCTAACCAGAAGAAGCTTAGTGAAGCTTCGGGTTACAAATATAGTTTTGTTCATGATTGAAATAAATTTTTCTTTAAGTCAAGTTTTTACTTGGGTATTAGATACCGACTTTGGTTATCATAAATATTGATTTATGAAGGGACCAAACAGAAGTAGAAAGCTGAACAATGATAAGTAATCCTATGTGTGGAAAATGAATCAAAGGTTGCCACATTAGCCATAGGAACTTATTGTTTAGCATTGCCTACGGGCAAGTCTATTAAGTCAATAAGTTATTATTGTATTCCAGTTCTCGTTAGAAACATTATTTCCATTTTATTGTTGGATAATGAAATCTTTGGTATTATAATTAAGAACAATTGTTGTTCTATTTATAATAATAATGTTTTGTATAGAATTGAAATATTACTTAATGAATTTTGTGTACTTGACTTACGTGAAAATATATTTTGTAAATTGAACAAACTAGTATAAGAAAAGGAGATGATCATTCAAAGAGTTGAATGTGTGTATTTGCTAAAATACAAGTATGAATTATTTGTAAGGTTCGAAGAATTCAAAAGTGAAACTAATTGAAAAGTATTAGAATTCTTCAATCGGATTAAAGAAGAGATATTTGTGCAATAAGTTTCTAGATCATCTTAAATGGTTTTCTCACAATGGACGCCTCCTGATACACAATAATTGATTAATTCATCTAAGAGGAAAAATTGTACCTTGTTGGACATGGTGTGGTCCATAATGATTTTACCGACATTTCAGTATCCTTCTGGGGTAATGTCCTAGAAATGGCTGCATATCTACGAAAAGATAACCTCAAAATCTGACCCAACACTCCATAAGAGTTATGGACAGAGAGGATTCATAATCTTAAGTATGTTAAGATAAGGGGTTGTCCAGCTTATGTGAAAAGGTTTCAAAAGGATAAGCTTGGGACAAGATTTAACAAGTGTAGATTTGTGGGACATCCTAAAGTAAGTTTAGGGTATATGTTTTATAATCCTATTTAGCGAAAGGTGCTTGTTGCGAAATACGCTACCTTCTAAGATAAATGTGTTTATCATTGAAGAGGCTAGTAGCAGGATAATAGAATATTGAAGAGTTCAAGAACCACAAAACGCTATAAGTCAAATAAGAGGAACTTGTAGATAGACCTAGGGGTGCTCATCGGTAAAAAATTGAACCGGTACCGAAAAAACCAAACTAGTATCGATCCCAAATAACCAAAAAAATAAGAATCGGAACCGGTACCGAATTACCAATTTCGGTACCGGTTCGGTACAAAAGCGGTAGCGGTTTTTTTGGTTCAATTTTCGGTTATACCGCATGCATGGTAATATTTATAATTATTAATAAATAATAATAATTAAATAATTTTTTTTAATATATTAACAATTTTTTTTTAAAACTAAGAAATCATTTACAATTATATATCAATTGAAGCTGAATCTAGTCAAGCTACTATCACTGTGTGCAGACTGCAGTTGTTTTACTTGTTTATGAGTTATGGCCTTATGCGGTTATGCCCTTACCTTATCTAGTTGGCTGCTGCCTACTTGTATACTTGTATCAGACTATCAGTTGTATCATTGTATGTATTGACAGTATTGTTTATGCCTTTCGATTTATTGGTTTATTAATTATTATATGCTTGTTGTATACTTGTATGTACTGACAATATTACATGAAACCAACAAATCCACATTCATAGTCCACATGACCACAAATGCAAATAAGTTTACAGTTGTTAATTTGTTATTCCATGTGAGATATTTATGAATACTTCATAACATTCTAAAGTAACATTGTATTCATAAGTCATAACACTATATTCATAACACCTGTGAGATAAATCATAAGCCATAGCACTATACTCAAAACTTCACCTGTTATACACTGTAATATTTATATAACAACTAAAGTATTTATAAGTCGTAACATTCTACAACATATTCCCTGTGATAAAGTAATGCATTACCATCAATTACCTGGGGAAGAAAACTAAATCAAATAAACTAAAAATGCCAAAGCATTAATAAACCATATTACATATCTAAATTTGAAACAAGCAGTGCTGCAGTAGGCAGTAGCCACTAGCTAATAGGTAGTACAAAGTTTAATCAACCACATTACATATCCAACTAATCCAATATTAAAAACAAACAAAGCACAAGGCACAATTCTCTCAACTATCAAGTCTCCATTCTCGAACAAATCAACCATATTACATATCCAAGATTGATGCATCTAAATTGCCTGCTGAAAATTCTGCAATTTTTAAAAGACAAATATGAGCAAATCATAATTTATTAAGAAAAATTTAAACTACATTACAAAAAAATAAATAAACAATACAAAGTGTTACAGTGTTATTGTGCTGTACCTTTTTTAATTTCTTCAAGGGATTCCAACTTTTCTTCGATATCAATTGGTTCGTTGCTTCGGCGAAGCTAATCTTGAGCACAAATAATTTCTTGCACCATCCTAGGAGTTAAAGAACTCCTAAAGGAATCAAGTATGCGTCCTCCTATGCTAAATGCCGATTCGGAAGCCACGGTAGAAATGGGAATCGCTAAGACATCTTTAGCCATTAATGAAAGAATAGGAAATCTATGAGTGTTGGATCTCCACCAAGCTAAAAGGTTAAATTTTTCATCTTTTCTTTTAACTCGATCCTTTAAATACATTTCTAGCTCATTTTGAACTTCCCCACCTTGAACATCCTCAACATGTTGTTCAAATAAGCTGTCAATTTTTATTTTTTTTCTTGACATACTTTCTACTAATGATGAGCCGCCACTTCGAGTTACACTTCCTCTCCCACTTGGAGTTTGAGATGAATGACCTTGGGACGATAAATGATTGAGATTATAATAATTGAACAACTCAAATAATTCATCTTTAGCCCCTCTAATCATTTTGATTGCCAAATCACTTTCTTTACCATACATGTGATTAAATACAAACTCAACGAAAGTGAATTTGTGTCTTGGATCAAGAACCATGGCAATGTACATCAACTTGTTCATTTTATCAACATTCCCCTAATATTTCATTAACTTTGATCTCATCCTCATAGCCATTTCTCTCATTTGATAATCATCATCATCTTCCATTTCTTTCAAAAGACCATCAACTTCCACAAACTCATGAACAAATCCATTGGATGTAACATATAATGTGCCAGAGATTCTAAGTGTTAATTCATAGAAGTGTTTTAAAAACAAAACAATTCTTCTCACATTACCCTAATCCTCCACCGTTGGCCACCCTTTACCTGAGATCATTTCTTGTTTAAACAAAGGATCCCTACTCCCAAGCCTATTAAAAGCACGTTCAAAATGTTGAGCCACATTCAACATTGAATAAGTGGAGTTCCATCTAGCAGCAACATCTAGGATTAATGAAGATTTATTTTCAATTTTTTCAAAGTTAACACACTCCTTGAACTTTCTAATCCTAGATGGAGATTGCCTTACCCACTTAATCAATGCCTGAACACGAGCTACCAAAATATTAACATCTTTCAACCCATCAACTATAACCAAGTTTAAAATATGAGCAACACATCGAACATGAATGAATTTATTCTCACAAACACTATGTCCCCATACTTGAAATTAATTTTTTAAATAAGATATAGAAACATCATTTGAACTGGCATTATCAAGAGTTATAGTAAAAACTCTCTTAATCCCCTATTCTATCAAACAATTCTCAATTGCCATTCCAACGGCCTCACCCTTGTGACTCAAAATTGGAACAAAGTTTATAATTTTTTTTCTCAATCTCAATCTCCATTTATCATCAATGTAATGAGCTGTCACAACCATATAATTAAGTCTATGCATTGATGTCCATGTGTCAGTTGTAATACATATCCTTTGAGAAGATGAGTTAAAAATGAATTTTAACTTCTTTTTCTCTTCCATATATATTTTAAAACAATCTCTTGTAATTGTGTGATGTGAAGGAACATTGAACCTAGGACATGCGATGGACACAAAATGTCAAAATCCCTCATTTTCGATAAATTTAAAAGGAAGTTCATCAACTAAAATCATATATGCTAAAGCAGCCCGAGTTAGTTCCATATAAAACTTCCATAGACAATTATTTGTTGACTACCCTTCCACGGTCTCATCATCATTATTAGCACTTGCAGATTTAAAGTTCAAGATTGGTTGATTTCTTAACTCCACATTTGGGGGGTAAATTTTACATCTCCTATTGTGAGCATTTAGACCACTAGTCCCATTATTTTTTGGATCAGCACTTAAAATAGCTCCACAATATTTGCATTTAGCTTTAATTTGACCATTTTACTTAAATCTTATATAATGAGACCAAATTTTAGCACGAGTCTTACCGATATCAAGTTGCTCAATTTCACCTTCATTCAACTCCTCTTCATCAATATGAATTGGATTTTTAGCATTCGATTCCACGTTGATGGGTGCCTCAGACTGCTGCTCAGCCATTATAACCTACACAATATCAAACAACCATAAATACAACAAAGAATTGACAAACCATCTTCTCAGTTCTCACAGTAGACAGTAATGTAATTGCATGATGTGCCCACCAGAAATAGTTAAAACATAAAAAAGCAAATTAGCAGACATACAAAAAGTACCTAGTATCTCCAGATAGAACATAAAATTAGTGGAGATCAACTAAAACCATCCATCATTAGACATCACCCAACTCTAACCACAAGTCCACAATAAGAATAGGGAATGCAACTTACAACTATAACAAAATCATCAAGATAAAAAAAGAGCAGCTTTCTTCCCATATTAATTAGTTGTTTCATTCAACCAAAGTAAAAATATCAGTTTTTCCATAACAACAAATATGTTTGAACCCATTAAAAATCTTTTCTTACTTTTGGTCTATTCATAAAACTTTCTACACAGCGCATAATAACAACATCATCAAATCAGATATCTAAAATACATTAAAGAAAAAATCAGACACATACAAAAACTAAAATCAAAAATTTTAGTTACACATATAGAGTAGTAGTAGAAAAAAAAATCCATCAAAAATTAGCAGAGAAAGTCTCAAACACACCTTCAAACACATACAAAAAATAAAATAAAAAATTTACTAGTATACAGATCTCAGATCTCAGAGTGCATAAATATCAAATTAGAAATCTCAAATCAGATATCAGATATTTTGGTTGTCAGAAATTAGAAATTAGAAATCTCAAATCTCAACTTACCGTCGGCGGCTCGGCGCTAGTCAGAGACATTGGTCGTTACCCGTTAGTTGCGTGTTGCGTGTTGCGTGTTGAGAGAGGGCAGGCCGACAGGACGACAGGCGACAGGGACGCAGTCACGCAGGTCGCACGTCGCAGGGTGAGCTTTAGCCTTTAATGGAGGAGAAGGTGAAGAACGGAGTGACGGAGTGTAGAAGAGAGAGAGAAGACTGAAGAAGAAACGAGACTAGGAGAGTGAAGAACTAAAGACTAAAGAAGTAAAGAGTAAAGTTAATAAATATAAAAGAGAGTTTAACTGTTAAAGTACTAAAAGTATTAAAGAGAGTAAAGTGAATAAATTTCAGTTTTCTTTTCGGTATTTTGGTTCTTAACGAATACTAAAAGTTCAGTACCGCTACCAAAATCAAAAAATAAAAAAAAACCAAAAAATCGATATCGAAAAAACCTGTACCAAAAAAATTGGTACCGAAAAAAATCGATACTACCGGTTTCAGTACCAACCGATTCGGTAAAAAACCAAAAAAATTGAAATTTTTGATCACCCCTAGATAGACCTATTGTACCACAACCGAATTGTAAATCTAAAATAGTAACGAAGATACCTAGGAGGTATGGATTCATCATGGATGATGATGATAAGGTACGTATCATAGAAGATGATAATCTAGTTACATACGATGATGTAAGAGCTGTAGACACTCAGAGAAATGGATTGAAGCAAGCTTCTCAAATATAGAACATTCGTTTTGATGAAACAAATCAAAAGAGTTTGATTTTATCACAAATAAGAATGAACCTAATGTGTACAAAAGGGTCAGTGGGAGCGTCACGACATTTCTAGTACTATATGTTGATATAATATGGATAAAGAATCACATGTCAATGCTAGAATCAGTAAAGATAAAGTTATCGAAACATTTCTCCATGAATGATTTGGGAAGAGTATCTTAATTGGGGATACAAATCTATATAGATAGATTAAAGAGGATGCTCGACTTAACCCAAGGAACGTATATTCATTTGATGCTAAAGTCGTTTAGCATGGCAAACTCCAAGAAATGTCTCATGTTGATGAGCCATGGAGTGTATCTCTCTTAATAGTCCCCATAGACTCCTGAAAAGAGAGATCACATGAGTGACAATCATGTAAGCAATGAAATATACGAGACTTGATGATGATCAATCATATTCTGGAGAAGATCACTGTGCAGTGAATTGGAAAGGTTTCAAATAGCAAAGAGTTACTAGTTTAGTGATAAAGACAAAGTATATAGCTATAAATGAAGCTGCAAGTTGATTGTTTGGATGAAAAGTTCATTACAGAACTAGGAATAGTTCATAAGTCTCATCTTAGATCTAAACATTTGTTGTGGCACTTTCATTTGATTATAGGAATTATTAAAAAATGGGAAATCACTATAGAGATAGTGGACTCTCAAGAACAACATTATATTTTCATTAACTAAAGCTTATCTAATAGCAGGATAATCGTCACTTAGAGAAGAAGGGTATGAGATATCATGGTGATTGGCTCTAGTGCAAGTGAGAGATTGAAAGTAGTATGCACACAAGCCAATCATGTTTAATGATAAAACATATACTTTGTAACAATCTTATTTATTTATTAATAAAAAGTATTAATTTATTGAAAGGCTTTTAATTATCTACATGATGCTGTTTTATACTATGTGATAAACCCATAGTTTTAAGCAATGCTTTTAGAATAATGATGATAATCATTCTAATGAGATCTAAATTCTTAAAAAGTTTAAAACTAAAATAGTTTCCAATCGTTGGATTACTAAATTGGGGATTAGTGAATCTGGATAGATTGGTACACACGTTGCTTGCTCATTGAATGAGGATGATTGATCTCATGATCATTTATGTGGAGACACTAAAGCAAGTATGTAGGTGCTTATTAGAGAATAAGTTCACTGAATGTGGCTCGCTAAGGAATACCTAATGGAGTTTTACTTGCCTGTCAATAGGAATTCCTGTAGTGATAGTAGTACAAGTGATCCTTGGACTTGAGATCATCATAATATCTTGTGTATGATGAATTATACTTTAACTTATTCATTAAGACCCTTAGGGTATATCAAAGGGTATGCTTGGGTATAATAAGTTGTACATGGAGATAATGTATGATCAATAAAGAATCTACCACTTCTAGTAAAAGAAGAAAAATGTCATATGTGATTCGACAAATGACAACCCAGTAGTCCTTGGCCAAGGCAGAATGAAATTAGAAAGGAGTTTCTAATTTGAATTATTTGGAGTTGTGCATTTAAGAGTCGAAATATATATAATTAAATAAAGTAAGACTTGACAGTAATTCCATGTCTTATATTTAATTGGGACATTATATAGTGGAAGGATTGAATTGTACGGTAACTATTTATTCAAATATTTTTTTATGATTAATGTTGAAATCTATATTATCTGGAAAGTCGTTGATCGCTAGGGAGGCTTATCCCTATTGTAGAATAAATATTATTTATTTAAATAAATTAATAATTTAATTTATTTATTTAAAAAAGATTAGAATTGTTCTAATTGATTTATTCACAACCGGTTTAATATGAAGAACCTAAAGGGTCACACCATAAAAGGAAGAATAATTATTTAAGAAGCAAATGGCATAATCGTAATAATAAGTTAAGTATATTTAATTTAATCTATGTTGATAGAATAATTAAATAGCTTAATATTTATTTTTTAATATTTTGAAAATATTAAATATAAATTAATAAGAGGAGTCTTATTATTATTATTACTATTATTATTATTTAATTCCTAAAGGAGTTTAGGAATTAATTAATAAAAGTACTCTCATATATTCCTAATAAGATTATGAGGTTAAATTAATTAAATGAGTTTAATTAATTATCCTTAATAAGATTAGGGAGCTTAATTAATTAAATAAATTTAATTAATTAAATAATACCCTATTTTCTAATTAGATTAGAAGGGTTAACTGATATCTTTATAAGATGTGTCTTATATCAGATATCCATATGCGTGATTCCAGTTGTTGGAGAGTACGCTCCTTTTCTATGAGAGATAGAAAAACTAGGATTTTACCAAACACCCATCTTCTTGAATCTTTCTTCTTCCTTGGTGGATCACCTCTAGAGGCCAAACACTTGGGTGGCTAACGTTGATCAAAGGAAGGAACCAAACCCGGTGGATTCAAGTTGAACGCGAAAAGGATTGGAGGTGAACTTGTACCTGAAGAAGCTCGAATCTTCAAGGGTATAATTCTTATTCTTCTTCTTTTCGTTTAATGAATAATTGTGCATAAAGGATGATCCAAGTATATGGTTTATAAAATTTTAAAACTCTTATTTTCCATGCTTCCACTTATTTTGTGCAATTTGATTGTGTTCATGAATATTACAAACCTAACAGTAATACACGACCTTTCCCTTGAGACAGACTCCTAACTGAGTCTTCCAACAGTTCTTGCATGCCTCCATCCTCCTCTTAGGATCCCCTTGCTTCACTCTGGTATTCCTAGAGTTAAACCATTTCCTCTTCTGACCGTCACCACTAACACTGGCTCCTTCTACTTTTACTCCCTTATCTACTTTTCCCTTATTCTTTTTCTCCTTGTGGTATTGGCTTAAAGCCTCATTACCACCTTTGACAATTATTGCCTTCTCCAGTATGGTCCCAAAAGAGTTACTTTGGAACACAGATATTCGGCTATAGAACTAGGGTTTTAAGCCCTGCTCGAACCTCGTAGCCTTCCTCACCTCAGTGTCCACCCGATGAGGAGTAAACCTCGCTAATTCATTGAACTTGTCAGCATATTAGGGAACCGTCATCTCCCCTTGTTTCAACTCCAGAAACTGCATCTCCATCCTCCCCTTCATACTCGTGGGAAAGTAGTTCTCGAAGAAAATCTCTTTGAACCGCGTCCACGTAAGGTTCTCTATTCCCGCCCTAGCCTGGTTTGCCTCCCACCAGAAATTGGCTTCTCCCTTCATCATATAGGTGGAAAAAGCAACCTTTTGCCCCTCATCGAAATTTGCAATAACAAGTGCCTTCTCTATTTCTTTTACCCAAGTCTAGGCTTCTATGGGATCGTAGTTCCTTTAAACTCTGGCGGACCGACACTTTTAAATTCCTTTAAAGTAGTAGCTCGTACTATTGCAGGATTTACGGGTATATTAGCCCCATTCCTATTAAAAGCGGTCGTTAACAAGTTAACGAACTCTTGCATCGGGTTAACCAGACCTCCCTCCGATTGATTTACATTAGCATCTTAATTTCTTTGTCTTCTTCTTGGCGGCATTTTGCTGTTAAGATGAACAACACGTCATTATTACTTTCTTCTTGTTAGTTAGTTATTTTTTATTATTAAACAATAACTTCAACTCATTACACAATATGTTCCATAAAAAGGCTTATGTTGATTTACTTCTTGTAGTATAATACTACAACATTCGTCATTACACAGCCTTAGCTGATTACATTACTATCCCGCAATTGCTTTCCAAAAATTGGAATTTACAAAAGACTACCCTTTGATATACAAAAGAGGGTTATACGTCACTACTAGATACATCATATGTACATATCTAACTCTACTCTAGCTACTACTAGGTTACACTGCCTTATGACATTCTCAAAAATCCAAGTTGGCAAGACCGACAATAATATCTCGGCTGATAGTATGCCGAGTCTGCCCTGCCTCTATCGGATACCTAACCAGTTGCTGCTGAAAATCCGCATGTGAACTCCTATGTATATAAAACATCCTCCAAATCTTCTGCTTCTTAACCTTTAGCTCCTGCCTGAGCTCAAAGGTCTCCTGTTTTATCTCGTGAACCTTGTCCTTCGCCAAAACAAGCTCATCATGCTCCTCCTCCCACATTGATTCCATACTCTGCTTATCCTCCAGGATTTCCTGGACTTATTCCTTTAGCTCTTTCACTTCCCTTCCCAGCTGGATATTTCTATCCAAAATGCCATGAATAGTGCCTTCATCGACTCCCCCGGAGTCGTCTCTACCTTAGGTGTTAAGATGTTAAATGACACCTCCTCCACCTCCTTTTCTGACATGCCATTAAACAAAGACATGAGGTCTAAGTTTTTCAAGTCTCTAGACTCAACTATAACCACTTCAGGCTCTTCTGCTATAGGGGTCGGTAAGATCTCTACTTGATTTACTGACTCCTCGCTAACAACATGTATATCCCTATACCTCTCATTATTTCCTGACATCTACAACAAAATAATTTAGTTTGATTAGTACACGTCAGTAGAATAATAAAAACACATATCACATTTAATGCATTTTTAGGGTTAACTTCATCTTTTACTTTTTTTAACTTTTCTTAAGGTTATGACTTAAGGTTCTTTTCCCCCCCTTAAGTTTTATAACCTACGACTTTGATACCAATCTGTGACGCCCCCAAATCTGGGTATCTTCCAACCCGACATATGGTGCTACACGGTGCTACAGTTCACACATTCATTCAATTGAAATACCTCAAAAGAGTGAAAATGTCTTATATATATATTCCAAAACAATATTCCCATTCCCAGGTTCTTTATAACCATTACATAGATTCTTTGTCATAATATCAAATAATAACAACATTCATCCTAAACTATTATAAGGCATTCTATTGGTTCACCTTTGCCTTTCCTTTATCTTTATCGAATCCTTCAGTCCGTTCGGTCGTAGCTGCATTCATATGATTTAAGAAAGAGTGAGCATAACTAGCTCAGCAAGTATGACAATTTCATTTAAATAACATGCTTGAATCATATAAATATTATATCTTCAATAACTGAAGCAATAGTTATGAAGTACTATCGATAATTCAAAATAACACTTCTCTTTTTTTTTTAAAACGTTTCACAATGAATAACATTCAATAACATCAATATTGGTCCAAGACCTTGAGCATTTCATTCTTTCTTTAAGAAGGACTACCCGACACCAAGTTCGTAAGTCCGGCATATCTTACGAGCATGTTTAGGTGATCAGCCTATAGTACTCTATGTTGTACAACACTACTTTCTTTAAATGTATGTACGTTTAAGGTTTGGCAACCTCACGTGCCTGTCGTTTGACGACAAACCATATGTTTATGCATACTCAGTCTTTTTTTGAAATCAATTCCAAAATAGTTTGGCAAAAGATAACAACTTTGACAATGATGATTGATAGATCAACTGGAAATCCACAAAACACATTAAGTCTAGCCGAAGGAATTGGCTTCGACTTCATCATACATCAATTCATGCGTAAGATACATGAATTGCAAAGCTTGTCCAGAATGAACATAGACAAGGGTTAGAACACTTGCCTTCAGCGTCTTCTATAGTAATTATACTTTTCCTTTGATTCTTTAAGGATTTCTACAATACATGATCACATAACATACCACATTAGGTCATATATAATCAAGTATATTTAGTACTATATCTTATCCTTCTTCTCAATCTAATCATGCCTTAGATTATTTTATCATTCGTTACGGTTTATCGTATTACATTGTATTTATGTTTATGTAATCGTTCATCACTTTTAGTTGAGTTCTAATCATACTTAAGGATGTCATTTCAAGTTTAATTAAAGTTATACTTTACTTCCCTTTCCTGTACATGCTTTACTATTCTTCTCTGCCTATTCTCTAGTGCTGGTGCTGCGGCGCCAGCTATCCTTATACAACTCATGCTACAACGCAGTTTTACAGTACCTCTACCTTGACCTTGGCGCTGCGGTGCCACGCTCTGTACTAATGGTCCCGTTGCGGCGCCAGTTTCTAGTGTGCATGACTTGGTCTTGGCGCTGCGGCACCAATCCGTTTGTTACGGGCTGCGCTGCGATGCCACTCATTAGTATGTTGGGGTTCGGCCTGGCGCTTCGGCGCCGACTTTCCCTCCTTGGGCCGCGCTGCAGCGCCAGCCCTGCCTCAGAGAAAAATTTGACAGTTAATTTTCTAGTGTGAACTTTCCGAGCTCATAACTTATTCGTTATAAGTTCGAATTGGCTCGTTCAAAAGATGTTAGATCACAAATCACATGTTCTATGATTTCATTAGAAAATATTTCATTTTCGAATCTTTTAAATTGGAATTCACCTATTAGTTCATTATTACGAAAATGTTAAGCGTTCGGGAATGTTCAAAGCTCGTCTCTCCGTTCTATGTCGGAATTTGATCATTTTCAAGTCCGCAACTCTAAAATGCAAATTGAGACTAATCTCCATCGAAAACCAACATTTTTGAGTTAAATGCTAATTTTTGACTTTCATTTTGAGAATTTAACAATTTCGACGATTATCGTCTAATCTCGTAAGTTTCGCCATAACTTCGTTACATGAGATTTTTGCACCGTTCAAAATGGATTCATTCCGTCATTCTAACATCCTAACCAAACATATAACATCAAATCATAAACATGACAAATTCTTACAAGTTCTTCATTAGTTCATAACTTTCATTTATTATGCTTATCTTACAACATGACTTATTAAGGTTTAAGTCCATTAATAGTTATTCTCATACTCCTTATCATACATGCTCCATCATTCATCGCTTCTCTATCAAACTACAATTGAAGAGAAGAAGATTAATTATTTAAAGGGCTATTACCTTTGATGATTAAAGCTTTCTTTCTTCTTGGATAATTAACAATCTAGCTCGTACTTTTCTCTCTCAATATAAGTGCTTAGCTCTAAGATGTTGGTGAGAATTAAACAAGTAACAAATGAAAATCCAAAGCTTCTATTTATAGATTTTGCAAAGTGAGGGTATAATAGTCATTTAGGCCCTCCATCTCCTTAACTCCACCTCCTTACTATTCTTAGCTTGGCCACCACACAACTTATCCATTGCTTGGTCAACCATGACTCACCTATGGGTTGCTCCATGAGTTTTTCTTAACCTCTTACCCATTTGTTCGATCTACGGATCCGGTTCTTAGTTTGGGTTTTAAGTTTAAATAACTTTGGGCCTAACGTTGGGCTTGCATTTCATTTCAGTGGGCCTTAACAAGTTTGCACTTGGGCTTGCCTAATTACTACACGAATCTTACCAGTCCAATGAAATAGGATTAAAGCGTTTAACGAAAAATCCTCATATCCTTTACGTATACTAGTTCGTATAATCTTTCGTTATACACGTTATACTAACTTTCATATATACTCGTATAATACATCGTATCATACGCGTATTCATTACCTCGTATAATACTCGCTATTATACGATAATCATTTATTCCAATCCTTACGTTCCTTAACATTCTCAAATTTAGTACGCAGGCAAAAAATTGCGCTAGTCATACATGAATTATTATTACATAATCCATCCTCCCATATTATTCTATCATTACGTATTTCTCGAAAGTTCAAAAATAATTTCCGAGTAGAAATCAGTGAATAGTGTTTTTTGAAAAATTTCTCAAAAAGCTTTTATTTTCATCTTGAAAATTCAAACACTTTAAGTCCTTCACGTAGCCAGAATACTAAGACATTCCAATACATTTAGGTTATAGAACAACCTTCATCTTACTAACACATAATAATAACATATAATATAATTTTATTTATTATTTAATTAAATAAAATTATTTTACAATAAATCCGAATTTCTCGGTCGTTACACTAGTAATATGTTTCAAATTTTAATAGAAGCATTACATTTGTGAAATTCTCACAGAAGGAAGAACCAATCCATCCTTTCTCTTCTAATCCAATTCATGTTCCAAGGCATAAAGGATCCCATGTTGGCCTAGGATTCAGAAAAGAGAAGAGTAACTTAGTCACTACTCTCCAACCTCGAAGGATCGTAGAGTCGAGTAAAATCAACTCCACGAACCAACTGGGTAGGAACAGTAGAGTTAAACTTCACTCTTCACAAATCATGAATCACAAGGATATATGGAAAAAGAAGAACATGTATAAAGGAAAGATTGCCAACAACCCACATAAGTACAAATGGAGAAAGAATCCACATACACACACAAGTATGCATCATGTTGGATGTTTTATATGTAATAAAATTGGTCATTAGGCTGCAGTATGCTACAATAATTCTCTGCATATTAGATCCAAAGTCAAGAAAATCTGGGTTCCCAAGGGTACTAACAAGGTAGGACCCATGCAAGTATGGGTTCCAAAATGAGAGTTTAATCTTACCACAGGAACAGAGCTCCACGATCACAACTTGGCATCTGGACAGTGGATGCTCAAGGCACATAACTGGGAACAAAGCCCTCCTGCTTAACTTCATAGAGAAGGAGGGTCCAACAGTTATCTTTGGAGACAATGGCTCCGGCAAGACAAGTGGATATGGCTCAGCTGGGAATGGTGCAGTGTCCTTCAGTAAAGTAGTCTATGTGGAAGGACTAAAACACAATCTTCTAAGCATAAGTCAACTTTGCGACAAGGGTCATCAAGTTACCTTCCTCAACAATCAATGTCAAGTCAGAGATCTGAACACATTCTTTATAAAGATGATCGAAACAAGAGAAGGAAATGTCTACACTGTTAATCTTTGTCAACTAAGCTCCAACGAGACAATATGCTTTCTGACTAAAGCTTCTGAAGAAATGAGCTGGCTATTGCATAGAAGGTTGTCTCACGTCAACTTTAAAAGCATGTCAAAATTGGCCTCCAAGGATCTAGTAGCAGGCTTACCCAAGCTCAGCTTTGCCAAAGAAAGGCCATGCAATGTCTGTCAACTTGGAAAGTAAACTAGAAGCTCTTTCAAAAGCAAAACTATCAACTCAATTGATAAGCCCCTGCATCTACTTCACATGGATCGATTTGGACCAATTCCAACCACGAGCCTTAGAGGGAAAAGATTCTCATTGGTCATAGTGGACGACTACACAAGATTTAAATGGGTGTTCTTTCTAAACTCAAAAGAAGAAACAAGTTTCCAACTCATCAATATGTTCAAACTGGTGATGAACGAGAAATGGGAGAAAATCAAGGTCATAAGGAGTGACCATGGTAGAGAATTCGACTTCTCTGAAATAGATCAGTTCTGCACAGACAATGGCATCAGTCATAACTTCTCAGCTCCACGAACTCCACAACAAAATAGAGTAGTTGAAAGAAAGAACAGAATGTTGATTGAAGCTGGAAAAACTCTACTAGCAGCAGCCCGTCTGCCTGAATACTTCTGGGCAGAATCTGTCAACACTGCATACTACACTCAGAACAGTTCTCTTGTGCACTCTACGATAAAGAAGACTCCCTATAAGCTATGTAGAGGATGAAAGCCAAGTGTCAGCTACTTTCATATATTCGGTTGTGTATGATATATTCTCAATAATGGAAAATAGTATCTGACTAAGTTTCAACCCAAATTAGACGAAGGAATCATTCTCGGATATACCACAGATAGTAAGGCGTATAGAGTGTTCAAGAAGAAGACACTAAGTGTTGAGGTCTCGATTCACATCATCTTTGATGAAACAAACTTAGACAAAATTATGCCTCAAGACACTACGAATGACAACTCAAACACTATGAATGAGGTGGTCGAGATCAACACTACGATCATAGTCCCAGAAAATGAAATTGTTGAGCTTGAAGAAAGGATCGTAGAGAAAACTACGCCAGACAACGAACCTCCACATCAAGAAGCAGAGGTTAATCTTGAAGAATTCAAACAAGAAGGCATCAGGTCAGATGTTTCAACAGGAAATAGATGGGCAAGAGATCACACTCAGGACCTAATCATTGGAGATCCAAATACAAGAGTTAAGACAAGATCTGCCACCCAAAATAAGTGTTACTATCTACACTTTTTGTCATAAATGGAACCCAAGAATATAGAAGATGCTATGGAGGACTTAAATTGGATAGAAGCCATGCAAGAGGAACTAAATCAGTTTAAAAGAAGAAAAGTATGGAGATTAGTTCCAAGACCTAAAGGTTTCCCAGTCATTGGCACCAAGTGGGTCTTCAGAAACAAGATGGATGAAGATGGGGTAATAACAAGGAATAAGGCAAGACTAGTAGCCAAATGTTACTCTCAAGAAGAAGGCATCGACTATGATTAGACCTTTGCACCTGTTGCCAGATTTGAAGCCATCTGGATATTCCTTGCCTTTGCTGCCCATATGAAGTTTAAAGTCTTTTAAATGAATGTCAAAAGTGCATTTCTGAATGGTGAACTTTAAGAAGAAGAATATGTGGAGTAACCTCCAGGTTTCATCAATCTAATTCTCTCTAATTATGTTTATAGATTAGACAAAGCCTTATGTGAACTTAAACAAGCACCTAGAGCATGGTATGAAACTCTGACAAACTTTCTTATTGAAAATGGTTTCACTAGAGGTAGAGTAGATACCACATTATTTCTTAGAAAGCACAAAGACAAAGTCCTATTAGTTCAAATATATGTTGATGACATTATTTTTGGCTCAACGGATGAAAAATTGTGCAAGAGATTTGCCAAGCTTATGCAGAGCAAGTTCGAAATGAGCATGATGACTGAGCTGAATTTCTTCCTTAGACTACAAGTAAATCAGACTGTGGAAGATATCTTCATAAACCAAGCCAAGTACATCAAAGACTTACTTAAAAAGTATGGCATGGAATCAACCTCTCCCATGAAAATACTAATTGCTCTGGCAACCAAGCTTGATAAAGATGAGAAAGGTAAAAGTATTGACATAACTCAATACAGAGGTATGATAGGCTATCTTCTATATCTAACTACCAATAGACTAGACATAATGTTTACAACATGCATATGTGCTAGATTCCAAGCTAATCCTAAGGAATCACACTTAACTTCTATAAAAAGAATTTTCAAGTATCTCAAAGGCACACCTCACTTGGGACTTTGGTATCCCAAGGAGTCCTCCTTTGAACTGACAGGATATATAGATGTTGACTTTGTAGGCTACAAGATTAATAGAAAAAGTACCAGTTGCACCTGTCAGTTTCTAGGAAACAGACTTGGGTCCTGGTTTAGCAAGAAGTAAAACTCAGTATCTACCTCAACAACAGAAGCTGAATACATTACTGCTGTGCTCAAATCTTATGGATGAAAAATCAGCTAGCAGACTATGGGTTTGATTTCAAATTTATACCTATTCACTGTGATAACACAAGTGCCATAGTAATAACACATAATCATGTCATGCATTCTAGGACTAAGCATATAAAAATAAGATATCATTTCATTAGGGACCATGTTCAAAATGGAACTATATCTTTACAATATATCCCTACTGAAAATTAATTTGCTGATGTCTTTACAAAACCTCTAGATGAATCCAGATTTAATAAGTTGATAAATGAATTAGGCATGTTAAATTTGCAATCATAAAGTTTATGCTCTAGTTTGTGCTAACCATGCAGATAAAAAGGCTATGTTTAAAATTGTAGAGATGATTAAAGAAGAACCACGATCGTAAAGCAGCCTTGGCACAACAAAGAAGCATCATGTGATGACATCACTTCTATTAAATCCAAGCAACCCCTTTGATAAGCGCCTTAGGGACAAACCGGACTCTTAGTTCAAGCTAAGAGGTTGGCCCTTCCTGAGCTACCTTAACCCAGAAAGGAATGCTTTATCAAAGCTCATCACAAGGACCAAGACAGACAGTGATTGTAGAGAAGAGCCAGCAATGAACTCTACGATCGTAGTGCCACCTCGACGATCGTAGTCCTCCAAAATGATACACTAGCTCAGGGAAAGCTAAGGGCAGATCAATATTATCCATATTATTTGAAATCGTGGAGTCCGATCGAACTCGACACGTGCCCCACTATGTAGATCTTGAGGAGGGAAGTTACAAATACAGCTCAAAAGGGTTTTTGAAAAACTCACCCCAAAATTTCAAAAAGCTTTCTTTCTCTATCTCTACCAATAGAAACCTTAGCTTTCAAAAACGCTCAATCAACCTGAGTTCAATAAATGGCTACTTCAAATGTTATCCCTGGTTACAAACTCTATTTCGACGAATTTAAGATAGCTACCCTAAGTTTGACTAGATTCTGTCTCTTATGAAGAAAGCTGGTCTTGAAGAAGCTCTAAGCACCAACACATGGATATACCCGAAGCTGGTGAAAGAGTTCTACAGTAATGGAGTATTTGAGAATGACATCATCACCATAAGGGTCAAGGGGGAACAAATTACACTCAAAGCTGAAGGTATAAACGTAGCCCTAGGTTTCAAATTAAAGGGACTTGTATCTATGGAGGCCATCGACTTTCATGAAGGTCTAAAGAAGATGCGTCACACAAAGTATCAGAATGTCAAGGGATATAAGAAGAAAAAGTTTCCCCAAAAGTATGAGTTTCTAGCTGACATTGTTGGAAAGTGCATATACTGTAAAAGCTCTGGCCACGACTCTGTGAATGAAGTTCAACTAAAGCTCATGACAACAATCTGCTTCAAGATTCAACTCAACTATGGATCCCTACTTATCGATTGGATTCGGAAATATATACCCAGTTCAAAGAAATCAAAGAGCTCTGGAAAGATGATCTATGGGAGATTTATAAGCATAATTCTACAATCAGCTCTGGGTGATAAAGTTGGGGATAATGAAGGAGAATCTATTAATCCCAACAGAAAAATGACCCAGCAGTTATTTCAAAACTAGAAAAGGAATCCTGCAAAAAAATGTCAGAATGATGTCTAAATCCAGTGGAAGGACTGGTGAAGGAAATGAATCTGGGCTGCTAGGAAACATGTTAGTTGTGAAGAAAACTGATGAAGAAGAAGAAATTAATAAAGAGGAACCCATTGCTTTGATCAGAAAAAGTAAGGGTAAGAGGAAAATAAAGGCCCAAACAACGGAAGAGCCTCGATGATCAAATACTGATGCACCCCAAGAGAGCTCAGGCATTGAGACTCTGAACAAAATGAAGAGGAAAGAGCAGAAGTCTGAGGAAGAAAAAGACATAGCTACTATCTCTTAGCTGCTTAAGAAGGGAAAACATAGCCATAAATTAAAGAAGTCTTCTTTCACCTCAATCGTAGAGTCACTACCGATCACAGAGTCTAGACTTACCAACCTATGATATGTGGATGCTGCAATAGTTTCTCAGCCTGAACAAACTTTTAGAGCTGAAGCTGAAGAAAGTGTTGAGGCTGTGGCTCAGCTAAGGAGGATAAAGAAAAAGCTTGTCAAGAAATACATTCAAGTCAATGAAGGAATCTTAAAGAAAGAAGACAGAAGAATAGCTGTCGAAAATGAGCTACCTGAAGCTTTTGAGGAGAATACAGCTCGAGTTGAGGGGGAGTTGTGAGATCCCAAAATTATGAAATAAAAGTATTCAATTTTCTTATAATTATTATTTTATTTCGTAAATAGTTAAATTGATAAAAGGTTAAAGTTAAGGGTGATATGTGAATTTTTTTTTGTAAAGTAAGCAAGTTGTTATTCGTTGTGTCGGAGAATATTCGATTGGTCGGGGAATATTTGTTTTCACAGGGAATATCCGTACGACGACATAATCATTGGTGGACTCCATAACGAAAGTATTGTCGTATTTAGAAAACGACATAATTATCTTTTTATAAAAATAACGGCGAAAGTGTTACCGTTAAAACTGTTAAACTACCCGGTAGTAAAAGTATAGTAATACGCATGGTTGCATAGTAGCACACGATATTGATTATTGATGCTTACGTAAGAAATCACTCATTTATACTCAATTATTACAACAGTAATTACTGCATCATATCTCTCATATTAGTGATTCAATTATTATTACAGTATCATTTGTATAATATGTTATATTATTAAATCAATAATTGAGACGACAAAGTTATTCTTATTATTATTTACAATATTGACAATGTCTAGAAGTTCTGTCAAGGAGAGGTTTGGTTACCTAATTGAACGCCAATAAGGAGAAATCCTTATCGAAAAGTCCCCTCTTTCCTGGGAACGACCTGGTTGTTAAATATTGTGAGTTATAATATTAATCATGAATAAGTTCGTGTTGATTAAAGATAAAATTGATAGTTCCATTGTGTTGGAATTATTAGTATTAGTAAAAATCTGCATTTATTTCGATAATAATTGATGTCTGGAGCTTATATTGATCAATCAGGTAATTCACCGGATAAATGAGCAATTAATTGCTATTAATTCACATGCTTATAACTATGTGTTCACATGTGTGTACTATTGATTCACATTCTTGTACTATTAGGGGAGCTGGTGCAAGATTGATAATACTTGCATGACTAAGTTAAAAATAGAGGTATAGATGGAGGTACTATACTGTAATTCATATTTTCACATGTCTAAAACTATTGATTCACATGATTTACTATTAGGGGTGATGGTGCAAGTTTGATAATACTTGCAGGACTAAATTAAAAATAAAGGAAAAGAGGAAGGTATTATACTATAATATTTTAAACCCCAAAACGTGCAATTATTGAAACTATATTTTTCTATAAATAGAAGCTCATTCCTTCATTATTTTTCACCAATTCACTAAAGCTATAGAGCAATTATTATAGAGAGAAATTATAGAGAGAAAGAGGAAGAGAAGTATGCTACCTCACTATTCCAGTATCCAGTTTTTTTTAGGTAAGGGATATCATTATTATGGTAAGGGATATTATTATTATAGTACGGGGTATTATTTCTTTCTTATTCATGAAGAGAGCTAATGTTATTCCATTCCTTATTATTATGTTGAAATAACCTGTCTATGCGAAGTACTGCATACATTGTGAAAATTTTCTATTATTTCATTCTTTATTATTATGTTGGAATAACCTGTTTATGCGAAGTACTGCATCCATGGTGAAATTCTTCTGTTATTCCATTCTTTATTATTATGTTAGAATAACCTGTCTATGCGAAGTACTGCATACATGGTAAAATTCTTCTGTTATTCTATTATTTATTATTCTGTTGGAATAACCTGTCTGTGCGGTTTATCGCATGCCTGGTGAAAATTTTCTGTTATTCTATTCTTTATTATTCTGTTGGAATATCCTGTCTGTGCGGATTACGCATGATCTGGTTCCATTATTTATTATTCTGTTGGGAATAACCTGTCTGTGCGGTCTATCGCATGCATGGTGAATTCTTCTGTTATTCCATTCTTTATTATTCTATTGAAATAATATGTCTATGTGGATTACCACATGCATGGTGAATGATCCTTCGTATTCATTCTTTATTAAATTGTGGAAATGATCTGTCTACGTGGATTACCGTATGGCGGGTGAAAATCCATTTGCAGTTTCGTATATTCTATTATACTCATATGAGATATCATTTCTTTTGTACTCGTCATGGAATATCATTTTCTTTGATATTTTTTTACGAGTTACTATTCACGAGTTACTATTCACCCAGTTACTATTCACTATAGTATTATTCACTCGGGTATTCGGGATACTTTTCGTGAAAGAGTACTATTCACGGGTTACTATTCACCCAAATTATTATTCTCCCGAATATTATTCACTCGGGTTTTTGGGATACTTTTCATGTCGGGGTACTATTCACGAGGTACTATTTCTGAAGTACTATTCACGGGATACTATTCACGGGGTACTATTTATCCAAAAAATATATATTTCTTTTCTGTCCAAATTATTTTTGGTACATGAATATTATTCTTGAATTTTACTCTACAAAGAAGTATCATGTTAACAATTTGGACGTTATTGATTTCTGGATAAATTAAAATTATAAATCTTTAAAATTTATCCTTGAACTTGTTTTATTGAATTATTATGTCATTGTCATCATCCTCATGCTTATATTGTGATAAAAGTCATCTTTGGCTTACGTGCATAGATGGACTTGGTATGATTATGACCAGGGATTATTCGGTATAATCATGACCGTAATGTGACGAATGATGTGGTGAAAGTCCTCATTGGCCTGTAGTTCATTGATGGACAGTTGTTGGTATGATTATGACTAGAGGTTACTCGGTATAATTATGATCAATGATGAATACATGAATATCCTTGGCCGTGATGCAGGGATGATTAGATTTTATTTATTAAGCTGAGTCTCAGCAATAAAGTTGATGAAAATTTTTTTAAATCATAGAAGATGGTAGATTTTATGCTCTACTTGACTCTTCTAATGGATTGCTTATTCCGCTTCAGTTGTTGATCTAAAACTTGTTGTCTATTATATTCTATCAGTTGTTATACTGTTAAAGGCTAAGGATAATTTATTCTGCATTATCTTAGTCATAATATTTCTTACTAGGCTAGTTGAGCTCACCCTTTCTTTCACTGTTCTCTTCAGGAAATGAGAATATAGCTGGGATGAGTCAGGGAATAGATTGACGATCCAGATGGTTGTTTTAGTAGTTCTCACTATTCTATAAAATAGTGTGACAATAAATGTAATGAGGACTCCATTGAGTGTGGATATTGTCTAGATGACAATATTCTTATTAAAACTTTTAGATTATGTTTTGTCGTATTTTACACGACTGTTGTATAATTAAGTTGTATTTGAATTTTGTACCATGTATCTGACGACCCAAGATGGGTGATGTATACTTATTTTGGGGGCGTCACAGTTGGTATCAGAGCTTAGGGATATGATCCCTAGTTGAGATGTGAGACAAGAACTAGGAGGGGAGAGACGGGGAATTCCTTCGCTAGTATGACCTACCTAAGTTTATTTGGTATTTAATTGGTCGGTCAGAGTATAGGGATAATATGTGATATGTCAATTAACCTATGTTTTGAAGATATATCCTAGAATGATATCTGAAATACAGGAGATTAGCAATGGGAAAATTATGATACAGAGGAAATAACCGGGAAGGTACAGTCTGAAAAGAAAGCAAGGTATTCTCATCTCTTCGAATTACCAGGTACGTAAATTTTGAGGGCAAAATTTCATATGGAGGGGAGATTGTGAGATCTCGAAATTATGAAATGAAAGTATTCAATTTTCTTATAATTATTATTTTATCTCGTAAATGGTTAAATTGATAAACGGATAAAGTTAAGGGTGATATGTGAATTTTTTTTTGCAAAGTAAGCAAGTTGTTATTCGTTGTATCGGGGAATATTCTATTGTTCGGAAAATATTCGTTTTCACATGGAATATTCGTACGACGGCATAATCATTGGTGGACCCATAACGGAAGTATTGTCATATTTAGAAAAAGACAGAATTATCTTTTTATAAAAATAATGGCGAAAGTGTTACCGTTAAGACTGTTGAACTACCCGGTAGTAAAAGTATAGTAATACGCGTGGTTGCATAGTAGCACACGGTATTGATTATTGATGCTTACGTAAGAAATCACTCAGTTATACTCAATTATTGCTACAGTAATTGCTGCATCATATCTCTCATATTATTGATTCAATTATTATCACAGTATCATCTGTATAATATGTTATATTATTAAACCAATAATTGAGAAGACAAAGTTATTAATATTATTATTTGTAATATTGACAATGTCTAGAAGTTCTGTCAAGGAGAGGTTTGGTCACTTAATTGCGCGCCAATAAGGAGAAATCCTTATCGGAAAGCCCCCTCTTTCCTGGGAACGACCTGGTTGTTAAATATTGTGAATTATAATATTAATGATGAATAAGTTCGTGTTGATTAAAGATGAAATTGATAGTTATATTGTGTTGAAATTATTAGTATTAGTAAAAATCGACATTTATTTTGATAATAATTGATGTCTGGAGGTTATATTGATCAATCAGGCAATTCACCAGATAAATGAGTAATTAATTACTATTAATTCACATGCTTATAACTATGTGTTCACATGTGTGTACTATTGTTTCACATTCTTGTACTATTAGGGGAGCTGGTGCAAGATTAATAATACTTGCACGACTAAGTTAAAAATAGAGGTATAGATGGAGGTACTATACTATAATTCGTATTTTCACATGTCTAGAACTATTGATTCACATGATTTACTATTGATTCACATAATTTGCTATTAGGGGAGGTGGTGCAAGTTTGATAATACTTACAGGACTAAATTAAAAAAAAAAGAAAAAGAGGAAGGTATTATACTGTAATATTTTAAGCCCCAAAACGTTTAATTATTGAAACTATATTTTTCTATAAATAGAAGCTCATTTCTTCATTATTTTTCACCAATTCACTAAAGCTATAGAGTAATTATTATAGAGAGAAAGAAGAAGTGAAGTCTGCTACCTCACTATTCTAGTATCCAATTTTCTTCTGAGGTAAGGGATATCATTATTGTGGTAAGGGATATTATTATTATAGTAAGGGGTATTATTTCTTTCGTATTCATGAAGTGAGCTATTGTTATTTCATTCCTTATTATTATGTTGAATAACCTGTCTATGCGAAGTACTGCATACATGGTGAAATTCTTCTATTATTCTATTCTTTATTATTATGTTAGAATAACCCGTCTATGCGAAGTACTGCATACATAGTGAAATTTTTCTGTTATTCAATTCTTTATTATTATGTTGGAATAACCTGTCTATGCAAAGTACTGCATACATGGTGAAATTCTTCTGTTATTCCAATATTTATTATTCTGTTGGAATAACCTGTTTGTGCAGTCTATCGCATGCCTGGTGAAATTCTTCTGTTATTCCATTCTTTATTATTCTGTTGGAATATCCTGTCTGTGCGGATTACGCATAACCTGGTTCCATTATTTATTATTCTGTTGGGAATAACCTGTCTGTGCGGTCTATCGCATGCATGGTGAATTCTTCTATTATTCCATTCTTTATTATTCTGTTGGAATAATCTGTCAATGTGGATTACCGCATGCATGGTGAATGATCCTTCGTATTCATTCTTTATTAAATTGTGGAAATGATCTATCTACGTGTTAAAATCCATTTGCAGTTTCGTGTATTCTATTATACTCATATGAGATATCATTTCTTTTGTACTCGTCATAGAATATCATTTTCTTAGGTATTTTTTTACGAGTTACTATTCACGAGTTACTATTCACCCAGTTACTATCACTCTAGTATTATTCACTTGGGTATTCGAGACACTTTTTGTGTCGGAGTACTATTCACGGGTTACTATTTACCCAAATTATTATTCATCCGAATATTATTCACTCGGGTTTTTGGGGTACTTTTCATGTCGGGGTACTATTCACGAGGTACTATTCCTGAAGTACTATTCACGAGGTATTATTCACGGGGTACTATTTACCCGAAAAATATATATTTCTTTTCTGTCCAAATTATTTTTGGTACATGAATATTATTCTTGAATTTTACACTACAAAGAAGTATCATGTTAACAATTTGGACGTTATTGATTTCTGGATAAATTAAAATTATAAATTTTTAAAATTTATCCTTGAACTTGTTTTATTGAATTATTATGTCATTGTCATCATCCTCATGCTTATATTGTGATAAAAGTCATCTTTGGCTTACGTGCATAGATGGACTTGGTATGATTATGACCAAGGGATTATTCAGTATAATCATGACCGTAATGTGACGAATGATGTGGTGAAAGTCCTCATTGGCCTGTATTTCATTGATGGACAGTTGTTGGTATGATTATGACCAGGGATTATTCGGTATAATCATGACCATTGATGATTACATGAATATCCTTGGCCGCGATGTAGGGATGATTCGATTTTATTTATTAAACTGAGTCTCAGCAATAAAGTTGATGAAATTTTTTTTAAATCATAGAAGATGGTAGATTTTATGCTCTACTTGACTCTTCTAATGGATTGCTTATTCCGCTGCAATTGTTGATCTAAAACTTGTTGTCTATTATATTCTATCAGTTGTTATACTGTTGAAGGCTAAGGATAATTTATTCTGCATTATCTTAGTCATAATATTTCTTACTGGGCTAGTTGAGCTTACCCTTTCTTTCACTGTTCTCTTCAAGAAATGAGAATATAGCTGGAATGAGTCGGGGAACGAATTGACGGTCCAGATGGTTGTTTTAGTAGTCATCACTATTCTATAAAATAGTGTGACAATAAATGTAATGAGGACTCCATTGAGTGTGAATATTGTCTAGATGACAATATTCTTATTAAAACTCTTAGATTATGTTTTGTCGTATTTTACACGATTGTTGTATAATTAAATTGTATTTGAATTTTTTACCATGTATCTGACGACCCAAGATGAGTGATGTATACTTGTTTTGGGGGCGTCACAGGAGTTTCCTAAAGAACTGGAACAGATAGAGGGGGAGCCTCGTGAATTCCCTGTATCAAAAAAGGCTACAGCTGAGGAGGAGTTGCAAAGAAATTATCATGAACCTCCCTCAGTTCCTCAAGAGATCTTAGCTTCTGAAACTATAGAAATGGAGAGGGTTGAAGCTATGGAGGTGGAGAGAGCAGAAGAACAGAGAAGAAAAGTAGAGATGACTGATCTGGTGGAAATTTCAAATGAAGAAAATGAAGATCGGGAAGAAGAAGAAAAAGATGACGACGTTGAAATTATTGCAGTAGGCTGTGATGGATATAGAAGAGCTAACTACAATTAGTTATTCTCCTACTTGCCTATGATGCCCTATCAGAGAGCCCAAATTATCAACTCCTGGGATCATATGTTCTGGACGTTCAAAGTTTATCCGACAACCTCACTTGTGCTTAAAAACAGATCACTAACTGTTCATCTTCAGATAATGGGCATGAGCTACTGTGACACCCCCAAATCCAGGTACTCTATTCCCACAGGATTTGGTGTTCACTATCCAAAATCATTACATCTAACTACCCATCATAAAGGATAAAGACATAATTTAAATAACTTGAACAATAATCTTCCCCATTAAAGGGTTACATCATCATCTCAAAATAATCCCAGGTAATCTAACCTTAAATTATTACATCAGTTTGTGGAATGCATTATAAATTAAAACAAGTCTTATAACTTCATGCATTAAAATAAACTTTAAATAATTCTTCAATACTTGTACATCTTGCCTTTTCCCTTGCTAGTAGACGGCTCATCACCTCTTTCAACTTTAGCTGCATTGTTTAATTGCAAGAGTGAGCAAACAATTGCTCACTGACATAAAGAATAGTAATAATAATCATATGAGAATGAACAATGAATGTTGTACAATAATGAACTTGTTCTACGAGAGAAACAGAAACAAGTTCAAACTTTAATTATCTGAGGGTCTTAAGACTACGAACTATGTCTTTGGTATTTAGGTATTATTACCTTAACCTTAACAGTCATTAGACTGTACAGACTCTTCTTAACGTACTTAGGGGGATCAACCCTTTGTACCATGTATTGTGCACAAACATCTAAACGTTACACGTACAAAATCCCCTATATTGGGGTTGTTCGTCTCAATTTGAATTTAGAATTTCCGCACTAAAGAAAGTTTAGTTTGGAACTAGCTTATTAGTGTTTCTAGAATGTTGAAACACTTATTCAATTTCCATCAATAAAGGTTTAATACAAGAATGTATAACTGAACAAGGCTATCAAAGTCAAAGATCGGATATTACCAATATATAACTGAATAAACATGATACACATGCAAAATACTATGTTCAAAAGAGTTAGAACAATCTCATTTGAATCGACGTATTAGAACAATGTATGCTTTGTATAATAATTAGAAAAGTGAAACTTGCTCGATGTAACGAATTAGATTACAAGAGCTTAATCAGTCGTACATAAGAATCGAATCAATAATATTACTCAATAGAATTTTGGAACTTGCATTCATTAATAAAAGAATGAAGTTTGAAAGCTTGCTCAATGTAAGAGTAAAGTTTAGAAACTTGCACAATTATGAAAGTAGAGTTAGAGAACTTGCCTTGTTTGTATGCTACACAAGTGTTAAATAATCTCTAATTACCCTACATACATCATTACAATCGCAACAACAATTAGTTGTATGAATATTAACACTATGGGTATTAAACCATTAATTAGGTCATAACCCTATCCTAGCACCTAACCACGTTGGTTAACACCTTAACGATTCTGAAATCACACTATAAACCTTATCATTTATATTTAACTTTTGAAAACATCACATTTGGTTCATTACATAACTTATTCAAGTAATCACTTAAATTCTTTTACACTATATATAACAACGCATGACAATCTGTTATTGTAGTTTATATTGTGCCTTAACATTATTAACATGCATGCTAAACTAATATAAGTCCATTACACATGACCTGCAATTAAGCAGACTTCACTGTCTGTGACTGGCTACTCTCGCGGCCGCGCCAGTAATACACTGGGTAACCGCGCGCCCGCACGACGCAGCGTGCCCACGCCCAAATGTTGCACGCCCGCGTGACAACCGCGCGCCAGACCGCGCGCTCGCGCGATGCCTCAGTTCCAGTTTTTGCTGAAGCTCGAAATCAAACTCTGCTTTGGTAAAAAATTCCAATTCAACAGAAAATCTCCCAATTTCAACATCTAACACTTTGCCATATTATAGTTATACACGCTAAACACCATTCTTTATACAAAAACATTACATAAACATCATTTTGAAGAATCAAAACTATATTTTTCCCAAAAACTCAAGAATACCAACATAATTTTCATGGATTCTCTTACTACAATTATGTATAAGTATCAACCATATATGATGACTATCAGTTTATAATCCATATATATATATATATATATATATATATATATATATATATATATATATATATATACCAATCCAATCAAAATTATGAGTTTTTAGAGAATAACTGTAAAGAAATCAAAACATATAAGTTATAAGAAATTTATACCTTAACCCTTGAATGTAAGCTAGCAAAATTGAGAGCAATCCCTTCCCCAAAACTCTTCTTCTCCAACTCAATAACACTGTGTTTTTCTCTCTTCTCTCTCAACTCTGCTATTTAGCTTTAGGAGAAAAATAAGACGCAAAAGAAAACTGATATGGCTTAACTCTCTCACGTATTCATCCGTTAAAGAAAACAAAAGATGTCAGTTGGAAAAACCAAAGGCCAAAAGGCCTTGCTTGTATACCCCTTAAATCCCCCAACCAGATTATTTTAATAATATTTATATTATATAGTTTCATGTGTCACACTCTAGTTAATTAAATAACTTTAGCTTAATTAATTTAAATAACTTGTAATGGTAATTAAAATAATTTCTATTATAATTACTTTTATGAATAATAAATAATTATATATCTAATTTAATTAATAAATTAGACACATCACTTTATTTAATTTATTTATTTCCTTTAAATTAAACAATTCATTTAATTTAATTATTTTCTTAAATATTAAGCAATTGATTTAATTTAATTAAATCCATTAGATAAAATTGTCTTTAATTAATTTAGTTGCCAAATTAATTCATCACAATTCATAAATTATTTATTTTTTGTAATAAATAAATTATTTAAAATATTTATTTAACTTAAGAAATATTTAAATTAAATTACAAATTTCTCGATCGTTATAGGTACAATCAATTCCCATCTCTTTTAGGGTTGATAACTGTCCTCCATCCACTTTCAACCAATTCTATGAATTGTCAATATGGTTGAAAGTGATACTTCATCCACTAAATTAATTTTCAGCTTCAGAAGCATCGAGCCTTATCCATTTGTTTAAGAATAAAAGTTAACATATGAGGAATGTATTATAGACGTTAAGACTATCGAGAATCCCAATGACATAACACTCATCCTTAGTATATAACAAAGAGACGTATTGAAGAAGCTAAGGAAAGTACTACATGTCAGTCAAAAATACTTTTTTAGGTGTTAGGTGAGATAGCAGTCTGCTGTGTTAGTGGGCCAGACGGCTAAACATAAGATTTGTAGAAAGTCTCCATCAGTGCTCAGAAATGTCAAATACAATTAATGCTTCAACAGATGCCTTTAAACAGATACATTTTAAAGGCACCTTATATTCAAATCAGATACAGAAGTAAAAGATAAGCAAGCATACAATAAAACGCTGAAGAACACTCAATGCTTAACTCTACGATCTGAAAAAAAGCTTGCTCAGCTGCTTAGTTCTTTTGAACACAAGCTTAACAACAACTGAGTAGCACCATTCAAGAACTCAACTATCATCAAGTAAAGTAAGAAGTGCCAAGTCTGTTGGACTTGAAGAGTTCTAAGTGAACTAAGAAATTCCAAGTCTGCTGGACTTGAAGAGTTCTAAGTAAACTAAGAAGTTCCAAGACTGTTGGTCTTGAAGGAATCTAAGTGATTCGAAGATTGTAAAAATATCCTTAGTGGATTTCCTACTTAAGGAGTAGAAGAGTGGACTAGGAGCTTTGAATGCTCTGAACCACTTAAAATCTCCATGTCGTTTATATTCTTGCTTTAACTGCTACTTGTTATAACTGCATGTTAACTATCTACTCTGTTTATCAAAAAGGGGAACAAACAAATCACATATTCCGCTGAAACTGATTAACAATATCTGACAAAGAATTTTGAAAAAGAACTTTAAAATATCTATTCAACCCCCCCTTCAAGATAACTATTGTGCCTCTAGGGACTAACAAATTGTTTTGATGAGACGAATATTTGTTAAAACTTGATACTTTCTAGTATTTGAACTTAATTGTTATTAAAGGATCAATGCCAATTATTTCGGCTAGATCGATATAGGAATTAGATGTTGAAATCATAACATTTCTTTAAATCCAAACTATATTGTTGCAATACAAACTCTTGATGTAAGACTGAGATGAATAACTTTTATATAAAAAGGGAACTTTGTGGTCGGATATACGGCCGTTATGCGAGCTTGAGTATTATGCATAATATTAGGTACAAGGAGTTGGTCGCTCCGGGTACTTACAAAGGGTTATAGTTTAGATTTTATAGCTAATTTATAATTCTGAGGTAATTCGGTATTGAATATTGATATTGCCTCGATTCGTTCATGATCCCATTATGATCACTCAACATAAAATCTGGGAATATCCCACTTTATTATTGTAGTGTTATTATCTTTTGTTAATCAATTGAGTATTATTGAAAACTTCATAAGAGTTTTACTTTTCCATCATTGAATTTTTGTTTATCATGAAATTTGATAAAGTCTTGTTATTGATAAATGAGTTATTCAGCTACTTTGAAATCCATTGAGTATTATTGAATTCCTACTGAATCTAGACTCTAATATTCTTGATTCATATTTCTTATTGAATACTTTAACTTGCGGAGCAAACTCGTTGCTCACCCTTACTTAAATATAACATTTCAGTTAATGATGAGGTAGCAAGAGGGGCAGACAAAGTTAAGGGCAAGGACAAAATTCAGTAGTAGTTTTTATTACTTTAAGTATTATGTTATTATATGTAAACCTTTTTTTATATCTGAAGGTATATATGTTATGTTAAGGTTAGATAACCTGAGGTATTGTATTAATTATAATATCTAATGGTATGTTTAATGATATTCATTAATAAATGGGTAGTTAGATGTTATTTGTACGATGGATCGTTAGCTCCAGACCCGGGGTTAGGTAACCTGGATTTGGGGGCATCACAATACATGAATATCATTCTTGAATTTTACTCCACAATTGGTTACCATGTTGACAATTTGGACATTTTGAACTCTGGATAAATTGAATTATAAATCTCTAATATTTATCCTTAATCTCACTTGATTGATTCTTTATATTCTTGTCATTATCCTCGTGCTTATATTGTGGTGAAAGTCATCTTTGGCCCGTAGTGAAAAGATGGACTATTAATTGGTATGATTATGACCAAGAATTGTGTATTGGTATAATAATGACCTTAATGTTATAGATAAAGGTTTGTGGTGAAAGTCTTCTTTGGCCCGTAGTGCATAAATGGACAATTATTTGGCATAATCATGACCATTAGTGATACAAACGAATATCCTTGGCCCATAGTGAATGGATAATTTGTTGATTTGAAACATTTATTGATTGGTGTTTTAGGGATAAAATATTGATTGTCGACGTCGGGATTTTTATTTATCCCTTTTCTGTTCTTGTCTTTTGGTGTTCTCATGTTAGGTGAGATTTGTTTGAAAAGACAAGTTGTGAAAAGGTCCGACATGTATATGTCGACGATTGGACTGTAAGAGTCACCAGTTGGTATTTTTAAATGGTTTCACCAACTCAACTGGAAATGGTTTGCACATTGACCTAATGATATGACACTATTTAACTTGTCCGTGAAACCGAGATTTGTTAGGGTCCGGGGGCTTGATTATGCGAAGGGAAGGTGTTAGGCACCCCCCCGACATCCGTGGTGACTACCACTTTTTAATTAAAACATTTATCTTAATGTGTGTGTGTGTAGATCAATGTGCAATTATCTGGAAGTAGTGTTATGCCTCGTTTGCACCTATATACAAAGGGTTTGAATTTTTATATAAAAGTTCAATTTTAACAAAATATAACAATGATATTTTGTAAAAGAGGTTTTTCTAACCCTTATGCTCAATAGTAATTGAGGCCTTTGATACTTCCATTTTTATTATGTGTTCGGCTTGATTGCTTTTATTTTCGAGATGCAAAGCATCTTCGGTAAAATAAGATAAAAAGTAGTGTCGAACTCCTTGTGGGCATGAGAGTCATCTAAGGAAATTAAAACACCGTGAATAATTTACAAGCTGGTCACAACTGAAAGTGTCCATCACGGGAACCGAATCTAGACTCAGGAGACTGAATCTTTGATCACATGATTCCTAGGCTCACATAATGATGCAGATTGTATGAAAGCTGTAAACAATTATATATATATATATATATATATATATATATATATATATATATATATATATATATATATATATATATATATATTAAGGATCAGGTCCGGACTCCCGGACCTGATGAAAATACGGACCCAATTTTTTTTTTTTTTGATTTTTATTAAAACAACTAAAAAAAGTATAATATTTTATGGAACTGATTTTTTTTTCATAATAAAGTGTTTTGGGTGTGATTTGGATATAAATAACAAAATATGTATGTACAGTCTGTATAGTCTTTACAGACATATTTTGTTATATGTATTCAAATCACACCCAAAATATTGTATTATGGAAAAATTTCAGTTTCGTAAAATATTAAATTTTTTTAGTTGTTTTAAAAAAAAGCAAAAAAAAAAAGAAGTCCGGACGGTACTAAAATCCGAGAGTCCAGACTAGAACCAGACTATATATATATATATATATATATATATATATATATATATATATATATATATATATATATATATACATTTCTGTCAGGTCTGGAGATCACTTCATGGCTATTTACTGCTTTTATATATATATATATATATAAGCTGTAAACACACCAGATATATATCGATCCAGGCTCAGATAGTTAATTCGAGTTCGAGGATATATACATATATATATGAAAGCAGTAAACGCTCCGGATGTAAATTCAGGCTCAATCAAACAGAGTTTGATGACATACGATATATATATATATATATATATATATATATATATATATATGTTATTATCGAGTTACCTCGATTGAGCCTGAATATAATATTCAAAGCGTTTTATTGCTTTTCTATATATATATATATATATATATATATATATATATATATATATATATATATATATATATATATATATAGCAATAAACGCCATGGACCGACGGTCCGGGCATATGCACACAACACGACTCTCAACGTGAATAACTGTGTGTGAACAAAAATGGAGAAAAGGCTTTAATAAATGTAAGAAGGCTTACAATGGACTGCCAAAGAAGACTTTAAATAGCTTTAGATGAATGAACACTCGGTTTTCACTAGTAAAATATAGCAAAATATAAGCTCACAAGTGTTTGAAATGAGAAAATACTCAGTTTATAGTGTGTACAGAGCAAAATGGACAGGGCTTTCTCGCCTTTTTCTCTTACAAAATGGCCACCCAAGCCTTTTATTTATAGAGGGGGGAGCCGCAAGTTTACCTTTGGCAGCCGCGGGTCTAGCTGCGATTACCCGGGGTGCCCCGAGTAATATGGGTCCTGTCGTCTCGAAATACGTGCACTCGGACAATGTGTTGTTTGCTCGAACCTTCATAACTTTTAATCTAGGAGTCCAATGGAAGCGTGCCATACTATTCTTGAAATCTCTTTCCGAGAGCTACCCAATGACATTATATTTGCCCTTTTTGAATCAGGGAAGATGGGTCTATGACTGAAATAACATTTTTGATTCTCTGTCTGGCAGTCCGTTGAGCTATTTTTGCGTAATTTGCGCTTAAAAGTTAAGATATGGTTCTTGTAGGACTTCTTTTGAGGAAGTTTGAATTGAAATGAATTGATTTGATTTGAGTTGAGTTTGAGTTGGTAAAATGACCATTTTACCCCTCCCGGGGTTGTCTCCGGCTTTGGCGTAGTTGTACCAGTCTTTTCCCAAGGTTATCTCTGAGATTATCATGTTGTTAACTCTGAATATCCTCAAGGTTATCTCTGAGGTTGACTTAATCTCCCGGGGTTATCTCCGGGGTTGGAAACTGATTTCCCGGGGTTATCTCTGGGGTTGAAAACTGGATCTCCCGAGGCTATCTCTGGGGTTGGAATTGATGTTGTGGTCATCCAGGTTTATCTCTGGAGTACGAATACGATGCTTTTGTCCTCCTGCATAGTTAGTAACAGGAAAATAAAATTTTGAGTATCTACAAATGCCCCTCTTTATCATGTTCATGCAATGCAATGGAGTGGACATGATGAAGATTACTAGACACTTGAAATATGACAAGGTATTTATAATTATGCTAATCGCAATGTAATGAATGTCATGATGAATGTTCAAATATTTTCAAAAATTACAGTTCGCAAATCGCACATCGCATTTCGTACTTCGCTTTTTGCATTTGGCCAATCCCACTTCGCAACTCGCACATCACATTTCGCAAATCGCAATGTAATGAATGTTATGATGAATGTTAAAATATTTTCACAAATCGCTTTACCTTTACCGATCATTACTGATGTCTATGCTGGTGTTGACTCCAACTGTTTGGCTTTTTGTCGGTGTTACCGATGCTTTTTTGATGAAGATAAGTTGATATTTTTTCTACATCTCTACTGGGGATGACATTCTGAAATCACCAAACCTTCCCGATGCATACGCTGGTAGTTTACAACGGTGCCTACCCTGATGGTAGTTGACTACGCTGACATCGCCAAACTGTTTCGGTTCCCACTCAAATGGTGGTATCCCTGAACTATCTTAATGTTACGTGGAATTGATGCCAATAGTTTAGAATACCGGATCTTCTAATACCTTCGTTGACATAATATTCCAAGGTTTGCTTCACCAGACTCTGCCTGATGTTTATGCTCACCCTTTTTGAGGTGATTTAGAGTTTCCTTTCGCTATTGGGTGCTTGTGCCCCATTTCCTTGAGCATTTGATTCACAACCCGGCTGAACTGATGACCTGAATGCCACTGTAACGCCCCAGAAAATCGGATTTTTGAGAATTAAATTTTTATTTTTATTAAATGAATTTAATTGATTATTTATGGAGCAAGCTAATCGAACGTCGTTCTATGACCTAGAAATGTCAGAACATCGTAGGATTTTGGCTACATGGTAGAATTAAAGTGTTTGAATTTCCAAGACGAAAATAAAAGCTTTCCGAGAAATTTTCTGAAAAACACTATTCACGCATTTCTGCTCGGGATTATTTTTGAACTTCCGAGAAATACGTAATGATGGAATATCGATGTGAGATAGAATATCCAAGAATATTTCAGTTATGGAAAACGTAATATTTTGCCTGTGGACTTAAAACCTAACGTTTAAGGAAAATGATTTACGAGAAGGAAATGTAATGCGAGTAATGCATTAAGCGATGATCGTATACTACGTAAGTATTATACGGTGTAATATATACAAGTATGATACGAAGTATTATACGAGTACGTATGAATAATGGTATGTCATATATGCGGAATAAGTATACGAGCTAGAATACGAGAATTATACGTGATTATACGTTATAAGGCTTTAAGCCAATTGTAATGAATTTGTAGAATTGGTAGGATTTGTTAAGTATTATGTGAGCCAAGTATTGAATGTAAGTATAATATGACGTATTGTACTATCATGTATGAAGAATGAGATAATGTATATTAAGAATTAATATACGAGATATCATACAAAGATTATACGTGGGGTATAAATGTTAAGTTATGTAATTTAAAGGGAATGGACTTGTAGGATTATAAACTTAATAGTAGGAGTCCAATATAATGTGACAATCAAGCCCAAGTGTTTGGTATATCATGAGTCCAAATCATGTAGCACAAGCCCATTAAGGAAGTAGTTGGATGAATTAACCAAGCCCAATGAATTAGCCATGATCCATGGAGCAATCCAAGTGTAAAGTGGGTAGACTTGATGGGCAAACAAATTGTGTGATTAGCAAGAGACTTAATGACTAAGCAATGGATTACTTAAGTGGTGAGCAAGTGACTTGGTGGCTAAGTAGAAGTGGTGACCAAGTTAACTTAATTAGGAAGTAATGAATAGTAAGGAGGTGGATGGCCTTTTGACCATTATACCCTCATCTAGGATTTCCTATAAATAGAGAGCTTGGAGTTCATTTTGTGGTTGTTTCATTTTCATCCAACTCCTCTCATATATAAGTAACTTATTTGGTTGAGAGAATAAGCACTTTCCTTGTTAAGTTTTCCACCAATAAACTTATAGCTTATTGGTTAGAGATAATAATTTAGCAAAAGTTATACTTGGAAGTAAGAAGTAAGCACAAGAAAGAATCAAGTGATCATCAAAGAGTAAGTGTTCTTGAACCATGTTTCTCTTTCTTTTCTATTGTTAGAGAAGGGGGTATTGGTAGAGCTAACATGCTAAGAAGAGGTTGGAATAATGAATCAAAGGGCTTAAGTCATAATAAGCCGGATAAGTCATGAATAATTTATTCGTAATCATATAGGTTAAGACCTTGTGAAGAACACTAATGAATGTATAATAACTTGTAGGAACTTGTAACATGGTTACATTAATGAAGTTAGTATGATAATAAGAAGCATGAATAATGGATCGAAGTCATCATCCATAATAAGTTATATGAAAAGAAGACATAAGTTATGAGTATTGAAAATATAAGTAATTCATATTTTCACAAGTTCTAAACTCACAATGAACTAGTAATAACTTACCATGAATATAAGTTAACGAAGCATTTGTGTCAAGATGATAGTATAATGGATTGAATCCAAGTGGAATGGTTTAAAAATCTCAAGTAACGAAGTTTCGCCAGAATTTGCACGATTAGACGACGATCGTCGAATTCGTGAAATTCTCAGAATGGAAGTCGAATTTTGATATTGAGTTTGGAAATGTTGGTTTTAAATGGAGACAAGTAGTATTTGTCATTATAGAGTTGCGGACTCGAAAATGGCCGGATTCCGAATTAGAACGAAGAAACGAGCATTGAACGTTCACGAACGTTTACCGTTTTCATTGAAAATGCACTAATAGGTGAATTTTTAGGAAACAAAATCAGATAGATAAAATTCTTGAATGATCAAGTAGATTACATAATTTGTGAACCGTAGGCTTTTGAACGAGCCAATTCGGACTTATAACAAAGAAGTTATGCGTCCGGGAAGTTCACAAAATTTCAAAACTGAAAATTTTTCTGGTGCACAGAGTTGGCGTCGCGGCGCCACCCCAAGGCAAAATAGGTCACGCCGCAGCGCCGAGCATGGCCGGGCAAAGGTGAAACCTACTGAAGAGTCGCACCGCGGTGCGCCAATTATCAAAGGGAATCACACCTCAGCGCCGAGTCCGGTTTCCAAGCCCTAAGGGGCGACGCCGCAGCGCGACACAAAGAAGAAAAGCTGGCGCCGCGGCACCAGCACTAGGGTTTGCATAGAGAGGATTGTTTATGAAGATAAAAAGAGAGGTAATGAAGTAACATAGACCTAATGAACATGAAGTAACATTGTTAAGTCATGATTAAACCCCAAGTAGGATCACTTAGGGTTAAGGAAAGTCGATTGAAGATGAACGCAAATGGTATGCAATAAACGTACTTAACCAAGGACGATTAAAATGTCGTTTAATAATGTAAGAACATTAGTAAACCGTAAGGAAAGATGATTAACTCGAGCCGAGTTGTATTAATGATATAATTTCACTTAAGTGTTATAAGAGAACGAAGTTGGTAAGAATGATGTAAAGAGTGATAGAAAGCCGGAACCCATAAATAACAAATCTAATAAGGGATTAGCTTGAGAAGAAGGGTAAGATTCTTTAGGAGCTATGTAGGTTTATTCATAACCTAATATGGTATGTTATGTGATCATGTGTTGTAGAGACTGTAAAGACTCTAGGGAAACGTATTTATACCATAGCAGATGTTGAAGGCAAGTTTTTCCTAAACGCTTATCTAACCTTCGTGTTAGCCAGGTTTTCAAATGATTCAAATTATGAGATGCATGTATGGTTTTGAAGAAAGAGTCGATGCCAGTTTTAGCTCGGCTAGACTAATCTTGTTAGATTGATTGAGCTGTTTACAAGTCTTTCAATATAGAATTGCTAACGCTATCCTACGCCAACTATTTGGTACGAATTCAAGGTAAGCCTGAATATGTATAAACAAATGTTTTTTCATCGAGTATTCGATGGGCACGTGAGGTTGCCACAACTTAAACGTACACACGTTTAATAGGTGTAGTGTTGATCAACATAGAGTACTATGAGCTGATCACTCAAAAGTGCTCGTAAGCTATGCCGGACTTATGGACTTCGTGCCGGGTCGTCCTTTTCAAAGAAACTATAAGACATTCACGTCTTGAACTAGAATTGACGATTCATGGAATATTGTTATTGTAAAATATTTTGAAGGAAAAGAAATGCTATTTTAAGTTATTGATAGTACTTCGTAACTATCATCCAGTTATTGAAGATATACGATTCTTATGTTTCAAGCATGCTTTTAAAAATAAAATTGTTATACTTGATGAGCTTGTTATGCTCATTCTTGCTTGAACCATATGAATGCAGCTTAAATGATACGACCAAGGGATTCGACAAGGATAAAGTGAAGACTAAAGCGAGCTTGTAGACTACCTATGTAATAGTATAGGTTTGTAATGATAATATGTGATATTATGATAAGAGCAAATGTAACGGTTATAACGAACCTGGGGAATGGTAATATTATTTTGGTATATATATGAGACATATTCGTTCTTTTGAGGCATTTCAATTGAATGTTTGTGTGAACTGTAGCACCGTGGAGCACCATCTGTCGGGTTGAAAGAGACCCGGATTTGGGGGCGTCACAGGTTGATATAAGAGCATTAGGTTATAAAACTTAAGGGGGGAAGAACCTTAGGCTAATAACCTCGTTAAGGAAGAGAAGTCCGAAGGGAGTAAACTTGAGCTTTACTTGAGTTGAATGAGTCAATAAGGTATTGAGGAAACTCAGTATCAAAAGATTTAAAGGATGGAAAGTAACCCTAAATAAATTAAATGTGGTTTGTGCTTATACGATTCTGTGTTATGTACTAATCAACATATGTGTTATTGTAGGATGTCGATTGATAGCTTGATGTATAGAGATATACACGCGGTGAGTGAAGAGCTTGTGAGCCGAGTAGAGCCTGTACCTATGCTAGTGGTGGAGGTACCAATAGTGATTCTAGAGGAGTCGGAGACAGAGGAGTACTTTTCTAAGGAAGACTACTCTGTGGGAGAGATGGATATATCGTCATACCTTAGTATGATGAATGAGGTGGCGGAAGAAAGAGAGGTAACATCGGTTACTACGGTGGTACCTACATTGGAGTCATCACCTCCAGATGCAATGGAAGTATTGTATCTGGCAGCGCTTGACAGGAATGTGTAACTGGGTACAGTTGTGCAGAATCATAGTGAAGAGATTAGTTATCTCCATGAAGCTAAGATTTCTACCGAAGGAGATTTTGAGTTAGAGCACGACAAGCAGGTGCTTATGGCAGAGCAGGCTATGAATTTTAAGGCAGACGCCGATGAGCTTCGTAGAGAACTTGGGGAGAAGGATCGGAAGATAGCCCGGATGTCTTACATCCATGAGAGTGCTCATAAGGATTTCAAGATGAAGGTTGCTTGTTATTCCGTTGAGTCAGGACAAACCCGTCATATGATTAGTCAGGATACTGTAGCGAAGATTGCGAATGAGAAACACGAGGACGCTGTTATGCATTATTAGAAATCTAAAGTTATATGTATGTGTGTAATGGCGTAAAACCCTCCTTTGTATAAAAGGGTAGTCTTTTTGTAAATCCCAAATTTTGTGAAGTTCAAGTTCGGGATAAAAATGTAATAGTTGTTGGCTATGAACGTAAATTGTAAATAGTTTCAAACTATGAAGAAGCATATGTATATAATGAAGTTTTCATGGAAATGATTTGTTATGATGCAATTTGGCATGTGGCGATTAATAACGAAGTAAGTAAATAGATAATAATGAAATTTTATTTATTTAATCAGGAAATGCCGCTAAGGAAAAGATAACATAATCAGGAAGTGAAATCACATAATGATAATGAAGGGGGTCTGAACAACCCTATGCAAGAGTTCGTTAATTTATTAGCGACTGCATTTGACTAAACCGGGATAGAATACTCGCGGAACCTAGAGTAGCTAGAACGACTATCTTTAAAGAGTTTAAAAGCGTAGGTCCGTCAGAGTTCAAAGGAACGACGGACCCAATAGATGCCCAGACCGGGGTAAAAGAAGTGGAGAAGGCGGTTGTTATTACAAACGTAGTTGAGGCGCAAAGGATTTCTTTTGCAACTTACTTAACGAAAGGGGGAAGCCAACCTTTGGTGGGAGGCTCACCAGGGTGGGGCTAGAACAGATGTGGTAGCATGGGAATAATTCAAGAAGGTTTACTTTGAGAATTATTTCCCTACAAGTGTGCGAGGGAGGATGGAGATTAAGTTCTTAGAACTTAAGTAAGGGGACATGACGGTTCCCCAAGATGAGGACAAATACAAATGGCGAGGTTTGTTTCACATCTAGTGAACACGGAGGAGATGAAGACTCGTAGATTGGAGCAGGGCCTGAAACCCTAGCTCTATAGTACGATTTTGGTGTTCTAGAGTGTTTCCTATGGGATCATTCTGGAGAAGGTAATTATAACAGAAGGTGGTAGTGAAGCGTAGACTCAATACCACAAAGAGAGGAAGAATGAAAGCAAGGGAGAGGGAGAAACCAAGATAGAGAATGCCAATGGCAGTATGCCAAGAAGAAAGAATTATAACTCCAGGAATACTGGAGTGGGACAAGGGGATCCTAAGCGTAGGATCAGAGTGTATAAAACAGATGGAAAGACTCATCTAGGAGTCTGTCTGAAAGGGGTTAAGAATATTTTTAAACATTAAGATAGAGGAGGAGGGATTAACTTTAGTTAAATCATATTCGTGAAAATTATTTCATGGATAATCGAAGTAAGTAGGTATCAGTAGATAAGTACTGTTCATGTTGAGAGAATTTGAGGAAATTCTCGGTATGAATGGGTTGATTAACCATAGAACTATAATAAATAGTTATAAGAAAAGTCTGAACCTTCAGTTTTTCAGAAAACACAAGGTAGTAATTTATGATAATAAAACACAGAGACGTCTTGTCGTCTCACCTAGACGTAAGTTAGTAGGATGTTAAAGAAGAGGATGAGTCGTTACGGTTGCGTATCGACTATCGTAATAGGAGTAAGTTAGTAGTTAAGAGTAAATACCCATGGCCCAGGATCGATGATCTATTTGGTCAGTTGAGAGGGGCAAAGAATTCTTATAAAGATAGATATATGTATGGGGTATAGTCGGTTGAAAGTAAGGAAGAAGGAGGAGATACCTAAGATGACATTCAGAACACGTTATAGTTATGACAAGTTTCTTGTTATGTCATTTAGGTTGACTAATGTACTGAGGTTAGATTTGTCGTAAGGAGCGTCGAGTAAGTCAGTGATAAATTGATAGGTACCCTTGTGAGATGCTATGGTTGAAGGTACCATTAGCGTCACAGGATTTAAAAGAAAGGTTGATTAAGGCACCTGTATTATCTTTATCAAATGATATGGGGAATTTTGTAGTGTATCTCGATGTTCGCATTGATGACATGATTGCGTGCTCTTATAGCATGGCAATGCCAGTGTGTATGCGATATGTCGGTTAAGGATTATAAGAAGGTCTATCCTACTTATGTTCCAGAATTGGCAGCTGAAGTTTTAAATTAAAACTCTAAAGATAGTATTTATACTGGGAGAAAAGTGAGATATACACGGACTCTAAGAGTCTGAAATATATCTCCATACGGAAGGAGTTGAATATATAGTAGAGAGAGGACTGTGATGTCTTATATCATTCAGGGAAGGTAAACGTAGAAGCCGACACACTGAGTAGGAGGGGTATTGAAAGTTATCAATATTAACGATTCAGAATGAGTTAATAACGGAAATGGCAAGGTCAAAGTTAGAAGTTAAATTATGGAATGAAAGGGTAGAAATGTTTTGCACAAGATGGACTCAATCCACGATGATGCAACGAGTTACATAAGTACGATTAAGTACCGAGTTGTACAAGCGAATGAAGAAGATGATGCAGGATAAGTAGAAGACTAAGTATAGTCTTATTTTGGAGGAGAAATTTGAGTTCCATATAAATCCGAGTTAAAAGGATAACTGGGATGATATAGAGATCGCGTAATGTGTTAATAAGTGTTTAACTTCCAACTCAGATTATTGATAGGAAGTGATAAGTCATATGAATTAAGATAATACCTTCGGTGAAGGTGAAATGGAAGAATCCCAATGTTGAAAAAGCATTGTGGGAACTCGAGATTAAAAGAAAGGAAATTTTTTCTCTGTGGTATAAGTATGATTAGCGAGATTCTGGGGACAGAATCCTTATAAGGAGGGAAGAGTGTAACGCCCCAGAAAATCGGATTTTTGAGAATTAAATTTTTATTTTTATTAAATGAATTTAATTGATTATTTATGGAGCAAGCTAATCGAACGTCGTTCTATGACCTAGAAATGTCAGAACATCGTAGGATTTTGGCTACATGGTAGAATTAAAGTGTTTGAATTTTCAAGACGAAAATAAAAGCTTTCCGAGAAATTTTCTGAAAAACACTATTCACGCATTTCTGCTCGGGATTATTTTTGAACTTCCGAGAAATACGTAATGATGGAATATCGATGTGAGATAGAATATCCAAGAATATTTCAGTTATGGAAAACGTAATATTTTGCCTGTGGACTTAAAACCTAACGTTTAAGGAAAATGATTTACGAGAAGGAAATGTAATGCGAGTAATGCATTAAGCGATGATCGTATACTACGTAAGTATTATACGGTGTAATATATACAAGTATGATACGAAGTATTATACGAGTACGTATGAATAATGGTATGTCATATATGCGGAATAAGTATACGAGCTAGAATACGAGAATTATACGTGATTATACGTTATAAGGCTTTAAGCCAATTGTAATGAATTTGTAGAATTGGTAGGATTTGTTAAGTATTATGTGAGCCAAGTATTGAATGTAAGTATAATATGACGTATTGTACTATCATGTATGAAGAATGAGATAATGTATATTAAGAATTAATATACGAGATATCATACAAAGATTATACGTGGGGTATAAATGTTAAGTTATGTAATTTAAAGGGAATGGACTTGTAGGATTATAAACTTAATAGTAGGAGTCCAATATAATGTGACAATCAAGCCCAAGTGTTTGGTATATCATGAGTCCAAATCATGTAGCACAAGCCCATTAAGGAAGTAGTTGGATGAATTAACCAAGCCCAATGAATTAGCCATGATCCATGGAGCAATCCAAGTGTAAAGTGGGTAGACTTGATGGGCAAACAAATTGTGTGATTAGCAAAAGACTTAATGACTAAGCAATGGATTAATTAAGTGGTGAGCAAGTGACTTGGTGGCTAAGTAGAAGTGGTGACCAAGTTAACTTAATTAGGAAGTAATGAATAGTAAGGAGGTGGATGGCCTTTTGACCATTATACCCTCATCTAGGATTTCCTATAAATAGAGAGCTTGGAGTTCATTTTGTGGTTGTTTCATTTTCATCCAACTCCTCTCATATATAAGTAACTTATTTGGTTGAGAGAATAAGCACTTTCCTTGTTAAGTTTTCCACCAATAAACTTATAGCTTATTGGTTAGAGATAATAAGTTAGCAAAAGTTATACTTGGAAGTAAGAAGTAAGCACAAGAAAGAATCAAGTGATCATCAAAGAGTAAGTGTTCTTGAACCATGTTTCTCTTTCTTTTCTATTGTTAGAGAAGGGGGTATTGGTATAGCTAACATGCTAAGAAGAGGTTGGAATAATGAATCAAAGGGCTTAAGTCATAATAAGCCGGATAAGTCATGAATAATTTATTCGTAATCATATAGGTTAAGACCTTGTGAAGAACACTAATGAATGTATAATAACTTGTAGGAACTTGTAACATGGTTACATTAATGAAGTTAGTATGATAATAAGAAGCATGAATAATGGATCGAAGTCATCATCCATAATAAGTTATATGAAAAGAAGACATAAGTTATGAGTATTGAAAATATAAGTAATTCATATTTTCACAAGTTCTAAACTCACAATGAACTAGTAATAACTTATCATGAATATAAGTTAACGAAGCATTTGTGTCAAGATGATAGTATAATGGATTGAATCCAAGTGGAATGGTTTAAAAATCTCAAGTAACGAAGTTTCGCCAGAATTTGCACGATTAGACGACGATCGTCGAATTCGTGAAATTCTCGGAATGGAAGTCGAATTTTGATATTGAGTTTGGAAACATTGGTTTTAAATGGAGACAAGTATTTGTCATTATAGAGTTGCGGACTCAAAAATGGTCGGATTCCGACTTAGAATGAAGAAACGAGCGTTGAACGTTCACGAACGTTTACCGTTTTCATTGAAAATGGATTAATAGGTGAATTTTTAGCAAACGAAATTGAATTGATAAAATTCTTCAATGATCATGTAGATTACATAATTTGTGAACCGTAGGCTTTTGAACGAGCCAATTCGGACTTATAACGAAAAAGTTATGCGTCCGCGAAGTTCACAAAATTTCAAAACTAAAAATTTTTCTGGTGCACAGAGTTGGCGCCGCGGCGCCAACCCAAGGCAAAATAGGTCACGTCGCAACGCCAAGCATGGCCGGGCAAAGGTGAAACCTACTGAAGAGTCGCGCCGCGGCGCGGCAATTATCAAAGGGAATCACGCCGCAGCGCCGAGTTCGGTTTCCAAGCCCTAAGGGGCGACGCCGCAGCGCGGCACAAAGAAGAAAAGCTGGCGCCGCGGCGCCAGCACTAGGGTTTGCATAGAGAGGATTGTTTATGAAGATAAAAAGAGAGGTAATGAAGTAACATAGACCTAATGAACATGAAGTAACATTGTTAAGTCATAATTAAACCCCAAGTAGGATCACTTAGGGTTAAGGAAAGTCGATTGAAGATGAACGCAAATGGTATGCAATAAACGTACTTAACCAAGGACGATTAAAATGTCGTTTAATAATGTAAGAACATTAGTAAACCGTAAGGAAAGATGATTAACTCGAGCCGAGTTGTATTAATGATATAATTTTTAGTTAAGTGTTATAAGAGAACGAAGTTGGTAAGAATGATGTAAAGAATGACGGAAAGCCGGAATCCATAAATAACAAATCTAATAAGGGATTAGATTGAGAAGAAGGGTAAGATTCTTTAGGAGATATGTAGGTTCATTCATAACCTAATATTGTATGTTATGTGATTATGTGTTGTAGAGACTGTAAAGACTCAAGGGAAACGTATTTATACTGTAGCAGACGTTGAAGGCAAGTTTTTCCTAAACGCTTGTCTAACCTTCGTGTTAGCCAGGTTTTCAAATGATTTAAATTATGAGATGCATGTATGGTTTTGAAGAAAGAGTCGATGCCAATTTTAGCTCGGCTAGACTAATCTTGATAGATTGATTAAACTATTTACAAGTCTTTTAATATAGAATTGCTAACGCTATCCTACGCCAACTATTTGGTACGGATTCAAGGTAAGCCTGAATATGTATAAATAAATGTTTTTTCATCGAGTATTCGATGGGCACGTGAGGTTGCCACAACTTAAACGTACACACGTTTAATGGATGTAGTGTTGATCAACATAGAGTACTATAAGCTGATCATTCAAAAGTGCTCGTAAGCTATGCCGGACTTACGGACTTCGTGTCGGGTCGTCCTTTTCAAAGAAACTATAAGACGTTCACGTCTTGAACTAGAATTGATGATTCATGGAATATTGTTATTGTAAAATGTTTTGAAGGAAAAGAAACGCTATTTTAAGTTATTGATAGTACTTCATAACTATCATCCAGTTATTGAAGATATACGATTCTTATGTTTTAAGCATGCTTTTAAAAATAAAATTATTATACTTGCTGAGCTTGTTATGCTCATTCTTGCTTGAACCATATGAATGCAGCTTAAACGATACGACCAAGGGATTCGACAAGGATAAAGTGAAGACTAAAGCGAGCTTGTAGACTACCTATATAATAGTATAGGTTTGTAATGATAATATGTGATATTATGACAAGAACAAATGTAACGGTTATAACGAACCTGGGGAATGGTAATATTATTTTGGTATATATATGAGACAAATTCGTTCTTTTGAGGCATTTTAATTGAATGTTTGTGTGAACTGTAGCACCGTGGAGCACCATCTGTCGGGTTGAAAGAGACCCAGATTTGGGGGCGTCACAGCCACTGACATCCCTAGAGGGTGCAGCACGTTCTTTCGTTGCCTAGATTTGAACTTCGGTGTAGAGGCCTCGACTTGTGAGGACTTGACGCCTATTGGCACATTTGATGATGAGGATTTCATTGGCTAGACCTTTTGTCATTGGGCTTCTACTTTTGAGTTAAGTACTTTCTTAAGAATTTTCCCCTTCTTTTGTAGGGGAAAGCTTATGTCGCCATGATTTCTTTCAGGAGTTCTCCCCTTTCTTTTGATGAGAGGCTTGATCCCGTCTTAAATTCCTTCCCTTTTCTGGAATCAAAAATGCCCCAGTCCTTTCGCATGTTGTTGCCGGGGATTCATATGAGAAACTCTCTTTGTTGACCAAGTCGCGAGTGAGTAATATTCTCACATGTGGATTATCCATTTTGAGAATAATATGATTGGAAAAGACCAAATGATCATACCGAATCGCCAATGAGATGATGTGAGGGAAGCTCTGATGATGATGGATCATGTTGATGGTGCTGACTGGTGCATTTTCTCCTTAAAAAATGCCCCAATGTTGAGTTGTCGCTGTTTCTGAGATTACCCCAGTCTTATTATAAGGGTTCCAATATCTGGTTGTCGTTAACTCTAAACTTTCCCCATATTTACTTGTTGTATGGGATAGTTACTTTGACAGATGGGCTGATAAGATGTCTAGATCGTAAAAGGCTTTTACCTCTTTACCATATGGTGAATAGGTAGTGGCTTTGGGCTTTGATGCCCTCAATCATTGTTCCTGAATTATTTACGCAATCGGCCTTAATAGTTTTCTTTTGAATTGATGAAGAGTTGTGATTGAAGGTGTTAGCTCTTTGAAGGTCCTTGCTGATGATCATGCTTGATATATCGTTGTGTTGTTGTTACAACTTTGATGATTGATGTCGAGAGGCCTTCGGACTACAGTAAATTGGGCCCAAAGATCTCAGCTTGGTTGGTGATGACTTCACCCAAGTTTGATTTGATCTGCAAGGTTTGATTTGCTGCCTTGATCTGGGGGAACAAGTCATCAAGTATGAGATAGAATTTTCCACGACGGTTGCCCATGTATTGCTGGAGGTCAAAAGAGATCAAGTCTTCTTACACATCAGGAGCGATGAGTTACTGACGAGTTGCATCTTCTGATGATGGTCATTTCATCCCTATTGATAATTATCTTGGGATTGATGTTTGGGTTTAGATATTTCTTTTGAGGGTCCGACCGCACCACTGAAGGCTGCCTACATACTCCTGTATGTGCGGAAGATCAGGTTTGCGTAGTTCCATCTTGATAAGATAAACGGTTTGAGAAGTATTTGTTTGGGTTTTTGTTTAGTTTGACCGCACCATAAATGGTTGCCTACGTACTCCCATTGATGACGGGAGATCAGGTCTTTCGTAGTTCAAGCTGGATGAGCTGAAACCTGACTGACTTGATTTTGATTTTGATTTTGACTTTTTGATTTTGTTTTTTTATTTTTTTTGTGTTTTTATTTTATTTTGTTTTTCTATTTTTTTGTTTTTTTTGTTTTTTTTTAAAAATATTTACATGCATTGAAAATAAAAGGCATACTGTGAATAAAGTGATATCATCCCAATATCTCCTAGAACTCCCTACTTTATCCTCTGGATCTACATCTTCTTGGCTAGCTGAGGCCTGATAGTCCAGTTGTCAGTGGTTATGTTGCCTTTGAGACTCGCGATAAAGGTTACCTCTTGGTTATGAATATCTTCACTTATGGCCATAACTTGATCGCTTCCTGATTCAATACATTCCTCAGGAATGCTAGAATTAGACCCCTCGCAAAAAGGTATGAACTCTTGATTCTGAGATGGGTTGGTTTCCCCGACAACCTCACCATCTTTTCCTTCATCTATTCTTTCACCTTTTTCCAAGGTTTGAGAGCATTCGACCATGAAATCTCCCTCGAACTGTTGTGGCATTTCTTACAAGGAACTCTCCGTTTTAGCTTTTTCTTCCTTGGAAAGGATTAGTATTTCCTCCTCATCATCCAAGATGATAAAATCAGGAACGTAGTTGCTATCTTTGGGCCACATGATGTTTGGTGTTGGCGGAGGAATCTCCTTTGAGGATTCTCTTGTCTCCTCTGTCATTCCCTGCATTAGGATTAGTCCACCTTGTGTTCTGCCAGAATTTGTGCTCATAGCCTTCAACTCCTTTGAATTACTTATCTCGATTTGACAGCTTAAGCTTTTTATTTCCTTTTCACCTTTTTTGGTCATGGGGGATTCTATCTTCAGCTCTCTATTTTTAATGAGATCCTGGATTTTATGTCGCAAAGACCAACATTCCTCAGTCGCATGTCCAGGTGAGTTAGAATGGTAGAGACATATCTTGATGGAATCATAACTCTTTATCTTAGAATTTATAGGAGGAAGCAACTCAGTAATCCTTCCTTCGCTTATCAGAAAGTGTGGCATTTCTTCATTTGATTTGCTAAGACGGGTGAATTTTTGGGCTCTCTTCGAGGTTGTTTGATCTTTCTTCTTTGAGAATTCGAATTCCCCCAAGCAATTTTTCCGCTGGCGAGATCTTCTAGCAATTTTATCATCCCCATTTTCTTGTACTTTTAGTCGTCTTTGATCCTCTTCATTTAGTTGGCTCATCATGGAGAGATATGTGCTTAAATTATGGTTAACCTCCTTTTTCTCTTGGCTTTCTAATAGTTGAGTGAAAAACTGCCTCGTATCCTGATGTTGGCGCACTATCAGCTTAGCTAGCAGGTTTACCTGATTCTTAATCTTCTCTAATTTTTGCATTACCGTCATACCCTCCTCCGAGTTTTCCAACTCTAGGACATTTGTTTTGAGCCTTTGGGGGTATTCCTTTATCATTCGTATGTACTTATGATTTGGATACATTTTAGCGCTTCCTGACCCGATCATGTTTACTTCCTCCGTATCATGCGACAACGGAAGGTTGCTGCTGACATTTTTTTGGTCGGGTCGTTGGACCATAATACTGCCACTTTCGATCAGATTTTGAATTTTATGCTTTAAGGACCAACAATCTTGTGTGTCGTGGGCTGGAGACCCTAAGTGGTAAGCACATCTCTGGCTTGGATTGCATCTTTTCCTCCCTAGTTCCAAAGGTGGAGCCAATTCGGTAATTTTCTTGTGATCCATTAATATCGCCAATACATTTTCAAGGGAATTGTAATAACTTAATATTTTCTATATAAATAAATAAGAAATTTTGCATATAATTTTTTTATTATTTTAATGATGGGAATATGTGCCAGGTAATGTGTATGTATATATGTGATAAATAAAATTTATTTATTGAATAATTTTAAATAATTTTATTTTAGAATTATTGATCATTATAAAGTATATATTCTAATAATAATTAATTTTATAGTAGAAATGTTTTTATTACTTTAAACTACGATTCTCTGAAATTCATACCCAATTAACATACATGACATTCAATTTCATAAATAGTATACAATCACATATTAATTTTGTTATTGTGCAAAACATACGTTCATACACATATATTTACTGTAAAACCATTTCTTGTATACGTAATTTAGCATACCATCTTATCTATATATTAAGCATACAAACATATATATATATATATATATATATATATATATATATATATATATATATATATATATATATATATATATATATATATATATATGCTAGTTTAACAACCACAATTACTAATACACATACTCTCCTAGCTAATTATAAAAACATGGTTTACAGATAATTTTGGTAAAAACTTATACACAGTGAAACTTAAGAACACTAAAACATATTAACACATATACGTAATTGTAACATAAAGGTTATGGGAAAATACCTTTTGATGCTTGGTTTTTTCGTGTTAAACACTGAAAATAGTTTGAAGAATTCAGAACCTTCTCCTGTTGCTTCTCTCTCTCAGACTCTCTCTCAAATTCTCTGAATTTTTCTTTTTCTCAAAACTCTCTTTAACTATTCTTTCTTTTCTAAGTAATAGTCTAGGATACTAACAACGTAACCCAACTGATAACCCAGCGTAAACATAAAACGGCTATGGCCATAATAAGCCTAATGATTATATCAGTTACAATTACAATTACAAAATATAACATATAACTTGTAAATATATTTATATTTTATTTATTTATTTACTTTATTAATAATTTAAATTCAAAAGAAATCCAAAAGTCATAAGGCTTTGTTTGGCAAAGCTAAAAAAATAAAGACTTAATATACTTAAGTCTTGTTTGGGTAAACTATATTAAAATTACTTTAATCTATTTTAATAACTCCTTATAACATAGTTATTTGTCACGCTTTATTTAATTAAGTTCTCATACTTAATTTAATTAATTCAAATAACAATTTATTCAATAATTCTACCACAATTAATACCACAAAATTATAATTTTCCTTATAATTACAATTTTATTTAGTCAACTAACACATCACTTTAATCACAATTCAAATTAACATATCGTTATAAAATTAATTATTTATTTAACAAATAACTAACCACATCAATTCAATTCAATTTAAACAATTACAAATATGTATTCATCAATAACACATCCATTAAATATTTATATAACTCAACTAAATATTTTAAATTACAATAAAAATCTGGATTGTTACATCCTTCCCTCAGTATAAGGATTCTGTCCTTAGAATCACCATTTAAACAAATCATTCGTTACATTCTTCCATACTTACAAAGATTTTATCCCCAGAATCGAAGACACAGATTAAACAAATAACTCAGGGTAATCTTTCATCATTTTCTCCTCGAGTTCCCACGTGGCTTCTTCAGCATTGTGGTTCCTCCAAATCACCTTCACGGAAGGTATAACTTTATTCTTGAGCACTTGTTCTTTCCTGTCAACTATCTAGATAGGAATCTCTTCATAAGATAAATCTTTCTAGAACTGCAACGGTTCGTACTCGATCACGTATGAAAATATGATTTTGTATTATTTAAATAATATATGAAATGATTATTGGAATTATTATAATTCTATTTTATTATATGAATTTTATTTCAGATTATTAAGTTAATTATTTTACCTTAATTAATAATGTTATATATGAAAGATAAATCAGATATGGTATCCAAACCCTAATTTTGGATTTTGATCAATGAATGAGAATAATAATATTATATTAAATATAATATTATTTTCTAATGCTATAAATATATACAGTATGTGTGTATTATTAATGGTTGGTCAATTATGGTGTATAATGTCAAAACCCTAATATTAATTTGTTAAACCCTATTTGTTAAACTCAATTATGAGTTCAAGACTGTGTATTAATGGTGTTATATGATTTATGTTGTGTATTATTAGATTTAATGTTAATTAGAAAAAATCGTAATTAATATTTGAAAACCCTAATTATTTAAAACCCTAATTTTAATTTAGTGTGTTCTAATTAAAATTTTATTAAACTTTAAACTTAATTTTTCAAACCCTACAAATTATTTGGAAAACCTTAAAGTTTAAAATCTAGTGATTAAACCCTAGATTCAAGTACCATGGACAAGAATACCATTAAAATTACTAGCAAAATGACTACTATACCTTTTTTGTCCCATTCTTGAATTATTGCTAGCAAAATCTTGCCAAATCTTGGCAAGTCACTAACCTAGTCTAGCTATGAGCTATAACACTCCAGCTATCAGCCATTTAACCAGCCAAGATCATTGCATACAAGTTATACATATAGATTAAGAAAGAGAAAGTTACTAAAGTTGCTCATTTGGCTATCTAACTCTCAAACAACTTTTCTCTCTCCCAAACCTCCGAAAATATAAGGTGTATCAGTCTCTAAATCAAGCCCTATGACTTCCATTAACAGATCAGTAGCCAATAATCAATAGTTTGTTCATAGAAGGTATAAACCTAAACCTAAAATCTGAACTTTGATCCTATGTTTGATGTTAGTTTTTTTGTGTTAAACATGTTATATGTGGTGTATATAAGTGATCTGGGTTGATAGATGTTAGATCCATAACATCTATAGGCTCAGATCTAGTATTTTATAAAATCTGGAAATTTTTGTTTTTGTGTCTGACAGTCAAATATCAGTCCTCGTAGATCTGTGCTTGTTTATTGTTTTGGTGATTTAAATGTTTGAAGTTGTAGTATTCTATGAGATCTTTGATCTGGAACTTGAATCAAGATCATAGCATGCATAGATTTCAAGTTATGGGTGGTCAAAACTCGTTGACCGACCATGACTTGATAAATCTGGGTAACCCAAAAAACGTATGAACATGTATTCTGACATGGTTTGACTGGTCCGGATCTAGTTATTCTGTTGTTGTTATACTTGTTTTGTGTAATAGATCTCTTCTCTATCATGAGGACTACAAGTCCAGCACACTCTTGAACCTTAGAAAATAATTGTTCGAATGTAGTAATCGGTCAAAAGGCGTTGACCATTAAGTTTCTATTTCTGGGTAACCCAGAAGTTACCCAGATGGGTCTGACAGTTTCTTTATGAGTCCCGATCTCTCTTGTGTTATGTGATTTGTTTGTGTTGTTGTATCCGTGTTATAATATGTTATATGGGTACATATTCAAGCCTTTAGATCACCTAAATGACAAGCAGGATCAAAGTAATGGACGATCAAAGTAGGCGGTATAAACATGAAATGCGTTTTCTAGAATTTCCAGAAAATCAAGAACACGGTTATGACAAGGTTTGATCGGCATGGATCTGATGATTGTGTTGTTGTTAGACTAGTGTTATGTGATAGATCTATACCCTGACATATTTTCTACACACTTGAATCACTAAATCACAAAATCATCACACGGATTGCATGTTGTCGAAGCCCAAAAATGCTTGCACGAACTGTTCTTCGTTTTTAGGTAACCCAGAAAATGAAGAACAGATCTGACAACTTTTTCATTGGCATAGATCTTTCTGGCTTATGATGTTTAGACTTCAAAACTGTTTCAATCATGTACCCTGTTAGTTGTTCTTCAAGGCCCGACGTATAGACCACCCATAACATGAACAGATTGCATGATTTAAGGCCATGATTATCGTTGACTGGCCATGACCTCACGTTTCTGGGCAGCCCAGAACGTGAAAAAAGTAAGACCCCAAATTATTAATAAATGAAATTTAAATTCCATCTATTTATTATTTTGAAATAGTAAGTGTTAAATTGATTAATGAGGTTAGTTATGGGTAAAATGCGCAAATATTTCAAATAAGCAGGTGGTTATAAAATATTCATTGTTGTCGGGAAATATTCGTTTGGTCGTGGAATATTCTTCCTGTCGGGGAATATTCGTACGACGGCGCAGTCTTTTGTGGGCCCCATAACGGAAAGCGATTGGATGAAGAAAACGACAAGTATATGTTGTTTATTAATAACGACGTAGTTGTTACCGTTAATACTGTTGGAATACCCGGTGGTTAAAACACAGTAATACACGTTGTTACACAGTAGCACACTGTATTGCACCAATTATTGATTCTTACGTAAGAAGGCACTACTCAATAATGGTTACAGTAATTACTGTTCAGTATTTTATTTTATTGATTCTATAATTGTTGCGTTGATATTTTATATTACTGTTATTTCAATAATTGTCACTACACAATATCTCCCATTATCAGATCAATAAATTCATATTATTTGAATAATATTATTAGATAACATTATTGGCAATGTCTAGAAAGTTCTGTCTAAGGAGAGGTTTGGTCATCTAATTGCGCGCCAATAAGGAGAAATCCTTATTGGAAAGCCCCCTCTTTCCTGGGAACGGCCTGGTTGTCATAAATGCGATTCTGTAATATTATTTGTGAATAATTAATTATTGATTCATATGATAAGGAAATATTTATTCTATGTGGATATAAATGATGGATATATTTATTTTTATGTGGATAAAAATGAAAGAATTAAAGCTAAGGTGTTTTATCAGTATTTTGTCGATGTGGAGGTATTAAAAATCATCCGTTTGTGGATTTCGGATATTTTTGGTTTGGAATTTGGAAAAACTCAAAGCTACAAAGTTGTAGAGAATTCGATTTCAGTCAGAATGGACATAAAATTCGTATTTTTCTGATAAACGGTCTATTTGCTATGAATTACTGAATTTTCGAAAAATAAAATGATTTTTATTAAATTATGGGTGGGACCCACTTTTTGGTTGGTGGTGAATATGCATGTGGGCTGCTGGAAAATTCAGATTTTGCATGCCTTGATAGTCATGGTCTTAGCATATGTAAAGAAAATAAAATAAAATAATATATTTTATTATTTTAGTCTCCTATGGCGTTCTAACATTTTCCTATAAATAGAGGGCTAAGTTAGAATTGAAAATCACACCAGAAACAAGTTTTCTCCCTTTCTCTCTCTAGATTATTGAGTGTATTTTGTGAGTATTTAGATACTTTGAGAGTTTCTATTCATCAGAACAAGTTTCTTTCAGCCTTATACCGGTATTCCGACCAGAAGTACTGTCTTTACGAGGTAAGGGATGTTATTTTATTCGAAAATGATATTATTTCTTCAATATCATTATGCCGAAATATTGGTTGGAAATTTTTATCAAATTTGGAACTTTTTACGTCGGGGTTACTATTTATGAGTTACTATTCATGAGTTACTATTCACGAGTTACTATTCACGAGTTACTATCCACTGAAAATAAAATTTTCTTCGTTTCATCCAAAATATCTATTCTGGGTACTAGCTTTGATTGTATCCATGTTTTGATCATTCTTGAATTTTACTTCACTATGAATAATTATAAGGTATTTTTGGACATGGATAAATCGAAATACGAATCCTTAATATTTGTTATTTTGTTTCACTGGATTCGTTTTCTCTAAGATATTTTTTCATCATCCTCAGTCCTAAATGATGATATTACTGAATATCTTTAGCCTGTAGAGCAAAGATGAATGATTAACTAATGAATATCTTTGGCCCGTAGTGCAAAGATGAACAGGTGTTGAGATGAACATGACCGACTGGTGATACAAATAAATATCTTTGGCCTGTAGTGCAAAGATGAATATTTGATTAAAGATGGTTAATGATTGTTGTTATAGGGATAAATTATTGATGATGGACTTTTAAATCTTAGAAGATAGTAGAACTCATTCTCTACTTGACTCTTCTAATGGTTTGCTGTTTCCGCTGCAGTTATTGATTTAAAACTTGTTGTCTATTGTATTCTATTAGATTTTTCCCTGTTGAAGACTAACGATAATTTGTTCTGTATTATCTTAGTCATAATGTTCTTTACTGGGCTAGTTGAGCTCACCCTTTTCCTTTTTGTTCCATTTTTCTCAGGAGGCGAGAATGTAGCGAGTACTAGTCGGGATATGGAATGATGGTTCTGGAAGTTACTTTAGTAGTCCTCACCATTTTTGTGAAATAATGTATCAATAATTATAATGAGGACTTATTTGAGTGTGGATATTGTCTAAATGACAATATTTGTATTTAAACTCACAGTTCTTGTGTTGTAATAATAAAGATGTAGTTGTTTCTGTACCATGTATTTTGGCGACTCAGAATGGGTGTTGTATACCTATTTTGGGGGCGTCACAGTTGGTATCAGAGCTTAGGGATATGATCTCTGGCGGAGATCGGGGAATAGAACTAGGAAGGGAGAGACGAATAAATCCTTCGCTAGTGTGTCATACCTAAGCTTATTTATTGGTCAGTCATAATATAGGGGTATTATGTGATTTGTTAATTTATTTAATTAACCCTTGTTTTATGGCAGTATTTGAGAATGTCGACTGAGAATGTTAACAGTGGAGTAAATGAGACCGTGGAGACACCGGTGCTTACCAACGAGGAGAACGTGCAACAGGCTGGCAATGTTCCTCCTGTGAACAACACCAATGAGCAGATGATGAATGATGGAATATTTAGAAGTTTTTTGCAATTCATGCAAAACCAGACAAGGGAGACTCGTGTTCAAAATACAGGAGGAAATGATAGCAATTCACGGTTTGTCACAGCCAAACAGTTCAAAGAATTAGGACCACCAGAATTTAAGGGAAAGCCAGATCCGATCATGGGGGAAACGTGGGTCAAGCAAATTACCAAGATATTCGATGTCTTGGGATGCACGGAAGAACAGAAGGTTCCATTTGCCACCTTTATGTTTCGTGGCGAGGCAGACTACTGGTGGGAGTCTGTGAAGCGTACCCAGCCTGACGCACTCAATATGTCCTGAGAAACGTTTCAGAAACAATTTAATGACAAGTACTTCCCTGAAAGTATTCGTCATATGAAGGAGGTGGAGTTTATCAGACTGGAACAAAACAACATGACGGTGTCCCAGTACGAGGTGAAGTTTGCAGAGTTATCCAGGTTTGCACCTCATTTGGTAGAAAATGAGGAACGTATGACGCGGATGTTTCTGAGAGGTTTAAAACCTGAGATTCGTCAATACCTTATCTCTCATAAATTTTCTCTGTATTCGGACATTGTCAACAGGGCCCAATTATTAGAAAGAGATAATGAGTATACTCAACCGAGGGACCACAACCAGGGTCATACCAGTGACAGCAATCATCAGAGCGATGATAACCAACGAGGAGGGAAAAATACGAACAAAGGCGGTAACCACTCGGGTGGTTATCGTGGCCATGATAATAGGAGAGGTGAGTCAAGTGGAAATTTCAGAAAGAGGAGATTCAACAATGATGGGAAGACATCAGCAGCAGCACCAGCACCAACAACAAATGTTAGGGGAGGAGAACGACCGCCAGTTAGATGTTACAAATGCGGGAAAGAGGGACATATCAGCCAAAACTGTCCACAACAATCCAAGGTGTGTTACAACTATGGGAAGGAAGGTCACATCGCTCGAGATTGTACTATAGCGAAACCAAGTTCAGCGGGAGTGGTGATTCCAAGGGCTGTCCCGGATAAGGCGAAATCAGCGGTTCCTGGAAGTGCGTTTGTCGTAACTGGCCAAAACGTGAGGAACCCGAACGAGGTGATTACGGGTAAGCTAATCTTGAATTCTTGCGAAGTTTATACCTTACTAGATACCGGTTCTACCCATTCTTTTATCTCTCCTGCTTGTGCTCAACGTTTAAACTTGACTCCGGGGAAATTGGACTTTGACTTATCTGTTGAAACTCCGTTAGGTGAAACCTTTGTTACATCTACAGTTTATAAATCTTGCATGATCTAAGTTGGCACCATCACATTACCTGTTGACCTTATCTCTTTAAAGATACTTGCTTTTGATGTGATTTTAGGGATTGATTGGTTAACTACTCATCATGCCAAAATTGATTGTTTTCGTAAGGTTGTTAGTTTTCATATTCCTAATCAACCTGTTGTACGAATTCAAGCAACTAAGCCATTAAAATCAATCACTGTTATATCAAGCCATAAAGCCATTCGTTTATTAAAAAACGGATGTCATGCTTTCTTAGCCCATGTTATGGATTTGAATAAAGAAACGTCAAATTTGAATAATATTCCTGTTGTTATTGACTTTCCTGACGTATTTCCTGAAGAACTTCCCGGTCTACCCCCGGAACGTGAAATTAAATTCTTTATTGATCTTGAACCTGGTACAAAGCCCATTTCTAAAACCCCATATCGAATGGCTCCTATTGAACTTCAGGAGTTAAAGGTCCAACTACAAGAATTGTTGGACATCGGTTTCATTCGTCCTAGTACATCTCCTTGGGGTGCTCCTGTTTTATTTGTAAAGAAGAAAGATAGGAGTATGCGACTTTGTATTGATTACCGGTAATTAAACCATGTCACTATTATGACCTGTTTGACCAGTTACAAGGAGCACAATTCTTTTCAAAGATCGATCTTCGTTCTGGATATCATCAGCTGAAGGTTAAAACTGAGGATATTCCAAAGACTGCCTTCAGAACTCGGTACGGACATTATGAGTTCATAGTCATGTCTTTTGGATTGACTAATACTCCTGCGGCTTTCATGGATATGATGAACCGAGTATTCAAGGATTATTTGGATCAGTTCGTTGTTGTCTTTATTGATGACATCCTCATATATTCCAAAAGCCGTGAAGATCATGAGCATCATTTAAAGCTGGTACTCCAAAGGCTACGTGAAAATAAGTTATATACTAAGTTGAAGAAATGCAAGTTCTGGCTTGAGGAAGTAGCTTTCCTAGGGCACGTGGTGTCAAAACATGGAGTATCTGTTGACCCGGCGAAGATTGAAGCGATACAAAGTTGGGAGCAACCAAAGACGGTGACTGAAGTACGTAGCTTTCTGGGCTTAGCTGGTTATTATCGGAGATTCGTGGAAGGGTTTTCTCGAATCGCTACCCCGTTAACTCAGCTAACTCGGAAAGATATCAAATTCGTATGGAGCGAGGAATGCGAGAAGAGTTTTCAAGAGCTTAAGAGGAGACTCATTTCGGCACCTGTTCTGACAATACCATCTGGTTCGGATGGATTTGTTATCTACAGTGATGCTTCAGGCAAAGGGTTAGGATGTGTTCTCATGCAACATGGGAAAGTCATACCCTATGCCTCGCGACAACTCAAAGAATATGAGAGGAATTATCCTACTCATGATTTGGAGTTGGCAGCAGTAGTTTTCGCGTTGAAGATCTGGAGACACTACCTGTATGGGGAGAAAGTGGAGATCTATACAGATCATAAAAGCCTCAAATATTTCTTCACCCAAAAGGAACTCAACATGCGGCAGCGGCGTTGGCTCGAGCTGTTGAAAGATTACGATCATACCATCCAATATCATCCTGGAAAAGCAAACGTAGTAGCTGACGCATTGAGTAGAAGATCATATGCGGGTACGAGTGCAATGTTGTTAACACAAAGGCCCATTTTGTATGACTTGCAAAGGATGGAGATAGAGATGAAGGCTCCAAGTACCCACATGATGATATCAAATATACGAGTAGAACCGACTTTAATCGATAAAGTTAAAGCTGCTCAAGCTACGGACATAGAGCTGATGCGTATGAAGAAGAAAGTGCAAGAAGGTTCTATTCCAGAAGCAAGAATCGACGAAGAAGGAATACTTCGAGTCCACTCCAGACTCTGTGTTCCTAACAATTCTGATTTGAAGTACAAGATCATGATGGAAGCACACAATACACCATTTACAATCCATCCTGGAAGTACCAAAATGTATCGTGATCTTCGACATACATTTTGGTGGAATAATATGAAGAGAGAGATTGCAAAGTTTATCTCGAGGTGTTTAACTTGTCAACGTGTAAAGGCGGAACATCAAGTGCCAAAGGGTCCATTGCAACCACTTGAGATTCCGAAATGGAAGTGGGAACACATTACCATGGATTTCGTTATGGGTTTTCCCACGGTTTCTCAAGGCATAAATGCTATTTGGGTTATTGTTGATAGATTAACCAAGTCTGCTCATTTCTTGCCGTTACGGGAGACTTATTCCCTTGAACGTCTTGCTCGTATATACGTAAATGAGATTGTGAGACTGCATGGCATGCCAGTATCCATAGTTTCGGATCGTGACCCAAGATTTACTTCAAGATTTTGGGTTAGCTTGCAAAAAGCTATGGGCACAGATTTACGTTTTAGTTCGGCATACCATCCTCAAACGGATGGACAATCAGAGAGGACTATTCAAACCCTTGAAGATCTATTAAGACTTTGTGTCCTAGATTTCAAAGGGAGTTGGGATAAGTACCTACCATTGGTGGAATTCTCCTACAATAACAGTTATCAGGCAAGTATAGGTGTGGCCCCATTTGAAGCATTATATGGGTGAAAGTGTCGCTCTCCAGTATGTTGGGATGAGGTGGGAGAAGCAACGTTGCTAGGACCAGAGTTGGTACGAATGACTACAGAGAAGATCCAAACGATTCGACAACGTATACAAACGGCACATGATCGACAAAAGAGTTATGCGGATCTTCATCGAAAGGACGTGGAATTTGACATTGGAGATCATGTATTGTTGCGTGTGGCTCCATGGAAAGAAGTTACAAGATTTGGAAAGAGTGGAAAGCTCAATCCACGATTTATTGGTCCATTTTAGATTCTTGACCGAGTAGGAAATGTGGCCTATAGACTCGCGTTACCTCCAAGTATGTCTCGTGTTCATAATGTTTTTCATATATCTGTGTTACATAAATATGTGAAAGACCCAGACCACGTTATTGAGTTAGAACCGGACGAGATAGCTGAAGACTTAACGTACGAAGAGGTACCTGTCAAGATCTTGGATAGAAAGGAGCATGTCCTACGCACGAAGGTCATACCACAAGTTAAAGTTTTGTGGAGAAACCATGCTATTGAGGAAATGACCTGGGAGTTGGAAACGGAAATGAAAGCGAGGTATCCTCATCTTTTCGAAACACCAGGTACGTACGTCAATTTCGAGGACGAAATTTCATAAGGAGGGGAGGTTGTAAGACCCCAAATTATTAATAAATAAAATTTAAATTCCCTCTATTTATTATTTTGAAATAGTAAGTGTTAAATTGATTAATGAGGTTAGTTATGGGTAAAATGCGCAAATATTTCAAATAAGCAGGTGGTTATAAAATATTCATTGTTGTCGGGAAATATTCGTTTGGTCGTGGAATATTCTTCCTGTCGGGGAATATTCGTACGACGGCGCAGTCTTTTGTGGGCCCCATAACGGAAAGCGATTGGATGAAGAAAATGACAAGTATATGTTGTTTATTAATAACGGCGTAGTTGTTACCGTTAATACTATTGGAATACCCGGTGGTTTAAACACAGTAATACACGTTGTTACACAGTAGCACACTGTATTGCACCAATTATTGATTCTTACGTAAGAAGGCACTACTCAATAATGGTTACAGTAATTACTGTTCAGTATTTTATTTTATTGATTCAATAATTGCTGCGTTGATATTTTATATTACTGTTATTTCAATAATTGTCACTACACAGTATCTCCCATTATCAGAGCAATAATTCATATTATTTGAATAATATTATTAGATAACATTATTGGCAATGTCTAGAAAGTTCTGTCTAAGGAGAGGTTTGGTCATCTAATTACGCGCCAATAAGGAGAAATCCTTATTGGAAAGCCCCCTCTTTCCTGGGAACGGCCTGGTTGTCATAAATGCGATTCTGTAATATTATTTGTGAATAATTAATTATTGATTCATATGATAAGGAAATATTTATTCTATGTGGATATAAATGATGGATATATTTATTTTTATGTGGATAAAAATGAAAGAATTAAAGCTAAGGTGTTTTATCAGTATTTTGTCGATGTGGAGGTATTAAAAATCATCCGTTTGTGGATTTCGGATATTTTTGGTTTGGAATTTGGAAAAACTCAAAGCTACAAAGTTGTAGAGAATTCGATTTCAGTCAGAATGGACATAAAATTCGTATTTTTCTGATAAACGGTCTATTTGCTATGAATTACTGAATTTTCGGAAAATAAAATGATTTTTATTAAATTATGGGTGGGACCCACTTTTTGGTTGGTGGTTAATATGCATGTGGGCTGCTGGAAAATTCAGATTTTGCATGCCTTGATAGTCATGGTCTTAGCATACGTAAAGAAAATAAAATAAAATAATATATTTTATTATTTTAGTCTTTTATGGCGTTCTAACATTTTCCTATAAATAGAGGGCTAAGTTAGAATTGAAAATCACACCAAAAACAAGTTTTCTCTCATTCTCTCTCTAGATTATTGAGTGTATTTTGTGAGTATTTAGATACTTTGAGAGTTTCTATTCATCAGAGCAAGTTTCTTTCAGCCTTATACCGGTATTCCGACCAGAAGTACTGTCTTTACGAGGTAAGGGATGTTATTTTATTCGAAAATGATATTATTTCTTCAATATCATTATGCCGAAATATTAGTTGGAAATTTTTATCAAATTTGAAACTTTTCACGTCGGGGTTACTATTCATGAGTTACTATTCATGAGTTACTATTCACGAGTTACTATTCACGAGTTACTATTCACCGAAAATGAAATTTTCTTCTTTTCGTCCAAAATATCTATTCTGGGTACTAGCTTTGATTGTATCCATGTTTTGATCATTCTTGAATTTTACTTCACTATGAATTATTATAAGGTATTTTTGGACATGGATAAATCGAAATACGAATCCTTAATATTTGTTATTTTGTTTCACTGGATTCGTTTTCTTTAAGATATTTTTTCATCATCCTCAGTCCTAAATGATGACATTACTGAATATCTTTGGCCTGTAGAGCAAAGATGAATGATTAACTAATGAATATCTTTGGCTCGTAGTGCAAAGATGAACATGTGTTGAGATGAACATGACCGACTGGTGATACAAATGAATATCTTTGGCCTGTAGTGCAAAGATGAATATTTGATTAAAGATGGTTAATGATTGTTGTTACAGGGATAAATTATTGATGATGGACTTTTAAATCTTAGAAGATAGTAGAACTCATTCTCTACTTGACTCTTCTAATGGTTTGCTGTTTCCGCTGCAGTTATTGATTTAAAACTTGTTGTCTATTGTATTCTATTAGATTTTTCCCTGTTGAAGACTAACGATAATTTGTTCTGTATTATCTTAGTCATAATGTTCTTTACTGGGCTAGTTGAGCTCACCCTTTTCCTTTTTGTTCCATTTTTCTCAGGAGGCGAGAATGTAGCGAGTACTAGTCGGGGTATGGAATGATGGTTCTAGAAGTTACTTTAGTAGTCCCCACCATTTTTGTGAAATAATGTATCAATAATTGTAATGAGGACTTATTTGAGTGTGGATATTGTTTAAATGACAATATTTGTATTTAAACTCACAGTTCTTGTGTTGTAATAATAAAGATGTAGTTGTTTCTGTACCATGTATTTTGGCGACTCAGAATGGGTGTTGTATACCTATTTTGGGGGCGTCACAAAAAACATGTCTGACAGTGATTTCAAAGCTTCATAGATTACTTATGCATTATGAAAGGAACATGTTAATTGTTGGTTAATAAAGTGTTACACTGGTACTACACGATCAATATATTACCTTGCCTGGAAACACCTAGATCTGACATCTATGGTTGGTCAAACATGGTCCCTCGAATATGGCATATATATGAATATCTGGGTTCCTCAAGAACACCTAAGGCGACACTTACTGTCACCAAAGGCTTTAGCGACAGACTTTCTAGTTTTAATTAATTTATTTTCCAAAAATCTTATATAAATAGAAATTAATTATTAAAAATTCCAAAAATAGTTTTAAAAATTATTTTAAGTTATAAAAATTAACTTTTAATAATTTGACATATTTTTCATAAATTTAATATTTAATTGGATATTATTGATATTTTATTTATTTAATAAATGTATTAAATAAATTATATTAAAAATCATTTTAAACGATAAAAAGGTATTTAATAATATTTTAAGTTATAAAATATAACTTTTAATATTTTAAGGCAAATTTCATTAATTATTTAATATTAATAATATTAGATTTATTTAATAATTATATTAAATAAATTAATTAAAAATAATTTTAATATTATAAAAATTAGTTTAAATGAAAATAAATAGTTTTAAAATATTTTAAGTTATAAAATATCACTTTTAATATTTAAAGGTAAATTTCATTAATAATTTAATGTAAAATGATATTAGAGTTATTTAATAATTATATTAAATAAATAGTTTAAAAATGTTTTTATTGAATTAAAAATCTTTTAAAAAGGATATAAATGATTTAAAAATATTTTAAGTAATAATAAATGACTTTTAATATTTTAGTGAATAATACATTAATATTTAAATATTAATGGTAATTATTTAAAAATAATTTTAAATATTTTAAAAATTATTTAAGCGTAATATTAATGTTTTAAAAATACTTTGAGTTATTATAAATAACTTTAATATTTTGATAATGGTTTCATTAATAATTTAATATTAATTAAATATTAATGATAATAGAATTATTTAATATTTAAATCATTTAATAATGATTTTAGTGTTTGAAAAATCATGATAAATTATAATAATTATTTAAAAATTATTATAAGGCTATGAAAAATAATTCAACTGATATTTAAAATATCTAAAGGAATATTGAATTACACGATAGAGTCTTAGACTCTATAATTACCCGATAAAGTCGTCGGTACACCGAAATATTTCAGAAATTAATCTGGACTTATATAATTTGAATAGATAAGTGTTTGTTTGTGAATTAATGACTGTTAAACTTATGTGACAATGTGATTAGGTTATGTGTTGACTGCAAATAGTAGTACTATGTGATATGATATATTATTCTAATCGAACAAATGATCTTATTAATGATAGGTTTCGATATAAAAGATAAAACTAAGTTGCGTAATAGTAAGCAGCAGCTCTGGCAAGTATCCTAACTTTGTATTTACTTTATGCAATGGACATGAGTAAGAAAGTTTCAGAATTATATTATCATTATGCCAAATTATAAAATCTAATGTTATTGATTATGCATCCAATCTTTGTATTCATACAAGTTCTTAAATTATTCGATCATTGTTTATCAACACAATATTACTGTATATTTCAGATATTTATTCTGCTAGTTAATTTCTAAATAGGGTCAGACAAGTGTCCTCACTTGGATAATCATTGTATTTAATCACATGTTGATACTTACCTACTGATTTCCAGTATGTATACATTAATTAAAAGTCGTCTAAGCTATTTGACCTAGCTAGACACAGATTTAGAAATATTGTTAAAACATGATAGAATTTTATTATATCCAATCAAATTGTTTTGATTCCGATTCCCGACTAAGTATTACATCCCGAACATGGGAAAACTGTTGTGAACCTAAGGTGGATAAGATGAACGATAATATCATTCTTGCATGTAGTATTGATCAATACATGACACATTAGAATGGTCACCCTCGCGCCCGTAAGTTATGACGGTTTGCGGATGAAGTTCTGCTAAACCTTAGTGAAAACTAAAAATAAAGTTCATAGTCTGTCGACTGCTCTTTATTAATAGTCAGTACGTAGTTTCAAAATTTTAATATAGAATTGATATGTTGTTATTATTGGTTCAACTTACTTCACAACTGTTGATTCGTTGTAGAAGTGTCATTCAAAGAAAATATTTAATTCTTTCAGCTTATATTTATTGTTACTATTACTTGTTGGGCAATCAAATGCTCATTCTTACTTTAAATTTTAATGTTTTCAGCTAAGCGTGATCAACCGGAATGTTCAGGCCAGAACAAGGGAAAAGGAAAGCAAACAAAATAATCGTATGTTATCTTATGTAATAGTTTGACTTTATTAAGACAACAATATCTATTAATTATTATGTAATGAATGTTTAAAGGTCGCGTACTTGGGATTATACTTTAATATTAGTAAATTAAGTTTGATATTTATATTATTATTATTATTATTATTATTATTATTATTATTATTATTATTATTATTAGTAGTAGTATTATTTCGCTCATAAAAACGGTATCGTGAAACACCGAGTTCGGGTTTCAAGTACCTGAATTTGGGGGCGTCACAGGAATCGCCCAGTGGAGTGAACACCCGATTTTCCGTTCTTTCAAATTTTATTTTTTCTGTCTTGGTATTGGTTGAATGCAACCTCTTGTTGAAATGGTAGATTATCTTGCTTTTTCCAAATGAGGGGACTATAGGTTGGTCTCCTAGCTTGCCCCTGTGAAATAAAGGATACATCTTTATTGCCTTTATCGAGTACCCTCTTGGGATCGCTCGCATACTTGCCAGTCTGTATATGCTCGGCGACTACTTCCAAGGCCGTGAAGTCTTTAATCTTGCCTGCCTTCAGGCCCATCTCTGCCATTTCGCCGTGTTTGATCATTTCTGAGAATGGCTTTCCTATGCCTGCTAATATTCTCTCATAGTAAGGCGCCTCTTGAATATATATGAAAGTCATCACCATTTCAGCTTCTGTCATTGATGGAATGACTTGCGCTGCCAAACGTCTCCACATTTGGGCATATTCTCGGAAAGACTCAGTACTTTGCTTTTTGAATTTAGTCACTTGGTATCGATCTGGTGCCATTTGTCACTGAAAACTGTATTGATTTAGAAAGGCGTGGGCCAATTCTTCCCAGTTATGGATTTTATCATTGTCAAGTCGGGCATAACAGGCTTTAGCCTCTCCAATGAGACTCTTTTGAAAAAGTTGCATTTTGAGGCTTTCATCTTCAACATAAGACCCCAGTTCGCCAATGTACACTTTTAAGTAAGTATAGGGATCGCCTACCCCATTGTACTTTTCAAACTCGGGGATTTTGAATTTGTCAGGATATCGAGCCCTTGGGAATATGCAGAGATCTGAATAGGTGACACTTCCATAGTTTCTAGTCCCTTTGATTGATCGGATGGTTTCCTCCATTTATTGGACTTTCTTTCTTATATCCTCAGTCTCTCGATCATCCCTGAGTTTTGTGATTTTAGGGGTTTTGTTGATTCCTTTATTGGAATGAGGTTTAGGTATCTGGGTTTCCATCTTTCTGTTAATATCCTGACTGCCCCCTTGAGTGAATGACTCTGATTGAGTAGGCATTGTCTGGGCCTGAGTGTTTTTACTTTGTTCTTTTAGAAAGATAACCAATTCTGCTATTTGATTCCTTTATCCTTCTAACTCCTCGTGGGAAATAGGAGTAGGATCAGGCTGGGCACTTGTAGCCATGTCTGACGATGAGCTTAGTGCCTTTTTTAGATTTTGAACGGGCAATGGGATCAATTGCTTCTCTACAAAAAGACTTATGTAGTTTAGTCTTAGGGAATGTAGAAATGTTACATGCTATGTAATGTGTCCGTTTAGGAGTATTATCCTGTAAATCGGATGTCAGTTGTTTTATAGCATGACAGGTTTTGATATGAAAGGGAATGCATGTACACATAGTCCTTTAAATTTTCCATTACATTGAGATTAATATGGAAATAAAATTACAAGTAATTGAAATGGGAAGGTATGAAGAGACTTCCCTCCGCGTTTGGTTTATCAGAGGCTGACCTATCTTAGGCTACCCTCGCGATTTTTCGGCATGAAGGTTCCCGAATCATCACAATTTACTTGACAGGAAGTTAATCCGATCTTTCAACTGGAGCAAATTTGGGTGGTGCATTTCCTGAGCCTCATTGGAATTAGTCTCCCTACGAGTCCAGTAATCAAACACCGACAGGATAGCCTCCTGGTGGAGGTACCACTCAACATACATTCACAAACAATGCGTCTCACCGTATAGAAATGATGACATGTGCGAAGCACTAATATCACAAGTAGATATAGTGTGAAACACTAAGTGTAGTAAGTAAAGGCATTAGTACACTTTCATTCAAATGTAAATGCAACATCCACACACAAGCAAATAAATGTTTTGAAAAGTTTGTAAATAGTGGCTTAAGCCCTCTTACTAGATTTCCCCAGCAGAGTCTCCACCTGTCAACCTCGAGATTTTTATTTATCCCTTTTACGTTCTTGTCTTTTGGTGTTCTCATGTTAGGTGAGATTTGTTTGAAAAAACAAGTTGTGAAAATGTCTGACATGTATATGTTGACGATTGGACTGTATGAGTCGCCAATTGGTATTTTTAAATGGTTGCACCAACTCAACCGAAAATGGTTTGTACATTGACCTAGTGATGTGACACTATTTAACTGGTCTATGAAACTGAGATTCGTTAGGGTCCGGGGGCTTGATTATGAGGAGGGAAGGTGTTAAGTACCCCCCCGACATCCGTGGTAAAATGGTGACCGCCACTTTTCAATTAAAACATTTATCTTAATGTGTGTGTGTGTAGATCAATGTGCAATTATCTGGAAGTAGTGATATGCCTCGTTTACACCTATATACAAAGGGTTTGAATTTTTGTATAAAAGTTCAATTTTAACAAGATATAGCAATGATGTTTTGTAAAAGAGGTTTTTCAAACCCTTATGCTCAATAGTAATTGAGGCCTGTGATACTTCCATTTTTATTATGTGTTCGGCTTGATTGCTTTTATTTTCTAGATGTGAAGCATCTTCGAGAAAATAAGATATATAGCAGTGCCGAACTCCTTATGGGCATGAGAGCCCTCGAAGGAAATTCAAACACCGTGAATAATTTACAAGATGGTCACAGCTGAAAATGTCCATCACGGGAACCGAATCTAAAATTAAGAGACTCAATCTATGATCACATGATTCTTAGGGTCACATGATGATGCAATTTTTATGAAAGCTGTACACAGTTATATATATATATATATATATATATATATATATATATATATATATATATATATATATATATGAGCGATCAACTTCCACGAAGTAAACTCCAGGAGGGACGAAATGTAAATATAAATATAAAAGCGATCAACCGGCACGAAGTAAACTCCAGGCGGGACGAAATGTAAATATATATAAATGTATAAAAGCAGTAAATGGCAACGAAGTGATCTCCAGGCCAGACAGAAATGTATATATATATATATATATATATATATATATATATATATATATATATATATATATATATATATATATTCTTATGTCATCAAACTCTGTTTGATTGAGCCTGGATTTACATTCGGAGCGTTTACTGCTTTCATATATATATATATATATATATATATATATATATATATATATATATATATATATATATATATATATATATATATATATATATAAGCAATAAACGCCACGGACTGACGGTCTGGGCATACGCACACAACACGACTCTCAACGTGAATAATTGTGTGTGAACAAAAGTGGAGAAAAGGCTTTAAGAAATGTAAGAAGGCTTACAGTGGACAGCCAAAGAAAACTTCAAATAGTATTAGATGAATGAACACTCGGTTTTTACTTGTAAAATGTAGCAACATTTAAGCTCACAAGTATTTGAAATGAGAAAGCACTCAGTTTATAGTGTGTATAGAGTAAAATGGACATGTCTTCCTCACCTTTTTTCTTACAAAATGGCCATCCCAAGCCTTTTATTTATAGAGGGGGGAGCCGCAGGTGTACCTGCAGTAGCCGCGGGTCTACTTGCGACTGCCCAGGGTGCCCCGGGCAATGTGGGTCCCACCGTCTCGAAGTACGTGCACTCAGACAACCCGTTGTTTACTCAAACCTTCATAACTTTCAATCTGGGAGTCGAATAGAAGCTTGTCATACCATTCTGGAAAGCTCTTTCCGAGAGCTACGCAATGACATAAGATTTGCCTTTTTTTGAATCCGAGAAGATGGTCCACGACTAAAAGCATTTCATACCATTGAGGAAGTTTGAGTTGAAATGAGTTGATTTGATTTGAGTTGAGTTTGACTTGGCAAAATGACTATTTTGCCCCTCCCAGGGATATCTCCGGCTTTGGCACAGTTATAGTAGTCTTTTCCTAGGGTTATCTATGAGATTGTCATGTTGTTGACTTTGAATGTCCTCAGGGTTATCTCTGAGGTTGACTTGGTCTCCTAGGGTTATCTCTGGGGTTGGAACTTACTTTTCTAGGGGTTATCTCCGGGGTTGGAAACTAGATCTCCCGAGGCTATCTCTGGAGTTGGAATTGATGTTGTGGTCCTCTATATTTATCTCTAGAGTGTGAATAAGACGCTTTTGTCCTCTTGCATAGTTAGTAATAGGAAAATGAAATTTCGAATGTTTATATTGATTATGGACTTTTAAATCATAAAAGATAGTAGACATCATGCTCTACTTGACTCTTCTAATGGATTGCTTATTTCGCTGTAGTTGTTGATCTAAACATGTTGTCTATTGTATTTTATCAGATTTTATCTGAGTTAGTTGAGCTAATCATTTTTCTTTTGGTTCCATTGTTCTTCTCAGGAGGCGAGAATGTAGCTGGGACTAGTCGGGGAGTGGAGTAATGGTCTAAGATGGTTATTATAGTAGTCCTCACTATTTTTGTAAAATAATGTGACAATAATTTTAATGAGGACTTTATTTGAATTTGGATATTGTCTACGAGACAATATTTGTATTGAAACTAACAGCTTATGTTTTGTCGTATTTTACACGATAATTAATAGTTGTATAATAAAATTTGTATTTGAATTCTGTACCATGTATTTGGTGACTCAGAATGGGTTGTGTGGACCTATTTTGGGGGCGTCACAGTTATTCACCAAGAATGCGGTAATCCGCGTAGACAGGTTACTCCCGCAACTTAATAAAGAATAAATACGAAGGGATATTCACCATACATGCGGTAATCCGCGTAGACATGTTACTCCCACAGATTAATAAAGAATGTGTACGAAGGGTTATTCACCATGCATGTAGTAATCCGTGTAGACAGGTTACTCCCGTAGATTAATAAAGAATAGAATGACAACCCTTACGAGTATGAAGAGAATAACATCCTTTTCGAATATGAAATAAATAATACCCCTTATGAACACGAAAAATTATATCTCTTATCTTTGTAGGAGATTGGATACTGCAATAGTATAGTAGCAGAATACTCTTCTTTCTCTTTTATTCTCTCTATAGTTTCTCTATCTAGAGTTTTAGTGAATTCGTAAGAAAGAATGAAGAAATGAGTTTCTATTTATAGGAGAATGAACTAAATAGTAACCGATTCACGAACGGTCCTGATTTGTTTACTATTAAAACGGACGGTCCATATTGATTTACTATTAAAACTTCAACCGGCAGTCCATATTGATTTACTATTATAACTTCAACCAGCGGTCCATATTGATTTACTATTATAACTTCAACCAACGGTCCATATTGATTTATTATTATAACTTCAACCGACAGTCTAAAAAATTAGCACATCTCCCCATGGAATAATAAGCTAAACTTACAACAAACGCCTCATGACAAATTCCTCTACTTATATCAAAAAATTGAATAAATAATTACCAGAACACATTTTTAATCTTTCAACAATTATTCATCATTTAATATTATAACTCATAATATTGATAACCAGATCGTTCCCAAGAAAGAGGAGGCTTTCCGATAAGGATTTCTCCTTATTGGCGCACAATTAAATAACCAAACCCCTTTTTTTGATAGAACTGTCTAGACATTTTCAATAATGCAAATAATAATATGAATAATTGTGTCGTCTTAATTATTGATTTAATAATATAAAATATTGTGCAGATGATACTGTGACAATAATTGAATCAATAATATGAGATACTATGCAGGGACTACTGTGGCAATTATTGAATGAAATTGAGTGATTTCTTACGTAAGCATCAATAATCAGAGATACTGTGCAATACCATGTTCTACTGTGCAACAATGCGTATTACTGTACTTTTATCACCGGGTATTTCAATAGTTTAACGGTAAAATTAAGTCTTGCCGTTATTTTTATAAAAATGTTACTTTTTTCGCTTTCTATATCCAACAACTATTCCGTTGTAAGGTCCACCAATGATTGCGCCATCGTATGAATATTTTTCGACCAAACGAATATTCTCCGGCACAACAAATATTTTATGACAACTTGCTTACTTTGTAAAATTTTCACATATCACCCTCAACTTTAACCTTTTATTAATTTAACCATTAATTATAAGAAAAATTGATTACTTTTATTTCATAAAATTCGGGGTCTTACAGAGTCACAATCATCTTCTCCGATAAAATATTTATTCAAATATATTATTATAATATATTATAATTATTTAAATAATAATATTATATACGGTCCGGATCTTAAGCTCACCCCTTATCTAACATACCTTGCTCACCCCCACTTTAGCGACGGACCGGGCGACGATTCGGTCCGTCGCTATATGTTGTCCGTTAATAAAAGCTAAGACAACGATTTTATATATAGTGACAGACCAAATCGTCGCCCGGTCCGTTACTAAAATGGGGTGAGCAAGGTATGTTAGATAATATATATATATATATATATATATATATATATATATATATATATATATATATATATATATATATATATATATATATACACACAGACACACACACACACACACGAATGTGATTAAAGGGACGGAGGTGAACAAATTGTATTTGAATGCTTTGTTTTCAAAAGCAGTATGTGCTTGGTTTTTTTTTTCCAAGTTGATGGGCGGAGGTTTTCTCCTGCATAGGCAATGCATTCATTTGTTTCTAAAGGTGTGGGCCTCACCCATAAGAAATGGGAGGAGGTTAGGTAAGGAAAGAAAAAGAAACGAAAAGTTAGGTAGATTGAATTATTTTCTTCCTCCGTGCTGCACAATAGAAAGAGGGGTATCCCTCCATCCTAAACACACCAAAAATCTCAAACGTTCGTATTACAATATTGTGAATATATCTTTTGAGTATAAGAATACTTTGAGTATAGCTTTTAGTGCTAGATTTTCTCAGGATAATATCTGATATTCTAAGTTAGATCTAGTTCCTACTAAGGTAAATGATATTATTTTATTTCAATATTCGTAAAAAAATATCATTTTCTTTCATACTCCATATTATGTAAGTGATATTATTTTATTTCATATTCCTAAATTTAAACTTACGATGGTAAGTATTGCTTTTATAATTTCTGAAATGATTAGAAATTCCTTAAGGTTTGCGTTTCATCGAATATCATTTCACTGAAATATTTGTCTGAACTTTTTATTAAATTTTAATCTTTTCATGTCAAGATACTATTCATAGGTACTATTCATACAATACTATTAACACGATACTATTCATACGGTACTATTCATGAGTACTGTTCACAACAAAATTTAATTTTCTTTTCTGTCTAAGTTTTTTTTGATACATGTATATCATTCTTAAATTTTACTCCACAATTAGTTATCATGTTGACAATTTGGATATTTTTGAACTCTAGATAAAATGAATTATAAATCTGTAATATTTATCTTTGATATTACTTGATTGATTCTTTATATCATTGTCATCATCCTAATGCTTATATTGTGGTGAAAGTTATCTTTGGCCAGTAGTGCAAAGATGGACTGTTGATTAGTATGATTATGACCAGTAATTGTGTATTGGTATAATCATAACCTTTAATGTTACAAATAAATGTTTGTGGTGAAAGTCATTGTGACAACCCGAATTTTTATAAGTTATTAAAATAAGAATTTAATAATTAAAATTCTTATTATGAGATGTGTATATTTTGAATTATGTGTATTGGTGTGAAGAAATTAAATTTTTATGAGATTTAATAGTTGATTAAAATATTAAAGGAAATATAAGAAATTAGTCACGATAAGGAATTTGGTGGCAAGGGAAATTAACCCTATAAATATTGGATAATTTAAATTAAGTTGAAACTATATTATGGAATAATATTGTTTGAATATTAAAACCTTACTTGGTAGTGGTGTTGTAGTAAAGTGAATAAAAGAGTCAATTCACTTAATTAAAATAACGACTTAATATATGAGTTTTGCTAATTAAATTTGGTATTCTTAATATATATTACATGTCATGGTAATATATGAAAATGTTTAGTATCTTGAATAATGTTAATTAAATATAAATTGATGGTGAGAGAAGAAAAACCAATATACCTATAAATAATTATTGGTTAGAGATTAATAAATTGAATTAATATTTAAGTGGTGATTAGATGTATGGGTTAAATAAATTGTACTGAGACAATTTATGTGAGAAAAAGGAATGAAATGATTATATATAATAATTGTATAATTCATTTGAGTTAATTAAAACAATTATGGAATAAATATTAACTATTTTAATGAAAATGTTTTTTATTTTAATGGAGGTGTTTATGAATATAATTTCATAATGTATAAGTGTAATAATTATACAAATTATAATTGTATAATTATTCGATGCAGTTAGCTAAATAATTTAGCAACATAGTTAAAGTGTGACACTTAGAAAAAAGAAGACATGCTGTATTATAAGGAAGATATTGAAATAAATTAAAAAGGTCTTAAGTTAGTTCTAGCCAAACGAGGTGTTATGACCTTTGGTATAATTTAACTGCTGAGACTTTTAGCATATGGTAACTGATAACCAAGTTAAAATCACGTATTATTACTTTATCAGTTTATTTCATTTATACAGTGGCAAGAGCAGAGAAGAGAGTCTAGAGAAAGTGAAAATTCAGAGAAAGGAACTCAGTGAATTCAAAGAGAATAATCAAGAGGAAGAAGGAGATTGTTCAAAAATAACTAATCATATAAATAAGCTTAGAAGGAGTCAAGCTAATAATATAATTTCATATTTTATGTATTTCTCTAAATTCTTTTCTATAAATGGTTTTGATGAACAGTTTGTTTGGGAATAGGTTATATGTGATAATAGATGATTGTAATATGTTAAATATCATCTGTAAACGATTTGTGGAGCATCAAATCCATGAAAACTTGTTTTAGAAGAAGAAATTAAGTTTTGTGGTTAAATATGTACAATATGGATTATTTTAGAGTTAAAATTGATGGTTAAATCTTGTGATAATCTGTAAATTGACAATGATTTGTGGTAATACATCGAGAAATAAAAAGTATGCAAGTGGAATGAATCTTTTTGGTCAAGAAACGAATTCGTAGTGAATGAATTCGCTAAATATGTTTAAAACATGAAAATATAACATGGACACTGAATTGGAACCCTTAAAATGAATTGTTAATATTTTTGAAGCGTTATAATTATTCTGTAGATGAGTAGTTCAGGTTTTAACGAGTTCAAAGAGTCGAAAACTAACTAATTCTAACTTAAAATGAAGATTATGAAGATTTGAAGTATGTGCATAAAAACATTGCAAAATATGGGATCTGGGCAAAGCCAAGCACTGGCGCGCAGCTGGGAGCTGCTAGAGAGCACGAGCGCGCTGGAAATGTGAAGGAAATGGGCGTGGCCTCGCCCATAGTGTGTCAGGTGTGACTGTTTTGACCTATTTTGTTAAAATAGGCATAACTTTTGCATAAGAACTTTGATTGAGGCGATTCAAGATGATACTGAATGAGGAATAATAGAACTACAACTTTTGTTCTTTAACTACTTCGATTTGAGGTCGGGAACAGGGGTCAATACGGCCATCTTTGGGACTGATGTGTATTCGGAGGCAATCAGAGGGCGTCGGGCATGCACGTATGCAAGTGTAGTGCTTATGAAGATAAAATATGTTGTTCTAAGTTATAAAATATAAATATTATGAAATATAATAATGCTTAACATTAATAAATGATGTATTAGATAAGTTGTATAAGCATATTAAACATACACAAGAGAGGCGAATCGTGCATGTGACGAATGAACGTTGAAACGTTGTGACAAGTGTTAATAAACTTAAAAAGTGTTTCAATTCAATTGAAATGAATATTATAAGATATGGAATAGGATTAATATAAAACCAATAAGGAGTCGTAGCAAGACTTATACACTTGAATGAACTTCGAGTATGACCTAAGAAGAAATATAGTTAGATATAAGTCGAAAGGTAACACATTCAAATTGAACATTGTGTATTTATAATAGGAAGGATTATGAGATGTAGAGTAAAGGTTACATAACAAATACTGTGCGTTGTTATGTGACTAATAGTTGATGTGCATGATTATATAATTGTGTAGGGCACGCAAAGTGCAGATAACTTGGCTGTTAATCTGTTATTGGTAAACAACGATCAAGGCAAGTCTTTCAGTTCCTATTTGTTATGTGAACTTGATGATGAACTATTTTAAATCTTTAATTTCAAAGAGCATGATGTGTTATATATGTTGAAAGTATGAAACGTTTAAGTCAATTTATGACTACGTTGATTGAGTAAAGAATGATGATTGAGTAAGGAACTCAATCTTTATACTTGTTATATGAACTACAGTTATGTTAGTCCAATGTTTATAAGATATATATTGAGCATGTTATTATATGCTACGTGATGCATGGAAACTGTTAGATTTTGCTAGGCTGTCGAGCTCAACCTTACAAATAACCACTTTTACAGGTTAAATATTCAAGGTAACGCTATGTACTACTTGAATGACATGGAATAGTTGCAATGCAGGAAGATTAAATACTTTAGCTATATCTGCTATTCTTTTAAACCATGTTTAAGGTTTTGAGATATGTACTTGATAAGTTATGATTAGGTAATAATAAACTGTAAATTTTGAATTATCTGATATATAAAGGTTATCGGATTGAAATATAAGATATTATAAAAGTACTCTGATGAAGCGAATCATAAAATAAAATTGATTCAGAGATGTGTAGATTGCAAAGGTTTTGATTCAAGAAAATAAACAAAGTAAGAAGACTGAAAAGTTTTAATTATTCCGCATTTTATTAAGTTTAATATCGAATAATGATGTAAAATCAGAAGTTAGACGTATTATTAACGACCGGAGTCGAGAGATGAAAGGTGTCACGATTGAGAATTTTGTAATTTATGATAAATATTTATTGAATTAAATAAATATTTTAATTTATTTATTTATGGAGATAAATAAATAATTGATGAATTGTGATGTAATAATTTAGTTGAGTGTGTATGGTAACTAAATTAATGAATGGTAATTTTATTATTTGAGAATTTAATTTAATGAAAATAATTAAATTAAATGAATTGTTTAATATTTAAATGAATTGTTTGATATTTAAGAAAAAAAATTAAAATTAAATAAAATAATGCTCTAGTTTAAATTAATTATTAAATTAGATATATAATAATTTATTAAGCATAAAGTATAATTATAATGAAAATTATAATTATTATAATTATAATTGTAAGCTATAAAATTAATTAAATTAAAGTATGATATATGGAACTATATAATATAAATATTATTAAAATAAACTAGAATGAGGAGTTTGTGTATAGTCAAACAAGACCTTGTGGCCTTTGGTTTATTTTAACTGACACAACCTATTGTAATTTCTTACCTAACGTACGTGGGAGAGAGATAAAAGGCCAGTTTATATTACGCGTATTATTTCTAAGGCTAAGTATAGAGGGTTTGAGAACAAGAAAGAAAACACATGATGATTAGAGAGAAAAAATAGTGAGATTGAGAGAGAATTTTCTCTATGATTTTATCAAGAAGAAGAAGGATTGCTAAAGCCTTGTGATCATCTTGCAAAGAAATCAAGTATTGAAGGTATAAAAACCTAAATTTATGTTCTTAATTTCTAATATAGAGTTGTGTGAATTTGAATTATAATTGTTAATTAGTTGATGTAATCAATTGGTTATCATCTATAAATGGTTTTAGTAAGGGAATTCATGAAAATCATGTTTGTGTTATTGAGTTTTTGGGAAAAAAGGAAAGAATTGGTTGATGATTTCTTGAAATAATTGTTATTCGTGTTAAAGATGGTTTAAAATCTGATATACGTTGCTTTCATTTGGTTTTAGAGTATCAAATTTATGAAAATTGGGTTTGTAGTAGAAGACTTTAAAAAAATAGTGTATAAATGTGTGAAAATAGCTTAAGTAAGTCCAAAATTTGATGTCTAATACTTGATAGAATCTGCAAATTGATCGTATATTGTGTTAGTATATTAAGAAACGAAAACAACGTAGTTTGAATGGCGTCAATTGGTTAAGAAACAAAGATTTGGCAATCAAATTTGCTAAAAGTGTGAAAATATAAAGAAATTGGGAAAAATATGATTTTGATCCTTAAAAGTTAATTATATATAATGTTTATATGGATAGAATTATGAAATGCATGCTTGTTGATGTTGTTACAAAATCTTAGTTGTTGGGTTTTGTGAATTTCTGTGGAAATTTGAAAAATTGTAGTGTTGGTGCAAAACAGGGTTGCAACTGCAGTTTCTATCTGTGTACAGCGCAGCTGCGCCGGTACTTGTTGGGTAAAATCTAATTACGCACAATACGTAAGTATACGTGGTCAACAAGTAATAAAGTGTAAGTAGAGTATCGTTCCCACAATGAATTATTTAATTAAAATCACCAAGTACTAACCCGTAACCAACTCAATCTTATTTAAACAAATGAATTTCAAATTATATAATCAAACTACTATTAAATTCCAATAGTTAAATTAAGATTACAGAGATTTAAAATCAAAACTTCACTTATTGCTTCATTTAAGTTAACACACTTCTCATCAATTATTCTCTATCCTGAATTGTTAATCAAGAACATTAAAGTAGATAAAACCACCTCTCGATGCATAATACACATACTTACTTAAATTCACAGATGATAGAATTAAGCAAGACACCGTAATTAACTAATCCACTATATCTCTATGTGAATTACAATTAAAAAGGATTTAAAGCACAAGTTCTCTATAAGATTGCATATGGCGTAAAAGCATATCTCTATACTAAACACGAATCATGAATTCCATCTATGCAGAAATCACAAACACAAGCTATCATGATCATATCTAAATCTATACTCCTCTTTCGATTTCGTATAGATTATCACGGTAATTGATGGCCAACCAATTAAACAATTAAGTCCAAATCACAATAGACAATCCTCAGAACAGAACATAATAATTGATAGCAAAACATCTTAAAATAAACTACACAATAAGATCCATTGTAATCTCAAACAAAGAATTAGTTTATGATATAAAAACTAAGAATCCACACTTGAATACACATTAAAATATAAGAATCAGATTAAGGAAAAGAATTGAATCTGTTGTAAGCAAATCTTCATCTTCCTCAAGCTCCTGCTCTTGATCTTTAATAGTCTCCAAGTCGCTTCATTCTCCAAAAATCATTAGGGTTTTGTTTCTAATATAATGGAATCCTCTCTCTCTAATCCTTGTGATTCTCCTCCTTTTATATGCCTCTTTATATGTCTTTAAGTCCTCTTGGAAGTCCTTGAATCAATCGGATCGAACCAATCCTTCTCAAACTCAAATTCGAACAAAATCTGGTTTCTCAGCTCGTACCCCCGCCCCAGCGGGCTTTTGTGCACGGATAGGCCCGCCCCGACTGGGGTCCTTACGGTTTTTTAGCTTATACCCCCTCCCCGGCGGGGGTTTTGTATGCAAAAAGCCCGCCCCGGCGCCTATCAAATCGAAGATCGCGACGAGATCTACAACTTTCATTCTTTACGAATTGAGAAATAATGTACAGATGAAGGACGAAATTTGGTTGGAAGTGACTGCTATGCAAATGGCCACCCAAAACAGTGAAGTTCAACGTCCGTTGGTACAAAGGTCATAACTCTTGTATCCGAACTCCGATTGGAATGATTCAAGATGTTCTGGAAAGCTAAGAAGAAGCTATACAATATAATTCAAGTTCCAAGCCAAGAACATGAAATAAACATGAAAGCCCAAACAATGTCCAGATTTCTTTTCTTTGCGATTTCATACCAATTCTTTGCGATTTCATACCAATAGTTGCTCACATAGCTCCCAAGCATATAATCTAAAAAATGAACACAATGCATGAAAAGTAACTAAGAAACATGATTTTAAGCAACTAATTCAAGAAGCAGATACCAGATAAGTAGGTATAAAATCTACTTATCAAATACCTCCAAACTTAAACCTTTACTTGTCCTCAAGCAAAAACACAAAACAGTAATGCTATGCAATGCAACTAATCTACATGCCTACGAATCCAACAGTAATGACAGAAACAAGTCTATTCAATCGGCCTTAGAGAAATCAAGTAAACATGATAATACATCATATCAAAACTCATCAGTAATTTCCTAATCAATCATCAAATCTTAGACTGTTATCACTAATATAGTGCGTGTGTGCTCAACAACAATGCTAACTGATGTAAAATCAAATTTAACACATAATAAATCCTTCAAAGGCATCAAACAGTGTAAACTCAAGAAATCCACAAATGAGCTAGATCCGACTAAAATCAAATAAGTACCAATATCGAGGGTGAACATGGGATACTTATGCCTTATTTTTCATCTACGGGGGCTTTTTGCTCTTATTTCCCATTTTATTCATTTTTTTTATTTGGTTTATATACACATAGCAATGTAATATTTTATTCCCTTAGGCTTTTCAATCTACCTTAACAAACTTTCAACCAATGACTCCCAGACCATTAAGACCTTAGAAAGCTAGGTGTAAAGGCAATCCCCTCGGGCTTACTTACTCAAGCAACAAAGGCCACAAAACTATACAAGCACGCCACAGTGTATATTCATACTCTTTTTTTTTTCTTTTTTTCTATAGCTTATATACTCAAAATATTCCCGCAAACTTAGGTTCTTGTCTAACTTTAGCCATCACTACTTATTCTTGTCATTCTTTTATTCAAACTAGCATTATCCTTTAGAGTCCCATTATGTATCAATTTAAACTCAATCAATAAACACATTATTTTTACTGTGCTATCCTTATTATACCAGTTTCAAACATAAAAAGACTCAATTCATAACAAGAAATCACATCAAAGCTCTAATAGTCAGTACTATACTTGTCTACCCAATTCCAATCTCATCATTAGTCAAAACAAACTATAAATATCAAACAGCTGGACTCATGCAAGATGTACTAAATGCTATATAAACATAGTAAACTAACTACTATTTTTGAAAATTTTCAAATTTTCAAATTATTTTTTCAAGAGACTGAATGAAAAACTAAATATAACTATAAGAACTACAATGTAAATAACTAACTATATGCAATACGACACTAAAATGCCCCCAAACTTAAACTAGACATTGTCCTCAATGGCTAAAATTGGCAAAAGTAAAGCAGAGGACTTCCCCGAAAATATAGCAATCCTCCTCCTTGTCCGCTAAGTTTGGAGAATAGGTTAGGCACATGGAACAAAATGGGCACCACACTTGAATTTGACTTGAATAACCTTTTCATAATCTTTTGCCTGTCTATTGAACCTCCAATACCTGCAATGAAGAGAGACAACATGGATTAGAATAGCACTTTCGATTGGTAAGAGAACTTAATAAGCAAATTAATTCCTATCTACTAAATAAACTAGTAAAGCATATAAATATAAAAATTCATGGGTTGCCTCCCAATTAACGCTTGAATTACATTCTTTCAGCCTGACTTTGTTTGGTCAACGCTATCCAATTCCTCTTCGATACTTGAGGAACCCTCCATCCATCGAAATGCTATAACTTTTGGTAGGTTCCCATTTATGATGGCTATCGAATTAAAGTCACCTAGCATGCTTTGTTTAGATAAGATCACATTCAAGAACATCCAACATCTAGGTGTTTTCTCCATTATGTATGTGATCACTTTGGGGCATAGAAGCTTATCACACACAATAGGCTCTTCGTCTATCTTCTCTTTCTTGTCCCACCATGGATTCAAAATTGCACTCGCTCTTATGTCACTAGGAGCTTTGCCGATGATATGACTACTAATCGGACAAGGTTTTTTAAATCTAACCGGATCCTTTAACTTTGGTGGAGAAGGCATTTGAGGCATAAATAACATCGGCTCATCATAATTGGTACCCACAGTTAGTTCTTCGCCGACCTTATTTTCATTATCCCCCTTTGTCTCCTTTTTTCAACATCTTATGGCTCATCCAGTTGTAGATTTGACTCGGGCACTTTGTCAATCTCGAAATCCATGTTATAACACCAATTATATTGAGGATAATTGTTCAAGACTTTCAACATTTGATCTATCTTATTCTGAAGATTCTGAATTGACCGCTCTTGATTAATCCTCCTCTCCTCATTTGATGCTATGAACTTGGACAATAATTCCACCAACTCTGAATTATTTGTCTTAGTTTTGGAATCCATGTATTGAGGACCATGGGTTGAAGTGGTGATGAGTTCTATCTGGTGCTGAAAATTATGGCTCGATATTTCTTGACTCATCCATCCTCTCCTCTTGGTTTGCTATGATCTTTGACATTAATTCTTCTAACTTTGACTTTTCTTCTTGTGGGAATGGATGTGGATATGAGAATTACGGTGTGTATGTTGGATTTGGAGCGTAGTATTGGTCTTGATATTTATAGCTCCATGAAGAATCCGGGTGATACCCCCAAACTTGATGATAATTAACATATACGTACTGGTTGAGGTAGTTACCACCATACTGTACCGACCCAAGACTAATGGTGCATTGATTACTCGGGTGATTGCCATCACAATAATTGCACGTAACTGCTACCCTTCGATTACGTTGGGCTACAACTACATCCAACCTCCTTGAAAGTATCTCTAGTTGTGCTGATAATGCAGAAATTCTATTCAGTTCACCAATCCCTGAGTCCCTTAGTTGAGTCATACTCGAATATGGCCTTTGATAATTTCATCTAGCCATGGTATCTGAAACGAGAGAAAAATATGAAGATAATAAAATAAAAAAAAATGTTTAAATTAAGACTAATTTGATTGAAGCTAATATTGGCAAAAAATATTAAATTAATTCCCCGACAACGACGCCAAAAACTTGTTGGGTAAAATCTAATTACGCACATCATGCAAGTATACGTGGTCAACAAGTAATAAAGTGTAAAGTAGAGTATCGTTCCCACGAGGAATTATTTAATAAAAATCACCAAGTACTAACCCGTAAATAACTCAATCTTATTTAAACGAATAAATTTTAAATTATATAATTAAACTACTATTAAATTCCACTAGTTAAATTAAGATTACAGAGATTTAAAACCACAACTTCACTTATTGCTTCATTTAAGTTAATACACTTCTCATCAATTATTCTCTATCCAGAATTGTTAATCAAGAACACTAAAGCAGATAACACCACCTCGCAATGCATAATACCCATACTTACTTAAATCCACAGATGGTAGAATTAAGCAAGACACCCTAATTAACTAATCTACTATATCTCTATGTGAATTACAATTAAAAAGGATTTAAAGCATAAGTTCTTTATAAGATTACATATGGCGTAAAGACATATCTCTATGCTAAACACGAATCATGAATTCCATCTATGCAGAAATGATAAACACAAGCTATCATGATCAGATCAAAATTTATACTCCTCTTCCGATTTCATATATATTATCACGATAATTGATGGCCAATCAATTAAACAATTAAGTCCAAATCATAATAGACAATCCTCACAATAGAACATTACAATTGATAGCGAAGCATCTTAAAATAAACTACACAATAAGATCCATTATAATCTCAAACAAAGAATTAGTTCATGATATAAAAACTAAGAATCCACACTTGAATACACATTAAAATATAAAAATAAGATTAAGGAAAAGAATTGAATCTGTTGTCAACAAATCTCCATCTTCCTCAAGCTCCTGCTCTTGATCTTCAATGGTCTCCAAGTCGCTTCATTCTCCAAAACACATTAGAACTGGGGTTTTGGTCCTAATCTACTATAATCTAATCCAATGGAATTCTCTCTCTGTCTCTAATCATTCTGATTCTCCTCCTTTTATATGCCTCTTTATATGTCTTTAAGTCCTCTTGGAAGTCCTTGAATCAATCGCTTCACTTCTATTTCCAATTTCTCCATATCTCTTATTAACTCCTCCTGAGTTGTTAGTTGAAACAATTTCTCCCTTCCTTTCCTGCTCAGAGCGTCGGCAACTACGTTTGCCTTCCCCAGGTGATAAAGAATCTCATAGTCATAATCTTTGATCAATTCTAACCACCTTCTCTGTCGTATATTCAACTCCTTCTATGTGAAGATATATTTCATACTTTTGTGGTCCGTGTATATCTCATATTTTTCTCCGTACAGATAATGTCTCCATATTTTTAATGCAAAAACTACTGCCACTAACTCTAAGTCATGAGTAGGGTATCGTTTTTCATAATCCTTCAATTGTCGTGATGCATACGTAATGACTTTGCCATGCTGCATCAGCACACAGCCCAATCCTCTATGCGATGCATCAGTATACATTACAAATCCTCCTGTATCATCTGGTAAGGATAATACAGGCGCCTCACTTAATCTCTTCTTTAACTCTTGAAAACTCTCTTCGCATTTGTCGATCCATACAAATTTCATCGTCTTCCTCGTCAGATTAGTCAACGAGGCCGCTATCTTAGAAAAATGCTGGATAAATCTTTGATAGTACCTGGCTAATCCTAAGAAACTTCTCACCTCTGTCGGTGTCCTTGGTTGTTCCCAACTACTTACTTCTTCGACCTTTTCGGGGTCTACTGAGATTCCATTCTCATCCACCACGTGGCCTAAGAATTGAACCTTCTTCATCCAAAATTCGCATTCTAAAAACTTCGCATACATCTCCTCCTTTCGTAGTGCCTCTAAAACCGTCTTCAGATGTTTGGCATGTTCTTCCTCTGTCTTTGAGTAGATCAAAATGTCATCGATGAAAACTACTACAAATTTATCCAAGTATGGCTTGAAAACTCGATTCATCAAGTCCATGAATGCTGCCGGAGCATTACTTAAACCGAATGACATTACCAAAAACTTGTAATGTCCATAACGGGTTCGAAACGCGGTCTTTGGTATATCTTCATCTCGTACTTTCAGTTGATGATATCCTGTTCGTAAATCGATCTTCGAGAAACACTTCGCTCCCTTTAGTTGATCAAACAAGTCATCTATCCTCGGTGATAGATATCTGTTCTTGATCGTTACTCTGTTTAATTTCTGATAATCAATATAGAGCCTCATCGATCTGTCCTTCTTCTTAACGAATAACACTGGTGCTCCCCAAGGAGACACACTCGGTCAAATGTAACCCTTATCTAATAGTTCTTGGAGTTATATCATTAATTTCTTTATTTCTACTGGCGCCATACGGTATGGAGCTTTTGAAATTGGTGCCGTTCCCGGTGCTAAGTCTATTACGAATTTAATTTCTTTGTCTGGCGGAAGACCAGACAGATCGTCCGAAAACACGTCTCGAAATTCATTCACTACGGGTATATCTTTAATCTCTACCCCCTTTTTTCGAGTATCTATAATGTAAGCTAAATAACCTACACATCCTTTCCTTAACAATTTCTTGGCCTGCATCATCGTAACGCAACACGATTGCTTAAGCGATGAGCTACCATCAAACACTACCTTAGACTTACTAGGAGTCTGAAGGTTCACACACTTATTTTGACAATCAATTATCGTTACATGAATATATAACCAATCCATTCCTAGTGTTACGTCGAATTCTCCCAGTCTCATAGGAATCAAGTCTACGCTCAGTTCATGTTCTCTAATGTTTGCACGACAATTTTGATAAACGTATTCTATGGGGATTATTTCATTATTCGCAACTTCTATGTTCAAGGAATCTTCTAAACGTTCTCGGGGTGTACTAAGTTTACTAGCAAATTCTTCGGATACAAAAGAACAGGTGGCACCCGAATCAAATAATACATAAGCATTTATATTATTGATTGGGATTATACCTGACACCACGTCCTTCGCAGCCACTGTGTCTTGGACGGTCATGTTAAAGGTTCGAGCGGTTGATCGGTTGGGTTGTGTAGGTCCACCAATCATTCACTTACTTCCTCCTCCCTAGCCTCCGCCAGCTACACCGCTTCCTTTCTTCGGGCAATCCTTAATCTGGTGCTCTGTTGGTCCACAAGCAAAACATCCTCTGATCTTCTTTGGCTTTGGGCAATTTGGCGAGATGTGCCCCTCTTGGCTGCAATTATAGCAAGTGGTCTTCCCCTTCCAACACTCTCCCTGATGGCTTCTCCCACATTTGTTGCAAGCTTCGGTCCTCTTTTTGAAGTTTCCCTGGTGACTCCCACCTTGGTTGTTGTTTCTGTTGTTGTTATTGTTGTGATTTTCCCACTTCCTCTTTTCGGATTTACTTCTTCCGCTGCTGCTCCCTCCACGATGCTCACTACCGGTGTTTTTGTTCTTCATCTCCTTATGATATAGACTTAAGGCCTCACTACCACCTTCTGCAATGATTGCCTTTTCCAACAATGTTGTAAAGGAATGAATCTGGAAGACCGATACCTTATTATACAACCACGGCTTCAACCCCTGCTCAAAATGTCTCGCTTTCCTCTCCTCATCTATCACTTGGTGCTCTGCAAATCGCGCTAGTTCATTGAACTTAGCTGCGTATTGCACCACCATTATATCACCTTGTTTCAACTCTAGGAACTTCACTTCCATCCTACTCTTCATACTTTTTAGGAAATAGTTCTCAAAAAATAGCGTCGTAAACCTCTCCCAAGTTATCGTTCCTTCCCCCTCTCTCTGCTGATTACTTTTCCACCAATAGTTCGCTTCGCCTCTCTTCATGTATGTGGCAAATACGGTCTTCCGGTCTTCACCCACGCGAGCTATAGTGAAGGCCTTCTCGATCTCCTTGATCTAGGTTTGCGCAACTATCGGGTCAGTAGTTTTCGTGAACTCTGGGGGTCCTACACTCTTAAAGTCTTTAAAGGTTGTTACTGGGACAACTTGGGGAACGGGTGGTACGGGTTCGTTCCTTCCCCTTAGAGCTTCTCCTAATAAATCTACTAGTCGCTGTATCAGATCTACTGGACCTCTCTCATCATTAACTGACTCTTTTGATACAGTTATTCTACGTCTGGGCGGTATTTTCTGCATCACAAAATTTCCCATTTATTATCTGATTATCATATTTAGACATTTCTCAAATGAAAAGAACTAAAAGTGTATAAAACATTTTTGAAATAAGATCATTTATATTCATATGCCAAATGGTTACAATACATGTTCTTTTCTAGCATACTGCTATAAATGAAAACATATATTCCCTAATATCACAAAAGACGGGGACAACACTAGGTTACTACCCCTCTATATTTTTCAAAAGTTTGGGGTTACCACTGTCTCACATCTTACACAAAAGGCTGAGATTACAATAACATATTAACAACACATAAATAAACTACTATACTACTGAGTTTTTCCTTCTAGACTCAATCTAGCATCTCACGCTCCACGGCGCTCTGATACTCCTTCTGCGCAATTTGTGCTACCATATCCCGACTTATGGTATGTCGGGTCTGTCCCTGCTCAGCAGGGTAGTGATTCACCCCATCGATCAATCTCCCCATGGCTGTGCTTAGAGCATAGCCCATCTTGTTCATCTTCCTCCTCTTGCATCGCACCTCATCCTCTAGGTCATTCACCCTGTCTTTGGAATCCTCCCACTTCTCCTCGAAGTGAATCATATCCATCACCTCCATCTCTAACTGAGTTTGGAGAACCTCCTTCTCTGTCCTCTCACTCAAAACCCTTTGCTCCATTTCTTCTAGTTTTCCTACCAATTCAACGTTCCTCGCCACCGATCGGTGAAATAAGGCTCCCATCTGGATCCCTGCCTCCATTCGTTGATCAATTTCCACCTCCATCTCCTGCATCGCTAGTTGCCTCTCCAGAGTCTCAGTCTCTAGTTCCTCGACTCTACATCCTAGCTCCAAAATCTATTCTTCGCACTCTCCTAACATCCGATCTTTGAAAGTAGTCCTGTCGGAGTCCTTCATGGGCTCGGTTTCCTCCACTACAAGAAAAAGGCCTAACAGCGACCAATACTATCAGCGACCGCACCATCGGTCGCTGATATTATTAACAGCGACCGCCATCTGTGACCAATATTTAATATGGTCGCTATATTTTAACAGCGACCGCACGCGGTCGCTAGTCAGTTGCTAGTACAAATTTGCCTCCCAAAATTTGGCTGGAAATGTTGGCGCCAATGTTTTATGCGACCACTTAATATCTGCGATCGCATGCGGTCGCAGATAAGTCCATATCATTAAAATCAGTACCGCATATGGTCGCAGATAGTGGTCGCTGATCAAACTTAATATTAACAGATTCAGTCACTCGCTCGACACAGCAGAGGCGGAGAAAAAGAAGAGGGAGCTTAGACAGAGAGAAGAGGGAGAAAGGGGGGAGAAGAGAAGAAGAGGAAGAGAGACTCCGGCCACTGCCACCGGGACACCGGTCCACAGCCACCAGGAGGTACCACCGCCGCACCACCGCTGCACCACGCCGGTAACCCCTTAATTCCTAAATCTCTAAATTAGACCCCTTAATCCCTTAATACCTTAAACAGAATGCTAATCTTGTGATTATTATACTTTAATCGATTTTTTTTGAGTTGAATATTGCAATAAGGTAGTACTATTAGAGTAAACATTGTCATTAGAGGAACTCAATGTTAAATGAGTTGTGTGAGGGCATATATGTTGTTTATATATTTTTTCAGTTATTTTTTCAAAAATATTTGACGAGTCACCAACTCATCAACACAAATTACCAGCAACTTAATGAGGACCATAATATATTTAATTGATGAGTAATATTGTAGTACTAATTTATAATTGATTGATACATAATACTTCCTCCATTCCAAAAATATAAAACAATGATAATTATTTTTTTGAAGTCAATACATGAATTTTCTTCATTTTTAGTTAAAAAAATGATAAATATTGTAAAATATTTAAAATTATACTCATTGTAAAATTTATAATTGGAAAATAATATATATGACGATATTTATTTATGTTTTAGATCTAAGTTGCATATCTTTTAATATTTACAGGGTTACTAATTAATCACGTGTTATTACTTTTTTGAATGTTTCATGCTATAATCTCAGTTTCTATCTAGTTTTCAACTGATATTGGATGGAGATTTTGTTTCTTTTGGATACAGTACTAGTACTGATTCCTAGTTTATGTCTTGGGTGCCTAGAAATGACCTTATATACATGCCGTCGTGCATGTGGCTAGTCTATATTACAGGGGAGACTCTGGCCAAATTTTTTTATTGGTCGGGTAGTTGCAAACATTTATACTATTAACGAGCCTATTGGTGATCCAGTAGAGCCTATTAAGGGGATGTTGGAGCTGATGGGCTGGGCTTGGGTCCGCGAGTTCACACGAGGCCACGCCAAGCTTAGCCAAGCCTCACGGGGTCAAGCCAAGCTTGGTTGTTAATTAGGGTGCTGTTAAGCCAAAATAGACAGTGCTAGGGAACTGCTAGTGCAACAGAGAAGGTAACTAGACACACTTGGTCAATAAATAGATTGTTTTGGCTATAACAGAAAAACAAGGGTATTTAACACTTATGTATACAAGAATAAAGCTACAAAATGTTATAAAAGCTATAAATTGCTCAACCAAGTTGTGTCTATCCCAAAACATAAAAGATTATAGAAAGGGACTGTGAGGGGTATAGTCTTAAAACATGTTAGGCGCCTTAGCACACTAGTTGATATGAATGAATCTCCAAGATACTCAAAAGTTGTATAAATGAGTTAGCAAACTTTGATATAAAGCTAGCATGAATGAAATACCTTACGTATTCACTTACGATAAACAATAAAAACAAATTTAAAACAAATTAAAATAAAATAACATGATATAATATAACTATTAAACTAAGTAGCATTTACTTAGTTTCTCATACTAAATTTAATAACATTTAAAGTTTCCCATACTGCTTTAATTTGCATTCATTCGTTAACATCCGGAATGCTTAAATGTTAATCATATGCTTACAAGTATACTCAAGTCATATGATTACAAGTATGCTCTCAAGTCATATGCTTACAAGTATGCTTAAATGTTAGTCATATGCATGCTTATATGTATGCTCAAGTCATATGGTTACAAGTATGCTCAAGTCATATGTTAACATTTATAATGTTGTCTGTAGTAGGTACCGTGGAATCATGGACCTCTATTCAGACCGTAGTTGGATGGCACGACGAAAGTCAAGTGCCCAGATAGGTGCTACAATTGAATTTAGAGCTGGTTGCCAAGTGTTTTTGGAGTATGCATATAGTCACCCGGGGGTCATATTCACTTGTTCAAGTGCCATTGGTTTGATTCAGAAAAAGGGATACGTGTTGACAGACATGGAATCGTCGATATTGTCCTCCATAGGTCTGCGTACTCCAACGAACCGTTTGTATTACCAACTCAAACAATACAAGTATACTACACTCCTAGTCCAGTTAGGAAAAGGGATAGACCGCCTACAGATTGGCAAGTTGTAATTCATACTCCCGCGCGTAGTCGTGTCCAAGTAATAGACGGGGATTTCTACCAAGAGGAAATGCTTCAGAGACCTCCTATAATAAATATAGAGGACAACGATGATGTAATCCAGTTAGAGGGTGGAGATGAACCTGATGAATTGGATCCCGAGACAGTTATTGTGCAAGATGACAGTGATATTGAGGAAGAGTTATTGACTGACACTGACAAAGAATCTGAAGAAGATGGTTATGAATCTCCGATACTTGTACAAAATGATTTTGACTCATCAGACAACGATTTTCATTAAAATGTATGTTTAGTTTTAATTGTACAAAATGTATGTTTATGTTCATGTTCATGTTTAGTTCATATTTATGTACCTTTCATTTATGTTCTCTATATAGGAATGTTCTCTATATCCTTAACTATATCATTTGTAGTTGTTGTAGTTAACTATTTTGCAGTCATGTTTATGTACCTTTCACTTATGGTAATCGTAGTTAACTATTTCATACAATTAATTGTCATTCATAATTTCATACTAACATCCTAATTTTTTTTATTTATAGATGTCTTCCGAACCTGTTGCACGAAAGCGCGGGTTGGGTCGGGGCCCTAATCATGTGCCGAAGGCCCCGGTTAATCCGGATGATCGCATTCTTATACAGATCCGTCCTCCTCCAGAAAGCACGTAAGTTAAACATCGTGTATATATAAGGGTTAAATATTTCCATTGTTATAAATATATTTTAATGTAAATTATTGTATATTGTAGTGATTTTCAAGATAGTAAAATTGTGAAGTGCATTTCACAATTATGCTTACAGAACTGGCCTACGCCAGTGATTACATGGGCGAGCACACCTCTCGCCCATAAGGATGCAGTTTGGGCTGAATTTCAGGTATATTTATTTAATGACTCTGATAGATAATACATAGTTAATCAACTAATAGTTTAGTAATGTTAGATTATGGTAATATAATAGTTTTAATATTATTATTGTTGTTTTATTTGCAGAAGCGGTATAGATGGGACGACGCACATGCATCAGTTATTCAGGCACTGTTCTGGCAGAAGTGCGCCGTCCGGACTAAAGATAATCTAAACAAAGAACGACAGAAAGCCCTACACAATGCTGAGATTGACCATCCAGGACAGGGTGAGCAGTATATGCATAAGCATTGCCCCTGGTGGTGCGCACATCCCATATGGGTGCAGATGTGTGAGCAGTGGAGAGCTGAGAGCTGGGTCAAGAGACGTAAGACTGCCGCCTCGAACAGATCCTCAGGTGTATCTGAAGGCGAAAAGGCAAAAGGCACGTACAAGGGCGGCAGTATATCTCAGCTGCAACATATTGCTGCTAGGGTACATATGTATAACAAGCTTATTGGCTTAGTTATTTGTCTTTATGTTTACAGTCATGTTTTGTAGCTAAAATATCATATGTTTCATATTAATACGAGAACATGAACTGTAGGAGTCTGAGTCTCAAGGTCAACCTATCAATTGGTTGGATGTGTATGTGGCCACCCGTGATGGTCTGCCTGATGCTGTTCAGATAGCGGTAATAAGTTAACTTTAAACATATTATAGTCATGTTTTTTAGCATTTCATATTTATTTTTAACTATTTATTTGTTGACCTTCTGATAGGACACTTATAAGGGCTTAATGAACGAGCGCTATCCTGAAGGCACCCCGCGTCCGGCGATTGATCAAGAATTGTGGGAGAGGGCGTCCGTCGTGAAGAAAAATTATGTTAAAGGCCAAGGACAAAGACGACGCCCGACCATCAGTGGCACATGCAACTCTGCTACCCAGTCTACACAGTCTACACAGTCATCAGGTCATCCAGCCTATCATACTCCTGCTGACTGTGTGAGAGCGATCTGTCAAAATCGCGATCTTCTTCTTATACTGGGCGGGCATCTGCATTCTCTGAATCCTGATGACTTGGCAAAGGCAGTGGCGGAAGCAGCAGCATCACAGCATCAGGGTGGCGACCAGGTACTTTTAATGTTTCATTACGTACATTGTCTATTATATAGCTTTCCCCAAGTCATAGCAGTATCAACACATGTAACATATATGTTTTATTCTTTTGTTAATTACAGGGTACTAATTTGAATGATCCATGAAGAGCTAGACCAGTCATGCATGTTAGATTTGTAAAGCCTTGTTAGACTTGTTTTTTAGATTTTTAAAGCCTTGTAATCTTTTAAACTACTTATCTTTGGACTGTATTGGTTTACGATTCTATTATATGGATGTTTACGATTGTATTGTGTTGTGTTGATTTAGATTCATTCTTTGGACTGTATGTATGGATGGATGTTTATCATATAGTAGTTATCATGGATGGATGGATGCTTATATATACTGCTGTGTGTTGGGATAAAAAGCAGGTACAAAGCAGGTTATTTTTGGGAAATCAATAAAATAGGAAAAATATTTATAAAAAAAAAACAAAGTCAGCGACCGCACGCGGTCGCTGATACAGTATTAGCGACCGAGTAAGGTGCTTCTACTTCAGCGACCGCCTGTGGTCGCTATTACCGGTCGCTAACACGTGTGCCACATCACGTCTGACACATGACTCAGCATGAGTCAGAATAGCGACAGCTGAGGTCGCTGATTGCGGTCGCTAAAAATGCGGTCGCTATTCTTGGTCGCTGATGTCATTTTAGCGACAAGATTTTCTGCGACTACGATTAACGACTGCATCCGGTCGCTGATACCCATCTGCGACTATATGCTGTCGCAGATGTGCGGTCGCTGATAAGCCTTTTTGTTGTAGTGCTCCTCCACGGGTTCCTCCTCCATATTCTCCTCCTCCGGATCAGATTCCTCAGGTAGAGGCTCCATCTCCTCCTCCTCATCATCATCATCAATAGGGGAAACTATCAACATAGGCTCTGCTATCAAGGGTGCCTCATAGACTACGTGGATATCACGCGGCTCCTCCTCTACTACTCGACTAGGTCCTCCCCTGTCAGTCATCCTACAATCACCAACATATGACAAGACAAACAACAACTCTATCAGAATGTTAAATAACATAAGTTCATTGTATAGAATGAAGTTACATTTCATAACACACTAAGTCTCTCAAGGAAAACTCTACATAAGTTTTATCCCCATCCAAACTTCTACGTTTTCTTAGGTTATAGTCTAAGGACTCTCGTTCCTAAGGTTTATAACTATAGCTTTGATACCAACCTATGACGCCCCCAAATTCTAACCTCCACTTGGTCATCTGAATTCGGTTCGTCACTATCTCAAAGTATTTCCATAATAACTAAAATAACATATTCACAACGGAAAATCTAAATTAGAATAATATACAATGATTTATTATAATTATTCCCCCAAGTCTCGTAACCTACAGTACTTAAAAGATTACATAATAGTATCGAATGAAGACCTATTACATAATCCTACTTAAGTTTAAACATAGTCTTAATACAACATAATAATCTTAAACATAAAAAGGGAAACGCTAGTCGGTAGCCTTGCCCTTGCCCTTGTCTGTTCTAGAGACACCTCCATGTTCTTCCTTAACTGAAAGGTTTTAAATAAGCAAGAATGAGCACAAATTGCCCAACAAGTAATATACAACAAGGGTAATGGTTTTATAACACGAAGGTAAAATATCAAAGTATCGTGTCTAAGATAGTTCGGAGTTTCAGAATAATATCATAATTAATGAATATCAAAAATTCTTTGAATAAGAACGATAATTTAATATGAATCAACAGATATATATGAATTTAAATACTAATAAGGTATGCAACTGGATAACGATTATACTAAGCAGTCATTAAGGACTATTGAACATCTACTAGAATTACCAATATTAAATTGATAACCTAAAAGAACAAGTATTATAGAGGATCAGTCTACAATACTCCACGTTATGCATAACACCACAGTAATAATATATTCATGTGTTGGGGTTTCCACCAACATACAATCCCCTTACCATAACGGTTGTTCAACTTAGTTTTCAGATTTTCGCACCAATAAATTAGTTTGGACAGTTTTATGAACATGCATATAGTCTAGCCGAATCAAATCGCATTGACTCTTTCACAATATTCAAGAAAATTACTAAGTTCAACATAAATAATATCTTTCACAAGGGTTTAAGCATATTAGCTCATTTGAACGGAAAAGTAATATAGCTTGCATTCAAAGAGATAAGCTTACGGTATTCGTCGAATAAGAATGCAATTATACATGATCAATAAGAGTAGGGTTCGGATACGTGCCTTAAGCGTAGTTTATCGACGTTTAAGAAATCAACACTTTCGAATCCTATTTATAGTGTATCACAAGTATAGGATGCCCATTAGTTAAACATATTCGATAACCAATCCTGATATATAGATCAAGTGTACACATATGGCTCCATTATGAAATCAAATAACATAGTCTTTAATCATTGCTTTATAGTTTGCACATACTTTTTGGACTTATCCCTTGAAAGTCTATAATCACATCATTAAACATTCACTCCTATCATCTAGCATGCTTCTTAACACATTGGACATGCACTGGTCATATAATATATGCTAGACTAATAATACAAGTATGCAACTCCTACAAATTAATTGTAGAAAATTGATCCTACTTCAGACTGGCGCGGCCGCGCCTGATTTGTACTAAGGAGAAGCGTGGCCGCGCGACTCTCAGTTCAAACCAGATCTGGCTGCTCCTGCAGAAGGTCTGTGCACACTCAGCTTGTACGAACATAAATAATCATGCAATATACACATGTTAGTAGGTGGATAACCTTGTTTGACCTCATATCATAGCATTATCATAGGTCACCATCTATTCTCATTTAATCAAGACTTTAAAGGCTCAATTCATAATTTTCTTACGTTTAATCGTTGAACCCATACCATATGATCCATAGGTCTTAACTACTTATTTTTGCAATAGATTAGTCATGTATTACAAGTTATGACGTTCTAGTTCATTCATGCTTGTTTTAAGCCACATTTAACTAGTTTTACTATGCATAAGACTTACTAGGCATTCATATCTATATCAACATGCATAACACCTAATTGTGATGTCTCGTATGCACAATATAAACGACATAAGCATGCTCACAATCTTAACTCAATGTACATAGTTTATCAAGTTTATATTTGAAATTATAAGTCTCTTTAGTAAACTTATTTAAGCATACAAGATAAGCACACATTGTCTAAATCATACTTTCGTACACATTTGTGCACATGCTCAAGTTATTTACATAAGCTAGAAATATCAAAATTTGTAACATAATGCTCATCATACTTTGTTTTGCAAAACTTCAAGTTTTCCTTTAGAAATCCAATAAAACCAAACTAGAAAACACTACTATACACCAAACAAGTTCATGCCTTATGTTATACTCATGTATATGCATACCTAGATTATTTACACATACTCACAAAATCAGAATATACATTATTCCAAGTTTACCCCTTCTAGTTTTCCAAATCTTGAAGTTTTCTTGAAAACTCAACTTAAATCAAGCTAAAACAACGTACTATGTTTAAAATATTATTTAACCATATGCTAGAGTTATTTAAATGCTTAACCTAACTCTCATAGGATGATCAGAACAATATAGAAACCTCAAGGTAGTATCTGAGAACAACACAACGCGCGGCAGCGCGGTATTAGGCTATAGAAGTGGCGCGGCCACGCCACTTCGATCAGAACCAAAAATTATGGATATGCTTTTGCAGAGCCTTGACATATTCACTGCTAAACTTGAAATCAGACTAACAACAAAGCTCCTAGATATGCATACAAGCTCAGATAACATCATGGCATGCTAATCCATACCAATTAAAAGAGAGTTCAACAATTTCTAGAATTTGACAAACTTCAAAGTTAAGAACATAAAAATAGAATTTTATACCTATTGAAGCTTGAAGGAATTCCTTAACACAATGATTATACTCCCTCAATTTCTCAGCAGCTCACACTCTCTATTGCACTTAACAGATAATTCCAAGCAACCAAGAATGAGAAGAGAAGGGTGTCATTTATAGAGGATTGAGTGCCCAGTCCATGGCATTACACAAAGCTTTGCTCAACATAAATTGGAAGAAGATGTTGGGTATAAGGAGAGTTGGCCAACTGCTCACCTCCATAGCCATCATCACGATCATCCTTGTAACATTCCATATTTTTTAAATGTAAGTTATAAATATTTATTGGTTTATATAAATATTTATTGGATATGTTATTGTTGAATAAATAATTGTTCAATTTGAGTGATGTGGTTTATTTAATTATTTGTTGAATAAATAATTAAATATTAAATATTAAATATTTATTGGCAATATTAAATATTTATTGAATTATATGGCAATTTGAGTTGATGTGATTTAATTATTTTTTGAGTAAATAATTAAGGAGTTAACTAAATTAATTATTATGAGATTTTATAATAATGGAGTTTAATTTAATAAGCTAGAGAGCTTATAATGATTTTAAATAAATAATAATATTTAAATGAGAAATTGTAGTTTGAAATATTAGTTGATTAAATGAAATTATAATTGTAAAAAGAATTATAATTGTTTATGTGTTAAAGTAATTTAATAGATTAATGTTTAATTGATTTATTAATTTAATAAAGGTGTGACTAATAACCTTGCTATAAAGGAGTTATTAAAATAAATAAAAAAATGGTTTAATTTAGTTTTGTCAAACAAAGTATAAGGATTAATCAATTTGTTTTAATTCAGTTTACCAAACAAGGTGTAAGGATTAATGGGTTATTTTTATTATGCTAGCCAAACAAGCCTTAAGGCTTTTGATTTTTAAAACTTATGTAACTGACATAACTTATGTCAGTACTTATATTATATAATTATTATAATTATATCTTATATGCGTTATACTAATTTACGTAAGATTAGAGGAGAGAGAAAGGAGAGAAGAAGAGAAAAACTCAGAGGAAGAAGAAGAAGAAAAGAAGAAAACTAAGAGAAAAATTGAGAGAATTAAGAGAATTTTTCAGGTTTTGGAGAAAAGATTTGGAGAAAAAGGGATAGTGTCATCATCTTTCATAATCCAAGGTAGGAGCTCTAGCTCTTTCTTTAAAAATTTAGTTTTCTTCTTCCCAAAAAGTCTCTGTGAAAATTTTATAAAAGATAAATTGTTGTTATGTATATGGTTTGGCATGATTATTGATTATATGATTGTTCTATGAACTTATATATGATTATAGAGAAATTAGTTCATGCATATATGTGTTTTGTGGAAGAAAATATATTACAGAGTGTTCATATGACAATATGTATGAATATGGCTATTTTAAAATAGAAATTAAGGTTTTAATTGTTGTTGAATGGATAAGTTGATTGTTAGAATTGATAGAGTATGTAAAAACATAATTATGATGCTTTGAAATTTCTGTTTTGGTTGAATAACAAAATCACAGTGTTGATTTTTATGAAAAATATCAAAAATGGAGTTTTTGGGTTTTAAAATATGTTATTCTAGTATTTAATTTTCTAAAATTATGGTTTAAGTTGTGTTAATTTAGTATTTGTATGCTCGGTGAAGTTTATGTGTAATTTGCATTAGTTATTCATGTCAATTAGTGTTGGAATTGAAGTTATAGACAGAAAATTTAGTTGTTCGTGGTTGGTTTCTGTGAGTTTCAGCGCCCCAGCGTCAAAATTCACGCCCCAGCACCAAATCTCGCGCCCTGGCACCAAGGTTCGCGCCCCAGCGTCAAAAATGGGCCCGTAGCTCGCGCCCAGCGCTGAAGCTCGCGCCCCAGCGCTGATGCTCGCGCCCCAGCGCCGTAGCTCGCTCCCCAGCGCTGATGCTCGCACCCCAGCGCCGTAGCTCGCGCCCCAGCACTGATGCTCGCGCCCCAGCGCCGTAGCTCGCGCCCCAGCGCCACTGTTCCGCGCCCCGGCGCCGAAAAAGTGGCCTAGTTGGGCAGTTTTGACCTCCTGTAGTAAAACGGCCATAACGTTTTCATACGAACTCCGATTTAGGTAATTCAAGATGATTCAGAAAGAGGAAGAGTATACCTACAACTTTCATTCTTTATGTTTTTTTATTTGAGGTCTGTAACAGTTGTCAAAATGGCCATATTTAGGACTGTTGTGTATTTAGAGCCAATCGGAGGGCGTCGGGATGCACAAATGCAAGTGCAACCCTTTGGGTATTAGTATAAATTAATGATAACATGTTAGACATGTATTAGGATGTTGTATCAAGTTGTTAATGTACATGTGGTGCAATGGCATGATCATTTAAGTAGTTGTAATAAAGCTAAAAAGTAATATTCATGAATGATGTGTTGTTTAAACTTAAACTTAGTTAGTAGCTATACTAAGAGTAATAAAAGAACTCATAAAGGTAATGTTAGTGTAACTAATGTGTATTGTCAATGCATATGGTATGTGTAGAACTTGGGGTGAACGTGAATAGTAATTGTTTAACCTACACACGAGGCAAGTTCCCTAACCTTTTCTACCTTATTATTCAGCAAGGTTACTTTTCACTGTTATGTTATACTTATGCAAGTTCTCTAACTCTAAAAACTTCATTGTGCAAGTTTCCTTAACTCTATTTTTATAACTGAGCAAGTTTTCTAAACCTTATCTTTTGATATTGAGCAAGTTTTATCTAATGCTAGAACTTCATTGTACAAGATTGAATTCGTTAAACACATTATCGCTTTAATTCCATTTCAATTGTACAAATTGCTAACTTTACACTTTCGTAGAGTTAGATTGTTTATTGTTGATTAAGCTCGTGTATCTATTGGTTTATGAGGATGCATGTTATGATTATTACATGATTATGCTATTAAATTATTCCTAAAGCATGATGTTAGTTTATAAATATCAATTCAACTATGATTATTCCATAGTATACATTTATGTTGTTTGTAATCAACTAACCCTTAGTTGATTACCGTTGAATTCTAAATTACCCCATGATGTATCCAAACCAAACTCACTTTGGTACGGACTTGTATTCTAAATACTGAGAAGAACAACTCTTTTATAAGAGGTTACGCTTAGCGTTGAAATGATTGTGTACAATACATTGTACGAAGGGTTGATCCCCCTAAGTACGTGGAGTCCTTATAGTCTTATGACTGTTAAAGTTAAAGTTGAAAGATTACTTATAACTGTGGACATGATTCGTGGTCATTAGACCCTCAGTGAATGTTATAAATTTCAGAAAGTTAATAGAATATATTGTTCAGTTCTATTGAGCCTAATATTGGCAAATGATGTAAAGTTTAAAGATTTACTTATTGTTATTTCAAGTGGGCTTTGTTTGCTCACTCTTGCATGTAAAATTTCTTACAGCTAAGGTTGAAACTGGTGATGTACCTAGTACCAGTAAAGGGAAAGGAAAGATGAAACAATGCTGAAGACCTGTAATAGATTGAATAGTTTATTTTCAGACTTGTTTCAAGATTGTAATGAATGTTATTTTAATTATTCCGCATGAATGAATGAATGTTTGTAAAGGTTAGATAACCTGGGAGATTTCTTTTATTTAAGTTTAATCCTTTATGGGCATGTTTTCTTTTATTATTCCATTCTATTATGATTAGGTAGTTAGAAATGAATGTTTTGATTACGTGAACACCAAATCTTGAGGTAATGAAGTACCGGGATTTGGCTGGTGTCACAGGTTGGTATCAAAGCTTTAGGTTATGAACCTTAGGTGGGGGGAAAAGCCTTAGGAAGTAACCTTTTGAAAAGATAGTGGAGTTAACTCTTATCGAGTTTTAAGAAAGAAGTAATAAAACACTTATGTGCTTATGTGTTTATAACTTATGTGCTTGCGAGTGTCGAGTAGAATGATTAATAACTAAAACTTTAAAATTTTGTTGTCAGGATGACTAATGTCGGAGAATCTAGTCAGACTAGGGAGGATGGACCTCAAATGCCTATAGAGGAGGAGCCTCGCGACATTCAGGTAGTTTGGGAACAACTACTGCCACGGGAGTCAGCCCCGTTGGTCACAGTGGTTGAAGATGAGGATGATGATGTGGAGACGGATGAGGAGGATCCCGTGGGGTTACCACAGGAGGATGAGGATGACGAGGATGAGGAGGAAAGGATTCCGCTCAACTCGATTGCTGGACGTGTATACGATGAGGTGCATGACCGTAACGTGGAACTTCAGGATATAGTTGAGGAGTTACAGAAGATAGTAGCTGAACAACAGACTACAATTACACAAAAAGACGGCGAGATCCAGGATCGTGATGAACGACTGACAAACGCCGAGGAGAAACTAACACAGACTGAAGGAGAGAAGGAACAATTGATCGAGATGGTTGCTGAACTGAAGAGCAGGCTGAGAGAAGAAGCGGCTAAGAGGGCAAGAGCTGAAGATGCATACGAAGAAGCTTATCAACGAACTGGAAGAGCAGTAAGGAGTTCACAGGCAAAAAGGATGAAGATGGAAGAAATGGACAAAGTATTCGACACCGCAATTAATCGAGCTCAAGATCGAGTTATGGGATATCTGATTCAGTTCGAGACGCTTCCATCATTTGTGTTAGATCGAAGAACGATGTTTCGAGTCATGGAGGAAGAACGTGATAGGGCTAAGAAGTATCTTAATAGATCATCGTAGAAAGTGTGCCTGTAATGCACATAATATGTATTAAATAATGTGTAAATCCCTAGTGTTGAGTAACCATGGGATATGATAATAATGGCATTGTCCTGAAACTTTTGTAGTTTAGGAAAGTAATGTAGATAGCAGAGATGCTATTGTGTTATGTTTTCAAAAAAAGTTTATGAATAAATAAAAGTTATTATTTTACTCAAAATGTTATGTGTTATGTGGTTATTTCTTTTGAAGAGGCAAGTTAATTAGAAATACTTAAAGGAGTTGAGTAATGGTCTAATAGATGTTTTATTTTAAACAGAAAATGCCTCCCAGACGTCAACCAACACGACAGAGAACCACCGAAGAAGCTAACGACAATGTTGATACGAATCCCGTTCAACAACTAGTGGCACTATTGACAGGAGCGTTGCAGAATCAACCTCAAAACCAAGGCTCAACGTTTAAGGATTTCAAGGCGGTTGGACCACCTGAATTCCGTGGGTCCATGAATCCAGTCGAAGCACAAACCTGGATTATGGAAATAGAGAAGGTGTTCGATGTCACTAGGGTAGGGGATGAGCAGAAGACTGCTTTCGCAACTTTCATGTTGAAAGCAGAAGCTAGTTATTGGTGGCAGGCCAATAAAACTCGTGAAGGGCCAGGAGTGATGACCTGGGATAGGTTCAAGGAACTGTTCTTCGAGACCTATTTCCCGGAGAGTTCAAAGAGTCAGCTGGAAGTACAGTTTCTGGAGCTGAAGCAAGGGACGATGACGGTATCTGAGTATGCCACAAAATTCAACGAGTTGGCGAGGTTTGCGCCATATCAGGTTAGCACAGACGAACGCAAAGCGAAGAGGTTTGAACAGGAACTGAAGCCCTGGCTGTACAGTAGGGTTTCCCTGTTCCAGTTGAAGACATTTGCAGCAGTAATGGAGAAAGCAATACTCGCTGAAGGTGGAGGAGAGGCGGTGACCAAATTCAACCAAGAACAAAAGAAGAAGAAGAATGAGAATGAAATGAAGAATGGAGGTGGCAGCAGTGGAAATAGCAACAACAACAGCAACAACAACAGCTTGAAGAGGAAGTGGAATGGGAACGGGGGAGCTGAAAACCAGCAGGGTAACCAGCAAAACAAAAAGTTTGAAGCATGTGCGACATGCGGGAAATTTCACAAGGGTGCGTGCTTGATGGGGAAACGAGTTTGCTACAATTGTGGCCAGGAGGGTCACATCACCCCAAACTGCAATCAACCGAAGAAGAAGGCGTGCTTCACATGCGGATCCAAGGAGCATTTTGCTCGTGAATGCCCTAAGAAGTAGGAGGGAGGGACAACCAGAAGCAATGGAGGTAACAATGGAGGTACATCGGCCATTACAGGACCTGCAGCATCAAACAAACCCACAGCCAGAACCTTCAACATGACTGTGCAAGATGCTGTGCAATCAAAAGATGTGGTGTCAGGTATTATCCCAATCAATGATATTAATGCATATGTATTATTTGATTCGGGTGCTACTTGCTCGTTTATATCTGATGAATTTGCCAAGAGCTTAGAATTGCCTAGAGAAGAACTGAATTTTCCTTTGAACATAGAAATTGCGAATAAGGAAGTAATCCCTGTTAGATTCGTATACAAGAACTGTAGGGTGAACATTAAGGAAAATATCTTGTTGGTAGATTTGATTCCGATTAGACTCGGGGAATTTGATGTAATTCTGGGAATGGATTGGTTGTTCAAATACGGAGCGGTAATTGACTGCCAAAAGAAGTGTGTAAACCTTATGACTCCGTCAAAGGTAGTATTTTATGGTAGCAAGTCGCCTAGACAAATGAAATGTCTGACGACTATGCAGGCCAAGAAATTATTGAGTCAAGGTTGTGTGGGCTATTTAGCTTACATAGTCGATACTCAGAAGAAAGGTGTGAAATTAGAAGAAATACCGGCAGTGAGAGAATTTGAAGACGTGTTTCCAGAAGATTTGCCAGGACTTCCGCCGGACAGAGAAATTGAATTCGTGATCGACTTAGTGCCGGGAACAGCACCGATATCAAAGGCTCCGTACAGAATGGCTCCGGTAGAAATGAAGGAACTGATGGTACAGTTACAAGAACTGCTAGACAAGAAGTATATTCAACCAAGTGTATCGCCGTGGGGAGCGCCAGTTTTATTCGTGAAGAAGAAGGACGGGTCAATGCGTCTTTGCATTGATTACAGGGAGTTAAACAAAGTCACTATTAAAAACAAATACCCGTTGCCAAGAATAGATGACTTGTTTGACCAGTTGAAGGGTGCTAAATACTTTTCGAAAATTGATTTGAGAAGTGGGTATCACCAGTTGAAAGTGAGGAAGGATGATATATCACGAACGGCATTCAGAACTCGGTATGGACATTACGAGTTTCTGGTGATGTCTTTTGGTTTAACAAATGCCCCTGCCGCGTTCATGGATTTGATGAACAGGGTATTTAAACCATTTTTAGACAAGTTCGTAGTGGTGTTTATCGATGACATTCTGGTGTATTCCAAAACTCAAGAAGAACACGTGGAACATTTACGTCTGACATTGGAGACACTAAGAAAGGAAAAGTTGTACGCGAAATTCACTAAGTGTGAATTTTGGCTCGACCGTGTACAATTTTTGGGTCATGTGATTGACAAAGATGGGATTTCAGTAGATCCATCGAAAGTGGAAGCTGTAATCAATTGGGAACAACCAAGAACACCTTCGGAGGTGAGGAGTTTCTTGGGGCTGGCCGGTTATTATAGAAGATTTATACAAGATTTTTCTAAGATAGCCACTCCGTTAACAAACTTGACACGAAAAGTTGTGAAATTCGTGTGGACGGAGAAATGTGAAGAGAGCTTCCAAGATTTGAAGAAAAAGCTAAGTATGGCACCTGTGTTAACCCTGCCAGATAATACAGGAAATTTTATGGTATATAGTGATGCCTCACACAAAGGGTTAGGTTGTGTTCTTATGCAGAATGACAAAGTTATTGCGTATGCATCAAGACAATTGAAAGATTATGAGAAAGGGTATCCGACTCATGATTTGGAATTGGCGGCAGTGGTGTTTGCTCTGAAGATATGGAGACACTATCTTTATGGAGAGAAATGTGAGATCTACACAGACCACAAAAGTCTGAAGTATATTTTCACTCAGAAAGATTTGAACCTGCGTCAGAGAAGGTGGATGGAACTGATAAAAGATTACGATTGTGAGATCTTTTATCATCCGGGCAAAGTGAATGTGGTAGCTGATGCTTTAAGCAGGAAAGTTAGGGAGAAGTTGATGCTGATTACAACTCAGGAGGAGCTCATTTCAGCAATGACAAAACTGGAGTTGGAGATCAAATTTCCAAAGGAATCTGACGAACAATTATTTCAGATAGAAGCTGGTCCAACTTTAATGGACAAAGTGAAGAGTGCCCAACTACAAGACGAAGAGTGTGCGAAAATCAAAGAGAATTTGATTGAAGGCGGTGATGTAAAATACAAGATCGACACCGAAGGGTTACTACGGTTTGAAGGAAGGATCTGGGTTCCAGCAGCACCAGAACTGAAAGAAGAAATTTTGATCGAAGCTCATAGCTCAAAATATTCAATTCATCCAGGGAGCACGAAAATGTATCAAGATTTGCGCCGACATTTTTGGTGGCCAAATATGAAAAGGGACGTCGCAGAATGTGTAGCGAAGTGCTTAACATGTCAGAGAGTAAAAGCCAAACATCAAAGACCCAGCGGATTGCTTCAACCGTTGGAAATACCGGAATGGAAATGGGAGCATGTCACGATGGATTTTGTGGTGGGTCTTCCAACTACTCAGAAAGGATACGATGCGATTTGGGTAATAGTAGACAGACTGACAAAATCAGCACACTTTTTGCCAATAAAGATTAGATTCAATCTTGATCAGCTGGCAAAACTATATATTAAAGAGATCGTTGCAAGACATGGAGTTCCAGTGTCAATTGTGTCAGACAGAGATCTGAGGTTCACATCAAACTTCTGAAAGAGACTACAAGAATGTATGGGAACACAGTTGCGAATGAGTACGGCATATCATCCGCAAATAGATGGCCAAAGCGAACGAACGATCCAGACATTAGAAGATATGTTGAGAGCATGCGTCATGGATTTCAAAGGAAGCTGGGAAGAGCAATTACCGTTGGTGGAATTTGCCTATAATAATAGTTATCACGCAAGCATCGGCATGCCGCCTTACGAAGCGTTATACGGCAGAAAGTGCAGAACTCCACTGTACTGGGATGAAGTTGGTGAACGTCAATTGTTAGGACCAGAATTAGTGCAACAAACTGCTGAGGTTATCAAACTCATCAGGATAAGATTGGTAGCAGCTCAAGACCGACAGAAGAAGTATGCTGACCAACACAGGCAAGATCGTGCATTTGACGTAGGAAGCTATGTATTCCTAAAAGTTTCTCCTTGGAAGGGGAAAATTCGTTTCGGTAAGAAGGGAAAACTAAGCCCGAGGTTTATTGGACCCTTTGAAGTACTTCGAAAAGTTGGAGAGGTAGCTTATGAGGTAGCTCTACCTCCAGAATTGGAAAATATTCATAATGTTTTTCACATTTCGGTGTTACGACCATATAAACCCGATTACAAGCACGTAATCGAGTACGAACCGTTGCAGTTCGAGAAAGATTTGTCTTATGAAGAGGTTCCTATCCAGATTGTCGACAGGAAAGAACAAGTGCTCAGGAATAAAGTGATACCTTCTGTGAAGGTGATATGGAGAAACCACAACGCTGAAGAAGCAACGTGGGAACTCGAAGAGAAAATGTTGAAAGAATACCCTGAGTTATTTGTTTAATCTGTGTCTTCGATTCTGAGGACAGAATCTTTGTAAGTAGGGAAGAATGTAGCGAATGTGTTGTTTGAGTTGTGATTCTGAGGACATAATCCTTTTAAGAGGGGAATGATGTAACATTCCATATTTTTTAAATGTAAGTTATAAATATTTATTGGTTTATATAAATATTTATTGGATATGTTATTGTTGAATAAATAATTGTTCAATTTGAGTGATGTGGTTTATTTAATTATTTGTTGAATAAATAATTAAATATTAAATATTAAATATTTATTGGCAATATTAAATATTTATTGAATTATATGGCAATTTGAGTTGATGTGATTTAATTATTTGTTGAGTAAATAATTAAGGAGCTAACTAAATTAATTATTATGAGATTTTATAATAATGGAGTTTAATTTAATAAGCTAGAGAGCTTATAATGATTTTAAATAAATAATAATATTTAAATGAGAAATTGTAGTTTGAAATATTAGTTGATTAAATGAAATTATAATTGTAAAAAGAATTATAATTGTTTATGTGTTAAAGTAATTTAATAGATTAATGTTTAATTGATTTATTAATTTAATAAAGGTGTGACTAATAACCTTGCTATAAAGGAGTTATTAAAATAAATAAAAAAATGGTTTAATTTAGTTTTGTCAAACAAAGTATAAGGATTAATCAATTTGTTTTAATTCAGTTTACCAAACAAGGTGTAAGGATTAATGGGTTATTTTTATTATGCTAGCCAAACAAGCCTTAAGGCTTTTGATTTTTAAAACTTATGTAACTGACATAACTTATGTCAGTACTTATATTATATAATTATTATAATTATATCTTATATGCGTTATACTAATTTACGTAAGATTAGAGGAGAGAGAAAGGAGAGAAGAAGAGAAAAACTCAGAGGAAGAAGAAGAAGAAAAGAAGAAAACTAAGAGAAAAATTGAGAGAATTAAGAGAATTTTTCAGGTTTTGGAGAAAAGATTTGGAGAAAAAGGGATAGTGTCATCATCTTTCATAATCCAAGGTAGGAGCTCTAGCTCTTTCTTTAAAAATTTAGTTTTCTTCTTCCCAAAAAGTCTCTGTGAAAATTTTATAAAAGATAAATTGTTGTTATGTATATGGTTTGGCATGATTATTGATTATATGATTGTTCTATGAACTTATATATGATTATAGAGAAATTAGTTCATGCATATATGTGTTTTGTGGAAGAAAATATATTACAGAGTGTTCATATGACAATATGTATGAATATGGCTATTTTAAAATAGAAATTAAGGTTTTAATTGTTGTTAAATGGATAAGTTGATTGTTAGAATTGATAGAGTATGTAAAAACATAATTATGATGCTTTGAAATTTCTGTTTTGGTTGAATAACAAAATCACAGTGTTGATTTTTATGAAAAATATCAAAAATGGAGTTTTTGGGTTTTAAAATATGTTATTCTAGTATTTAATTTTCTAAAATTATGGTTTAAGTTGTGTTAATTTAGTATTTGTATGCTCGGTGAAGTTTATGTGTAATTTGCATTAGTTATTCATGTCAATTAGTGTTGGAATTGAAGTTATAGACAGAAAATTTAGTTGTTCGTGGTTGGTTTCTGTGAGTTTCAGCGCCCCAGCGTCAAAATTCACGCCCCAGCACCAAATCTCGCGCCCTGGCACCAAGGTTCGCGCCCCAGCGTCAAAAATGGGCCCGTAGCTCGCGCCCAGCGCTGAAGCTCGCGCCCCAGCGCTGATGCTCGCGCCCCAGCGCCGTAGCTCGCGCCCCGGCGCCGGAAAAGTGGCCTAGTTGGGCAGTTTTGACCTCCTGTAGTAAAACGGCCATAACTTTTTCATACGAACTCCGATTTAGGTAATTCAAGATGATTCGGAAAGAGGAAGAGTACACCTACAACTTTCATTCTTTATGTGTTTTTATTTGAGGTCTGTAACAGTTGTCAAAATGGCCATATTTAGGACCGTTGTGTATTTGGAGCCAATCGGAGGGCGTCGGGATGCACAAATGCAAGTGCAACCCTTTGGGTATTAGTATAAATTAATGATAACATGTTAGACATGTATTAGGATGTTGTATCAAGTTGTTAATGTACATGTGGTGCAATGGCATGATCATTTAAGTAGTTGTAATAAAGCTAAAAAGTAATATTCATGAAAGATGTGTTGTTTAAACTTAAACTTAGTTAGTAGCTATACTAAGAGTAATAAAAGAACTCATAAAGGTAATGTTAGTGTAACTAATGTGTATTGTCAATGCATATGGTATGTGTAGGACTTGGGGTGAACGTGAATAGTAATTGTTTAACCTACACGCGAGGCAAGTTCCCTAACCTTTTCTACCTTATTATTCAGCAAGGTTGCTTTTCACTGTTATGTTATACTTATGCAAGTTCTCTAACTCTAAAAACTTCATTGTGCAAGTTTCCTTAACTCTATTTTTATAACTGAGCAAGTTTTCTAAACCTTATCTTTTGATATTGAGCAAGTTTTATCTAATGCTAGAACTTCATTGTACAAGATTGAATTCGTTAAACGCATTATCGCTTTAATTCCATTTCAATTGTACAAATTGCTAACTTTACACTTTCGTAGAGTTAGATTGTTTATTGTTGATTAAGCTCGTGTATCTATTGGTTTATGAGGATGCATGTTATGATTATTACATGATTATGCTATTAAATTATTCCTAAAGCATGATGTTAGTTTATAAATATCAATTCAACTATGATTATTCCATAGTATACAGTTATGTTGTTTGTAATCAACTAACCCTTAGTTGATTACCGTTGAATTCTAAATTACCCCATGATGTATCCAAACCAAACTCACTTTGGTACGGACTTGTATTCTAAATACTGAGAAGAACAACTCTTTTATAAGAGGTTACGCTTAGCGTTGAAATGATTGTGCACAATACATTGTACGAAGGGTTGATCCCCCTAAGTACGTGGAGTCCTTATAGTCTTATGACTGTTAAAGTTAAAGTTGAAAGATTACTTATAACTGTGGACATGATTCGTGGTCATTAGACCCTCAGTGAATGTTATAAATTTCAGAAAGTTAATAGAATATATTGTTCAGTTCTATTGAGCCTAATATTGGCAAATGATGTAAAGTTTAAAGATTTACTTATTGTTATTTCAAGTGGGCTTTGTTTGCTCACTCTTGCATGTAAAATTTCTTACAGCTAAGGTTGAAACTGGTGATGTACCTAGCACCAGTAAAGGGAATGGAAAGATGAAACAATGCTGAAGACCTGTAATAGATTGAATAGTTTATTTTCAGACTTGTTTCAAGATTGTAATGAATGTTATTTTAATTATTCCGCATGAATGAATGAATGTTTGTAAAGGTTAGATAACCTGGGAGATTTCTTTTATTTAAGTTTAATCCTGTATGGGCAGGTTTTCTTTTATTATTCCATTCTATTATGATTGGGTAGTTAGAAATGAATGTTTTGATTACGTGAACACCAAATCTTGAGGTAATGAAGTACCGGGATTTGGCGGGTGTCACAATCCTAGCTTCAACTACCGACTTGTGTTTGCGTATTATAGAGTGAGTTACTGTTCTTGTACTTTGTGACCCTCAATTAGGGACAAGAGCAAATCTCAGCAACTCTATTAACTAAGGCTTGGTTTGGTTCCTTTTAATTCCCAAAAATGAAATTTTAATGCGTTAATTCTACTATACCATAGAAAGTTAGGAATTATTTATGTACTCACATCATATAATTCATGTACATTATTCTAGTCTAATTATTATTTATAATATGTATGGACTCCATTAAATTACCCACTATTAATTAATATCTCCTTAAAACTTTATTATTTCAAGTAGACTCACATATTGAAATAATTTAAAATTCTTTGACAAAATATATCTTTTAATATTTCCACTCGTACTTATTGTCACATAAATAATTGTCTATGTAACTTATAATTCCTTACACTTTATTATATAGTTTATATATTTTAATGTATCACACCACATTTTCTTTTTAATGTAAGAACTATACAAGATCACATGTCTTGCACACATAATTTAACTGAATCATACCATCTTAGTCATGCAGTTTACTTTACTCACAATAATAATTAATAATCACATATTATTAATTAATCACCATTAATATTTAATTAATATAACAACTAACAATTAATACTACTTAATTGATCACTTGGTAATTCCCTCGTTAATTAATATTACTATTAATATTTTCCATCACGGTGCCACACAAGTCTCTCAACGAGTTCATCACAAACTCCACATATTCTCAATTATTCAATTATTTAATATAATTGATGTAACTCATCTCGTAACACAAAATCATTTATATCCAATAAATATTCATTTTCATTAATATATTCATTTAATAAAACGTGAAAATTCTCGGGTATTATAGATCTTGCCTGTAAGACCCCAAATTATTAATAAATAAAATTTAAATTCCCTCTATTTATTATTTTGAAATAGTAAGGGTTAAATTGATTAACGAGGTTAGTTATGGGTAAAATGCGCAAATATTTCAAATAAGCAGGTGGTTATAAAATATTCATTGTTGTCAGGGAATATTCGTTTGGTCGTGGAATATTCTTTCTGTCGGGGAATATTCGTACGACGGCGCAGTCTTTTGTGGGCCCCATAACGGAAAGCGATTGGATGAAGAAAACGACAAGTATAAGTTGTTTATAAATAACGGCGTAATTGTTACCGTAAATACTGTTGGAATACCCGGTGGTTAAAACACAGTAATACGCGTTGTTGCACAGTGGCACACTGTATTGCACCAATTATTGATTTATACGTAAGAAGACACTACTCAATAATGGTTACAGTAATTACTGTTCAGTATTTTATTTTATTGATTCAATAATTGCTGCGTTGATATTTTATATTACTGTTGTTTCAATAATTGTCACTACACAGTATTTCCCATTATCAGATCAATAATTTATATTATTTGAATAATATTATTAGATAACATTATTGGCAATGTCTAGAAATTTCTGTCTAAGGAGAGGTTTGGTCATCTAATTGCGCGTCAGTAAGGAGAAATCCTTATTGAAAAGCCCCCTCTTTCCTGGGAACGGCCTGGTTGCCAGTACTGTGATTCTGTAATATTATTTGTGAATAATTAATTATTGATTTATATGATGAGAAAAATATTAATTTTATGTGGATATAGATGGAGAAAATTTTTTAAGTGACAATTATTAAAAAATGATATTTTATCTTTTCAAATAAAATAATTTATTATTATATTTAATAATATAATAATGGTGATAGTTTTACAATGAATGTGGGATATATGAGTATATGAGGAGGAAGAGTATTTTTTTTGTATTAAATGATTGACACATGTTTTGTGTGTCGGTGGACCCTATTTCTTGACTGAAATTTGATTATAGCTTGTAAAATCGCCCGTTTATGGATTTCGGTCAATTTCTGTTTAAAATTTGGAAAAACTTTCTTTTGCAAAGTTGTAGAGAATTGAATTTCCTATAAAAAAATGCGAGATTCGAATTTTCTGATAAAAGAGTTATTTTCTATGAATTATTGAAGTTTTGGAAAATAAAATGATTTTTATTAATTATGGGTGGGACCCACTTTTATTCTAACACATGTGGGCTGCTAATTTGGGTCAAGGATGGCTGGTGGCTGAATTGATCTTTAGGCATGCGTAGAAATGAGTTTTGTAAATAATAATATTTTATTATTTAGTCTCCTTTGGCGTTCTAGCATTTTCCTATAAATAGGTGCTTAAGTTAGAATTGAAAATCACACCAGAAACAAGTTTTCTCTCTTTCTCTCTCTAGATTATTGAGTGTATTTTGTGAGTATTTAGATTCTTTTAGAGTTTCTATTCATCAGAGCAAGTTTCTTTCAGCCTTATACCGGTATTCCGACCAGAAGTACTGTCTTTACGAGGTAAGGGATGTTATTTAATTCGAAAATGATATTATTTCTTCAATATCATTTTGCCGAAATATTGGTTAAATTTTTTTATCAAATTTAGAACTTTTTACGTCGGGGTTACTATTCACGAGTTACTATTCACGAGTTACTATTCACCGAAAAATAAAAATTTTTCTTTTTGTCCAAAATATCTATTATGGGTACTAGCTTTGATTGTATCCATGTTTTGATCATTCTTGAATTTTACTTCACTATGAATAATTATAAGGTATTTTTGGACATGGATAAATCGAAATACGAATCCTTAATATTTGTTATTTTGTTTCAGTGGATTCATTTTTTTAAGATATTTTTCATCATCCTCAGTCCTAAATGATGATATTACTGAATATCTTTGGCCTGTAGTGCAAAGATGAATGATTAACTGATGAATATCTTTGGCCCGTAGTGCAAAGATGAACAGGTGTTGAGATGAACATGACCGACTGGTGATACAAATGAATATCTTTGGCCTGTAGTGCAAAGATGAATATTTGATTAAAGATGGTTATTGATTGTTGTTACAGGGATAAAATATTAATGATGGACTTTTAAATCTTAGAAGATAGTAGAACTCATTCTCTACTTGACTCTTCTAATGGTTTTCTATTTTCGCTGCAGTTATTGATTTAAAACTTGTTGTCTATTGTATTCTATTAGATTTTTCCCTGTTGAAGACTAACGATAATTTGTTCTGTATTATCTTAGTCATAATGTTCTTTACTGGGCTAGTTGAGCTCACCATTTTCCTTTTTGTTCCATTTTTCTCAGGAGGCGAGAATGTAGCGAGCACTAGTCGGGGTATGGAATGATGGTTCTAGAAGTTATTTTAGTAGTCCTCACCATTTTTGTGAAATAATGCTTCAATAATTGTGATGAGGACTTATTTGAGTGTGGATATTGTCTAGATGACAATATTTGTATTTAAACTCACAGTTCTTATGTTGTAACAGTAAAGACGTAGTTTTTTCTGTACCATGTATTTTGGCGACTCAGAATGGGTGTTGTATACCTATTTGGGGGGCGTCACAGTTGGTATCAGAGCTTAGGGATATGATCTCTGGCGGAGATCGGAGAATAGAACTAGGAGGGGAGAGACGAATAAATCCTTCACTAGTGTGTCCTACCTAAGCTTATTTATTGGTCAGTCATAATATAGGGGTATTATGTGATTTGTTAATTTATTTAATTAACCCTTGTTTTATGGAAGTATTTGAGAATGTCGACTGAGAATGTTAACAGTGGAGTAAATGAGACCGTGGAGACACCGGTGCTTACCAACGAGGAGAACGTGCAACAAGCTGGCAATGTTCCTCATGTGAACAACACCAATGAGCAGATGATGAATGATGTAATGTTTAGAAGTTTTTTGCAATTCATGAAAAACCAGACGAGGGAGACTCGTGTTCAAAATACAGGAGAAAATGATAGCAATTCACGGTTTGTCACACCCAAACAGTTCAAAGAATTGGGACCACCAGAATTTAAGGAAAAGCCAGATCCGATCATGGCGGAAACGTGGGTCAAGCAAATTATCAAGATATTCGATGTCTTGGGATGCACGGAGGAACAGAAGGTTCCATTCGCCACCTTTATGTTCCGTGGCGAGGCAGACTACTGGTGGGAGTCTGTGAAGCGTACCCATCCAGCCGCACTCAGCATGTCTTGGGAGGCATTTCAGAAACTGTTCAATGACAAGTACTTTCCTGAAAGTATTCGTCATATGAAGGAGGTAGAGTTTATTAGACTAGAGCAGAATAATATGACGGTATCTCAGTACGAGGCGAAGTTTGCAGAGTTGTCCAGGTTTGCACCTCATTTGGTGGAGAATGAGGAACGTATGACGAGGATGTTTCTGAGAGGTTTGAAACCTGGCATACGTCAATATCTCATTTCTCATAAATTTTCTCTCTATTCAGATGTTGTCAACATGGCTCAATTATTAGAGCGAGATAACGAGTACGGTCAACTGAGGGACCACAACCAGGATCATATCGGTGACACCAGTCATCAGAACAATGATAATCAGCGGAGAAAGAAAAATACAGACAAGAATGGCAACCACTCTGGTGGTAATCGTGGCTATGAAAATAAAAGAAGCGAGTCGGGAGGAGATTTTAAAAAGAGGAGATTCAATAATGACAATACGAAGACGTCAGCACCAGCTGATTCCAAGGGAGGAGAACGACCACCGGTTATATGCTATAAGTGCGGAAAAGAAGGACATATCAGCCCAAACTGCCCACAACAGTTTAAGGTATGTTATAATTGTGGAAAGGAAGGGCATATCGCTCGAGATTGCACTGTAGTAAAACCAAGTCCAGCGGGGATGGTGACTCAAAAAGCTGCCCCAGAAAAGATAAAGTCAACGGTTCCTGGAAGAGCGTTTGTCGTGACTGGTCAACATGCGAGGAACCCAAACGAGGTGATCACGGGTAAGCTAATCATAAATTCATGCGAAGTTTATACCTTATTAGATACCGGTTCTACCCATTCTTTTATCTCTCCTGCTTGTGTTCAACGTTTAAACTTGACTCCGGAGAAGTTAGACTTTAATTTATCTATGGAGACTCCGTTAGGAGAAACTTTCATCACATCCACTGTTTATAAATCTTGTTTGATCCAAGTTGGCACCATCACATTACCTGTTGACCTTATCTCTTTAAAGATACTTGCTTTTGATGTGATTTTAGGGATTGATTGGTTAACTACTCATCATGCCAAAATTGATTGTTTTCGTAAGGTTGTTAGTTGAAGAAATACGAGTTCTGGCTTGAGGAAGTGGCATTCCTAGGGCACGTGGTGTCAAAACATGGAGTATCTGTTGACCCGACGCAGATTGAAGCAATACAAAGTTGGGAGCAACCAAAGACGGTGACCGAAGTACGTAGCTTTCTGGGCTTAGCTGGTTATTATCGGAGATTCGTGGAAGGGTTTTCTCAAATCGCTACCCCGTTAACTCAGCTAACTAGGAAAGATATCAAATTCGTATGGAGCGAGAAATGCGAGAAGAGTTTTCAAGAGCTTAAGAGGAGACTCATTTCGGTACCTGTTTTGACCATACCATCTGGTTCGGATGGATTTGTTATCTACAGCGATGCTTCAGGCAAAGGGCTAGGATGTGTTCTCATGCAACGTAGGAAAGTTATAGCCTATGCCTCGCGACAACTTAAAGAATATGAGAGAAATTATCCTACTCATGATCTAGAGTTGGCGGCAGTCGTTTTTGCGCTAAAGATCTGGAGGCACTATCTATATGGGGAGAAAGTGGAGATTTATTCAGACCATAAAAGCCTCAAATATTTCTTCACTAAAAAAGAACTCAACATGCGGCAACGACGTTGGCTCGAGCTGTTGAAAGATTACGACCACACTATTCAATACCATCCTGGAAAAGCAAACGTGGTAGCTGACGCGTTGAGTAGAAGATCATATGCAGGAACGAGTGCGATAATGTCAAGTATATGCATAGAACCAACTTTAATTGATAAAGTTAAAGTTCCTCAAACCACAGACCCGGAGCTGATGCGTATGAAGAAGAAAGTGCAAGAAGGTGCTATTCCAGACGCAAGAATCGATGAAGAAGGAATACTTCGAGTCCACTCCAGACTCTGTGTTCCTAACAATTCTGATTTGAAGTACAAGATCATGATGGAAGCACACAATACACCATTTACAATCCATCCTGGAAGTACCAAAATGTATCGTGATCTTCGACATACATTTTGGTGGAATAATATGAAGAGAGAGATTGCAAAGTTTATCTCGAGGTGTTTAACTTGTCAACGTGTAAAGGCGGAACATCAAGTGCCAAAGGGTCCATTGCAACCACTTGAGATTCCGAAATGGAAGTGGGAACACATTACCATGGATTTCGTTACGGGTTTTCCCACGGTTTCTCAAGGCATAAATGCTATTTGGGTTATTGTTGATAGATTAACCAAGTCTGCTCATTTCTTGCCGTTACGGGAGACTTATTCCCTTGAACGTCTTGCTCGTATATACGTAAATGAGATTGTGAGACTGCATGGCATGCCAGTATCCATAGTTTCGGATCGTGACCCAAGATTTACTTCAAGATTTTGGGTTAGCTTGCAAAAAGCTATGGGCACAGATTTACGTTTTAGTTCGGCATACCATCCTCAAACGGATGGACAATCAGAGAGGACTATTCAAACCCTTGAAGATCTATTAAGACTTTGTGTCCTAAATTTCAAAGGGAGTTGGGATAAGTACCTACCATTGGTGGAATTCTCCTACAATAACAGTTATCAGGCAAGTATAGGTGTGGCCCCATTTGAAGCATTATATGGGTGAAAGTGTCGCTCTCCAGTATGTTGGGATGAGGTGGGAGAAGCAACGTTGCTAGGACCAGAGTTGGTACGAATGACTACAAAGAAGATCCAAACGATTCGACAACGTATACAAATGGCACAGGATCGACAAAAGAGTTATGCGGATCTTCATCGAAAGGACGTGAAATTTGATATTGGGGATCATGTATTATTGCGTGTGGCTCCATGGAAAGGAGTTACAAGATTTGGGAAGAGAGGAAAGCTCAATCCACGATTTATTGGTCCATTTCAGATTCTTGATCGAGTAGGAAATGTGGCCTATAGACTCGCGTTACCTCCAAGTATGTCTCGTGTTCATAATGTTTTTCATATATTTGTGTTACGTAAATATGTGAAAGACCCAGACCACGTTATTGAGTTAGAACCGGACGAGATAGCTGAAGACTTAATGTACGAGGAGGTACCTGTTAAGATCTTGGATAGAAAGGAGCATGTCCTACGCACGAAGGTCATACCACAAGTTAAAATTTTGTGGAGAAACCATGCTATTGAGGAAATGACCTGGGAATTGGAAACAGAAATGAAAGCAATGTATCCACATCTTTTAGAAACACCAGGTACGTACGTCAAATTCGAGGACGAAATTTTATAAGGAGGGGAGGTTGTACGACCCCAAATTATTAATAAATAAAATTTAAATTCCCTCTATTTATTATTTTGAAATAGTAAGGGTTAAATTGATTAACGAGGTTAGTTATGGGTAAAATGCGCAAATATTTCAAATAAGCAGGTGGTTATAAAATATTCATTGTTGTCGGGGAATATTCGTTTGGTCGTGAAATATTCTTTCTGTCGGGGGAATATTCGTTCGACGGCGCAGTCTTTTGTGGGCCCCATAACGGAAAGCGATTGGATGAAGAAAACGACAAGTATAAGTTGTTTATAAATAACGGCATAGTTGTTACCGTTAATACTGTTGGAATACCCGGTGGTTAAAACACAGTAATACGCGTTGTTGCACAGTGGCACACTGTATTGCACCAATTATTCATTCTTACGTAAGAAGGCACTACTCAATAATGGTTACAGTAATTACTGTTCAGTATTTTATTTTATTGATTCAATAATTGTTGCGTTGATATTTTATATTACTGTTGTTTCAATTGTCACTACACAGTATTTCCCATTATCAGATCCATAATTCATATTATTTGAATAATATTATTAGATAATATTATTGACAATGTCTAGAAAGTTCTGTCTAAGAAGAGGTTTGGTCATCTAATTGCGCGCCAGTAAGGAGAAATCCTTATTGGAAAGCCCCCTCTTTCTTGGGAACGGCCTGGTTGCCAGTACTGTGATTCTGTAATATTATTTGTTAATAATTAATTATTAATTTATATGATGAGGAAAATATTAATTTTATGTGGATATAGATGGAGAAAATTTTTTAAGTGACAATTATTAAAAAATGATATTTTATCTTTTCTAATAAAATAATTTATTATTATATTTAATAATATAATAATGGTGATAGTTTTACAATAAATGTGGGATATATGAGTATATGAGGAGGAAGAGTATTTTTTTTGTATTAAATGATTAACACATGTTTTGTGTGTCGGTGGACCCCATTTCTTGACTGAAATTTGATTATAGCTTGTAAAATCGCCCGTTTATGGATTTCGGTCAATTTCTGTTTGAAATTTGGAAAAACTTTCTTCTGCAAAATTGTAGAGAATTGAATTTTCTATAAAAAGTCTCGAGATTCGAATTTTCTGATAAAAGGGTTATTTTCTATGAATTATTGAAGTTTTGGAAAATAAAATGATTTTTATTAATTATGGGTGGGACCCACTTTTATTCTAACACATGTGGGCTGCTAATTTGGGTCAAGGATGGCTGGCGGCTGAATTGGTCTTTAGGCATGCGTAGAATTGAGTTTTGTAAATAATAATATTTTATTATTTAGTCTCCTTTGGCGTTCTAGTATTTTTCTATAAATAGTTGCTTAAGTTAGAATTGAAAATCACACAAGAAAATTTTTTTCTCTCTTTCTCTCTCTAGATTATTGAGTGTATTTTGTGAGTATTTAGATACTTTGAGAGTTTCTATTTATCAGAGCAAGTTTCTTTCAGCCTTATACCGGTATTCCGACCAGAAGTACTGTCTTTACGAGGTAAGGGATGTTATTTAATTCGAAAATGATATTATTTCTTCAATATCATTATGCCGAAAATATTGGTTAGAAATTTTTATCAAATTTAGAACTTTTCACGTCGGGGTTACTATTCACGAGTTACTATTCACCGAAAAATAAAATTTTTTCTTTTCGCCCAAAATATCTATTCTGGGTACTAGCTTTGATTGTATCCATATTTTGATCATTCTTGAATTTTACTTCACTATGAATAATTATAATGTATTTTTGGACATGTATAAATCGAAATACGAATCCTTAATATTTGTTATTTTATTTCACTAGATTCGTTTTTTTAAGATATTTTTTATCATCCTAAGTCCTAAATGATGATATTACTGAATATCTTTGGCCTGTAGTGCAAAGATGAATGATTAACTGATGAATATCTTTGGCCCGCAGTGCAAAGATGAACAGGTGTTGAGATGAACATGACCGACTGGTGATACAAATGAATATCTTTGGCCTGTAGTGCAAAGATGAATATTTGATTAAAGATGGGTATTGATTGTTGTTACAGGGATAAAATATTGATGATGGACTTTTGAATCTTAGAAGATAGTAGAACTCATTCTCTACTTGACTCTTCTAATGGTTTGCTGTTTCCGCTGCAGTTATTGATTTAAAACTTGTTGTCTATTGTATTCTATTAGATTTTTCCCTGTTGAAGACTAACAATAATTTGTTCTGTATTATCTTAGTCATAATGTTCTTTACTGGGCTAGTTGAGCTCACCCTTTTCCTTTTTGTTCCATTTTTCTCAAGAGGCGAGAATGTAGCGAGTACTAGTCGGGGTATGGAATGATGGTTCTAGAAGTTATTTTAGTAGTCCTCACCATTTTTGTGAAATAATGTATCAATAATTGTGATGAGGACTTATTTGAGTGTGGATATTGTCTAGATGACAATATTTGTATTTAAACTCACAGTTCTTATGTTGTAACAGTAAAGATGTAGTTGTTTCTGTACCATGTATTTTGGCGACTCAGAATGGTGTTGTATACCTATTTTGGGGGCGTCACATTGCCTTTGAACCGTTGCACCAATCTTCTTACCTTGCTTGTAAACTTTTTGGTGCAGGAGATTCATGGAGGCCAGTATCTCCGTCAATTGATCAGAGACAGACGGACCTAGCTGTATGGGCGGTACAGGCGGTGCAGATGTGCCGGTCTTAGGAGGAGAGGGCTGAGTAGTAGGCAGGAAGCCCTCACAGCGTAGATGAGACTAAGCACCCTCCCAAACTTGGTATCGGGTGATCGTGGCGTGATCTATAATCGCCATAAGAGGAAGGAGTATCTCATATGTGGCCACGGGCACCGCTGCTATCTGGCACAAGAAGGTGATTACTGAAGGATGCAGTAGACCTCCTGAAGTGCTGTCGCGCAGAGCCTTAAGGATCGACTCTTGGATAAGGTGTCCAACATCAATGTTTAGCCCGATGACAATGGCAAATAACAACACTGCCCTTTCTCTAGTCACATTGCTGACGTGCCTGGTTGGTATGAGATTATGGCAGATGAAACTAGACCATGCTTTCCCATAGCGTGACAACTCGGTGTGTGCGAGGCTAAACTTATCACCCGTGTACTGGTTTATCTTCCATATAGTGCCAGGTTTACATAGCCTTTTCACAACGTCATCCGCATCATAGTTGCTCACCCCATTGGCTAAATAATCCCTATCAAAATTTTATATCTGGAAGCAATTATTGATGGCCCTCTTGTCGAACCGCACTATTTTGCCCCTTATAAGCACAACCAAACTCCCCTCGGCTGAGGCGTTGGCATAAAATTCTTTCACCAAGGCAATGACGGGGGACACTGGCTAGTGAGTGAAATGCGTCCAGTTCCTATCAGCTATCATTTGGAACATCTCGCCATCGAGCCGTACATCAGGCCTGAGGCCTTTCTCAGGCACTAAGCTTTTGTTGGCCAAGGGAGTGTAGAACTTTTCTGATGCCTCCTTGCTAATGAATCTTGTTCGATCCCAATGTGGCGAAGAATGAAGAGGGAACGCCCACAGTCAGTTTTTGCTTCTTTGGTACCATTTTAGAACTTAGTAGCCTTTATACACACTTACAGGCCAAAACTCCGAATACCAAGCACACCCTAAATGCCCTCTATTGGTCGTTTTACCGATCAATATATGCGTGCAAGTATACACAGACAACAAGTAATAAAGAGTAAGTAAAGTATCGTTCCCACGGAGAATTAACTAATAAAGTTCACAAAGCACTAACTCATAACCATTTCAGTCTTATTTAAACGAATGATATTGTATTTTATATTTAAACTATTAAATTAAATAAGCCTAACTATTCCTAGAATGAGACTAGATAATGAAGACCTGAGATCACAATTTCATCTATTGACTCATTCAAATCCACACATTTCACGTTAAGCTAAATTAATTATACCAGATTGTTAGCCGAGAACACGAAAGTGAAATATAGCCATCTCTCGATGTACCACACTCATATCACATATAATCCACAATTGGTAGAATACACAGGAACACCCACATTACCTAAACCACTATATGTCTATGTGATTTACAAATAAATAGGGTTTAAGCCCAAGTTCTCAATTAACTACGAGTGGTGCTTCGGTATATGTCTATCCTAAGCACAAATCATACATTCCATCAAAATGTAGAACATACAATCATAAGCTAGATCTAAACCCATACGTCGTCTCTCGAGTCCATATGGGTTATCACAGTAATTGATGGCCAATCAACTAAGCAAGTAGCATGAATCTAATTAGACAATCCCATAGCAATTATTATGGCTAACAATGCAATATATCAGAAATAACTAATCCATAGAATCCATTGTAATCTTAGAATAGAAGTTAAATCATAATTGATTCAATTCTACCATCCACATATTGAATAAACATCATAAGATACAATTAGGAATCAAATAGAGAGTAAGAATAGAGAATGGTAGTGCAAATCTGTTCTCTTGCTCCAAGGTTGAATCTCCAATGCTTTCCAATTGCTTCAAGTCTTCAATCTAATTCACTTGAGAAATCACTACTCTAATCTACTCTAATCTACTTATTCAAAGTTGAAGAAAGAAAACAACAGTAGCTTTAGCCCCCAAGGGGTGGAATATTTTTTTTTCTTTACATACTGAAAATACGTCAAATATATAAAACCTAATTCCACTCCCCTCTCAGTTACGCAAATTAAAATAAAGTCAGAAACTTCAGTCAACGTCGCGCGCGGCCGCGCGCTTCCCCTTTCTATTCCTCGCGCGGGCGCGCAACTTGTAGTGTGTAATGTTATCCAGCCGGGTGCTTGCATGGGAGCGCGTCCCCAAGCTTGTCCTGCCGTGCGGCTTCTGTAACTTTGAGTTCTGGTTCTGCTGCTACAACTGATCTATTCCACTGCTCCTTCCTTTGTCCATCCATGCTTAGTCTTCTGCTCCACTTGATCCTCATGCCACGCATATCCCAGCTTGTGCCTAGCTTTATGCATCCATTCGCCTCGTGCCTTTTAATTCCACCAAATTAGGTCGTTTCCTACACTTTTTCACTAAAAGGAGTTTTAAGTATATGCAATGCAAAATAACATGAAATGCAACTAAAAATACACTAAAATGTACCTGAGATGGGCATAGTTCACGTGAATTGGTATTCAATAAGTAGGTATAAAACCCACTTATCAAATACCCCCAAACTTGAACTATTGCTTGCCCTCAAGCAATGCATACAACATAAAACACTGTAAACGCAACTATATCATGATGCAAACTAGTCTCACATTGTTCCAGCTATAACAGAATTTCAGTCCAACAAGCCTCAGCGAATTATCCAGATTCGAGAATACAAGTTCAAACCAGACTATATGCATAGTATCATACACTCAAATAATTCATATACGCTATAAAGATGTTGTGTGTGTGTTGTGTTCACCAAAACTTGATTAAAGAGAGAATACACATGCTAAACTACTCAAAACAGAAAACTGCAGTCTAAATCAAGATTTATGTATACTTATGCAACAAAGACTGTTCCAACATATCAAAACAAGTTGAGGTTCAATAGTGGGCTTAACTGATTTATTACTACTCACGAGGGCGATTTTCGCTCTTTCCCGTGGTGTTTATTGCTATTTTTTTTTCTTACCCTTTTTTTTCATGATTGTACAATGCCTCATTCCATTAGGCTACACTGTTATCCCTTAGCGAGCTTTCAACCAACAACTCCCAGACCATAAGAGACCTTAGGGCGCTAGGTGTTAAGACACCCCTACAGGCGTACTTACTCAAGTAACCAGGGCCCCGAAGTAAAACTAGTCACGTTATTGCTATTTGATTTTTTTTATTTTTTTTTATTTTTATACATAGCATACCCATGTTTTCCCAAAGTTTTAAAATCAATGGTTTCAACGGTCTAAGTTCACTTTCCACATATTTCCCATTTTAAAACTACAATTTCTATCGAGCAATGCAACACATAATTCTTGTACCTACAAGTGATTGTGAACACGTCCATGCAAACCGAAAGCAATTAAATAGCATTATGAATTGCATTGTGTAAAACATTATAACTAGGTTCATGTTATCCAAAATACTCCACAATCCTTCAAACTTCACTTTCATCATAGGCTAGACAAAATTTCCATAAAGCTAGAATTTGTGAGACATGCACGACACATAAAATGCAACGAAACATATACTAACACAAGTAATAATGACTAAAACTAAACATGCACATATACTAACACATAAACATGCCAATTTTAAACTAATCATGCATAAACTATATGTAACTAATATGCAACTAACTACCCCAATACCCCCAAACTTATAATATTCATTGTCCCGATGAATGAAGGTATAGTGTTATTGAAAAACTCCCCTACTGCTCAGCTGCACCACCCTCATCGGGTGGTGAATCCGATGGTATATCAGGCGATGGCTAAGTTCGAGATATTTTATAGTTGGAAACTGAGTGTGGGCTTCTACCTGTCTGAATGCTTGAGTCAGAAATTCTAAAAAGTTAGCAATTTTTTTCTGTGACTGAGCTATGGCGCGGTCGCGTGGTGTCTGGCTTGTAGTTGGGCGCGGTCGCGCGACCCTATACTCTGGCAGCTTCAGTTTGGTTTGACTTCTGTTTGATCCTGAATGCTTATAGCAATTGGATTGAACTTGAGAGGAGAAACAATAAAACTAATATTAAGATTTACCACTATCTAACATCTACTAAATATGGAAATGTAAATAAGAATTAAACAAGGAGGGAGAAAGATTGGATGGGGTGCCTCCCATCTAGCGCTCGGTTTATAGTCCGTTAGCTAGACTCTTTTCTTGAACCACTATCCAATTCCTCTACGATAAGCTAGGAACCTTCCATCCATTAGAACTACTATGTGCGTAAGTGGGTTCCCCATCTTACGTGTCTGTGAATTGAAACAACCTAGCATATTTCCTGTACATGATGTCCCCAGTTCTATTGCATAGCCAGGTGCTCCTTCCATTGTAACTGTGAATAGATTTTTGCATTAAGGCATGACAGATACAACAGAATTTTCTTCTTCTATTATCTCTTCCTCAGCCCACCATGGTTTGTTAGAGGTCTCATAATCGCGAAAATTCTAGCTTTGGATGTGACTACCAAGAGGACATGGGTGTGAAAATTTCACTGAATTTTTCAACTCTAACTGAGAAGGCACTTGGGGTATTATACAAGTCATCTCATGTTCTTCATTTTCCATATCCCCAGTTGTCTCCTCAATGTCCACTCCTTTCAGTTCATTCAGTGGCATGTACACTTCTGGCTCTCCATCAGTTTCATCATCCATGTCATAGCACCAATTATTTTGAGGGCGATTGTTCAAGGCTTCGAGTATTTGATCCATTTGATTCTGCAGATTTCGAATTGACCTCTCATGCTCAATCACCTTCTCCTCAGTTGATGCTACAAACTTGAACCACAAATTCTCCACTCTTGAATTATCTTGTTCAGTTTCAAAATCCATGTATTGAGAACCATTCATTGAGGAGATAATGAGTTGTTTCGTCTGTTTGTTAAGATTTTGGCTTGATAACTCCTGACTCATCATCATCTCGTCTTGGTCTGCTATGCTTTTTGACATGAATTCCTTCAACCTTGAATTTTCCTCTTGTTGCGTTGAAGGTGGATATGAGAAATCTGATGGATGTGTTGGACTTGGGATGCAGTATTGGTTGGGATTGTTACAACTCCATTCATAATCTGGGTGATACCCCCAACCTTGTTGATAATCAGGATAAACATCGTTGTTGAAGTAATCACCCCCAAACTGCACTTGTCCAACCTTGATGTTGCACTGATAACTCGGATGCTCGCCAGCACAGTATTCACATGTAACTACTATCTCTCGAGTGCGTTGGGCTGCAAGAATATCCAACCTCTCCGAAAGTGTTGCAATTTGTGCTGACAATGTAGAAAATACATTGAGTCCCTCAGTGCTTGTGTCCCTTGGTTGAATCATATTTGCATAAGGCCATTGACAAGCAAAGTCATCCATGGTACCTAAAAAAAGAAAAATATAGGAAAATAATTAAAATAAAATAAAATGTTTAAATTAAGACTAATTTGATTAAAATTAATGTTGGCAAAAATTATTAGAATAATTTTTCGGCAATGGCGCCAAAAACTTGTTGGTCGTTTTACCGATCAATATATGTGTGCAAGTATACACGGTCAACAAGTAATAAAGAGTAAGTAAAGTATCGTTCCCACGGAGAATTAACTAATAAAGTTCACCAAGCACTAACCCATAACCATTTCAGTCTTATTTAAACGAATGATATTATATTTTATATTTAAACTATTAAATTAAATAAGCCTAACTATTCCTAGAGTGAGACTAAATAATGAATACCTGAGATCACAATTTCATCTATTGACTCATTCAAATCCACACATTTCATGTTAAGCTAAATTAATTATACCGGATTGTTAGTCGAGAACACGAAAGTAAAATATAGCCATCTCTCGATGTACCATACTCATATTATATATAATCCACAATTGGTAGAATACATAGGAACATCCACATTGCCTAAACCACTATATGTCTATATGATTTACAAATAAATAGGGTTTAAGCCCAAGTTCTCAATTAACTACGAGTAGTGCTTCGGTATATGTCTATCCTAAGCCCAAATCATACATTCCATCATAATGTAGAACATACAATCACAAGCTAATAAGATCAGATCTAAACCCATACGTCGTCTCTCGAGTCCATATGGATTATCACAGTAATTGATGGCCAAACAACTAAGCAAATAGCATGAATCTAATTAGACAATCCCATAGCAATTAATATGGCTAACAATGCAATATATCAGAAATAACTAATCCATAGAATCCATTGTAATCTCAGAAATCATAATTGATTCAATTCTACTATCCACATATTGAATAAACATCATAAGATATAATTAGGAATCAAAGAGAGAGTAAGAATAGAGAATGGTAGTGCAAATCTGTTCTCTTGCTCTAAGGTTGAATCTCCAATGCTTTCCAATCGCTTCAAGTCTTCAATCTAATCCACTCGAGAAATCACTACTCTAATCTACTCTAATCTACTTATTCAAAGTTGAAGAAAGAAAACAACAGTAGTTTTAGCCCCCAAGGGGTGGAATGTTTTTTTTCTTTACATACTGAAAATACGTCTAATATATAAAACCTAATTCCACTCCCCTCTCAGTTACGCAAATTAAAATAAAGTCAGAAACTTCAGTCAACGTCGCGCGCAGCTACGCGCTTCCCCTTTCTATTCCTCGCGCGGGGTTACAACTTACAGTGTGTAATGTTATCCAGTCGAGTGCTCGCGCGGGCGCACGTCCCCAAGCTTGTCCTGCCTCGCGGCCGCGCGGCTTCTTTAACTTTGAGTTCTGGTTTTGCTGCTACAACTGATCTGTTATGCTGCTCCTTCCTTTGTCCATCCACGCTTAGTCTTCTGCTCCACTTGATCCTCATTGCACACATATCCCAGCTTGTGCCTCGCTTTATGCGTCTATTCGCCTCGTGCCTTCTAATTCCACCAAATTAGGCCGTTTCCTACACTTTTTCACCAAAAGGAGTTTTAAGTATATGCAATGCAAAATAACATGAAATGCAACTAAAAAACCCTAAAATGTACTTGAGATGGGCATAGTTCGCATGAATTGGTATTCAATAAGTAGGTATGAAATCCACTTATCACCCTCTGAGGCAATATGGCAGACACCTTATGTGCACTACTAGAAACTAGGGTTTTCAATGATAACTAAGGCAGTTGTGTCCCCAGGAATACTCACAGAATAAGTAATAATTCAAAGAAACTCACATCCCAATCTCAAACAATAGCATATTTAACTGTAACCAACAATTTAATTCAGAAAACTTTTGAAAACCGTAGTAGCCACTTACTTGAGATTAATGGGGAAGCAGAACTGGTGAGAATCATATGCCTTTGATGTATATGAAGACTAGTAGTATGACGTTTGCGAGGACAAAATCGGGTGTGAACTGCTTTGGGTGCTTAAAATGGTTAGAAGGGGAGTATGTCGAGAGAGCGAGGATGTAACTGACGATATGCTTGGAAAATATGAGAAAAAGAAAACTGATCAACCCTTAATAATAAACTGGAACGCGCTAACAGTGCTGCGGTGTTGTGTTTCCTATGTTAACTGGCGCTGCAGTGACAGTTTTGAATACTGCATTTTGATGTGGTGCTACAGCGCTGTGTTTGGACATGGTAGTGGCGCTGCAGCGCATATTTCCAGTAGCCAAGATGTTGTACCAGCGCTGCAGCGCTGGTTTTCCATTGTGAAGTGGCTCTGCAACGCATATTTTCAATAGCCAAGTTTCTAACTGGCGCTGCAGCACAGTTTCAATTTTATACAGTGGCGCCACAGTGCCGTCCCTGCATAACTTCAACATAGGCTCCTTTTCTGCACAATCGAAGCCAGATATCAGCCATCTTACTGAACAACACAACACTTATAACAAAAACTTATACAAATCTTAACTCTACCCAATATATACAAAACAAGATTAGACTAGATAAACAAGATACTAACATATTATCGACTCAATATATACATATTAGGCAATATAATACAGTAATAAACATACTGGAAGCTATGTTAACAACTAAAGAGAAAAGACACCATGTAAACTAGACATAAGTAAAGAAAAATAGAGAAATTGATACTAATATGGGGTTGCCTCCCCACCAAGCGCTTGTTTTAAAGTTTTCAGCTTGACTATACCATTATCATTCAAGCTGGCTCATATATATGCTAAAACGACCATTTCATGCCGCCTATTTGTCAACTCCTTTAAATTTATGTCAAACATGGATGATTGGTCATCCCCCTTCTCTTCACCCATCGGTACGAAGAATCTTTCTCAACTAGAATTATCTACTAATTCGCCTTTTTCATCAATATGAAATCGTTCTTTATGCGCTAGTGGACCCTCCAGGGTTTCCACAACCGTGAGCATGGTTTCAAACTTTTCATTAGTCTTGACAATACAACCACTCTTGATCTTCTCTTTTCCTTCTTCAGACTACATAGCTTGGTCAATTGGTACTTTTACATCTCCCTCCATAACTTTGTGAGACTCATCGCCTTCTCCTTGCATATCCACCGTGCAACGCTCTACTTCTTCATCATTGATATTAATTAGGACCGGTAGATTGCCTTGCGGTGGATTTGTGATGGCATTGACGAGTTGTCCCAGTTGACTTTTAAGGCTCTTCAGTAAGGCATCTTGGTTTGCCATTCGAACCTCATTTCTCTCTATAAAGTTGGTGAGGAGCTCTTCAAGCCTTTTCTCTTCTTCTCGTGTTGAGTATACAAAAAAGCTCTCTTTGGGTTGAGATGTCATCTTATATTACGGCAGAGACTGATATTCAATGTGACGCCCCCAAAATTAAGTATACATCACCCATCTTGGGTCACTAGATACATGGTACAGAATTCAAATACAACTTACTAATACAACTGTCATGTACAATACGACAAAACATAACTGTGAGTTTGAATACAAATATTGTCTACTAAGGAGTATCCATACTCAAAAGGAGTCCTTATTACAATTATTACCACACTATTTCACAGAATAGTTAGGACTACTAATGCTATCCTTTGGACCATCACTCCGTTTCCCGACTCGTCCCAGCTATATTCTCATTTCCTGAAGAGAATAGTGAAAGAAAGGGTGAGCTCAACTAGCCCAGTAAGAAATATTATTACTAAGATAATGCAGAATAATTTATCATTAGCCTTCAACAGTGTTAAACTGATAAAATATAACGAATATCAAGTTTAACTGCAGCGGAACAAGCAATCCATTAAAAGAGTCAAGTGAAAAATAAAATATACTATCTTCTATGATTTAAAAGGTTTTTCAACACTATTATCGCTGGGACTCAGCTTAATAAAATAACCCACATCATCGAATCACCCCTACACTACGGCCAAGGATATTCGTGTATTCATTAATGGTCATGATCATGCCAACAACTGTCCATCAATGCACTACGGGCTAATGAAGACTTTTACCACATCATTTGTAACATTACGGTCATGATTATACCGAATAATCCCTAGTCATAATCATACCAAGTCCATCTATGAACTACAGGCCACAGATGACTTTTAACATTCTATAAACATAAGGATGATGACAATGATATAAGAATTCAATAAAACAAGTTCAAGAATTAATTTATCCAAGAATTAACAACGTCCAAATTGTCAACATGATACTGCTTTGTGGAGTAAAATTCAAGAATAATTAGAATAACATTTTCATGAAAAGATACTGGATGAAACGCAATTATCAAGGATATTCCACTAATTTCATGGAGTATAGAAGTTAAAACTTAACCAACTGAGTATAATAAAGAATGAAATAACAAAAGAAATCACCCGGCATGCGATAGACCGCACAGACAGGTTATTCTAAAAGAATAATAAATAATGGAACCAGGTTCGGCGTAAACGCACAGACAGGATATTCCGATAGAATAATAAATAATGGAACCAGGTCCGGCGTAAACGCACAGACATGATATTCCGACAGAATAATAAATAATGGAACCAGGTCCGGTGTAAAACACATAGACAGGATGTTCCAACAGAATAATAATAAGACGAAACCAGGTCCGACGTAAACTCACAGACAGGATGTTCCAACAGAATAATAATAAAGACGGAACCAGGTCCGGTGTAAAACACACAGACAGGATGTTCCAACAGAATAATAGAAGAATGTCACCAAGTATAGGGTAGACCGCATATACAGGTTATTCCAACAGAATAATAAGAAATGGAATAACAACATTTCTCTTCATGAATAAGAAAGAATAACACCACTTACCGTTTCAAAGAAGAACTGAAATAAGGAAGTAGTTAAGTAGCAGAATACTTTTCTTCTTTCTCTCTATAGTTTCTCTCTATAGTTTCTCTTTCTAGAGTTCAGTGAATTCGTAAGAAATAATGAAGGAATGAACTGCTATTTATAGAAAAATGGAATGCATAGTAACTAATCCATGAACGGTCCAGATTGATTACTTTAATCTGACGGTCCATATTTAAAGAAAAATCTTTTAAATAAAATATAATATATTCTATTTATAGAATAACTTTAATAAAGTATTCTGTTTTATATAAAAAGATGTTTCTGTTTTATTATGTTAATAATACGAATAAAATAAAACTTCATTATCGCTAAATAATTCATATTATTAATTGACAATAATTGAATCAAACTGAGTGACTTCTTACATAAGCATTAGTAATCAATACCGTGTGCTACTATGCAACCACACGTATTACTGTACTTTTACTACCGAGTAGTTCAACAGTATCAATGGTAAAACTTCCGCCGTTATTTTTAATAAAATATTTTTGTCGTTTTCTCAATCCGACAATAATTCTGTTGTGGGGTCCACCAATGATTGTGCCGTTGTACGAATATTCCCTGTTAAAACGAATATTCCCCGACCAATCGAATATTATATAACAACTTGCGTACTTTGCAAAATTTATAAATATTACCCACAACTATAACATTATATTAAATTAACTCCATAATATTTAAAAATAATATTTATAGAAAATTCATCTTTATTTATAAAAGTTGGGGTCTTACATTCAAATTGATTCAGATAGGAATAATTCGGATCATGATACTGCTCTTGACTGTAGTCCCAAGAGTTTGGATAACCCAGACAGTTTGGATGATAGTAAATCGGTTCAATGTCAGCTCGTTCCTGATAGTAGGCAGACTGAGTGGACTGACACTCAAGATTGTCAAAAAACCTCAAGAGATTTGAAATTTGATCTTGAAATCGCTCAAGTCCTTCTTCCAATCTTAGTTGTGTCGTCCTCTCAAAAGGCCATTAATCGTCCATACCATGTAAGCTTAAAAACAAAAAGGAAGATCAAATAAATAAACGATATATATATATATATATATATATATATATATATATATATATATATATATATATATATATATGTTCAAATTAAGACTAAATTGATTGAAATCAATATTGGACAATATTTGAATAATAGTTCCCCGGTAACGGCGCCAAAAACTTGTTGGTTAGAAAACTGATCACTAAACACGCGCAATTATACATGGTCTAACAAGTAATACAGTGATAAGAAAAGTGTCGTACCCACGAGGAACTATCACTAATATTTACCAAATACCGACTTTGTATCGCTTAAGTCTTTTTCGAACAATAGAATAATAGAAGTGTGATTAATCTAGTTATATCTAATTATCAAAGGAAGTAAATGGATAATGAATGGTATCAAAGGTGCTACAAGCTAAGGTTATAACTTCATCCCACACTGGCATTTTGTCAAACCCCTGGTGTGTTATGCTTCATCAAACTTCCTACCCTTCTCTCTTTGGTCTTAGTGGTCACGATAGTTTGTCGACTGAGAACACACAAGTGCTCATAAACCTCTTCCAAGGTATGTACAAACAAATCCTCTATAAATCCACCTGATAGGGAATAGAATAGGGAAGAACATCCAAGCTAGGTGGTAATTCTACACATGTCTATGAGAATTAACCGTAACAAGGATTTAAAGCTTAAGTTGTTAATTAGGTTACACGTGGTGCACATATATATGTCTATTCTATACATACTTATGCAGTCGAAACAAGTCGACAACTTATAATCACATGTCAATATATTAAGGTGTAAATCTATATTCCCTCTTTCAACATCATATAGATTACCAAAATCATCACTAATTTCTTAGCAAGAATCATTAAGCATGATTATATTAAACCAAACCATATGGTTCCAACCAAAGAGATAAGACATTCAATCCAAAATAACAAAGGGTTCCATTATAACATTAGAGAGCCAATAATTAGTTCATAGCTCTTGAAATAAACATTAGTAGTAAGAAAGACAACATTTACGGATTACAAAATCAAAGGAAACAAATGGATAAGAATGAACTCTGTTAAAGCTCTTTAGTCTCCAAGAATTTCATTCCATTCAAGCTTTCTAATCCATGTTGCTAATTGCTCTTAAGCTCCAAGAAATCCCAAAATTCTCCTTGATCTAGCTAAACTATATTTACAAGCATTACCTAAGAGAAAATGGGGAAGAAATTATAAGAGAAGGATAAAACTATATCCCATAGTGGGATTAGATGACCTTTTAAGGAGGCTAGCCCTCTTACATATATAAACATGTCTCTCCTTCAAACGAGGTCAAAACCAGCTCTTTTCTGCCTGGGCACCGGAGCCGGAGCTACGGTGCCAAGTTTATACCTTGGAACGGTGCTGCAGCGCTTTGTAAGCACTAAAAGACTGGAGATGGAGGTGCACCGCCAGTTTATATAAGAACTGGGGCACTGCAGCGCTATGCTTATGTCACTGTCTTCCAGGCAATGGCACTACAACGCTAGTTTTAGGCTTGGAAGCGGTGCTACAATGCCGGTATAACAAAAATGAACCTTTTGCCCCTGTAAAGCTGGAAATGACCTGATAAAGATCTACAACACAAAGATTAAGAAAATAATAACATAATATAAAAGCTATATAAATAACGAAGAACAAATATCTTCTTAAGTAATAAAGGATCCGATTCGCGGGTATAAATCTCACTTATCAAATACCCCCAAGCTTAAGCTTTTGCTTGTCCTCAAGCAAACTATTAAACACAAAAAAAAATCGTAAAGTAAAAATACGAATTAAGTAAAGACTATGCACTAGCATCATGGCTTCTAAGATAAATCATAACTACTCACAGAGAATAGGACAAACATATATATGAATAAGGGTTTATTAAATTTCAATCATAAAAGACTGTATGTGATCCATTCTATGTGTGTGTGTGAAGACCAACCATCCTAACTAATTGTAGCTTAAAATGAGCTCGCATAATCGATTGTAGAAGCCAATAAGAAAACTTAGTAACTTAAACATTTAACAAGCATTAAGAACAAGATGCAAGTGCAAGAAATGATCAAAAGGCTCTAGCATGAAGACATTAAAATCTGACTCGGACAGTGCCTAATTACCTTAGGCTATTTAGAGCTACCCATTAATGAGCTTTTGATCAATGACTCCCAAGCCAGACGACTTTAAATCACAAGGTGTAGAACACCCCTATGAATCTAATAACTCGAGCAACAAAGGTCACGTAATCAACTTATGCCAAATTAGACTTAACGAAATCCGAAGATTATTAGGTGAGTGCATTTTATGCTCCAACTCAACTTAAGACTGCGTTTATGGGCGAGTGCATTTCACGCTCTATCTCGACCCACCGCAAGACTTCAATTCTTTTTTTCAAACTCAAGATCAAAAATTGCATAAGCGTCTAAGACTTTTATTACCTTGTAATCATGAAAGTTTTAACAGAGTGAACATATTCTTAAAACAATAACAAACAAGCTATATCTGAAATATAACTAGCTAAAACAGTAGCTCAGTGCTAGCTAAGAAGAACTGATCAATAACAATCTCGACTATCAACTGAACTAACCCCTCATCCACGCATGCTTGACACTAACTCTAAGAAATAGCCATAATCAATTGGCGCTTATCATTAGTCACAATCAAAAAAAAATTATAAACCTTAAAACCCCTACCCGGCATATCAATAGTTAAAGAAAGGGCAACAGGGTTAAATAAAAACCATAGTATGAAAGATAAGAGTTTAAGTTACCCTTGCACTAATACCAGCTCAGAATAGGGTACAACCAACACATGGCATCAAGTATACTATTCTGTGCAAATCCCAATAGATGGCTAAATAAAGCCATAGAATAATCAAAATATGGTCATGCATCAAAATATACTAAAACAACAAATAATATAAATCCAAAATATAATAAAATATTAGATAAAATACTACTCAAGCATCCAGACATAATAAAACATTAAACACAAGTTTGTGGCTAAAACATCCCAAAAGATGACGATAGCAGTTCAAACAAGACTGCAATACAATATACTGATAAAAACATAAACACAATACTAAGATGGCAACCTATCATGTCAATAGATAGAAGAAAATGGATAGAAACACCCCTAGACTGAAGATGAGCAATGCCCTCATTGCTAAGCATATATAAATCAAATACAAAGGGCTTCCCTGAGGTTTGCTAACTCGGCATCATCATCATCCTCTTCAGTATCCGCGGTCGGCGATGGTGGAGGATATGGCGTGCATACTAGGGGCACCAGGAACTAGAATGGCAATGAGTCTGCTTCGTCACCCCAAGATGTAGCGTAGATGCTCTCCACTGTATTGGCAAACTCCGCGTGATATTGTATAAAGAGATCTTGCCTTTGAACTGCTGCGTCGATCTTCCTACCTTGCCTATCAACTTTCTGGTGCAGAAGATTTATGGAGGCCAGTATCTCTGTTAATTGATTAGAGACGGACAGATCTAGCTGTATGGGCGGTAAAGGCGGTACAGATGTGTTGGTCTTAGAAGGCGAGGGCTGAGTAGTAGGCAGAAAGCCCTCACTGTGGGGATGAGACTCAGTACCATCCCAGACTTGGTATCGGGTGATCGTGGCGTGATCTATAATCGCCATGGGAGGAAGGAGTATCTCATCTGTGTCCACGGGTACTACTGCTATCTAGCACAAGAAGGTGATTACTGAAGGATGTGGTATACCTCCTAAAGTACTGCCACACAAACCCTTAAGGATCGACTCTTGGATAAGGTGTCCAACATCAATGTTCAGCCCGGTGACAATGGAAAATAACAACATTACCCTTTCTCTAGTCACATCGCTGACTTGCCTGGTTAGTATGAGGTTATGGAAGATGAAACCATAACATGCTTTCCCATAGCGCGACAGCTCGGTGTGTGTGGAGCTAGACTTCTCACTCGTGTATTGGTTTATCTCCCATGTAGTGCCTGGTTTACATAGCCTTTTCACAATGTCATCCACATCGTAGCTGCACACCCCGTCGGCTAAGTAATTCCTATCAAAATTTTATATATGGAAGTAATCATTGATTGTCCTCTTGTTGAACCACTTTGTTTTGCCCCTTATAAGCACCGCCAAACTCCCCTCGGCCAAGGCATTGGCATAAAATTCTTTCACCAAGGCAATGACGGGGGACACTGGCTGGCGAGTGAAATGCGTCTAGTTCCTGTCAGCTATCATTTGGAACATCTTACCATTGAGCCGTGCATCAGGCCTGAGGCCTCTCTCAAGTACTAAGCTTTTGTAGGCCAAAGTAGTGTAGAACTTTTTTGATGCCTCCTTGCTAATGAATCTTGTTCGATCCCAGTGTGGCAAGAATGAAGAGGGACCGCCCACAGTCAGTTTTTGCTTCTTTGGTGCAATTTCAGAACTTAGTAGCCTATATACACACTTACAAGCCAAAACTCCGAATACCAAGCACACCCTAAATGCCCTCTGAGGCAATATGGCAAACACCTTATGTGCTCTACTAGAAACTAGGGTTTTTAATGATAACTAAGGTACTTGTGTCCCCAGGAATATTCACATAATAAGTAATAATTCAAAGAAACTCACAGCCCAATCTCAAAACAATAGCAAATTTAACCCTAACCAACAGTCTGATTTATAAAACTTTTAAAAACCGTAGCAGCCACTTACTTAAGATTAATGGGGAAGCAAAACTGATGAGAATCACGTGCCCTTGATGTATATGAAGACCTGTAGTATGAAGGTTGCGAGGACAAAATTAGGTGTGAACTACTTTGGGTGCTTAGAAGGGGAGTATGTCGAGAGAGGGTGGATATAATTGACGATAGGCTTGATAAATATAAGAAAAAGAATACTGATCAGCCCTTAATAATCAACTGGGACGCGCTAATGGCGCTGCGACGCTGTGTACCCTTTGTTAACTAGCGCTGCAGCGCCAGTTTTGAATACTGCATTTTGATGTGGTGCTGCAGCGCATATTTCCAGTAGCCAAGCTGTTGTATTGGCGCTGCAGCGCTGGTTTTCCCATGTGAAGTGGCGCTGCAGCGCTTATTTCTAGTTGCCAAACTGGCGCTGCAGCGCTGTTTCAATTTTATACAGTGGCACCGCAGCGTCGTCCCTGCATAACCTAAACATAGGCTCGTTTTCTGCACAATCCAAGAAAGATATCAACCATCTAACTAAACAACAAAACACTTATAACAAAAACTTATACAAAGCTTAACTCTACCCAATGTATACAAAACAACATTAGACTAAATAAACAAGATACTAACATACTATAGACATAATACAAGCATATTAGGCAAGATAATACAATAATAAACATATTGGGAGCTATGTTAACAATTAAAGAGAAAACACATAATGTAAACTAGACATAAGTAAAGAAAAACAGATATATTGATACAGATATGGGGTTCTCTCCCCACCAAGTGCTTGTTTAAAAGTTGTCGTCTTGACTATACCATTGTCGTTCAATCTGGATCATATGCGAAAACAATCATTTCATGCCGCCTATTTGTCAACTCCTTTAAATTTATGGCAGACATGGATGATTGGTCATCCCCCTTCTCTTCACCCATCGGCATGAAGAATCTTTCACCACTAGAATTATTCACTAATTCGCCTTTTTCATCGATTTAAAATTATTCTTTGTGCGCGAGTGGGCCCTCCAGGGTTTCCACAACCGTGAGTGTGGTTTCCAACTTTTCATTAGTCTTGACAATACAACCACTCTTGATCCTCTCGTTTCCTTCTTCAAACTCCACAGCTTTGTCAATTAGCACTTTGACATCTCTATCAACAACTTTGTGAGACTCATCGCCTTCTCATTGCGTATCCACCGTGAAATGCTCTACTTCTTCATCATTGAGATTAATTAGGACCAGTATATTTCCTTGCGGTGGATTTGTGATGGCATTGATGAGTTGTCCCAATTAACTTTCGAGGCTCTTCAATGAGGCATCTTAGTTCGTCATTCAAACCTCATTTCTCTCTATAAAGTTGGTGAGGAGCTCTTCAAGCCTTTTCTCTTCTTCTCGCATTGAGTATATAGAAAAGATCTCTTTAGGTTAAGAAGTCACCTTATATTGCGGTGGAGACTGATATTCATATTGATTCGGGTAGGAATAATTCAGATCATGATACTGCTCTTGACTAAAGTTCCAATAGTTTGGATAACCCTGACATTTTGGATGATAGTAAATCGGTTCAATGTCAGCTCATTCCTGACAGTAGGTAGACTGAGTGGACTAACACTCAAGATTGTCAGAAAATCTCAAGAGATTTGAAATTTGATCTTGCAATCGCTTAAGTCCTTCTTCCGATCTTGGTTGTGTTGTCCTCTCAAAAGGCCATTGATCGTCCATAACTTGTAAGCTTAGAAACAAAAAGGAAGATCAAATAAATAAAAGAAATATGTATATATATATATATATATATATATATATATATATATATATACGTTCAAATTAAGACTAAATTGATTGAAATCAATATTGGACAATATTAGAATAATAGTTCCTTGGCAACGGCGCCAAAAACTTGTGGGTCAAAAATTCGATCACTAAACACGCAGAAGTATACACGGTTTAACAAGTAATACAATGATAAGGAAAGTGTCGTATCCACGAAAAACTATCACTAATATTTACCAAATTTCGACTTTGTATCGCTTAAGTCTTCCTCTAACAGCAAAATAATAGAAGTTTGATTAATCTAGTTATATCTAATTATTAAAGGAAGTAAATTGATAATGAATGGTATCGAAGGTGCTACAAGCTAAGGTCATAACTTCACCCCACACTGGCATTTTGTCAAACACTTGGTGTGATATGCTTCATCAAACTTCCTACCCTTTTCTCTTTGGTCTTAGTGGTCATGCCAGTTTGTCGACCGAGAACACACAAGTGCTCATACACCTCTTCCAAGGTATGTACAAACAAATCCTCTCTAGATCCACCAGATAGGGAATAAAACAGAGAAGAACATCCAAGCTAGGTGATAATCCTACACATGTCTATGTTAATTAACTATAACAAGGATTTAAAGCTTAAGTACTCAATTAGGTCACACGTGGTGCACATATATATGTCTATTCTATACATACTTATGCAGTCGAAACAAGTCGATATCTCATAATCACATGTCGATATATTAAGGTGTAAATCTACAATCCCTCTTTCAACATCATATAGATTACCAAAATCATCACTAATTTCCTAGCAAGAATCATTAAGCACGAATATATTAAACCAAACCATATGATGCCAACCAATGAGATAAGACCTTTAATTCAAAATAATAGAGGGTTCCATTATAACCTTTGAGCTAATAATTAGTTCATAGCTCTTGAACTAAACATTAGTAGCAAGAAAGACAACATTTATGGATTACAAAATCAAAGGAAACAAATGGATAAGAATGAACTTTGTCAAAGCTCTTCAGTCTCCAAGAATTCCATTCCATTCAAGAATTCCATTCCATTCAAGAATTCCAATCCATGATGCTAATTTCTCTTGAGCTCCAAGAAATCCCAAGCTTCTCCCTAATCTAGCTAAACTATATTTACAAGAATTACCTAAGAGAAAATGGGGAAGAAATTACAAGATAAGGAGAAAACTATATCCCAAAGTGGGATTAGATGATCTTTTAAGGAGGCTAGCCCTCTTATATATATATATATATATATATATATATATATATATATATATATATATATATATATATATATATATATATATATATATATATATGTCTCTCCTTGAAGCTAGGTTAAAACCAGCTCTTTTCTGCCTGGGCACCGGAGTCGGCACTACGGTGCCAAGTTTATACCTTGGAACGGCGCTGCAGCGCTATGTAAGCACTAAAAGACTGGAGATGGCATTGCAGCGCCAGTTTATATAGGAACTGGGGCACTGCAGCGCTATGCTTATGTCACTGTCTGCCAAGCAATGGCGCTAGACCTGGCAAACGGGCCCAAAGCCCGCGGGCCGGCCCTGCCCGCCTACCAAAACTCGGGCTTTGGCCTGCCTTTTTTAAGCCCATGAAAACCCGGGCCTTTTTGGCCCACCCCGCCCGCCACCCATGATTTTTTTTTAAAAAATAAAATAAAATGATACTACTTGTGGGTTGTGAGGCTTGAACATAAGACTTGTAAGTAAATAAATAAGAGTTCAAACCAACTGAGCTACAACAATTATTTATTTTTAATGCAATCTTTAATGAGCTAAAATTAAAAAAAATTGTGATTATTAAATTATAATTTTTGTGATGAGCTAAAATGAATTAAAAATATATATTATTAAATTAATGATTTAATAACTTATTTGCATGTAATTGTGAGATATTGAGAGTGCACCGCTTCCACCTCATTTTTTCGTTTTAATAAAGATATTAAAAACTGGTTTAATTATTATGTCAACTAAAGTAATGCTATCACATGCATCTACTGAATGGAGTAAACTTTATTCAGTCAGTCAAACTCAAACCCCCCAAAATATGATTCCCATCCAAGGAATGTATCCAGTGGCCTGGTATCTGATGAGACCACCACCTATATTAATCTTTTATTTTCCTCAAATTCTAATAATGAAGGAGTATTTAATTTATAAATTATTTTATTATTAAATTATAATTATTGTTTATTATAAATTATTTTATTATTTTTTAATATTTATTAATATTATTATTTTTGGTGTAACAAAATTTTGCAAAAAAAAAAGAAAAGAAAGGAAGAAGCCCGCGGGCCGGCCCAACCCGGGCCACGGGCCGCACATTCTTAGCCCACCGAAATCCGGGCCATTTCGGCCCGGCCCGTTTACAGCCCGGCTTGGCCTCGGCCCAGCCCGCCCGTTTGCCAGGTCTAAATGGCGCTGCAGCACTATTTTTAGGCCCGGAAGGGGCGCTGCAGCGCTAGTATAACAAAAATGACCTAATAAGCCCTACAACACAAAGATTAAGCAACATTATAACAACGTAATATAAAAGCTATATAAATAACGAAAAACAAACAACTTCTTAAGCACTAAAGGATCCAATTTATGGGTATAAATCCCAGTCATCAATAATGGAAACACACCCTTTAATCTCTTAGTATAATTATGTCCTCCTCATTATAATGGGGTGAATTTTTTACGCTTACAAAGTCAAGTTCTCAACCCCCCTATTGTTGTTCACCAAAATTAACTATTAAATTACGTATAAAATATGACACACATATTTTAAGTGCCCAATACAATTATATATTATTATGTTGTTTTATAATGTATTGAGAAACTTCAACAGTCACAGACCATTAGTCTATTGCCCTATTATCCCTGCTCGGCCCAGCTACACTCTTACTACTTTAAAGGAATTGTGAAGTAATAGGGTGAGCACAAATAGCCCAGTAAAGAATATTATGACTAAGATAATGTAGAACAAATTATCTTTAGTCCTCAATAGGGAAAATATGATAGAATACAATATAGAATAAGTTTTAGATCAACAACTGCAACGGAAATAGCAATCCATTAGAAGAGTCAAGTAGAACATAATATCTACTATCCCCTACAAATTAAAAGTCCATCATTAATATTTCATTCATGTAACACCCATCAACAGTTCTTTGATGTACTCAAGATAAAGGGAACTTTCATCACCTGTCTTCACTTGAACCACCAAAGATTTTAGTTAAAATTCACAATTCATATTTATAATTGAAACAACACGGGTCAAATCCCGAGTTCAGAACAAATCTCGGGTCAAATCCCAAGTCCGAATCGAATCAAATTCATCAAAATAAGGTCTCAAACTAATGGCCCAATAATATCTTCTTGGGTCATCTTAGCCCACCACAGGCTTCCAAAAGGTCATGGCTTGAATGTACTATTGGTAGTAACTTATTTCCTTATATGTAGACAAATTTTTCCCCACTTAAATTTCTGACGTCCCCGTCAGAATCTGATCACACACACAGCCCAAAGATCTTTGTCTCTCTAGCCATTGTGGGATAATACCGGCTGGCTTCGTGTCCCCACCTCCGGACCTCCATCTCTCCATTGTGGGATAATACCACCAGCCTTTGTGTCCCCACCTCCGGCAACCAGATCGGATGACCCAATCCGAGCTTTTGAGAGTCGGCTCTGATACCATAAGAAATAACCCGGGTCAAATCCCGAGTTCGAAACAAATCTCGGGTCAAATCCCAAGTCCGAATCGAATCAAATTCATCAAAATAAGGCCTCAAACTAATGGCCCAATAATATCTTCTTGGGTCATCTTAGCCCATCGCAGGCTCCCAAAAGGTCATGACTTGAAGGTACTATTGATAGTAACTTATTTCCTTATATGTAGACAATTGTACTCTTTAATAGTTGATGTATGGTATCTGGGCTAAACGATTCCTTCATGGAGCGGAGGTATATACAAACTAGCAACTCGGAACCTAGTTTATTGGTTGTTTGTGGAAAATCACTCAGCGTACCATATTAAAACTGTTAGAGACTCGATGTGTACCAAGTATAGAAATGGACACGTATGATGAGAGTTTAGAACTTGAATGAAATTTTGAGCGATGTAAATGAAGTTAGAAATTCTTAAAGGAAGAATTGTTTTATAAACAAGAAGATTCAAAGAAGAATCTTAAAGAGATATAAAGATAAGAAATGGTAGTTTCCAAACTCCAATAGCCAAGATAACGAATAATGTCGTAAATGATGAAAAAGAGAAAGAATGAGGATCGTAAAACAAAACGATCATAAGTTAACAAAAGAATTTTAAGATAGATGATTATAGAATAAGGTCACGACGTGATCTATTTAAGTTTTAAAAGAAAGATGGTCTGTAAAGTTTGAATGATTATAGCTTAATGCTATGAAGATGGTGTACTATGATATAGTACGAGATAACTCATTAGGAGTTATAGATGATGTGATACGAGGAATTCGTATCGAGCAAAGAGTAAGTTAAAAGAAAGATAGAGTTAGGTGGGATTTCAATTGAGGACTCCTGTGATGGCTGAGTTGTACAAATCTTTGTATGGGCGAGGGTTTTGTGCTTGCACTTAGTTTATCACAATGATAATCATTGGAATGTTTGTGTCGCCCTATTTGCTATATGTATGTTGAGAAGGTGATTCTTTTCTCATGTGTATAACAGATATGTAGAGTATAGTTAGAGAATATTATAAGGTTAAGTGCGAGTTCTTAAAACTCATACTTATGGTAGGTTCGTGACTAATAATTATATGGTATATTTTTGAACCCCTCAACGAATGTACGCCTATGGTCTGACTAGGAAAAGTTCTTAAACTCATATGATTGTGGCAAGTTCTTGAACTCATAACGTGTGGTAAGTTTGACGAACTGGGGTATAATTAAGTGTGAATGGAGTATTGAGGATGATAGGAATAGATAGACCTATTAAGAAATGGATCATTATAGAAAGTGGAGTTGATGGTGGAAGCATATGCATTCTAAATCTACTAGCTATGCTAGACTTTCGAAATTTATTCACTTCGTGCTGATGTTTACACTTTTATTTTCTTGAAAAACATTGGATCAAATGATGGAACCAATGAGTTTTAACAACAATACTGTTATTCGTATGTCTATGCTAATTACTTCGGCTAGACAAAAATGATTTGCAATATATCAAAATATATTTTATATCATTAATGCATCATGTAACCTGGTACAAAGATGATAAAAAAGATGGAGTCATCAATGCAGTGTTACCTAGTGGTTGATGTGATCTAAGGATCGTCAGCCCACTATGGTATGATGTAGTATGATAAAGTCACCAAATGACGGAATCCTCAACGGACTGTAAATACAGTGCGGTATCATGACGTCAAAAAAAAAGATTTTTGAGATTTCTTTAAGATATGAGAATACATATATATGTATGTATATGTATATTTCGGTTGATGTCCGAATTGTTGTAGAGGTCTATGCTATTGGATTCAGCTAGAAAAATATTGAAAGATGTTCATTAAATTCAAGAGTTTCTTGAGAAGTTATGCCAAACCAAATTATTTTGGTGCGGATTCAGATGTTGAAAAGCTGAGATGAACAACCTTATTATTAGGGGTTACGCTTAGTTTATACTTTGCGCTGAAATATTTGTGCACAATACATGTACGAAGGATTGATCCCCTAAGTACCTTGAAGTCATTATAGTCGTATGACTATAAAAGTTAAAGTTGAAAGATTACTTATAACTGTGGACAAGGTTCGTGGTCATTAGACCCTCAGTTGAATTCTTGCACTCTAAATTCTGAGACGAACAACTCTTTTATTAGAGGTTATGCTTAGTTTATACTTTGCGCTGAAATGTTTGTGCACAATACATGTACCATAGGTTAATCACCTAGAGTACTTGCGGAGGGTGTTTTCAGTCTTTGTGATTGATAAACATTCTGCCAAATAGGGTTTAAAGTGTGAAGAACCGGGGTGAAGCACTATTAACCCTAGAGAATAGAGTTCATGGTCTTGTGACCCTCAGCATGATTTGGAATCTTTTATATTCCTGAGTTATTCATACTACTTCTCAATTATTGAACAATTGTGGAAGATTCTTGTTATTCTGCAAGATGGAAGTGAAAAAGGAAAATATTCCTTAGAAAGAAGTAAGTCGTGTAATGCGACACTGAATGATAAGTATGTTGAATAAGTGAGAAAAGAGATTTTGAAGTGAGAAGTAGATGAGTTATCAAAGAATAATGTAAAATTTTTAATAGAAAATTTAATAATTGTAGAATGATCTTTGGGGAAAGAAAGTGGTTATAAAAACCAATGAATGAATGAAGTAGTGACATAAAAAATCCACTTTGATAGATTGAATGAATAAAATTAATAAATAAAATTTTAAGGACGAAATTCTTAGAAGAATGGGTGAATGTAATATCCCGAGTGTTTATGATAGCGATTCCCGATTGTTTATGATAACGATCCTTAGAAAAGGAAATGAATGGGTTAAAAGATATATAATACTCAAAATATAATTGAGTTCAAATGAAAGTTATGAAAAGAAACCTATAAAATCTATATTTAGATAAAATGATGAAAGATTTCTTTGAGTTATTTGTGTAATTTGTGTCTTCGATTCTGGGGACAAAATCTTTGTAAGTAGGGAAGATTATAACGAATGAGTGGTTTGAGTTGTGATTCTGGGGACAGAATCCTTGTAAAGAGGGAATGATGTAACAAACCAGATTTTTTTAATTAAATAGTTAAATATTTATTGAATTATATAAATATTTAATGGATGTGTTTATCGTTGAATAAGCATTTATTTAATTGATTTGATGTGATTTGATTATTTATTTGTTTAATAAATAATTAATGAGTTAAGGAAAGTAATTATTTTGAAATAGTAATCTAATTTAATTTAATAATTAAGTTAGAGAGTTTATAATGATCAAATAAATTATTATATTTTGTAATGAATTGTTATTAGAATTAATTAATTAAGGATGAAAACTTAATTAAAAGAAGTGTGACAAATAACTATATTATAATTAGTTATTAAAATAATTTAAAGTAATTTTGATTTGGTTTTACCCAAACAATGCTTAAGGATATAAATTCTTTAATTTTAACTAGTTTGCGAAACAAAGCCCTATGGCTTTTGGATTTTTGAAATTTAAATTATTTATCAAATAAAATAAATAAATAATGTATTAGATGAGTTATAGAAGCATAGTAAGCATACACAAGAGAGGCAAATCGGGCGTGTGACGAATGAACGTCGAAACGTCGTGCCAAGTGTTAATGAACTTAAAAAGTATTTCAATTCAAATGAATATTATAAGATATGGAGTGGATTTAATATAAAGCTAATAAGTAGTCCTAGCAAGACTTAAGCACTTGAATGAACTGCGAATATGAAATACAGTGAGATATAAGTTGAAAGTTAACACAATTAAGTTGAACATTATGTATTTATGATAGGAAGGGTTATGAGACGTAGAGTAGAGTTTACATTACAATTACTATGTGTTGTTATGTGACTAATATTTGATGTGTATGATTATATAATTGCGTAGGGCACGTGAAGGGCAGATAGCTGTAAGCTGTTAAACTGTTATTGGTAAACAACGATCAAGGCAAGTCTTTCAGTTCCTATTTTCTACGTGGACTTGATGAACTGTTTTAAATTGTATGATATGTTATGCATGTTGAATCATGAAATGTTAAAGTCAATATATGACTGCATTGTTTTGGCTAAGTAATGATGATTGAGTAAGGAATTCAATCTTTATATTTGCTATGTGAATTAAAAGCATGTATTCCATGTTACTTTAATGAGATGTATATCGAGCATGTTATTATGTGTTATGTGATGCATGAAAACTGTTAGACTTTGCTGGGCTGTCGAGCTCACTCTTGCAAATAACCACTTTTACAGGTCAAGATTTTAAGGTAAAGATACGTGCTATGTGAGTTATAGAGATCTATATTCATGAAGATTACTTATGTTTTATGAGAAATGTATTTCATATTTTGAACGTAACATGTTGTTGAAATGTAAGTTGAGCTATCCAATGTATATGGATATTTAGTTATGATGTAAAACTTTGTATAGTCATTTTGTTGTAACGATTCATGATATAAGATTGAATTAAAGAGATGTAATGTAAAGGTTGCAATTCGGGGCAAGAAAGTAGGAAATGTATAAACATTTTAAATATTCCGCAATTTTATTAAGTTTAATATCGAATAATGATGTAAAATTAGTGATTTAATGTATAGTTAACGACCGAAGTTGAGATTTTCAATTGTATGGATTTTTGGGTCGTTACAATAATAATGTAAATCAACAGTTTATCCTTGTCATAAAGGCTTAATAGAACTTTCACTCAATTGCCCTAAAGGCTAAAGACATTCAAATGTAATAACAATGATCATACCAATCAATTGTATATCCTTGCACTATGGGCCAAAGATATTCAACTATAAAACCAATGGTCATAATTATGCCAATCAATTGTCTGTCAGTGCACTACGGTCAAAGACATTCAACTGTAAAACCAATGATCATGCCAAACAATAATCTATCCTTGCACTATAGGCCAAAGATATTCATTTGTATCATCAGTGGTCATGATCATGTCAAAATCCTTTCCATCTTTGCACTACGGGCCAAAGATATCGATCAACAGTTCATCTTCGCACTACATGTCACGCCCCAAAATTCGGTCTATCTTCACAACCAGATTACTTGTGTCACGAGTACATCATCTTCCAAACATACATCATTATATAGTGAAATATAACAACATACATTCTCAAATCCTAGGTTCTAAAACCTTATAACCTCTTTCATTACAAATAATGAAAATTACATTATTCATTCCATCTTACAAGAGTGACTTTTATCTGCCACCAAGGATAAATAACAGTTCATTAAACTAATCTATAGTTCAATTAAACTATTCTATATTACATGTCTTCACTTGATCTTCTCACTCATTCACATACTGAATGTAACTTCGTCTGGATACCGGTCAGCTTGATCTTTACAGGATCTTTATTACCACCTTGTATATTTGCACATTTGCAGTATCTAATCTCCTCCTAAGATAAGAGATATTATTTTTCGTATTGGTAAGGGATATTACTTTTCGTATTCGTAAGGGATATTATTTTTCATAATGGTAAGGAATATTACTTTTCGTATTCGTAAGGGATATTACTTTTTGTATTCGTAAGGGATTTAATTTTTCGTATTCGTAAGGGGTGTTATGTATTTCATAATCGTACGTAATATTACTTCATACTCGTAAGGGTTATCATTCTATTTCTTATTAATCTGCGGGAATAACATGTCTACGCAGATTACCACATTCATGGTGAATAACCCTTCATATTCATTCTTTATTAATCTGCGGGAATAACCTCTCTACGTGGATTACCGCATGCATTGTGAATAACCCTTCGTATTCATTCTTTATAAATCTACGGGAGTAATCTGTCTACGCGGATTACCGCTTGCATGGTGAATACTCCTTCATATTCATTCTTATTTAAATTGTGGAAATGATCTGTCTATGCGGATTACCGTATGATGGGTGAAAATCCATTTGTTGTTTCGTATATTCTTTCATACTTATATGAGATATCATTTCTTTTGTACTCGTCATAGAATATCATTTTCTTTCGTATTCTCCTTTTATGGGTATTATTCATACTGGAGTACTATTTATCTAGGGTACTATTCATTTGGGGTACTTTGTATGACGAGGTACTATTCATTCGAGGTACTTTGCATGATGGAGTACTATTTATTCAGGTACTATTCATGGGGTACTATTCACACGGTGCTATTCACAACAAAATTGATTTCTTTTTTGTCCAAATTATCTTTGATATATGAATCTTATTCTTAAATTTGAATCCACGTTTTGATCATCATGTTGACCATTTGGACATTCTTGAACTCTAGATAAATTGAATTATAAATATTTATCCTTGATCTCATTTGATTGATTCTTTATATTATTGTCATCATCCTCATGTTTATATTATGCTGAAAGTTATCTTTGGCCCGTAGTGCAAAGATGAACTATTAATTGGTATGATTATGACCCGGAACTGTGTGTTGGTATAATCATGACCTTTAATGTTACACACAAAGACTTGTGATGAAAGTTATCTTTGGCCCGTAGTGCAAAGAAGACTGTTGACTGGTATCTTTGGTCGTAGTGCAAAGATGAACTGTTGATTGATAGCTTTGGCCCATAGTGTAAAGATGGATAGGTGTATAATATGATAGTGACCACTGATGATACAAATAAATATCTTTGGCCCGTAGTGTAAAGATAGACTATTGTTTTATAGGATCATAACTATTGATTTTACAGTTGAATGTCTTTGACCGTAGTGCACTGACAGACAATTGATTGGCATGATCATGACCATTGGTTTTATAATTGAATATCTTTGGCCCGTAATGCAAAGATAGATAATTGATTGGTATAATCATTGTTATTACATTTGAATGCCTTTAGCCTTTGGGGTAAGGATATTGAGTAAAAGTTCTATTAAGCCTTTGAGGTAAGGAGAATTGTTGATTTACATGATTATGAACATGAATTGTGAATTTAACTATAATCATTGGTGTTATAGGTAAAGACAGTTGATGAAAGTTCTATTTGTCTTGAGTACAACAAAGAACTGTTAATGGGTATTACAGAAATAAAATATTAATGATGGACTTTTAATTTGGAGGAGATAGTAGACATTATATTCTACTTGACTCTTCTAATGGATTGTTGATTCTGCTGCTGTAACAATCCAGATTTTTATTATATTATTTAAATATTTATTAAATTATATAAATATTTAATGGATGCGTTTATCATTAAATAAGTATTTGTTTAATTTATTTGATGTGAATTGATTATTTATTTGTTTAATAAATAATTAATGAGTTAAGGAAAGTAATTATTTTGAAATAGTAATCGAATTTAATTTAATAATTAAGTTAGAGAGTTTATAATGATTAAACAAATTATTATATTATGCAATGAATTGTTATTAGAATTAATTAAATTAAGTATGAAAACTTAATTAAAAGAAGTGTGACAAATAACTATATTATAAAGAGTTATTAAAATAAATTAAAGTAATTTTAATTTAGTTTTGCCAAACAAGGTTTAAGTATATTAATCATTTAAATTTTAATGGTTTTCCAAACAAAGCCTTATGGCTTTTGAATTTCTTTTGAATTTAAATTAGTTAAATAAATAAATAATATATATATATATATATATATATATATATATATATATATATATATATATATATATATATATATATGGTAACTGATATATTATTAGGGTAATAAGTGTGGCGTCGGTTTTATACGTTTTAAAACTAGTACGTTGGTGTTATTTTATGTTACGCATATTGTATTTGGCTCAAGAAAAAAATAGAAGTTGACAGAAAAGGTTTTAAGAGAAAAGAAAAGAATTTGTGATTGAGAGAGAGAGAGTTCTGTGTTTCAAAGTTTTTCTCAGTGGTTAGCAGATATTTTGTCTTAGCTTCAAAAAGGTGTTCTTCCTATAACCTTTATGTTATAGTTAAATATATGTATTAGCATATTTTTGCGCTCTCCGTAATTTTGTTTTTCACTGTGTATAAGGTTTTTGCCAAAATTCCTATAAACCATGTTTTATAATTGGTTAGGAAGTTATCTGTAATTGTGATTGGTAGTATTAGTATATATATATATATGTATATGGATTGTATGCTAAATTAAGTTCATTGAGAAAGAGAACTTGGTTTTACAGTGAAAAATAAATATACGAATATGTGTTTTGCATGATAACAAAGAAATTCGTGTATGCTAGTTATGAAGTTGAAGGTCATGTATGTTTATTTGGTATGAATTTCAGAAAATTCGTAGTTTAAAGGAATCAAATTGGTTATAACCATGGAATTATAGTTTACTGTATTTTATATATCGATAATGGAGTTTTGGTTTTTAAAACAGTGTTTTCAAATATTTAGTTTCCTAGTATTGTTGATTAATTGTGTTAAAACTAGTATATGCATGTTGGGTAGTGTGTATATGTATAATTTATATAAGTTGTACATGTTAATTGGGGTTAATTGCTGTTAAAAAATAAAGACAGTAGCTTTGTTCTGTTCTTCGTGGTTGGGTTCTGCAAGTTTCGGCGCCCCAGCGCCAAAATTTGAGCCCCAGCGCCAAAAATCGCGCCCCGGCGCCAAAATTCGCGCCCCAGCGCCAAAAGTTGGCAGCCCAGCGCTGAAATTCGCGCCCCAGCGCCAACCTCGCGCCCCAGCGCCACTTGTTGGCTTAGTCCTCGCGCCCCAGCGTGGGGACAGAAGTCTGACTTGGACAGTTTTGACCTCCTGTAATAAAATAGTCATAACTTCTTCATACGAACTCCGATTGAGGTGATTCAAGATGATCCGGAACGAGGACGAGTAGACCTACAAATTTTGTTCTTTAAGTTTTTCAATTTGAGGTCATTAGGATACGTCAAAATGGTCATCTTTAGGACTGTTGTGTTTTCGGAGGCAATCGGAGGGTGTCGGGCATGCACATATGCATGTGTAGTGCTCCAGACCATAAAAGATGATGTCCTAAGTTATAAAACATGAATATTAGTAAATATAATGATGCTTAACATTAATAAATAATGTATTACATAAGTTATAGAAGCATAGTAAGCATACACAAGAGAGGCAAATCGGGCGTGTGACGATTGAACGTCGAAACGCCGTGCCAAGTGTTAATGAACTTAAAAAGTGTTTCAATTCCATTGAAATGGATATTATAAGATATGGAATGGGTTTAATATAAAACCAATAAGTAGTCCTAGCAAGACTTAAGCACTTGAACTTCGAGTTTGACTAAGAAGAAATATAGTGAATCATAAGTCGAAAAGTTAACACAATCTAATTGACCATTGTGTATTTATTAATAGGAAAGATTATGAGATGTGGAGTAGAGTTTACATTACAATTGCTATGTGTTGTTATGTGACTAATAGTTGATGTGTCTGATTATATAATTGTGTAGGGCACGTGAAGTGTAGATAACTGTAAACTGTTAAGCTATTATTGGTAAACAACGATCAAGGCAAGTCTTTCGGTTCCTATTTTCTACGTGGACTTGATGAACTGTTTTAAATTGCATGATGTGTTATGCATGTTGAAATCATGAAATGTTAAAGTCAATATATGACTGCATTGTTTTGGCTAAGTAATGATGATTGAGTAAGGAACTCAATCTTTATATTTGTTATGTGAATTAAAAGCATGTATGCCATGTTACTTTAATGAGATGTATGTCGAGCATGTTATTATGTGCTATGTGATGCATGAAAACTGTTAGACTTTGCTGGGCTGTCGAGCTCACTCTTGCAAATAACCACTTTTGCAGGTTAAGATTTTAAGGTAAAGATACGTGCTATGTGAGTTATAGAGATCTATATTCACGAAGATTACTTATGTTCTATGAGAAATGTATTTCATATTTTGAACGTAACATGTTGTTGAAATGTAAGCTGAGCTATCCAATGTATATAGATATTTAGTTATAATGTAAGACTTTGTATAGTCATTTTGTTGTAACGATTCATGATATAAGATTGAATCAAAGAGATATAATGTAATGGTTGCGATTCAGGGCAAGAAAGAATGAAATGTATAAAAGTTTTAAATATTCCGCAATTTTATTAAGTTAAATATCGAATAATGATGTATTATTTAGAGGTTGAATGTATGGTTAACGACTGAAGTCGGGATTTAAATTGTGTAGATTTTGGGGTCGTTACAGCTGCAATTATGGTTGAACATTTTAGTCATCTACCATATGTTCTAAATATCTGATTTATTATTGATGAAGGCTATTGATAATTTGATTATCTTTAGTCATAATATTCTTTACTGAGCTATTTGTGCTCACCCTTTTTCTTCACAATTCTTTTTAGGTAATAAGAGTATAGGTGGGTCGAGCGAGGATAACAAGGGAATAGAATTAGGGTTTGTAACTATTGAAGTTTCTCAATACATTATAAAACAGTATGACAATATATAATTGTATTGAGGGCTTAAGATGTGTGTGTCGTATTTTATACGTCACATAATAATTGATTTTGGTGAACAATAATAGGGTGATAAGAACCCGACTTTGAAAGTCAAAAGTACACCTCATTAGAATGATGAGAACATAATTGTACTAAGAGCTTAAAGTGTGTGTTTCCACTATCATACATGATGTCTAACCACATACAAACTTGTGTTATCATAAGATATGGTTGTGTACATCCACTTGATGACTATATCTATGAGCATTGTCTATATAATCTTGAAGTATGGTCGGAATATAATCCTCAGTTTGAGATAATTGAGATAATTATATGGCAAGAAGATACACACCATTGGAATGAACATGACAATAATCTTCTTGTTCTTCTTTGGGATCTATTGGGTTAACCAAGGTTAATGCTCAAGTTCCATGATATCTATTATAACTTAGATGCATGACCTCCCATGTATGAAGGATTCCTTGAGAATTTTACAAAGATTTTAATTTTTAAAACAGTTATCGACTGTACATTTATGTAGAGTATCATTAATTTGGAGTGTGAGCACTGTTATTTATAATGAAACTCGCAGCGTATGTTTTGTCGTATTTTACACGATAGTTTAATAGTTGTATAAATGAAGTTTGTATTTGAATTCTGTAGTGTGCATCTGGCGACTCAGAATGAGTTGTGTGGACCTATTTTGGGGCGCCACATTATGTGAGAAATTATCAAAATACCCTTTTGGATGCAGAATTACTAAAATACCTTTTTAATTAACTTTTAAGTAAAAAGATATGATCAAATCTAGTGACTCACCACTTGAGATATCCCATGTACTATAAATCCAAGTTAAATCTGATCTCTTTGACACCTAACATCATTCTCATCCATAAAATCAAAGATTGAGAGATTAAAGAAGGAGAACTATCAAAGAAAGCCTCATTTGTGTTCATTAACCTATCCAAGTCTCTCTCTCTCACAAGGCACAAAATTTAGATAGATATTTAGTCCCAAGATAAGCCAAGAACACCCCAAGATCAGATTAGGAAGAGAAGATCACCAGTTATTCAAAAGAAAGGTATAAACACTAACCAAGCTAGATCTTATATGCTTAAAATTTTTTTGTATTTTTATGTTTATATATGTGTTATATGATGTTATATAGTGATATATGATGATTTATCATGGATCCATAACATCTAAGTGTATGAAAATGAAGATTTTATAAATGGTAAAGAACCCTAGAAATTTGGCCTGACAGTCAAATGTTAGAAGCCATACATATAAATTTGTTAAATGTTAGACTTGCTAAGTGTATCATTGTTGTAGTATGCAATGAGGAGAGTAAACTAGAAGTGGAATCATATCCATATCATCTCCAGATTCCATGTTATTAATGGTCAAACATGATTGACCAATCATGCATATGAATTTTTGGGTAACCCAAAAAGTGTCTAACAAGTTTTGAGATGCTTAGATCTTGCATGTGTTATTTGTTTAGCTTGTATAAGTGTATCATTGATATACCTAAAGATATGGACTATAGAACCATGACATTAGAACAACTAAAACATCAGCAGGTTCCAAGTTAATAGTGGTCAAAGTAGGTTGACCAAGCACAAAATGAGTTTTCTTGAATTTCTAGAAAACAGAAGAACATGTCTCTAACATCATTTTGACCAAGCCAGATCTTTCTATTGTGATGTAGTTAAGCTACCTAAGTGTAGTACTTTTGTACTTTGACATGTAAACTATAAGAGTGTGACACTTTAACACTCAAATAATACACAGAAATCCAGTTATTGAAGCTGTAAAGTAGCTACTTAACACTGTATGGGTTTCTAGGTAACCCAGAAACTCCAGAACAGCCCTGACAAGAACTTTGAACACTTAGATCTTCATGCTATGAAGTAGTTAAACCCTGAAATTGGTTAGTACTTGTAGTATTACACTAGTACTACACCATGAATACACTCTCATGCCCAGAATCATAGTAAAAGTAACCCCCAGACCATTGACCAAGACTGTTCTTCATTGATGAAGAACACTAACTGCGACAGTTTTCGTCGCTAATGGCTACAACGACTATTTTATTAAAAATAAATTTAAATAAATCAAGAAAAATAGGAAATAATTAATAAAAATTCATAAATAAGTTTTAAAAATTATTTTAAGTTCTAGAAATCAACTTTTAATAATTGGACATAAGTTTTATTAATATTTTAATTTATTTAAATATTAATGATATTAAATTTATTTAATAATTATATTAAATAAATTAGTTAAAAATGATTTTACTATTTTAACAATCATTTAAAAATGATATGAAAGTGTTAAAAAATATTTTAAGTTATAATACATAACTTTTAATATTTTGGTATAAATTTCATTAATCACTTAATATTAATGATAATAAATTTATCTAATAATTGTATTAAATAAATGGTTGATTTTTATGTTTTAAAAATGATATAAATGATTTAAAAATATTTTAAGTTATAATAAATGAATTTTAATTTTTTTTGATGAGAAATACATTAATAGTTTAATAGAAATTATTTAAAAATAATTTTAAATGTTTTAAAAATTATTTAAAGGTGATATTAGTGTTCAAAAATATTTTGAGTTATTATAAATACCTTTTAATATTTTGACCAGGATTTCATTAATATTTTAAATTATTTAAGTATTAATGATAATGAGATTATTCATTTTAAATCATTTAAAAATGATATCAGCGTTTGAAAAACCATTATAAAAATAATAATTATTTAAAAATTATTATGAGCTTCCGAAAAATATTATAAGGATAATTAAATTATCTAAAATAATATTGAAGCTATGGAATAGAGTTTTATAGAAAATAAACTCGTTAATTATCTAATAAGGCAATCGGGACACCGAATTAATACCGAAGTACTACCAGACTGAAATAGTTTAACCTGATAGTTGCTTGTACAGGTTCTAAACATTATTGTGAATACATGATAATGTATCTAAGTTATATAATAACTTTAAATAATAACATTATGTGACATGATGTATTATGCTAATTGTGAGACCAATATTATTGATTATAGGTCTTTCAAACAAAGCTATATTAGATTATGTAGCAGTAGTCAACGACCAAGGCAAGTTTCCTTAACTCAAACTCGAGTTAATATTTTACCAACATGTTAAGTGGATAATTATTGCTGATTATTGCACATCTAAAATTTTTATTGAGCATTCACATTTATTGCAAATTCATTAACTCAAATTGAGTTATAAATTTCAAAGCATGATTGATGAATAACTATTGTTAGCTATTCATATCTATAATGATTATTGTTATTTGCACATAGTGCAATTGATTTCTGTCTATTATTGAACAGTTTATGAGTTATGTCTCAACTAATTGTTTTGGCGAGACTAATATTTGTTAAAACATGAAATATTCTAATATTTGAACTAAGTTATTATTGAAAGATCAATACCAAATACTTGCGCTATTTTTGAGTATTATGTATAATATAGGGTACAATGAAGCTGATCACTTCATGTACTTGCAAAAGAGTATGATTTCATCTTTATGGTTAACTGATACACTTGAGGTAATTCAGTATTAAATGTCTGATAATTTCTCTACTAGTTCATGATCAAATTGTGATCACTCAGCATGAAATCTGTGAATATCACTATATGAAAAAGATCCATACGCGACTAATGATATCAGTGACCGCCCTATCCGGTCGTTGATAATAGTAATAGCAACTGCTATCAACGACAGCAAATGATTCTAGTCGCTAGTATATATCAGCGACCGCATGCGGTCGCTGATCCGTCGCTAAGAAAAATTTCCCTTCCAAAATTTGGTGTGAAACTTTGGCGCGGCGGCCAATCTGTATCAACGACTGCTAGCGGTCGCTGATATGTCCATATCATTAAAAATTAGCGACCACATGCGGTCGCTGATGGCGGTCGCTGATGCTTAAAAACTTAATTAGATTCAGGAGTTTGCTTGATCAGTACAGAAGAAACAAAGAGAGGGAGAAACAGACGAGGGGGAGTAGGGGGAGAAGAGAAGAGGGGGTGCTGCCTTCACTACGAGCTATTATGCCATTTTTTTCTACTTCTTCATTACAAGTCTTAGTTGCACCATTACAACCTCAAACGAAAGGTAAAAAAGTTCCAAATCTTAAGTTTTGTCATGTCCCCTCTATATATCTTCTTCAATTTTGGGTTTCTCCTTTAGGGTTTTGTTTAAATATTGATTTTGTAATTGTTTATTGATTCTAATTTGGTTTTGTGAATGGAGATTTGGGTTTTTGTTAATGTATTGATTAATATGGAATTAATCAATTAGTGAATATTGTATTTGTGAATGTTTGATGTTTTAATAGTTGAGTTATTTGCAAATTGTATGGATGTTTTAAAGTCTTGTACTCTTTTAAACTCATTCTTTAGACAATTGTATTGGTTACGATTCTATTATATAGATGTTTACAATATTGTGTTGTGTTGGTTTACAATTCTATCATATGGATGGATGTTTATATATATTATTGTGGATGTGTTGGGATATATATAAATCATGGATGGATATTTATATGGATGCTTATATATACTGCTATGTGTTGGGATAGAAAGCAGGTACAAAGCAGGTTATTTTTGGGAAATCCACAAAACAAGAAAAATACTTTTAAAAAAAATAATAACATCAGCGACCGCATGCGGTCGCTACTACTATAACTCGGTCACTGATAGGTACTTGGAAACTAGCGACTGCATCGGTCGCTATTACCAGTCGCTGACATGTATGCCACGTCATCCTTGACAACTGACTCAGCATGAGTCAAATTAGCGACGGAGTCGGTCGCTGATGGCGGTCACTGATAAGTCGATCGCTACTATTGGTCGCTGATGTCCATCCAGCGACCAGATTACCTACGACTAATATTAGCGACCATAGTCGGTCGCTACTACTCATCTGTGACCATATGCGGTCGCAGATAGGCGGTCGTTGTCGATGTCGGGATTTTTATTTGTCCCTTTTCGTTACTTGTTCTTTGGTGTTCTCATGTTAGGTGAGATTTGTTTGAAAAAATAAGTAAAAAAGGTCCGACATGTATAATGTCGACGATGGACTGTTAAGAGTCGCTAGTTAGTTTTTTATCTGGTTGTACCAACACAACTGAGAAAAGGTTTGCACATTGACCTAGTGATGTGACATTACTAAACGGGTCGGTGAAACCGAGATTCATTACAGGGACTTGATTATACAGAGGGAAGATGTTAGGCACCCCCCGACATCCGTGTTACCACGGTGACCGCCTCTTTTCAAGAAACTGTTATATAAATGTGTGTGTGTATGTAAATCAATGTGTAATTATTTGGAAGTAGTGCGAGGCATCGTTCTCACCTATATACATAGGGTTTGAATTTGTGTAAAAATTTAGTTTTAACAAGATATGACAGTGATGTTTTATAAAAGAGGTTTTTCAAACCCTTGTGCTCAATAGTAATTGAGACCTTTTACACTCTCATTTTATATTAAGTGTTCGGCTTGATTGTTTTTAATTTTTTGAGATGCGAAGCATCTTTAAGAAAATAATATATAAAATAGTGCTGAACACCTCGTGGGTATGATAACCATCTGAGAAAATTCAAACACCGTAAATAAATTTACAAGCTGCTTACAGCTAAAAATGTCCGTTACGGGAACCAAATCTAGATCCAGTAAACTGAATATGTGATCACATGATTCCTAGGCTCGCATGATGCCGCAATTGATAATAAAGTAGTAAGCATGTATATATATAAAAGCTGTAAATATATATACAGACATGATCAGCTGCCACGAAGCACCTCCAGGGGGATCAGAAATGTAAATAAAGCGGTAAAAAGCAATCAACCGCCACGGAGTAATCTCCAGGCGGGACGAAAAGTAAATAAAGCTGTAAAGACGGTCAACCGCCACGAAGTAAACTCCTGGCGTGACTAAATATAAATACATACATATATATATATATATATATATATATATATATATATATATATATATATATATATATATATATATATATAAGCAGTAAACGCACCGGATGTAAAATCCAGGCTCATCAGACAAAGTCCGACAACAGTTGATATATATATATATATATATATATATATATATATATATATATATATATATATATATATATATATATATATATATATAGTAGTAACGCTCCGAATATAAAATCCAGGCTCATTGAACAGAGTTCGACACACAGTTAATATATATAAATATATATATACAAAAGCAAATAAATGCTCCAGACCGAAGTCTAGGCTCAATTGAGGCATAACTCGAAAATATTAGTCCATATAAATATATATATATATATATATGTATATATATATATATATATATATATATATATATATATGTACAAACTAAAATGAAACTACGGACCGAAGTTCGGGCAAACACACGTAACACGACTCTCAACGTGAAGAATAATGTGTGCAAAGATGAAGAGAAAGACTTTAAAGTGTGTGAGAAGGCTTACAGTGGGCTGCCAAAGAAGACTTCTATATCTTTTAAATGATGAACACTCAGCTCCCACCGGTACAAGAGTTACTATATGTGAGCTCACAAGTGTTTAAAATGAAAAAGCACTCAGTGTAGGGTGAGTACAAAGCAGCTTTGACAGGGCTTTCTCGCCTTTTTCTCTTACAAAATTGCCACCCCAAGCCCTCTGCGGCTCGGCTGCAGATGTACCTACGACTGGCCGAGTTGCCCCGGGCTTCTTGGGTCCCACCGTCTCGAAGTACGTGCACGGATGCATTGTAATGTCCGCTCGATCTTTCAAAATTACAATTCGGGCATCCGACTGAGATATGTAAGACCTATTTCGGACCGTCGTTGTCTAGAGTTATGCAATGACATGGGATTAGAGGTTGTACAAAGTTAGGAAGATGGGACCATGCCCTCTGGTCTTCAAGCTTCAAACTGTTATTATGCGTAATAGTCACTCGAGATTGGACATCCTTGGCTCATGTGGGACATTATGGTGTAGAAATGTATGTATTGAAATGTTGAGATGACGTGATGTGGCGTCAAAATGCCAAGATGATGACTTTGCCCCTCACCGGGGTTATCGCCGGTTTGGGCTGATAAAGCAGTCGTTGCTCAGGGTTGTCTCTGAGATTGGACTACTACAAGTGTTAAAGGTCCTCAGTGTCATCTCTGAGGTGTGTCTGTCTTCCCGGTGTTATCTCCGGGTCTTGTACTGAGTGCCTCGGTGTGAGTGCCGACGTTAAAGCTGATTGCATTTGAAACAAGCATTTCTGGAGTTATTGACAGAACTGCATTCCAAGGTTGGTAGCTACTATTCCCAGTGTTGGGACTGAGACTAAATATCTTAGGGTTATCTCCGAGAGGGATCGGTCTTCTCTGGTGGAATTTTTGGTATTGGAACTGCATGCCTCGGGGTTATCTCCGAGGTTGGACCTGATACTCCCGATGTGTGTTCTGGGGTTGAGGCTAAACTTTCGGTAGTATCCGAATTGGATGTGAGCTGTCTTCCAGGGTTATCTCTGAAAGAGGAATCTGCCCTCCTGTAATGTCAGTAACAGGTGTGCAAAAAATTTTGAGTGTCTACAGATGCCCCTCTTTATCATATTCATGCAAGGTTATGTATGGATAGGATAAAGAATCCTAGACACTTGAAATGTAATAAGATAAACATAATGCAATGTGCAGCAACATGATGTAAATGGATGATGCATGTGTGCGGGGTTGTTGCCCAATATACTGGGGATGATTGTCAGCTCCCTGTTGCTTTTCCCGGGGATTGTCAATGATGACCAGATTAGATGTGCAATCCAAATCTTGGAGGATGTTGACATTGGGGTTATCACCAAAGTCCTTAATCCTTGATACAGACTTGATTCCGAAGATGTGCCTCTTGTGTACAAGAGATCTATGGGGATAACGCTCTGTCTATTTTGAGGATATGTATAACATATTCCATCATCGATCTTCCTCGATGATCCTGATTCTTCCTGGTTTGTATCGCCAAGTCATATCAATGTTCTGTTGGATTTACTGCCAACAGTATGTGTTATTAGGGTTGCCTGACCTTTGTTGACGTGTGAATCAACGGAAAAACGCCCCTGTTGGGCAGACTGTCAAGGCTGCTTAACCTTCATTGACGTGTGAATCAATGGATCGTGCATTTTAACCTCCGCCGAGGATTTATTTGATTTTTGTTGATGTGTGTATCAACGGAACATGCGTTGTAACCCCTGCCGGGGTCTTGTGTAATCTTCGATGATGTATGTATCAACGGAACATGTATTTTAACTCCCACTGGTGTCCATCTTCTTGAGTCTGTGTTGTGACCCCCGTCGGGGATTGTTTTAATTATCGTTGATGTGTGTATCAACGGCTAAACTCATCGGATGGCTTCTGACGCATTCGTTGGATTTACTTACCAACGGTATAATGATGTTAAGGCTGCTTGACCTTCGTTGATATGTGTGTCAATGGATGAACATGCGTTGTAACCCCCGTCGGGGATCTGTGTAATCTTCGTTGATGTGTGTATCAACAGAACATGCATTGTAACCCTCGTCGGGGTCTCTCTTCTTGAGTCTGCGTTGTGACTCCCGCCCCAGATCGTTTTAATCATCGCTGATGTGTGTATCAATGGCTGAACTCATCAGATGGCTTTCGACGCATTCATTGGATTTACTTGCCAACGGTATAATGATGTCAAGGCTGCTTGACCTTCGTTGATATGTGTGTCAATGGATGAACACACGTTGTAACCACTGTTGGGGATCTGATTTTTAGATTGCGTGATGCCCCCGCCGGGGATCTCATTTTGAGAATGCGTGATGCCCCCGCCGGGGTTTCTTGAGCGAATTAGGGTTATAACCCTGAATTGGTGGCATTGGACCTGCGTTATGTATTACCGAGTATGACTTATAATAATTGAGATCATCGGCATAGTGTACCCTGTGCTCAGACGAATACCAATGAGTGATGAGTAGACCCACGGCGCGGTCTGAGAAAACCAGGATCTGCAAGCCATTCTGCTCAATCGCGTAGCGTTTTTATCCCTGATTTGGCTTTTTCAGCTTATGAGAACTCCGTTGTAACTCGAACTGGACTGAGATAGAGGGGTGGGACCCACGTAGGGGTGCCACAAGCACACCTACTACAGCCGTAGGTGGGCTTGCGGCCAATCGTGGATACTTAATGCCATCAGGTTGCTTTCATAAGTCATTTTCATATTGCGTCGCTAAAGAAATTCGAGAGCTCTTCTTCAGATTTGCTGAGTTCGGGCTATTTTCTGTCAATTCTGTCACTGTACAAGTGTTCTTCACTGTCCTGGTAATGTATGCATCTCTTCTTTTCCAATTTTTATCCGTTGGAAAATGAGTTATCATATAAAATGCATCTAAACACATAGTAGTGAATATGAATGCTCAAAGGACTTGATAAAAAATATTCAACATAGTAAATGTTAGTATTAAACCATGCTGAACATAATGATATGAAAAAATTTGACTTCTGAGACAGTCAAATTGGCACCCTTTTCTGCTATTTTTTGTCCTATTTGAGGACAAATGAGCAAAAGGTAAAAATGCAAAGTAATCCTGGTAATTAAACTTCCCTTATGGATTAATGACTTTGACTTTTTATGCATATAGTATGTATATAACTATGGGCAGGTTTGCTACTAAATGGCCACCTAGTCATGCCTATATGCATGTGGATAGTCCTATTTACAAAGGGGACTATGTCAAAATTTTCAAAATGTAGGCATTTGAATAGTCATGCATTTTTTACTCTACTATAGTTGTATGTTAAAGCAATGCATGCATGCATGTAATCATAAAATGCATTTTGAAAAAAAAGCTCCAGGTTAGAAATTATCACACTCTTTCTAAGGTGATTTGGAGACTTTTGTCCAGATATTACGGATGTGAATCAGTCGCGTAGTTCCCGTAGGACTACTTCTGGTATACAGAGGAGGGCTTCTAAAGTGCGTCACCCCCATTCTGTTAGACAGCCTCGTCGGTTAGTGGAGGCAGTGATACATCCAGTCCAGGTTGATGTGCCGAACGTCGAGAATGAGGAGGAAAATGTTCCGGTTGCAGATCCCGCTCTTGCTGTACATGTTCCCCGTAGGGACCTCTCGAGTATTCAGGTGGAAAACCCAGAGCTCTTGGGTGATTTTAGTCGACATCCCTCGATGTATTTGCATGCCAACGAGGTATAATGTTATATCTTAATCTTCTTTCTTTCCTATTGATGAGGAGTAAAAGGGTTTTGATGTTGATTTGCATTTCATGTAGGTTCCCGGCTTTACACAGCCTCGAGGGAACTGGTTCAGCATTCACTCCATGTACCAGGCTCTGCATCCTAACTATAGAGCGATCGTGCATGACTGGGGATTTGAGGCGTTCTTTTCCATCCTTCCCCATCGTTGTCCCTGGGGTTACCTCAGGGTATTGTCTGAGCATTGGTTTCACCAGACTCAGTCACTCTATTTGCTAGATTGTGAGGTGATGATGACGCCAATGGATTGGCGATTTATCACATGTATGGAGTTTGGAGGGGTACCAGTGCCTTGTATGGCGGATATTACCCTTACTGCCGTCAAATCCTTGCTAGTAGTTCCAGCTGAGGCGTTCAAGGGCAGGACCGTCCGTACGGGTCCTTTGAGCGTAGATGCTATAAGTGGGCTGTTGAGCGAGCCCATGCCAGATGATGTCAAAGTCAGGGATCACATTCTTCAGCGATTGTTCCTGATGATCATTAGAGGCTATTTTATAGCAGATAACTCTTCTACGGTGTCGTTCGCTTTGATTAGTGCCACGCCACATGTTGATCGTATAGGAGAGTATGATTGGGGTTCCTATACCTTTGCCTATTTCCTCAGGGGCATGTGTATGCGTTCGCAGGACTTGATCGAGGCTTGGATAGGATTCTTCCCATTTCTGCTGGTGAGTATTTATCTTGTAGTTTCCCATATGTAGGTTAAGAGTGTTTACTGACTGCAGATGTTTTCCTTTGTGTTGGTAGTTTTGGGCCTATGAGAGGCTTCTATGTTTACGCTATGTGAACGTGTTTGGTTTAGATACCTATCTAAGAGGACGACGATGGCATCATTCCATACTGACGGAGGTCCCTATAGCTGAGGGTTTCACTCATTTTAGCCTACAGCTGGAGTTGTTGACAGCTGATGTCACATATGGATTCCCTATTTCGGGGAGCATTTGGCCATGGGTTTTGAGGATGGATACCCGACTGGTGTCGAGTATGTGATTTCCACCCGTAGGGTTCCTCTCTTTATTGATGGAGGATGGGAGCTCTATTTAGGAGAGCGTGCTATCAGGAGCACCACAGGAGAGATCCGTATGTCGATCTTGACTCATGTCAAGCGTTATTGGCCTGTGTCGCAGTCACCCGTCATTGTAATCCCATTGTTGGGGGTTAACAGTTTTACATTATCAGAGGGTCCCTACACTCAGGAGATGTTCTAGTGTTGGTGGTCCCCTCGCACTATTGGAGCCCAGTCCCGCGCCACTCAGTTCATGGGGGATATGGTTCCAGGATCCGTGATGATGACGGATTGGCTAGCCTGTGTTTGAGATCCGACTCATTTGACACAGATTGACAGTTTGACCCAGCGACTGGACCAGGCACATTTCTTTATCCGGCATTTGGGCAAAGATCCAGCATAAGCAGATTCATTTGATCCTTCAAGCTCAGGAGCTGGCCCCTCAGATGACCCATTTGACTTTATCGGGGCAGATCCTCCTTTACATAGGCCTGACATCCTTATTGATAGAGATCCAGTGACTCAGGAGGAGTTACATCAGGTGGACAAAATTGATGATGTAGATATTGACACCATTATCTTCTTCTGATGTGTATTCTCGTTATCTCTTTTGATAGGCCTCTGTTAGATATTGGGTGGATGTGCCCCATTCTCGCTATATCTTTTGATAGGCCTCTGTTAGTAGTAGGGCGTCTGTGCCCTATTTCCCTATATTTTTACCTGTACAGAGATGATGTATATAGATGATGATATACTTAGGAATGTACATACCGTTTTCCATTCCCTATATCATATTGCCATCTATTACCTGTAATGCATGTATTATGTTATGCATATGTATGTATTTCCAGAGATATTCAGCATTAACCCCTGGATGGTCTTATGACACGGCCCGTACAGATGTCTTCATCGACAGTTTGCCGTATTGATCATACCCCACCATTATTGGTGGCATCTGGTATGCAATCGTGGTATGATAGCATGTCACCATCAGACAGGGTGACTGTAGATCATTTGTCACAACATACTATAACCCTGTTGATGTTTCAGGGTCTCACAGGATTCGTGGAGGGCATACTGGAGCACTAGGTATCGGAGAGGTAGGTTTTCTGATTTGGTACCCATGAGTTGACTCCAACTTTGGAGGAGTATGTGCGGTTGATGATGTTGTCATTAGACAGACCTTGCGTGCATATGGCTATTGGAGATATGAGCAGACAGTTTATGACCCTCACCGGACTGCGGCGTAGGGTGGTATAGGGTGAGCTGACATCTGGTCACGTTATATCCCAGCATTTTCTATTTGATAGATTTGGCTCTGAGGATAGCTATACACGGCACTCCGAGGATTTCACCACACCGGAGGATTATTGGCGCTCGGCCAGAGTAGATGTCCTGCTACTGTGCATGCTATCATATATATATATATATATGCCACGGTACATGGATGAGATAGACATCAGAGTCATCATGACAGTGAGAGCTCTCAAGGAGGGTCATTCCATTGTACCGATGATCTTGGCAGAGACGTTGAGGTCGCCCACATATTGCTGCACTTATCCGATGGGAGTGTTTACAGGCAGCGTGGTCATACTATACATGTGGTTCATGTCACACTTGAGACCGATTGGAACCTTTCGCAGACATGGGTATTGCTTCACCCATGATATAGTTATGTCTTACTCCTTTCAGCCATCGGAGTGTACAGACGCTGTGTCTTGGTCGATGTTCTTGGTGGATATCAGAGATCCGTTTGGCATTCTGCCGTGTACAGGGCTCAGCTCACCCTATAACTTCATTACTCATGCTCCAGGCATGGACTATCTCCTTTTGGCTAGTTTGAGGGGCATGACTACCTATCACCCGCTGGCCGTGATGTCGCAGTTTGACACGTTCCAGGATTTCCATCCTTTTGAGGGGGCTCTAGGTCAGCGTTTAGCTTCCCGCCATCTATCAGCAGAGGACCGATCTCGGGTGTATGCATGTTGGGATTAGCGTGAGATAGCTACTTTCTCTATTAGCCATCCGGGCTGTTAGCCAGAGTATTCTGCGTGGATGGAGACAGAGACTTCATCGGCTACGGCAATATCCACAATAACGAATAGTGATTCAGACAATGGAGAGCCCATGAAGGACGTTAATTCTCACATTGAGGAGGAGCAGTCTACTGGGTTGCCAGGATCTCCTTTAGATTCTCCTAGTATTAGCACTGTTGTGATCCAGCATTCGGAACAGTACTTCGAGCAGAGTCTTTATCTGATGACCTTTGAGAGAGATCAGGCTAGAGCCTTGATGTTGACAGTCCTTGATGGGAGAGATGCAACTCTGTTAGAGAGAGACGAGGCATTAGCTCGTAGAGACGCCGCTGTTGTTGAGCGGGATGTGGCCAGATCAGCCAGAGATATCGTGATAGTTGAGAGGGATAGTGACATATCTGCCCCGGATGTAGTTGTTACTGATGGTACTACAGTGAGGTCTCTTACCACTGGCATGATTGTAGAGATGAGCACGTACATAGATGAGCATAGAGTCACCATGCAGATGGTTGTAGATCTATCAGCTCGTGTGGATACCCTTGTATAGGAGACCACAACATTACCTCTTTCTGCTGAGAGGGATGCCATGTTGGGATTGATAGCTCACATATACACCGATTTGTAGATGAGATTGTATTTTCCTGCACAGATTAGCTTAGCCATTTTGTCATGTATAGTTTACATTGTGTATATCAAACAACATTATATATAGCAGGGAAATATATTTTTGATCACTTCCTTTTTAGATATGTATATTGCTTGCTTGATATTTTGCCTGCTTCTTCAAGGCTTGTGATCTTGATGTGTTCTGAATTCCTCCTTGATGGATGGACATTGAGTTGTCAATGGATAGTTCAGAATAGATCATTGATCTGTGTGTCTTGGGACTAGTTTCTGTATGGAAATATGGAGAGGAGGGTGGCTTTCCTCTCTAAGGTTGACCGCACCACAGATGGTCGCCAGTACTCCTATTTAGGAGGAGCCTAGTTAATTCCATCTCTTATGGATTGGTGTTACTCTTTGAGGCACAACCGTAGCTTAGATGGTTGCCGAATCTCCTATTTAGGAGGAGTTCAGGTAATTCCATCCCTTTGGTCTGAAGCCGATGAAATGTAGTGGATTGAAGGATGATCCCAGTACCCGTTGACAAGTGTTTGTGTTTTGGTAGGGGGTGAGACCAAACCATAAATGGCTACCTACGTACTCCTATTGAAGAGGAGATCAGGTCTGCGTAGTTCGAACCTGGTGTAAGAGGTTCAACGCTGTATGTGGCAGAAATGGTGTATGAATGTTTTGGTTGTTTTTGTTTTTGTAAAGAGAAGGGTGTAGAGATGTTTTTGTTGCTATTTGTTTTATTGTTGTCGGGCCATATAAAATGGTTGCCTACGTACTCCTATTAAAGAGGAGATCAGGTCGACGTAGTTCGCCCCTCAAGACGATTCATAGCCGAAGAGAAGTATGAATCCCATGTGCAGGCTATATTGCGGGGAGAAGAAAGTTTGATCCCATAATTGGGACAAACTGCAGGTGTGAAAAAGTTTGATCCCGTCTTCAGGACAAACTGCAAGCGTAGAAAAGTTTAATCCCGTCTTTAGGATAAACTGCAGGTGTAAAAGGTTCAATCCCTGGGGGGAGAACCGAAACTGTATGAACGTAGTGGAACCAAGATACTGGTTTGAAGAGTATGTTTCCCTGTGGGGAAAAGTGTGGCGAAGAATTGTATATGATGAAGGGTTAAAGAACTGGAATGACTGGTGATATGATGATCCAACACCAGGATGTTTGCTTGATGGTAACTTCAGACATAGTACCGCTTCACGGTGTCCAAGTTGATGAGTTGTGGAAATTCATCGTTGTCCATTTCCTACAGTCTGAGAGCGCCTCCTGTCAATACCTCCTTGACAACAAACGGGCCTTCCTAGTTAGGGGTGAATTTTCCCTTGGACTGATCTAGGTTATCAAGTATCTTCTTTAAAACCAAGTCATGTTATTTAAACTGCCGTAGCCGGACTTTTCTGTTGTGGGATCTGGCGATCCTTTGTTGATATAACTGACCATGGAAGATAGTTGCGGTTCGCCTTTCGTCTAATATAGACAATTGGTGATACCTGTCTTGTACCCATTGATCTTCATCCAGCTGAGCGTCTATCAACACTCTGAGGGATTCCATTTCCACTTCTATGGGGAGCACTACTTCCATCCCATAGGTTAATGCATAGGGGGTTGCCCCAGTGGAAGTGTGCATTGATGTTCTGTAGGCTAACAGAGTAAGAGGCAATAAGTCAGGCCACTCTTTGTGGTTGGCGGACATCTTTTGCATGATCTTCTTGATGTTTTTGTTAGTCGCTTCAACAGCACCATTCATCTTTGGATGGTAGATGACGGAGTTAAGATGTTTGATGTGGAATTTATTGCATAGCTCCTCCATTATTTTGTTGTTGAGGTTCTTAGCATTATCTGACACAATTACCTCTGGTTGTCCATATCGACAAATGACATTATTTCTGATGAAAGTAATGATGAATTCTTTTGTAACCCTGGGGAAGGAGGCTGCTTCTACCCACTTGGTGAAGTATTCGATCATAGTGAATATAAAACAATGCCCATTACTGTCTTTGGGATCGATGGGTCCGATCACTTCCATTCCCCACATTGAGAAGGGCCAAGGTGAACTCATATTTTGGAGCTCCCTCGGAGGGGCGTGGATGGCATTTCCATGAATTTGGCATTGATAACACTTCTTCACGTGATCATCACAGCTAGCTTTGAGGGTTCCAGTAATGTCCTGTTCTGAGGATCTTCCTAACAAGTAGGGGCTGCTCATGTGTGGGCCACATACTCCACCATGGACCTCATCCATGAGCCTCTGAGCTTGGTCTTGGTTCATACATCTAAGGAGACCTAGTCTTGCATCTCTTTTGTAGAGTGCATCTCCGCTCAGGTAGAATTTCATAGGAAGTCGATGGATCCGCCTTTTCTCAGTCAGGCTCGCCTAAGCGGGTATAGATCCATCTCGTAGATACTCCTTGATATGTTGATACCAAGGATGCTGTATGGGAGGTAGCTCATCTAATACTTCTCCAACATAGCTCCCATAGGTTGGTGCCTTGTGCAGGGCAAATGTGACGCTTGGCATGTGTTCCTTATCAGGCATGTGAATCAAGGAGGCCAAAGTTTCTAACACGTCTCCAAAATCATTCCTATTACAAGGAATATGTAGAAAGGAGGTTTCTTTGAACTCCAAAGCCATCGGTAAAACTTGCTGATGGTAAATGTAGTTCTTTGGTTTGATTGATTCTCGTGGATTGTCTGATTACCAACTCTGAATCCCCAAAGACAGTTAATCACTTGATGCCTATTGAACGGGCAAGTTTTAGCCCTATGAGACAGCCTTCATACTCAGCTGTGTTGTTGGTGCTGACAAACTGCAATTTAACTGCGACGGGATACTGCTCCCCCGTACCGGATACCAAAACTGTTCCAGCTCCAAAACCTTCCATATTAACAGCTCCATCGAAATACATTTTCCATGTACGGCATGTATCGTACTGACGGTGTTGCTGAACTGTCATTACCCCTTCATCGGTGAAGTAGGTTTTCAAGGGTTTGAAATCCCCTGAAGGTACGGCGGCCAGTTGATCCGCAATTCCTTGACCTTTGATAGACTTTTGCGTCACATAGACGATATCAAATTATTATAGGAATAACTACCATCTGGACAACAGGCAATTTAACATGGGTTTGTTGAACACGTACTTGAGAGGATCTACGCGGGATATGAGATGGGTTTTGTGACCATGGAGGTAATGTTGTAACCTCATGGAAGCCCATGCTAAAGCACAACAAGTCTTCTCAATCAAAGTGTACTTGTGCTCACTGTTGTTGAATCTTTTGTTGAGGTAATAGATAGCTCGTTCTTGGCCTCTATCATCTTTCTGTCCCATCATGCAGCCCATGGCATTGTCACTTATGGGCAGGTACATGAACAGGGGAACATCATCCCTGGGTGGTACCAAAATGGGAGCTTTGACTAGCTGTTCTTTGATTGTGAGGAAGGCTTTATGGCACTCGTCGTTCCATTTTATGGAGGAGTTCTTCCTTAATAACTTGAAGATAGGCTCACAGGTTGCTGTGACTTGAGAAATGAACCTACTAATGAAGTTGATTCTTTCCAAAAATCCCCGTATTTTCTTCTCCGTCTGAGGAATGGGCATTTTCGTGATGGCCTGAATTTTTGTGGGATCCAGCCCAATCCCTTTGTGGCTAATTGGGAATCTTAGGAACTTGTCTGATTTAACGCCAAAGGCGAACTTGGCTGGATTCAACTTCAAGTTGTACTTACGCAACTTGTTGAATAGCATCACGAAATGGTCTAAGTGGTCATCTTCCCTTCGGGATTTGACAATGATGTCATCCATATAGATCTCTATCTCCTTATGTATTAAGTCATGGAAAAGAGCCATCATAGCTAGTTGATAGGTGGCTCTGGCATTGATGAGGCCGAAAGACAACCGTCTATAGCAAAAAGTTTCCCAAGACGTGATGAAAGCAGTTTTCTCACGATCTTCCTCAGCAACCATAATCTGGTGGTATCCAGCGAAACAATTCGCAAAGGAGTACATGTCGTACTGAGCAGTATTGTCAATGAGAATGTGGATAAATGGCACGGGAAAGCTATCTTTAAGGCAAGCTTTGTTCAAATCCCAGTAATCCACATAAACTCGCACCTTTCCTCTAGGCTTAGGCACGGGAACGATGTTGGATATCCATTCAGGATATGGGGACACCATGATAATACCAGCTTGAAATTGTTTCACAATTTCTTCGTTAACCTTTAAACTCCACTCAGGTTTCAATCGCCTGAGCTTCTGCTTGACTGGCTTGAATCCCTCTTTAATGGGAAGGCGATGAAGAACAATATCATTAGACAAACCCACCATGTCTTCGTGAGACCATGTAAACACATCCTGGAATTGGGTTAGTAGTGTAACCATGTCATTCCTTTGGTTTGGGGTAAGATCTGAACCAATCTGGATTAACTTAGGGCTTTCTAAGTTTCTGAGATTGAAAGGAGTGGTTTCATCAAGGTTGGGTTTAGGTTAGTCTTTGACCCATTCTTGAATTTTCGGAGGCACCTCATGTCCTCATGTATTTCCATCAAGGCTGATTCCAGCTTCACATCAAGTACATACACATCTAATTTCAGAGTCCTAAAACAAAATATGATTTCACTTAGTATATATGAAATTGTCTAATCATACAAAGTGTTAGCATGTACTGAAAAAACAAAACTGCTAATATTGTACAAAAAAGTAAGCAGTTATGATATCTACAGGGCAGAAAGAGTTCCTGTCCGCTTTACCCTCGTCGACCGATGAAAGGAGTGCTGCTCCAATTTTCGAGGGCAAATTCCTAAGGGACTACAGTGATGGAGGGGTTGACATCGTCCTCCTTCTCCCGAATGATAGCCATTACATCTGGGCAATCATCGTCTGGGGTGTATCTATTTTTATGTTCATCATGGACAATGATGCGTATGCCTAACATCATTCGGATGACGTCTTGTTTAATTCTTTATTTCTTTTCCTCCACTCTAGGGTCTGGAACAAAGATTTCTTTCTCCTTTACCGACATCGGCTTGGGAAATAACATAGCCGTTACGCTGGCTGGCACCTTTACAGGAGGTTGTGCAGACTCAACAGTTGTAGGTGTAGACAAACGTCATGTAACTGGAGCTAGAGGAATCTGATGATACTTATGTGGATTCTGGTTACTAGAACTGGCAGAATAGCCTAGCCCAGCTGTCCCAGTTTGACTGATAACTTGAATTGGGTGCTTAATACCCTGATGACTTTTACCCAACCCTTGTCCTGGCTAATGACCTAAAGATATCATTTCTTGAGTAGCCGCCATTACTTCGGTAGAAATCTTGGGTGTGAGAGGTGGCGCCCCAATAGGGTGGTAATGAGTGTTGCTCACCTCCAGGGCATTAAAACTGACAGGCTCAACTTTTGAGTTGAAACTGATGAATGGTATGTCACTCTATTTAGGACATTCCTGCTCAGTGTTAACCGTGACTAAGTTGTCATTCATGACATATTTTAGTTGCTGATGAAGAGTGAAGGGGACTGCCCCATCCATATGAATCCACGGTCTTCCCAATAGCAGGTTGTATCCTGAATCTATTTTGAGCACGTGAAAAGATACGCAGAAGGTATGGGAACCAATCTCGATTGGTAGCTCAATCTCTCCGACTAAATTTCGACGGGCTCTGTCGAAAGCTTTAATAACCGTGTGGCTACTTCGGATCCGTTTGAGATTGACGTTCATCTTTAGCAACGTAACATAAGGACAGATATTCAGAGACGAACCTCCATCTATCAAAACTTCGGCTAGCATATATCCGGAGGACAAAATCGTAATGTGCAACAGCTTGCAATGACAGGTCCCTTCGGGCGGTATGTCGTCATCGGTGAAAGATATAACATTATTATTAAAAATGTGATCAACCAGATGTTGAAATTTTTCTGTATCCACTGATGTCGGTAAGTAGGCTTCTTCCAAAACCTTCAGTAAGATTCTCCTGTGATCCTCGGAAGTTAAAACCAAGTCCATGATTGAAATTTGGTGTGGAGCTTCTCTTAAGCTTAAAACCACCTTAGCTTTGTTATGACCCATAGTGCAGAGGAATTTTTCAATCTTCTCCATTGGTATTTTCCCCTTTGACTTGATGGTTGACTTCATCACCCGTTGGGGAAGATACAGTGGATTTTCCTTTGACACTGCAACAGTTGTATGAGAGGTGGATCCTTCAGCTTCTCCATAATTCCATGGGACCTTTTGCAAGCTGATAACAGGATACTGTGGTCTGAATGGCAAGTTGATTGGCTCGGGAGCAGCCACTTTCAAAGGTTTGTCAATTCCTTTGAGTTGAATTATTTGCATTGTGAGAGGTTTGACAGTCCCATCAGCCTCAGCGGATATAACTGCTACCAATTCCTTCTATTTAGTAGGACAAGTATTCTCACTCTCAAATATCATCGTATCGTTGTCTGCTAGCTACAGGACACCGCTATCAATTAGATTTTGAATGAGGTAGCGGAGTGCCCAGCATTCTTCAGTGTTGTAACCACGAGAGTGGGAATGATATTGGCATACTCCATCAGAATTAAACCGTCCTGAACGGGGATTGATTGGAGGTAGAAGGGAAGTGATCCTTCCTTCATTGATCAGCATCTGAAGTATTTCCTCCATAGGTTGGCCTAGGTATATAAATTCCCTTCTATTGGAAAAATCCCTATGGGCTTTGGCACTTGCTGTCTTTGTCACTTTGTCTTCCAGTGTTTCTTTATCTAAAGGTGTCGAAGGAGTATTCACAACTAAAGGGAGTAGACTAGCATGCTCCTGGCTAACTAATTGGCGTCTGACTTGATGTTGATATGTCACTAATTCTGCCAATTGCTAAATCTGTTTACACAGAGCATTCATCTTCCGTTCCATTGCGAACTGGAACTTTGCATAATCCCATTCGTCAGCACCATCTTTGAGGGTCTGGGAAGATTCATCGTTAAAATTGGAGCTTCGTCCACTACTCTAATTAATCATGTTGACCTCTTCCTCTTTGTGTTGGGGAAGAGGGTTGTCTTGCACATGAGGTTGATCCGGTTTAGTGACCACGATCTCACTGTTGTCTATCAAATCTTGGATCTTGTGTTTCAAGGCCCAACAATCTTGAGTATCATGTCCAGGTGCCCCGGTATGAGAAGCACATTTTTGAGCAGCATTGAAACCCCTCCCATTAGGGTTGGCTGGTGGAATAAGATGCGTAATTTTCTTCTGAGTTGTTAGAAGAGCGAGAATGTTCTCGAGCTAGTCCCCTAAGGGTGTGAACACTCGAGGGCGTTTGACTTCTCCACCTTCTGGCATTAGAGGGTTTAAAGACTGTGCTTGAAAGGGAGTGTAATTTCTCCTCTGGATAGGTATGTTCTGATAACCTTTTTGACCCTGTAATATCAAGGAAACATCCTCCTCTTTCTTTTTATGAACCCTTTGGATGTGCTCAGCAATAGCTTTAAGGGCAGCTAGGTCTTGAATCTTTCCGGACTTCCAATCCCATCTCAGCCATCTCCCCATGTTTAATCATTTCAGAAAATGGTTTACCGATGCCAGCTAAAACTCTTTCATAGAACATAGCTTCTTGTATGTCTATGAAAGTCATGACCATTTTCTGATTCCGTCATGGAAGGAATAACTTGAGCAGCAAGGTGCCTCCACTTTTGAGCATACTCTCTGAAAGACTCGTTGGACTGGTTCTTGACCTTGGTAATCTAGTGCCAGTCAGGAGCCATCTGAGGCCGGAAGCTGTATTGATTGAGGAAGGCGTGAGCTAGCTCCTCCCAACTATGGATCTTTGAGTTGTCTAATCTGGTATACCACGAACGGGCTTCTCCAGTTAGACTCTTCTGGAACAGCTGCATCCTGAGCTTCTCATTCTCTACATAAGATCCAAGTTCTCCAATGAACACCTTCAAATATGTGTAAGGATCTCCTAACCCATCATATTTTTTGAAGTCAGGAGTTTTAAACTTTTTTGGATAATGAACCCTAGGGAATATACAAAGGTCAGCATATGAGACACTCCCGTGTGCTCCAATTCCTTTGATTGCACGAAGGGTTTCTTCCATTTGAAGGACTTTCTTCCTGATGTCACCGAAGTCTGGATCTCCTTTGAGATGGGTGATATCATAACTTTTGTTGGTCGTATCTAACTACATTTCAGGTTTTGTAATGACTTTATTAGGACCTTAGGTTCCTCCTTGTATAGAGGATTCAGCATGTATGGGTATCCTCGTACCCTGAGTAGACTGGTATAGTTCTTTAAGCAGAACAGCCAAATCTGTGATTTGTTTACTTAATCCGTCAAATTCTTTACGTGAAACTGGATTAAGGTCAGTCTGGTCTGATGACGACATAATTGACTGTAGGCTCATGGCCTTTTTGGATTTTGATTGGGTAATAGGTGTGACGCCCCCAAAATAGGTATACAACACCAATTCTGAGTCATCAAAATACATGGTACAGAAACAACTATATCTTTACTGTTACAACATAAGAACTGTGAGTTTAAATACAAATATTGTCATCTAGACAATATCCACATTCAAATAAGTCCTCATTACAATTATTGATACATTATTTCACAAAAATGGTGAGGACTACTAAAATAACTTCTAGAACCATCATTCCATACCCCGACTAGTACTCGCTACATTCTCGCCTCCTGAGAAAAATGGAACAAAAAGGAAAAGGGTGAGCTCAACTAGCCCAGTAAAGAACATTATGACTAAGATAATACAGAACAAATTATTATTAGTCTTCAACAGGAAAAAATCTAATAGAATACAATAGACAACAAGTTTTAAATCAATAACTGCAGCGAAAACAGCAAACCATTAGAAGAGTCAAGTAGAGAATGAGTTCTACTATCTTCTAAGATTTAAAAGTCCATCATCAATATTTTATCCCTGTAACAACAATCAATAACCATCTTTAATCAAATATTCATCTTTGCACTACAGGCCAAAGATATTCATTTGTATCACCAGTCGGTCATGTTCATCTCAACACCTGTTCATCTTTGCACTACGGGCCAAAGATATTCATCAGTTAATCATTCATCTTTGCACTACAGGCCAAAGATATTCAGTAATATCATCATTTAGGACTGAGGATGATGAAAAATATCTTAAAGAAAATGAATCCAGTGAAACAAAATAACAAATATTAAGGATTCGTATTTCGATTTATCCATGTCCAAAAATACCTTATAATTATTCATAGTGAAGTAAAATTCAAGAATGATCAAAACATGGATATAATCAAAGCTAGTACCCAGAATAGATATTTTGGACGAAAAGAAAAAAAATTTATTTTTCGGTGAATAGTAATTCGTGAATAGTAACCCCGATGTGAAAAATTCAAATTTGATAAAAATTTTCAACCAATATTTCGGCATAATGATATTGAATAAATAATATCATTTTCGAATAAAATAACATCCCTTACCTCGTAAAGACAGTACTTCTGGTCGGAATACCGGTATAAGGCTGAAAAAAACTTGCTCTGATGAATAGAAACTCTCAAAGTATCTAAATACTCACAAAATACACTCAATAATCTAGAGAGAGAAAGAGAGAAAACTTGTTTCTGACGTGATTTTCAATTCTAACTTAGCCCTCTATTTATAGAAAAATGTTAGCACGCCGAAGCAGACTTAACCTGCAACCTGATGGCTTTACCTGCTACTATTCAAGCCTACCACATTTGAATAAAAATCTCAGCACATTTCTTCAATAACCAAGAGTGGGGCTCACCAATTCTAGAATTTTCCACCAAAATGATAAACTCCGAAAATTCAACAATTCCTGAACCTGTCATCTCGTAAAATTCATAATAAATCATACGTTCATTTTTAATGATTTAAAATTTGTGGACATATACTCAACTTATATATGTATAACATATCCAAAAATTACCACGATCTAACGGTCGGATTAAAAATTATAACCCCACAAAATATCTCAAATACCCTAATTTTTAATACCTCCATTCCGACAAAAATACTGATAAAAATCTCAACATTAACTCCTTCATTTTTAACAACAAAAATATATCCCTCATTTATATCGACATAAAATAAATATTTCCTTATCATATGAATCAATAATTAATTATTCACAAATAATATTACAGAATCACATTTATGACAACCAGGCCGTTCCCAGGAAAGAGGGGGCTTTCCAATAAGGATTTCTCCTTACTGGCGCGCAATTAGATGACCAAACCTCTCCTTAGACAGAACTTTCTAGACATTGCCAATAATGTTATCTAATAATATTATTCAAATAATATGAATTATTGATCTGATAATGGGAAATACTGTGTAGTGACAATTATTGAAACAACAGTAATATAAAATATCAACGCAGCAATTATTGAATCAATAAAATAAAATACTGAACAGTAATTTCTGTAACCATTATTGAGTAGTGTCTTCTTACGTAAGAATCAATAATTGGTGCAATACAGTGTGCTACTGTGCAACAACGCGTATTACTGTGTTTTAACCACCGGGTATTCTAATAGTATT